>OX418218.1:42559617-43793992 GCA_948455865.1 Conomelus anceps
CAAACATACAAAAAAAGATTCATTCACCACGACACCCAGTACAAGAATGACTAGGTTTTTTCTTCTTCAAGTAACCGCATGCAACTAACTTAATTACCGGAAATCATTAAAAGCGAAATGATTTTTTTTTTGTTTATTACGCTTTTACACAGAAACTTCAAAACCAATTATTTAAAAAAAATTGACTTATATTTTAAGAATATTGCAAAAGAAATAGGACAGATTTTATTTAAAATAATAATTTTTTTTTAAACATTGTTAGGAAAATCGATTCTATTCAAAAGGGAAACACAGCTGATACAAATCAATTAAAATTTTCCAATTCATTAGAATGAGTGAGTCAGCTGATTATCAAACTTGAAGAAAGTCAAGATTTTTGACACTGCGGATTTTCACCAATGAAAATATTTTCTTGCGCCTAAGAAAAATAGTACCACTGGAAAACTTAAATTTTAATGTGAAATAATCGCGACCCCCAAAAAATTCCAACGGATTATTGTTTCCTGGGGTGTTTAGATGTCACAAATAAAAATTCACCACAAAATTCAACAAGTAACGTTTCTATATAAATACCACATATTCAAGCTAGTATAATTCCAGTACATATTAGAAAACTGCTCTTGCAGTTGATGTGCTGTTCACGATTAGGCCTGGTGCAAATAGAATCGTTTTTGTGAAGCACAGAAATAAATAATACATTCATGTTCATTGTCACGGATTAGTTTATCGTAGATCGTATTGTCTTTGAATCGGACCACAACCTTGCGAAGTATAATAATTTATTTCTATGTTTTACCAAAATCTTGAATTTGTACAAAGTTATTTGAAAGATAATATTAAATTAATTCATGATTTCAATTGCTTAATTAATTCAAGTACCCTTATAGAAACGCTGAACTTCGTCCCAATTATAGCAATGCATTTATTTTGAAATTAATTTTCACACAAATGGCTGCTTCCAGAATCAGAAGCTTAATTATCCTTTTGTTGAAATTTATTTTCAGATTGTGACAGAAATACAAGATGTGGGGTGATATTCCTTCCCCACAGGTTGAATGGGAAAAAGTTGTTCCTAGAGATTTAGGAGATCTTGTCATTGTTAGTGCTGTGAAAACTGAGAAGCCAGAGGTTCTTTATCCACCACCAGATGAAGAAAGCAATGTCGATATTGAGTAAGTTGAGACTGATTTTTATTCCGCAACAACAGTAACTGAATAGCTTTTTAAATAATGCATTGAACGTGAATTGAATATGTTGAAAGTAATATTTTAACCTTAGTTTAGCCTACGTTTATTCTAAGTAATAAAACACTAACCATGTTTTACAACCTTTCACAAAGAAATGCAGCTTCCAAAATCAAAGAGTTATATAGCAAAGTTTTTTCTGTATCTTTTTTTTTATTTTCACATACAGCTTTGCTATAAAACCTTTGTTTATCAAACTTAGTTGTATATAAAATATTTACATGGTCTATTAGCACTATAAAGTTTCTTATTGAATACGGTAACTTTACACATTCTTTTGAGTCAAAACTTCAGTGGGACGATTCGCTTCCTGCCGATTTAAGAGAAGAATGGGAAATATTATTTAGTGGTCTATCAGTTATTTTGAATTTAGAAATTGATAAAACATGTTTGTGGTCTGATTCTACAATCACAGAGGCATGTTTCAACTCCCATCCTCTATCCCCTCTGACAAATGATCCAAATGACCTATCATATCTTTCTCCTTCTCATTTCCTAATTGGTGACTACATGACGGCTATACCAGAGCATGATTTGAAAGAGAAAAATATTTCGAATCTTACACGGTGGCAACGAGTGAAGCAGCTGCATCAACACTTCTGGAAAAGATGGTCCAAGGAGTATCTTGGGCAGCTACAAACACGAGTGAAGTGGTTGCATAGAAAATCTAACATTTCACCTGGAACAATGGTGCTACTAAAGGAAGACAACTTACCGCCTCTAATGTGGAGGATTGGTCGAGTAGAGATTATCATTCCTGGCAAGGACAATCTGGTGCGCGTCGTCATTGTGAAGACAGCAAATGGAGAATGTAAAAGAAATATCAGCAAGTTTTGTGTCCTTCCAATAGACAATGACAATCTAGCACCAAATTAATACCTATCAACTTAGGGATTCAGGAGTAGTAGTTATTATCTTTTAAGGCTTTCGATTTTCAGATTAGGGTTAGGACCTAAAATTTGAGTAGAATATTTAAGGGTTGGGTTTAATTTTGTTTAAATTTCATTTAGAAGTAGGCTAACTATATCTCATTTCAATTTAGAGCTAAGGTAGAAGTATACATGTTTCATCTATCTAGTGAGCTTAAGTAAAAGTAGGCCTACTACAAATTCAGTGTCTAATTTCATATAGGTTATATCAGCTTGTGTTAACTCAATTTCAATGGATTTCGAATAATCATCTTTAGGTCTTATTTTATTGTTTCAAGTAAATGTTATCAAGGTACTTTTAGGTGGGGAGTATGTTGGATTATGTTCCATATTTCCATATTTAGTGGTGCTTGTGAGGGACTGTGGTGGGGAGAGCAGAGCGCATAGGGTGCTGGCTGGTCTCTCCCATAAAATTCAGTCCACAGGAGACCCGTGTGAAGGGCACATGTATATTTGTGAATAAGAGACATTATATTTCAATCTAATATAATTTTATCCAGCATGCAGGGATTGAACCACCCTATGTTTTTTTTTATCCAGTCCATTTTATATAGTGCACAATTATAAGTCAAATCAATCTATCGCAGTTTTAATTCATTATCTATTACCCAGAGACAATATTTTCAGATTTTTAATGTGTCCAAGACAAGACAAGCCTTAGTCAGCAAAAAGAATGGCAGCAGAACTTTAAATTTATTAGCAATAATCTCATCGAATGTAAAAAACTGATTTTCCTATAAAGAATCTATGGTAATTTCCATCAAGTGCTATTAAGTCTGTCATCATAAAATACATCAAACCGACCAATCAGAATCTCAAATTGCTGAAAATGGGCGCTCCAAATTGGATTTCCTCATAATATCATAAAGATGATATTTTATTTTCTTTTTTCTCTTTCTAATGACATCTATACATTAAACATTTCTCAGTATTTGGCTGTAAGTCTTAGAAAGTATAGTTAGAATTGTATAGGAGGTTTAAGTATAAGAGAGGGTCGGCTGCGCCCTAACTCCGCCCTCATAGCAAATAAATAAAGGCTGCCAATCAATCAATCAATAGCAACATATATTATTGAGATCTAGAGCTTGTCCTGTTGTAATGAATATGTTCCCCATGGTGTTCCTCAAGAAAGGTTTTAAAATGTCCCATTAAGCAACATTAAAGCGCCCTCTGCCCCCAGTCCTCCATTTTAGTTTTTTAATAACTGAATACCGATTCTATACTGAGAAACCCTAGTTCCTAATTTTTACTCTTTTTGAGCCAGGTAGCAAGTAATTAGTTAATGGTACAAGACATGATTCATATAGAGGTGATTTCAGAAAGTGTGCAGACTTCTGTCACGAAACAATTGTCTGGAAAGAAAGCCTCTCTGTAAGCATTTTTTATGCTAGAAGGTGACCGAGAAATTAAACAAACTGAAGCAAGGAACGAAAGAAGAAAATAATTACTGAGAACGAAGTAAGTCTTTACATCAGCAATAAACTCTCTACCATTCGGCTGGTGTGAATTTAAAACATGTCTTCTTCTTCTTCTTCTTCTTCTTCTTCTTGATCCTTGCCTTTTTCCCATTATTTGGGGTCGGCTCTCCTAGATCTAAGTCGCCAGCATACACGATCCTGGGTCGTCTCTGGTGGTATGTTCAATTGCTTCATATCTCTATGAACTAGAGCCATCCATGTAAGGCGGGGTCTGCCTCTGCTCCTCGGCTGTGTCTCTATCTCCAGAACTTTTCTTGTCATATGCTGAGGTGGGCGTCTGCTAACATGACCATACCAGCACAGGCTTCCTTCAGTAATTTTGTCAGAAATGGGCGCTACCTTGAAGCTGCCTCGGACATGAATATTTTTGATGTGATCCAGCCTGCTGACTCCTCCCGCCCATCTCAACATTCTCATTTCTGCCGCATGGAGTTTCTCAGCTTGATATTTTTTCAGAGGCCAACACTCAGCCCCATACAGCATTGCTGGACGCACTGCAGCTTTATAAACTTTGCCCTTGATATGCACAGGCATTCTTTTGTCACAGAGCACTCCGGTAAGCTCTCTCCATTTCATCCATCCAGTATTTATTCGGGTTGAGATGTCAGCATCTATGCTTCCATCATTGCTAATGATTGAACCAAAATATTTGAATTGTTGGACTACTGGGAGTAGAGTGCCCTCAAGGTTTATGTGTGCCTGATCATGATTAACATCAAAGTTACAATACATGTACACCGTCTTCTCTCTACTGATTCTGAGGCCAGCTTCCTCCAGCTTTAGTTGCCACTGATCTAGTGCTTGTTGTAGCTCATCTGGGGTTTTCCTTATGAGGACAATGTCATCAGCATATAAAATGTCCCATGGAGGATGTGAATTTAAAACATGTGTGATTTGAAAATATTCATCAATCAAAACATAATAATAGCAATGTATTTTTTAGCTTCAACTGAACTCATTAAGATCATAGTGTACAATTTAGAATTTTTTCCATTGCAGGATTCCTCCAGAGTACAGCAACATGGAAAGTACCGTTATGGAAACAATTCAACTAATCCAATATGGAAGAAAAGTGGAAAAACTTATTGACGTACTTGAAGAAACACAGGTGAGACCATTTTTCATATTTTCAATTTCCAATTGAAATAGACATTTCCAAAACCTTGAACAATTTTGGATTCTTAGAATACAACAAAAAACTTTTTTAAACTGTGTTTACAAATCTTTTCAATAATTCATTGCGACATGATACTTACCTTCATTGAACATCTAACTCATATAGTCTATACCACGAAAAATGCACATGATATATTTGAATACGGTATTTATAAATAGTTCCCGTGACTTACTTAGGTTTTTGGACTGATTTACAAATTTTCATATACTAATGAAGGAAGGGCAGTTTTCAATATAATGAAAAAAAATGAAAGCTGAGAAATTAGTTTATATCGATTGTTGAAACTTTTACATAAATGCGTACTTTTTGAAAAGTCATTATAGTAAATTAATTTTCTAAAAGTTGTTTATGAGTTCAAAGGAACCTTTTTTGTCCTTGTTTTTCATTTTTCTCTGAATACGGAATCTACCACGCTTCTCTTTTTTTTCATACTTGTTTTATCATACAAACTTATTTTTCGCATGATTCCTCACATAGAGAACTGTATTTTTATTTTTCAAATCTGTTCTCACTCACATTCTGTTGCTTCCAATTTGAATTCCGGGAGGCATGAAAAGGTCCACAGTTCAGAATGAACACTATCAACAAGTAATACATGTGGTAGATGAATCAAAATCTTGTGATATTTGTAAAAAGTAGTTCATAAAAATTTGAAAATTCTTGATCTCAACAGGTGAGCTGAATCACATTATACTGGACCACATTATATTCTGGTCTGTGTCTTAATGTGTCTGCATCACTGATCAAATAATTTTCAATTTCTCAAATTAGTTCTATTTGCTCCCCTGACCAAATAGTTCTCATTTTCTTAAATAGTTCTCGAATTCTTGGCTTTTTTTGTATAGTTTACAAAATCAAACCAAATTTCGTTCCAATAACAAATGCTTGCCTTTTCCATTGCCTTCAAACCCCTTATCAGGAAATCTCTTCTACATGCGAATAGTTAAGCTCTGTGTTCTATGCTTGCTTGTTTTTTATTCTATTCGTGTGATTCGCAGGAAAACTATTCGTATGAGAAGATTGAACCATGTCCACCATTTCCAGAGTTCCCTGAAAAGAAATATCGCCCACCGCTCTTCTGTAAACCAGAACTGCCACCCGTTAAACAAGAAGAAAAGTATGTTCTATATCACTCATTTTCAATAATAAATTGTAGACTGCTTAGAATTTTCCTTGTGATCATCATTACATTTTTTTATTTGAGCATTTTTGCCCACTTCTCTTTGTTTGAAATCTTTCTGGAAAAAGGATGATACAGTACTTTTCAATTATATTAATTGTTATTGCATAATCATCTTTCATCCTTTAAAAAAAGGTTGCATTTATTTATCAATATAAATTATCACAAAAATAGATATTTCCAACAAAATACAATATTCTTATATTTCATGTGACTATGTTTAGTGCATAATATTAATTAATTTATTGTTCGATTGATTGATTTATTGTTCTATAATTCTATGGATTGTCTTTGAATCAATAAAAATTTACGAGCTTTACAAGAGAAAATCATTTGTGAGACTGACTTGTGGAAACTACATTCAAAGATTTTTTTCGCCACACTAGGACGTAATGAGCTGTTTTTCGTGCGTCATATGGAGGCCGAAAGTGTTCGGTTTCCGTCGAGGTCTGTAAACGTTTACCGCCCTAGGGCGGAAAAGAAAATGACCTTGAATGACAGCTGATCGTGTCTGGAAACAGCAGTCATGATTGTAAAAATGAATCCTTCCAACTTTTATGTAAAACAAAAAGATTTAAACCATCAATAAATGTTTATTTTTTATAATTTAATATGTACGTAGTATTTAAAATGTCAAAAATGATCACTTTCTATAACTTAATATGTAATATTTTGTAGTTTTGATATCAAACAATAGAACCTTTTTATTCAACCTACAGAGCTCTGGGTGGGAATTTTGTGAACTACTACAACTGTTGCTAACCTCTCTTGGTTGGTTAGGTTTTTTGTTTTTAGGAATTTTGTCTACTACTGCAACTGTTGGTAAAGGTTACTGTTGGTATAGAAAGGTTAGTTGGTTAGGTTTTTGGTTTTTTATGCAGGTTTTGAATCAGGAACAGGAATAACAACAAAAAACCTAACCAACTAACCTTTTGGCGTACAGTTGTAGTAGTTGACAAAATGCCCACCCAGAGCGCTGTAGGTTGGATAAAGAGGTGATAGCCGTTCCTTGTATTCTTGCAAGTACCATAGCCTTAAAATTTCGCTTTCGCTTTCAAAATTTCCAACATTGTTGTTTTGTTATTTTGTGGTGTGGCGAAAAATAGCGTTCGCAACACGGGCAAAAATGTTTTGCCGGCTCTCAAACGCTTCAAGTTCTCGACTTCGTCTCGAACTTGAAAACCGCGATCTCGAGCCGGCAAACACACATTTTCGGCCCTAGGTGCGAAATATACTATTACGCACTTTTGAAATTCTGCGAAAGAAATAGTCTTGGGCTGAAGACCTGTTGTTCTTTTCCAATTTGTATGTAGATGAATGTATAAATAAGTAAATATCAGAGCTGAGTTAAAGTTTTCAATCATTGATTCATATTTGAACAACAAGAACTATTATTGTTATAAAAATGAAGAAACTAATAATCAGAGTCATAACTAAAAAACCACTGCCTTATCCATCGGATCAGCTTTTCAGCGAATTCAGTGTGATAAATGCAAGACAGTTATATTCTAAAGAAATAATCTACAGAGTACTAAAAAAAAAAAACTACTCATTTTCAACATAGGAACTACAGTCACAACACAAGAAAAATGCACCTTCTTATTGCAAATTTGGCTGAGAAGGCGTTATACCAGACACTTAGCACCAAAACTTTATAATCTACTTCCAAGAAACACAGGAAATCCCCACACAGCAAGAAATTAAAAATCGAAGTACATCACTGGATAATAAACACAGGAAGACAAACCATAGATACCATAATTTCAAACAATATGTGAGCTCATTAACTTAATATTAAAACACTGAATTCTGAAAAATTTAAATTGCAAACCTACTCTAGAGCATGACATGTCATAGTAGAGTAGGTTAATTTCCGCACAAAAAAATGTTTATAAAAATGTAATCTTTGGTAATTTTAGTCATATAGTCTTTTATCTATTTGTATAAATTTAGTTTTAAATGGAAATAAAATATCTATTTATTGTTGTGAATATCAATTCTCGTGATCTGTAGTATAACTATTCATTAAAAAAAAAAACTATTCAGAAGGTCAGTTCTGCATATCACGTTATTTCATAACAATAAGAATGTTATCTTATTAAACCAATTTTCAAGAAAAGGGCGGATGCAGATGATTTTCATTTTTTATAATTTATTCCTTTTATTCATTCATAGTCGAGCATGGAGTAGATGAAAGCTCATCATTATGACCAGTGATAGCTCACATTGAGTCAGATTATGGCCATCTAGTACTTTGACAACAATAAGTACATTTTCCTACAACTGCTCGTAAAGTAGTTCCTTACGTACCGTACTGAAAACTGATTGTAAAATACCTCTTTGATGATCAGCGAGCAGTGGTAAAGTCAGCTGGCGAGCGTAAAAAGTACTTTACCGCTCGCCAGCTGTGTTTGATGTCTTCTCATTGGTGGATCACGGAATCTGTGAAACTCTCATAACCTCAACAATGGCGCATTCTAACCAAATGCCACAGTCTGTAATGTTACAAACTACAAGCTTTTATTGTGTTGGAGTCCAGAACTGTAGTTGTAGGAAAAATATTGTATGTAATTCGCGCGTGAAGCTTCTTTATCACTCTCGCAAAATTACTGCGCTCCGCTATGCGTCGCGCATTAACTGTTTTGGCTCGAGCGATAAAGTCGCGCTTCACGCTCTTAATACATAAATAACTATTTTGCAGCGCTTCACAAATTTCCTTGGAAAAAAGAAGATTTTCATCCAAAATTGTACAGAAGATGCTAGAAAAAACCGTGGCGGCCTTGATTGCACACGTAGGATTTGATTGTGAGTAAAGTTGAACAAACAATTCAAAACTCCCAACCTTTTTATCTTTTTAAAAAGCTTCTTGTCAGAAACCATAGAATCATAACTGATTCCTTTCACTTATATTGCACTTTTCATTCATTTCCCTTGAATGGCTTTACTTTAGCTAAACAATCGAAACATTCATCACTCAAGAAAAGCTATTTGCAAAAATTCCCAAGGTTGTTATTACGCCGCTCCGACTAATTGCATAACTGGATATCAGTATACTACTGCATATCAGGAAAACTTGCTCTAGATTAAAACAGGTATAATTTCTCTTTCCAAAATGTATCTTTCCGACTGTCTTTGGTTTTTCACTTCCGAAAAGAACCACAGCAATCGCATTTTTTAAGAAGAATGAAGATTATAAACAATTTTCAAGAATAAAACTCTACAAATAACAATTCAAGAGTGATCATTAGTGTAATTGCACCTAGATCATTTTTCCTATGTTGTCATAATTGCCGTGTCATTTTAGCTGGTCTATTCAGGTGCAAAGATGAGTAAAATAATTGAATACATTCAAATGTTATCAATAAAAGAAAACTGACTGCCACTCTTAATTGTGCACTTCATTGAAGCGTGTTGATAACAATTACCGTATGTCATCATGAAAGTTTAATTTTATATATCTTGATTCAGAGCTGAAAGGATATGATATGATCAGTGCAAACTGTTATAGTTTCGTTTAAAAGACTGAATTTTTTTCAATTATTCAAGCAGTTTGAACTATTTTCTATTAGAGAAAGATCAATAGATTTTAAAAATTACAAGTCTTCTTGTTTATAATGCTGTACTTTACATTTCTCATAATCGCATTTGTATAATTATATATTCGTTTGGTTCATTATACTTTCTTGTAAATGATGATATAATGTAGTGCAATCCTACCATGAACAAAAAACGTATTGTGTGCCTGCTTTTTACAATTTTCATCTGTAATTTCTCTTGACAATGGCCAATGTTCTGTGGAAATCTATGGCAATGAAGATTTATTTATCCATAATGAATAAGACTGATGTTGTCCAAACCATTTTAATCATTAAAACATGGGAGTCTATAGTTTCAACTTTTGGTTAACCAATAGTATTTGTCTAGAAAGATATGTATTCGGCTACTCTGTATTCTAGTTTTTTTTTTTAGATTAATGATGACATAAAATTCGAAACTGTAGTCTCCCATATTTAAATTATTAAAGTGGTCTAGACAACATCAGTCTCATTCATTATGGATATATACCGCAATATCACCATTTCCTAACACCAAGAAGATTTATTTATAATCATCCGTTTATTATTTGGGTTGTTATTGTGTGTTCTATAATCTTTACTTTTTCTCAGCTGCTATGGATTCATCTCTCAAGGTTCTCACAGATGCTGCCGATGATTTCCTGAAGACGATGACAATGCTTCTTCGAAATGCTGTGGATCAGGAAATTTTATGCGGCCGTGAAGTGTTTCCTGTGAGTCAAATATTTGTTATTGCCCACAATATTATTTTCTGCGTCATAACGCTACAATGGATGAGTTCCTGGGAGCTTTACCGGTAACTGGTAACTATTACCGGTGGCATCTGATTGGTGTACACAAATTTATAGTTGCTTTAAAAAAATGAAATAGACCAATCAGACGCCACCGGCAACTACGTATAAATTTAAACCGATAAACATTTGATCCAGTACACTGTATAGTACTCTAGCTGTTTCTAACAATGAAATATTTTTGCACAGCTGCAGCAATGGAGGATTTTCAAAAACGATCAAATAGAATATATTGATTTTGTCGATAAATATCAACTCAACCACGAAACAGAAAATGTATCAATATTAAAAAAGTGTTTTACTTACTTTTCATCTGTCCTATATTTGGTATTCATCGATTAAATGAATCTATTCTGTGTGATCGTTTTGCAAACTCTCCTGTGTGATGCCCGCCATTGGCTTCCAATTTTCTTGAAATATAATACATTATTGATTTCGTATAATTATAATAGGAAAAAGTCAAATAATGAATTTAAAAAAATATCTGAAATGCATATTATGTATTTCTCTTATATCTATATCGTAAATCACAAAATTCTGAAATCCATGGTTTGAGCATTAGGAGAGTTTGAAACAGACAAATACACACAAAAAAAATTTTGAAAATGGATTTTGAAAACAGCGATATTTCAATAAAAGCTGAAGAATTTTTTTTTCACTTAGACATTGAGATTAAGGAGCTGTAAATGTCATTTCGATTACATTTGTCATGTTTCATCACATTTGGCAGTGTAATAGGGAAGTGATAGCCGCGAGCCGTAGCAGGTATCTGTTCAATCAGATAGATAAGCTGCCTACTCGTAGGTCCTGTTTGTAACGGTGACCGATTAGATTGGCCAGCAAAAAAGACACTGTTCTCTGCTGAAAATCACTTCCCGGTGGTTCGGAACCCACCTAAAACGGTAGGTCCAACTCATAAATCACCATCATCCAACTCATTACCCACGCACAGGTCTCAGACCTATGTAGGCTTCATCCTCAAAAAAAAATAAAAATATTTCCATGGAAGGACATAATGGTTATTAGAAGGCTTTAGAAAGAAAAAGAAGAAATAGTAAACTGTAGAATGTGGTGGAATTGCGTAGAAGTTTCTATGAGTACCTATTTAAATGTTGCTTGGGGCCGTGACTAGTCAGTTTTGTTTTGGTTTGGAGTGGAGTCATGAAAAGACAGCAAGCAGCTCAGAGTTGACTGTGGCTTCAACAGTTTGTGAACGAACAATGAGATCATAGAATTAATTGTAACAGTTCCAGTAACAGTTATTTTCGCTTGGTGTAAGAAGACTGTGTATTTGTGATTAGAATTCGTCTTTGTGAGTGTGATCGCATTTAATCTACGATTGTGTGAGTTATAGAGGACTGTGTAGATAGTAAGTGCTGACAATTATTTAGAGTAAGTGGACAGTTAATATTCGATCATTCCAGTTGTTCGCATCAAAATATTTGGCATTATTGATAAATTATTAGAGATCGGGCTGTAACTGATATTAGACATTATTATTTTGAAAGTATCAATTATTCTTTAAAGGAATAGAACGTTTTTAATTGACTAAATTGGGCGGCTCTGTTGGAGCGCTTGTCTGTGATGGGATAAGGGGCTCTGGCTGGCTTCGTTTCCTACAGCCTTGGGTTCGAATCTTATTCAGCCATGGATGTTTCTCATCATTCTCCCATTCACCTCATTACCCACACACAAGTCTCCAGACTCATGTGGGTATCATCCGCAATAAAAAATAGGAAAAAATCTGTGCATGTTTGTGTTATTTCTCATGAGATAAATCTGTGAAGTGTTTTATTGTGTAAAGTTCTAGTTTTATTCTTACATTTTGCTAGCATTATTTTTAGTGATAGAACCCGTAAAAATATTTTTCATTTCACTATGGTGATTATCATCGAGTATTATTTGTGATCCTCAGTGCGAGCACCCTTATTCTCAGTATCATGTTTCGATTTCGTTCAATGCGCTCAATATCTTCAATGTGGCTTTGGAGTGAAGAGTTTGTAATTTCGTTTTGTATGATTGTAGGATGCAATGGAACGAGTCTTCAGTGAAATGGGTTTGGGCAGTGTACGCTCTCTTGGGAAATTCTACCAGAACAGAGTACTTGACTACAGAGAAGAAGTTTATAAAGAATCAAAGAAATTAGCTGAACAGTACGAAAATCAATACTCTCTTATACAAGCAAATATTCAAACCAAGGAGCTACCACCCTACACTAAGTGAGTACTACATTACTATTATTATTTTTATTTATTTACTTTTTTGAGGATTTAGGCTAGATTTGTGCGTGGGTAATAAGTTAGATGATGAGGATTATGGCTAATGATTTGGACCTTTAGTTTGAGATGTGTTCCCAGCCATTGGGAATTGACTTCACAGCAGAGAGCAGTCTTTTGTGCTGGGAAAATCAAATTGGTCACCATTCTGCTTTTGGTGCGAGCGTTTGAGTTTCATCTTGTCTGACTCAACCGATACTTGGCACGGCTCTCACTGTCCAATTACGATTGCTTTTACTATAACACTCAAAATAATTTTCTGCAGGTTTTTTTTAATCCTAGAATCTAAATTTTTATGCTAGGAATAAATAGAATTTTTTTCGAATTTTGCATGCCTATCACATCAAGAGATCATCCATGTGATTTTTCATGTAAAAGATATTTTCAATAAACATTTTTTCAGTACACAGTTTCGTCTAAGGCACTTGACGGTCTCACACTTGAAACGCATAATTCTTCGTTTTCATGTTATTGAAGTATGCAAATATAGACTTCAGATGTTATTCTTGAAGGATTACACTAAAAATATCTTCAGATTAACTTCTGATTTCGCTGAAAGAATGGATTTTAAGCCTATGCTGCGGATACAATTTGCTATCAGTGTATGTTATTTTCAGTTGGAATATTTGATTAGGCTAATATAGTTATAAAAATTTGTCACTGAGTTTGAGGTGGCCTTAGGTATCAGTAGAATATCTTCCCATGCTAAAGGGGTAGATCAGATGGATGTTTTTCTTTTAAAGTGTGTCACTGATATTATTGCTCCAGTTGTCACTGATATTTTCAACTTCTGATTGCAATGTGGTGTATTTCCTGATTTATGGCGCCATGCTTTGGTAAGGCCACTGCCGAAAAAACAAGGACCCACAGGTCCCAGTGACTTTAGACCCATAAGCTTACTGTGTGTTCTATCAAAGGTTTTTGAAAGGATTGTTTATCACCAAATGGTTCAATATTTGTCCACTTTCAATCTATTTGATCATTACCAGTCCGGTTTTAGGGCAGAAAATAGCACCACTACTGCTTTACTTCGTGTGACAGATGACATTCGTCTGGTAATGGATAAAAAGGAAATTACGTTTTTGATCTTATTTGATTTCAGTAAGGCATTTAATTCTGTTGTACATGAGATTCTCCTATCTAAGCTGCGAAGCTTGAATTTTTCGGAACCATCTCTTCTCTGGTTCAAGGCATACCTTTGTGGACGAAAACAACAAGTTGTTGATGACAATGGGCAAACTTCAAGGTGGTTGGATATAGCTTCTGGCGTTCCTCAAGGTTCAGTCTTGGGGCCGCTCTTATTTTCTTTGTATATGTATGACATATCATCATGCTTCTGCCATTGTAAATATCATGTGTACGCAGATGATCTTCAAATTTATTCTCACTGTAGGATTCCAAATATCACACCGACTGTGAATGGTATGAATGTAATGAGGACATTTGTAGGTTGATAGATTGGTCTGTCAAACATGGTCTGAAGGTTAATGAAAGTAAAACACAGCCAATTGTTATTGGGTATAGTAAGCTTCTCAAACCTTCTGAACGCTCTCTCATCCCTGAGATAAAAGTTAATGATATTTCTATACCTTACCTTGAGAATGTAAACAATTTAGGCTTGATAATGAATCAAGACTTGACTTGGAGTAATCATATAAACAAAATTTGCAACAGGGAGTTTTATTCTTTACGACAGTTGAGAAGGTATAGTGACCTATTACCTGTCAAGGTCAGGATATTTTTAGTTGAGTCTCTCATCTTTCCTTTTTTTACTATGGCTCATTGGTTTTCCATGACATGACTGGGGAGCTGGCTTTGAAACTACAAAGGGCTCAAAATGCCTGTTTTCGTTTTGTGTTTGACTTGAGGTTATCTGATCATGTTTCCCATTACTATGAGAGTAGCAAGATATTAAAACTAGAACAACGTCGAAATCTTCTTCTTGCAGTCATGGTATATAGTATCCTTGAATCAAAATTACCAGCTTATTTCTCTAATTCATTCAATTTTATGTCCGAGGTCCATAGTAGGGCAATGCGTTTTTCTGGGGTGACACTTCAAATTCCAATTCATAGATCCTCTTTTTTCAACAAATCGTTCACCGTATCTGGCTGTAGACTGTGGAATAAATTACCACCAAACATTCAAAGCTGTCGATCAAAATATTCTTTTAAATCATTGCTTTATACTTTATTGTTACAAGGAAACCTCCATTAAAAGTTTTTTCTTTTCATTTCCTGTGAACACATGATATATATAAATATATTTTTAACTATGACTGAAATGCTTTAAAGCTTATTTTTCCCTTTTTTGCAAAGTATTTCTTATTAATAGTTATGCTACTTTAGATGTAATCACCTTGTAATTTACTTTTTGTGATGATGGGATTTATTTTTGTTTTCATACATTTCAATAGCTTTCTATTTGTTTTGCAGAAATGTATTATTTTATTCTTTGTGATCATGAACTTTAGTTCAATTCAATTTTGTTCAGTGCTTCTAATTAGCTATAATTAGAAAGGAATCATTTAATTTGTTTTGACATTCATAATATGTATTCAGTTATTGTTCGAAGACTGACCAATTGTTTATATTTCTTTTTTCAAATTTTATTGTATTATTTTTATCTCGTGTATTTTGTTAATTTTATGTAATGGGTTTGGATATGGGGCTATTTACAGCCTTGCCCGAGCCTAAATAAAGTACTTCATCTATCTATCTATCTTATTTGACTGATTTTTTATAGCATACCCAAAACAATATTTATTTTTATCTGCCAACAGATTTGAGAAGGATGATGATACAGATATCCCGAAAATCAACTTCTTAGCGGTGGGTGATGCTGACAACATAGATGAACTGCAGCCATCTTTGCAGCCTGGCTTTCAGATGCTTCAAACTCTCGAGCAGATGTGATATTTGATATTCTTCTGCAACATACCTTCTGCTACCTACAGAACAATTTATTATAACTAAAATTGGACTATTGAATCAGCTCAGACCTAATTATGTAATCCTAATTAGAATTAGAATTCGAAATGTGATTGATCATTTACATAAGAATTTTTAATATGAAAAATCTCTTAAGAGTAGAAACGTTTATATTAATTTATGAAAACTTTAGACTTCATTTTCATCATTCTCCTCTAAACTCTAAACAAATCGTTTCATTTCCACCATTTTCCTCTTAACTCTGAAATTAATGAATGTTTCTTCAATGATGTCTTTGTCGTTATGAACAATACATGCTGTTATGTCTTAAATAGGTAATGAAATACTTCTGTATAATTCATCAACCATCTTGTATTGAAACTTATTACAGAATGACTTGTTATCAACAACATAAATTATAACTAATGCAATTAGTCTTAAATAGGTAATGAAATTAGTAATCCTTAACTGTCTTAAATAGGTAATGAAATACTTCTGTATAATTCATCAACCATCTTGTATTGAAACTTATTACAGAATGACTTATCAACAACATAAATTATAACTAATGCAAAATCATATGTATTCTAATCATCTGATATATGGCACATGCTCTGCGTGCCAAATGATGTTAATCAACAGGCAAGGCATTGTTAATAGAAAACTCATTGTCAGGAAATGTATGGGCTTTTTAAAGATGTGTTATGAATATGAAGTGAGCACTACAACTGTCCAGACGGGAATAAGCTGTTTTGGATGTCATGCATTAGCACAATCTGGCAGCAATGGCGAACATCTCCATTGGATAGTTCACCAAGCCAGCCAGAGCTCTTCAGTCGTGAAAACCACTATGTAATCTGTTTGTTACTCACAGTTTATCCTATATGATAAATCTACTTTCCAGAGCAACTATAATTATTTAAAATTCATTTTGCACTTTTTGTACATGTAGTTTTATTGTACTTGTTAAAAATTGTAAATTCATGTTATTGGAATAAATTAGAAATTCTTTATGCTAATTAATCGAATGGAGTGAGGTCTTTCCTTTAAGATGCTCGGAATTCTCTCTGTCTGTCTGTCTCACTATTATGGACGAACGCCTAAACCAATTTTTATGATTTTTCATATGGATGTTCCTTATTCTTAGGGACAGCGAAGTATATATTTTATTTTTCAAATTCAATATGGCGGCCAGTTTACAAGGTATAAAGCGAAATTGTATCAATATGAGTTTCCTTCATATATACAGTTAATGGGGTAGGTACTGAATTTATACCAACATGAGCGATGCATATATGCGGTAATGATACAGAATTAACTGGCAAGCGGGTGTGTGTTTGGTCCTGTGCAGTATGCCCATACTAAGTAGAGCATGAAGAGCATACATTTGAATCCAATTATTTAACCACTTAACTGTGCTGAACAAGTGAGGTCTACTGTTTACAGAACTACTAGTTAGTCAACATTTCGATACAATTCTTTGTGTAAAGGGCGATTCTCTGCTCGTCAGTCGGCTATTAGTAAGACTTGAAATCCAATATGACCTACTATCACAATTTCAAATGTGGGAAATCCACAATTCAGTCTGGGGGAAGTGTTACGAAATACGGCTATGGGAGCCCTGTGGGTATACAATGTTTGAGTAGTGTTAATCTCTTCGTTGTTGAAAGCATAATAAGAATATCAATGGTGATAAGTTCAACTTGTGCTCATACGCCTAAAAAACAAGATGGCGACCAAAATATGCAGAGTTACACTCTATTAACTGCAACTCTTGTATCGTTCGATATTGGATTGATTTCTTCACTAAAATGCTCCTTATAGAATTCTTTACAAGAATAGAATTTTTGTTTTTTCGTTGTAACGTTTTATCTGAGTTACACGAGAATCACAAATGTTTTAGAACTATGCTCGAGCTTTAAAATGATGAGATTTGTAAGACTGTAGGTTCATTGAAGATGGCAAGAGCGTCACCGAAAGAAGGGCTCGTGTGGAGCTTGGCACCCATTTACACTAAATACGCCATAGGCATATGGGCAGTGGCTTTCTTTGTGAATTCCTATAATGATTCATTTGGGTATTAGCATTGATCAGGGATAGTAAGGTTCGTCTATGGTATTAGTCAATGATTCATTAATACACTGACAGATTTAATTTTCATCCAACTGCTTACTCTACATTTGAATTGTTTACATTAAAATATAATAGCATATTTCAATTGGAAACAAAGCACTAGGATAGTGGGAAGGAGGCAGTCACTATCAGCGTTTGGAAAATTCACAGCTTGCCTTCGTTGATATGTCTTCAGCATTCTTCAATAATTTTTTCCTTTCAGGAACATTTGACTCAAAACTTTGATTCTCAGCGGAGATTTTTCTAACGTTCCTATAATTGCTTCCAAAATCTTCTACTTTTTATCTAATGTATTTGAATCAGTCATGAACCTTGTAACACCAATCTCCCTAAAGGTGCGTTCACAAAGTAAGTTGGTTTCCGGCGCCGGTAAACTAGAGGCTGGATCTGGAAGCGCCAAGCGCAAGAACTTTGCATGATTTCAAATGTGTCCATACACAGTAAACGCTGATGCCGGCTTAACAAGCGCAACAAGCGCGAGCTGCCAGTGCTAACCTGCTTACAAATATGAAGGAAACATTTGGCGCTTGTTCGCCCTTAGGGCTGTTTCATACACATCGATATCACGCCGAACGGAAATGACACCGTTCGCCTGCCGTGAAGCAGTCGTCCCTTCTCGGCCATCCACAACGTGACTCATTATCTTTTATTCCCACTACAAAAGTAAAATACCATGAAATTTCAAATATATGATTTTTTATTCCCACTACAAAAGTAAAATACCATGAAATTTCAAATATATGATTTTTTTAAATTTCATCATGTTCAATTTACTCTACTGACTGAATTTTTAGCTGATTGAAATTTACCAGCTTAAATTTCTCTTGTACCATAAAATTTAAGGAATTTATGCACGATCTAAATTAAAGCTGAATAAATTGGCAAAATTAAAAGACTATAGAGTTCTCAAATTTTATTCTAGGAGAAAAATTTAAGCTGCTAAATAGGTACTCAAGAAAGGTACTAAAATATAATAGAAGCTTAAAAATTAGAGACTTGATGATACATTTTTAAAACTACTTCAAAAAAGGAGGTTTTCAATTCGACCAGTTTTTTATTTTTTCATGTTTGTACATCAATTACTCAGATACTATTGAACCGATTTAAATATTTTTTTCAAATGAAAGAGCATCATTCAGCGGTGCTCCCTTTCAAGTTTTGCAAGTCGGCTCAATACTTAGACCAATATCAAGCCCAAAGTCATCAACATCTTCTTTTGAATTTTGTCCAAATACTCAGCCAGTGTCATAAAAATGTTTTCGTGATCGTTGACGTTTAAAAATAATTATTTGAAAACATCTTTAAAGTAATCAATTTTTCAGTGTAATTGTAACTGGATAAGGGTATATTCTACTTGAAATTATTTTTAAAATTCTCTTATTTTAAAAAAGTTATTAATTTTTCAGTATACTTTACTCTGAAAGGGACCATAAAGGGTCATAAAATGACGAAACAAAAGCCATTTTAATTTTATGATTGTAATTTATTCAATATATTATAATATATATTAATTTATTTAACAGTGAGTTTTATAATTTTCTCAAATATAATATTCAACATTCAATATGGAATTGTAAAATTGTAATTAGTTCATCAATTTTTTCACCAATTCCCAAGTCTGACTAATTTTATAGTTAGATTTTTAGTTGCAACAATTTATTTAAAAGTTATATCAATCATATTGATTATACTCAAATACAAAAAAGTTTAGAATAAAGATTTCACTTTGAAACAAATACACACGTTCTCAAAAGTTTAAAGTGAGTAACTATTCACTTCAGACATTCAAGTAGAAAATTGGCTCTAAAAAACTATTGTTTTAATTTGATACACGTAATTTCTAGAAATCGACACCAATTATCTTAGGAATTTCTGGTCTTATATAGTTTTAAAACAAATAGTGGAGCCTTGAAACGTGTCTAGCATTCTCTATCTCTGTCTGTCCCCATAAAACCGTTCGCAATTTTATCGTTCAAAATTTCTTCATTCCATTCGAAATTTTATCGAACGGCTGAAATCGATGTGTGTGAAACGGGCCTTAGCTGTTCTCTGGTTCAAATCTCTGTATGGTGAAAGAGTTAAAGAGTTTTTGTGCACAAAAGTCAACTCCAGAGAAGTTTTCTATTTTTAAAACAAAATATACCGGGGAAAAAAGAGGGGGTGGCAAATATTGATTTTCAGCCAATATCTAGGGAAGGGCTTTTTAAATATAACCCCCGGTTGCACAAACGTCCGTCCACATGTTTCATTATTCACTTTTATACCAAGCTGCTATGTGAAAGCATATGATTATACCTATATGCATGCTAGCATTCATATGATCTATATATCTTGATTGGTGTAGCACATAACTAGTAAAGTATAAAAGTTGTACCATCATTCACCCACATGCGACATCTTTTTATAACTCATCATAACCTAAAACAAGTCTAATATTAATGGACAATAATAGCCACTAATGCATGTTTTGGATAGTTCTAAAAGCTAATTTACTCTCCAAACCATTATTTAACCAATTTATATTCTATATTTCATGCTCTGCTGATCTCAGCATTTTAAATTTTTAGTTGACTCTGTTCGCTGAATGCTGCATTGTAATCTAGCTATCATTGCTTGAATATCAGAACACTTCTATACTGAATGATGTGATGGATAGTGGCCTGGTATAAAAGTGGAATGGATAATTAACCATCATAATAATAGGACGTTTGTGCAACCGGGGGTTAGTTGAAAAGTTTTTTTTAATTGCTGATGATGCCCATATGAGTCCGAAACTTGTGCGTGGGTAATGAGGTGAATGATAGATGCCAGACGGAGGAGCGGGATTTGAACCCACGACCGCTGAAGCGACAGTAAACTGAATTTGCTACGCCTCAACCAACTGCGCTAAGTGGCTCGCCAAAACACTAGTTTATAAGGCCCCACAATAGCACGAAAATTTGGAAACCCCCACAACTTTGTTCGTGAGGTCGAGGTACTAAATTTAAGAATTTGAACTACCTACTGCATTTTATCGTGTGAGCTCATTTTCCTCAGTTTGCCAAGGCGGTTGAAATAAAAAGCCATAAAAACCATTTTCGGGGGTGCAAGCGAGATCCTAAATTTGAGAATTTCAACCCTACTGCATCATATCATAGCTCATTCAACATAAAAAAAACTCATTTGTGGGGGTGCAAGGGGCCCTAAATTTGAAAAAGTATTCGCGAGGGACGCCAGGAGAGGTCCTAAATTTTTTCTTGAAATACTTGAGCTATCTTTCCCATCATATCCTGTGATAGCTTATTCTACTCAGCCAGTACCTACTACAACTAGTAGTAGTTTTAGTGGGTACTGACTCAGCCCACCAAAGCTATATAAGTCAATATATCACATCTTGAATTGTACAAAAATCTTTGGTGTCCCAAGCTTGAAAATTTTCTTTTTAAAATAGGTGGGAGGCGAAAAATCCTTTTAAATGGTACATCCTATCTCAATGTGTAATAGTACAGTTTAGTCAGCTATTTTGGAGGGTCAAGGCGGTCCAAATCCATATACTAAACTATTTATTCTTGGTCTATATGACTAAAAATCAATGCTGATGCAACGGAGTATCCAAGGACTCAACGAATTTACATAAAATAATAATAATCAGTTGTGCTGATAGGCATATGCAGGGGCGCACCCAGACTTTTGGTTTGGGGGGCTTACCCGTCCTACTAGGTGAATTTTGGAAGGGGGGTGAAATTGGGATTTTGCAGACCTCTTTTTATAAGATTGTTGCGAAATAAAGTTCCTGGTGGGGTCATTATTTGACTATTTAAGTAGGTCTGGAAACGCTGTTTCCTAAATAAAGGGGGCGGAAGATTACAGCTAGTCTCATCATTCATTCAGATATAATTATCTAAGGCCTTCATGTAGGTGGTGTGAATTCGATTATTGGAATTAGCTGAAACGTGCTGAAGATTTACTACCATAAATTTATGATACTCACATCATTCTGAGAATGGCACTTGGGTACCGTAATGAAGTGAACGAAAAATGTCAGTCTGAACACTAATCTAGATTACCTAATCTTTGAATTAGTGGGAAATTTTACAAAAATTCATAAAATGATTATGAAAACACGTTTGTTTCATTGTAGGTCTAGTAGATTAATCAAATTTTAATTTCCAATGAACCAAAAAATTCAACTTTCCCTTCAAAGCTTGTGAACCCCTTTTTTTAAAAATGAAATATGAATGTACTCAATAGTCAAAAACTCTCCCAAAAAGTTTATTAAGTCTGGTTTTATTGAATCAAAGCACACTAATTTTACACGAATGCTTTTTACTTACTATTTTTGTGTCACTCTTTGTAAGAGTGACCGATTGGATCGGCCACCAAAATAGAATCTGTACTCTGCTAAAAAATCACTTCAAACTCTAATTCCACCTATGGTACTCGAAATACACGTCTTCATGGTGAAAAAATATTGTTATAAACGCTATCCTATTCAAGCAAGTGTAAAATGTATGGTTCAGAATTCTGAAGTCCATATATTTTTTTCTTTTTTTCTGAGGATGAAGCCCACATAGGTCTGAGACCTGTGCGTGGGTAATGAGTTGGATGATGGTGATTTATGAGTTGGACCTACAGTTTTAGTTGGGTTCCGAACCACCGGGAAGTGATTTTCAGCAGAGAACAGTGTCTTTTTTGCTGGCCAATCTAATCGGTCACCGTTACAAACAGGACCTACGAGAACTCAGCTTATCTATCTGATTGAACAGATACCTGCTACGGCTCGCGGCTATCACTTCCCTATTACATAGTCGATTCTCTTGAAAATTTTCAACATTTTGATAGGGATTTCAAGACGTGGGGCTTAAGCCCCTGAGCCCAGAGGTTAAGCCACTGGTTATGACCATTATTCTATTTGAAAAGAGTGAAAACATGAAATGTACCAACGCTAATCACCCCCCTGGGTGCGCCACTGGGCATATGCACCATTCAACTGCTTTGATTTCTACATCATATGCTTTCCAATTAAAAAAATGACATCGTCAGTTCTTGATAAAAGTTTTGTTTCTTCTTGTTCAAGATCTCATAATATATCATGTCTCAATATTATTATTTTTTCAATTCGACGTTTTAAAATAATGAAAGATAAGATTTCAGCATAGTCAAAAATGAAAACGTCAATGCTTGCACTGTAAAAATAAAGTGGATAATTGGGTAAAGCACCAGCTTTAGTAATATTCTTCAAATGTTTTTGTATTCGAAATGACCCAGATGTCTGTTTTAATTTTGACTAGCCAAAACTAACCTAGAGCCTATAGTGGAAATCTGTTTTACATTATAATTATTTTTATATTCGACCCCCAAACTCCAAAATCAATAGCGATCTCACTTGGAAGTTTTAAGAGTCTAGAAGTTCCATCTAGTGAGTTATATTCAAGCGCTAGAGCACAGAGGGAGGAACGGACAACGGCACAATTTCAATAAAAAACCTTAATAATTAATTACCGGATACATAAATATTATTCCTAAAATCCCGTTGCAAAGCACGGGTAAAACACTAGTACTTCAATATTTACCAGTTTAAAGCAGTGCCTTCTTCAGTTATAAAGTCAGTACAGTTTAGACTCTTTAACTTTTCGGGAATTGTAAGAGAATGTGCAATTATATACATTCGTTATGAAACGTAATCCTTAAAAACTGTTATATGTATTTTATATCTAAGCATAGTTTTATGAACAACTTTCTATAATAAATTATGAAAGTTGTCAGGATCAGACTGAGCTTATGAACTATGCCATAGCATTTACTTAATAGCATTACTAATTAGGAAATCACCGAATAGAGTCCAAACACAAGAATAAAATCGAATTATCTCATTATAAATCAATTTTTATTCGTGTTTTTTCATTGCTTATCCAACAATAATTCATAATATATGTCGATTATGTGGTATTAAATGAAGTGTATTGAATAGAACATACGAATGTGTAAAAATAAGCCTCTTAAATTTTAAGAGTAAATTTACATAAATTCTTGTAAATATAATAAATTTTCCGAAATCACTGGAAATCATACAATAAACATAAGTTTTACAAGAAAGTGTTGCAAATGGAAAATATGTGTTTCCTCCAACAATTGAATGCTATTATAAAAGAGAAATGGCAATTATAAATACTGTACCATTACGACTTTTACAAAAAACAAAAGGCACTTGATAATTCATTCTTGTTAAATGAATATTCTCTTCTTAAAAGATCAATAGATACTTCTAAGTTTTGAATATAAAATGGAGATAAGTGTTTAAAATTAAATATAGTTAATAATGGAAAATGAATGAAAATTAAACACAATCAAAAAAGATCAAGTGGAATGAAAAATAAAAGAATTTATAGAGGGAAACTTTTCTAAAAGATCTCTGAACAATATTATCAACAGCAAAGCTCTGAATTACTACGCTGAAATTCGATTCCGGAAGAAGCATGTTTCTTTGTTCTTAGAACAAATGAATTCCTATCAAAATCCATTCTTAGAATGGCTTAAAGCAACTTTGAAATAATAATAATTTCTTCAATGTTTGTTTACAATAACAAACATTTCTTTCATGAAATCCAATCCAACAGTTTCCAAACTTTCTCCCTTTTATAGATTGAAGAATAAAAAGTAAAATGAAATTATAAAATGTTTCAAATAATCATAAAATTGATTGTAAATTTATTCATAATCGTTGCAATCAAGATAAAGAGTCTGGGACTTTCTTTTCAGGCAGCAGCAGCAAATATTTTTCAACAACTACTAAAGAAAATAAAAGCGTAATAATATTGGTCATGAAGACTATAATACACCACTGAATACAAAACACATGTAACTAAAGATACTTCTGAGATCACTCACATATATAGGAATCGCTGATTGAAAAAACAAACAAAGTCCAATTTGTGGCCATCATCACCCTACTATTTCTTATAATGCAATGTGGATAAACAAATCCTTTTAGCACAACAACCTTAAAGCACTGTTGTTACAAACGTGAAACACTGGTTCCTGTGAGCTTTACCGATAACCGGTAAATGCTACCGGTGAAGACTGATTGGTGTCTTCAAATTCATAAACCTTAAAACATTTGAATATACCAATTAGACGCAACCGATTTCATTTACCGGTAAATTTTAAGGCTCCCATGAACTCAACCATTGGTGCGATAAGGCTATTTTTGTACTCAATGGATGTGTATTTGTATTATAATATATATTATAATTCACATTACACCATAACATATAATAGGGTGATAGTGATAGTAGCCACAAATTGGACTTTGGTTTTTTTTCAATCACCTATTCATTTAGAATGTAAATACCTACACAGTAAGAAATAAGTGCCTGACTGGAGTTTTATATACCAGTGTTCGAAAAGTCAATACATATTGGCTATCGATTATCCATTTTATTTTATAGCAATATTCCGGCAACATCACCTAGCTTACTTTTCTTCAAGAATTTGATAGTTTATTCATGATAGGAAAATTACCATTACGAAGAATTTGATTGAAACACTAGTTATTGCCTAGTCGAAACAAATAGTTGATAAACAATCCTTGTAGTTGAAGCATGGCTTGAAATATCTATGCAAATGAATATTTTTAATATATTAAATAATAATGCAACCAATTAAGATTTCTTGAAATCTGGAAGTGAAATATGTTCACAAATCGATTGGAATGAAAAATGTCTATACCATTTTTTGTATAAGACTAATTACTGGTTACACATGAAATTTGATCAAAAACAAATGAATTATTCGAGACCAATCCTATCATTTGAAATGTCATCCAACAGTGAGATGCCAGTGACCGGGTATTCTCGTTTAACAAATAATTTATAGAAATTAATTGCCCTGTGAGTTTCCTTCGAAATAATTAAATTTTTAATTAAAAAATCAGAATGAAAGAAATAAAAATCTGATTCATTGTATACATAAGGATAATAATTTCAAGCTTGGGGATATTTCCTGTGGTCATTAAACATAATGTGGAACTGCCCACTAGTTAATCTGTTCACCAAAAGTGGGTGGGTTGACCAACGTATTTCTATCTTAAATGCATCATGCAGACAACCAAGCAAAAACAATGCACTGACACAAACTATCTCTTCCTCATCCATTTTGTGGTTGATGTACTGGAAGATACTAATAAATTTGTCTGCTGATAAATAGCACTCATGTAGTATGACACACCAAAATTCAGCTTACCAAAAAAATCAGCTCGTATAGTCACTTAACATTCATAAGCGTGCTTGACGCCAATATTCGATCCCTATTACACAGCCGCTTGGATCACATTGCCAGGTTATTATGCCTTTCTGCTTTACTACGCATCTGGAATACTTTGTTTCATGTAATTGGCCGATAAGGTAACATGAGAATGTAATTCATGCGTTTCTGCCATGCCTTTTCGGTTCAGTATAGAATGGGCTGAAGGAAAAACAATTGTAGCGTAAGAAGTAGACTCAGAAAATGTTGAATAATTCTAACGTCGGTATGACCTGAGCCTTAGATGTTATATATTGTGTTTAAAGACATGCCCAATCTATGAGAAAAAACTATTGCAATATTCTTTTCTGTTCTGTAGTCAAGTGGTAAACACTCTTGTTTTGCATTTTTGCATTCAATAAGTAACTTGCAATAGCACAAGTTTGTAGTATTCTGTAAATATCGCATGCATGATATGAAAATTAAAATAACTCAACACCCACGGTCACCGTACATTCTAATCTGTACTGTTTTCTTCTCAAGTTCAATTTTCTTGAAAATTCAATTCATCAGTTTTGATTCACAATTGTATAAAATAAAACAAAATTGATGATCGACTAAATATAGTATTTATATGTATGAATGTCAAACATGCATGCTTTATGATAGCTAAGCTATTATTAGTAGTTCCCAGAATAACTAATGCTGCACTTAATATGGAGTGCAGAGATTCTTTAAGTTCCATTAAAAATGAATTAATGAATGAGATGAAAACATAAATACTAAAAGTGATTTGATTTGTAATATAAAGTAATTGCTGGTCTCCAAATAAAATAACTTTCTATTAAAACTTTTTTTATCGAGTTTTCTACTAATCTTGCCATAACTTTTCTAATGTTTTTAATTCTCAGAATAAAACTTGCTTTCTCAAAATACCATATCATATTCATCTGCAATAACCAATAATCAATAAGAAATTCACTTCGAAATTCTCCAAAAAAGAAGCATCAATAGAAATAAGCTTTCCAGCTAGCTGGTATGAATAAGAAATGTCAGATTGTGTTGCAAATATTGTAAAAACGTTTTGCAATAATTTTTGTTCCTTTAATCGCAAGGAATGGCCATAGAAAGTTGTCGCATTTCAATGTGAAGGACATGCACTTGCTGGGCGAATGGTCCAGTCATGAAAGGGCTAGTTGACCTCAACATCACTAGACAAGTCGGATTCTTCGTCTGAGTAGTCATGAGCTGACTGAGCTGACGGAGAAAAGGCATCAGAAGGCGAGATTTGACCGGACACATCTGATGGCTGCAGAATCACTTCCTCGGCAATCAATCCTGCTCCTCCAGCTGAAAGGCCCATCAAGCAGTTGGCCTCATCCTCGTCCAAATCGACATCGAAAGGCTCTTCTCTTTTAGCCAGCTCTGGAAACAAAATTCTTATTCAATTTAAGAGAAAGTAGATCATTTTCTGAGGTCTCATAAAAAATTAGTTTTTTTTCTGGAAGTATGAAGGCAACTTCTTAATAATAAATTAATTAAGTGGTTTAATTGAAACTGCCTGAATGGCTAATTCTTGATGACTAATAATACTGCTTTTTATAATAATTCTCTAAAAGGATGAAGAAGTGTAGTATTGTACAATTGCCATTAAATAATACTATATACTGCATAATAGATGCTTTGCACATTTTTTTGTTCAATGAATCTATTCCAATAACACTAAAGAAAGTTGTTGCATAAATGTATAAAAATAATTACTAAATTAATTTCCATCGTGCTTTTCCAAATTGTCTTTTTGCGAATGAAAATTACTTTTTGTTGAAATAATTTATTTGCAAATTTTATGTCATAAGAAAGTTTCTCAGGGAACATTAATAATGTATTTCAACAATTGATTTTAGTTTAAAATATTATTATCCTGAATTTCAAATTTCCCTCTGGTATGAAGAAAATTATAGTATTATATTTCCAATTTTCATCAATTTATTGAATTTATCATTTTTAGAAGAATATTTTGAATATAAGAGTATATTGATGAATATAAGAGGAGAGAGTATTGAAGTTATAATCATGAATTGAGAACAATTTTGTAGGCTGCCAACAGCTTTCTCTTGCTTCTTTTCTACCTTCTCTAAAGCATAAATTTAAAATTTTCTAATAAAATAAGAATAAAGAAACATTTGACTTGAAGGACAAAATGACGGTCGAAAAAAGTACAATATTCACGTGATATTGATTTGCATGCTATTTAGCAAGGACGAATTAACCGCGTAAATCATGAATTCCTATATGATATAGTTATTTGTGCATCTAGGGACTAAAGTGCAACTTTTTCTTCCTGAGGGAAACTGTTGTCGCCCGATAGCGGAGCCATAGTCCCGTGATGCACACAAAATGTTTCCTTCACCTACACCAAAACAATAGTTTAGTTTTCTGTTCAGACGCTCAGTCATCTGTCATAGATGAACTGACCGATCTGACTGATGAACTCGTAGAGATGACGTTCGACCTAACAATCGAAATACAGCTACTTCTTTTCCTAGATTAAAGTATTCCAAAGATCGAAATAAAGCTCTTTAAATTTTCCTCGACCGTGCATGACAATTCGACAGTGTTGCCATATTTCTTTCTCTTCAATCGGCGTTGTCGGACTTCTTCCAATGTTATTCTTAAGGGTTTACTTTTACTCCCTCGGGAGAAAAAGTAAGTAGGTTAGTCCCATGGGGTATAAAGTAGTACTCTAGTATTCGATTCCAGGTAGTAAAATGCGTCTGTAGATAGTAGGTGGAGAAAAATGATATTTTTCCAGACCATTACTAATAGCTATACTTCACACCACCAAATTAGGGCTTAAACAAATTGCTCTGTTGCAAAATACAACTGAATGCTCTGACAAACCAAGTGACTGCTAGTGTCGGACTTGTAGACTAGGCAACATGACAAGGCCAGTATTATCAATTCGTGTGTGATTCTCGACGATCTGCCGCTGATTTGGTCCCATATCTGGCAACACCGCAATTTGGAATGAGCCGCCTAATTTGATGGCGCAAAGTATAGCTACTAGTAGTTTCTATTATAATGATCCAATTTTGTACTCACGTAAGAGGTATTTCTCCAAAGCTTTTGGAACCATGGATTTGGCTTTTTCTAAATCTTCATCTGAACATTTTCCTTTGTCCAAACCTGCACATAAATCAACTCAATTAGAGAAATTATTTATATTAAATAAAATAAATCAAAATCTGTGAAGAGAGCAGTTTTGGACTCTGGCCTGTTGCATCTTTACATTTATTGTTAATTTGCCTATATTCATTTTCCTAACTATAACCCTGATTTAAATCAATCAGATGCCAACTTAGCTTATGATGCATAATGTGATATTAATAATATAGCCCTCCCTTTTGGTTGGTTCTACTTCTGTAGAACCAAGCAGGTACAATAAATTAAAGCTTATATTTCCTCTGGGACATTTATGTTTTTCGTGTAATGAGAGTATTTTATTCAGTAAGTGGTTTGTAATGTGAATAATATATATTCTCAAAGAGTAAGAAACTACCAGGCAACTGTAGTACCAAGACTCTATACAAAAGCGTTAACAAAATTATTTGATTGTATAGCTCCAAAAATATGAAACAAAATAGAACCGAATGAGACAAACTTGTAATCAAACTATTTTTATGTGTGTGTGTGTGTGTGTGTGAAGATTTATTCTCCATATAGATGACATAGAAAACTGGATGAATTCATTAGGTTGAAAGCTTTAAGTAATTTAAGAGATTTTTCTGTTCCGGACTAAACATGCTTATTTTCTTTCTTCAGGTAGCCCCAATAGTTACTACAGGGGTGCTTCATATTTCTACTTATCACAGTATTTAATTAATTTTGCTCGAAAATAATTTATGTTAATGATTTATATTATAGAAATTACTACCGTAGAGAATGTATTCTTGTACGCTGTGTTGCAGAAATAAATTTATTCTGTTCCCATCACGAACTACTAAGGAGCACGTCGATGAAATATTGTATAGAATTATTCAATTTGAAAAGTAAACAGTTTGAGATTGGTCCTCATGCGCAGCTTACAATGGTTATTACGCCATTTTTCTGCTCCGCTCTTGATGCAACATCAACTAGGAAAACAGCTAGGAAATCAAAATCATCGCTAAGACATTTTCCAAAACAAGATTTTTATAAAGCTAGTTAGGAAAATTAAATACGCTTTTTTGCCAGATGATGCCCACATGAGTCCTGGGACTTGTACCTGAGTAATGAGGTGAATGATGACAAGGTGAAAGAATCCAAGCCTGAACGAGATTAAATCAAATCAAATTTTGAACTCGAGACCTCGAGGAACAGCAGCCTGGTAGAGTTTTATCTAATTAGAGACAAGCACCCCAACTCACTGAGCCACCGAGGCCGACAATATTTTTCTAACTATAATAAAGTAAAGAAACTGAAAGAGAAGGAAATTAAAATTTTACGAAATTTCACTTGAAAAATTAAACTAAACTGCACAGGCGAGAAGAAAGTGAAAAAATCCTTACCCATCACAAGGCCCATTCGTTTTAGAACTTCCATATCATCATGAATTTGAAAGTGATCAGTGAAGACAAATTGATACTCGGTTCTGAAAAATATTAAATATGTGAAACATCCTGATAAACAACATAGGCGTCAATTCTCTATTTGGAGGATATAAAATTAAATTGGTAACAATGTTAAATGTTTCTTAATGGCACTTAATGGAGAAAATCAGGATTGCTCAAATTTAATTTAAATTAATTCAGGTGGGAAGATCATAGCTTGCACCAAACGAGGTTGTTGAGGAATGCATGGTCTGAGAGTAATTGCTATGGATCTAATTAAATTTTACATCTTTGATATCCTGGGAAGTAATACGGTTAGACAGATTACTCGGAAATTTTTTCGCACGGACTAGCTTAAAAGTGTGGGTTTGATCCAGAAAAAATGTTTTTTTTTTTAGTAATTCCATTCATCATTCATCATTACCTCTCGCTCCTTCTTCCCTTTTCAAAGTTTTTTTGCTCAAGATAATATACATATTTAATATTGAAGTTAAAGACCAAGTAGAGCAGCCTGTTAACCGATAATGATAAGAGCATAATTTTTCATTGTAATTTCTTTGCAGTAATTTTCTTTAGGTCAAAGTAGGTCTACTCTATTGTTATGAATACGGGAAGGGAGAAGAACAATAGTCGACCCTGCTTGTTTTGTAAACATCGCTTCCATTCATTGATAGCAACTATTGCAACGAGGTTGTAAATTGAAACTTGTTTCTTCTTTCTCCTCAAATGTCTCTCTTTCTCCTATTTGTCAGTTTATTCCTAGCGTTCTCAACAATTTGTCAGAATATTCCAGATTATTTTAATAGTTTCCCAATGAAATACTTTCAAACTGTATATAAAAGGACTCTCCTCATAAGCCGTAGTTCAGTTGCTATTTGCTCTTCACAACGTTCGTATCCAGTGACAGTTTAGACATTGTGATTATACATACAAGTGTTTGTGATCGGTAAATTCTTTGACAGTAGACTTCCTTCTTTGTGGCAGAAGACTCAGTGCTATTATCGAGATACCGTGATAGACACTGTGCTTTGTAAGTCAGTGTTTAGTTAGCAATAGTATTATTAAAAGTTTGAAAGAGTATAAAGTCAAACCCCTACTGTATACCTGTCTTTCCGGATCTTATGAAGAAGGTATGTGTTAGGCCTCTTCATAAAGGAAGTGACAAGCTATTACTTGGAAACTATAGACCGATCTCGTTAGTTAGCAATATATCTAAGATCTTGGAAAAACTTATGAAAAAGCGTCTAGTAAACTACTTGAAAAAAACAGCATTCTATCTTCTAACCAATATGGTTTTCGTGCTGGTAAAAGGATTCACTATTCGAACTGTCAAAGCATGTCATTGTTAATATTGATAATAATAGGAAATACATGGGAATATTTCTTGATCTTGCCAAGGCGTTTTATACAGTATCACATGAACTTCTTCTGAAAAAGCTTGAGGCCATTGGCATACGAGGGGCCACATATTGTTGGATTGAATCATATCTTGTGCAACGAACTCAGTCAACAAAAATAGGACATCTACTGAGTGAGGATGCAAATGTTGAGTTTGGGGTTCCACAAGAGACTGTGCTTGGACCAATTTTGTACCTAATTTTTGCAAATGATCTGTGTTCGCTTGACATAAATGGCAAACTGATTGCTTTTGCAGATGATACTGCCATTTTATTCAATGGGAAGAGACATTCAGAACAGCAGAGCGAGAACTTGGAAAGTGCTGAATTGGCTTAATAATAACCTACTAACGTTGAATGCTGAAAAGACTGTCTTTCTAGTTTTTTAATTAATGGAAGCCACTAAACCCCTCATAAATACATTGAACATACATATTTGTGAACAGACTGGAGCTGAATGCAGTTGCCCTGTAATTAGAAGATCTGATGCAGTGAAATACTTGGGAGTTCAAATAGATGATTTTTTCCGATGGGAGGGTCAGGTGGCTGGTGTTGTTAAAAAGTTGAGAAAGCTTGTATATATTCATACAGCTGCGCAACATATTGCCGGTAGCAGATGTTAGAAAGGTTTACTACTCTCTGGTGGAATCTTTTCTCAGGTATGGAATTCTTATATGGGAAGGAGCTTATTATAATACAATAGATCCGCTAAAACTTCTACTCAGAGTTATTAACTTTAGACATTGATTATTCCCATCAATTCAGTTATTCTAGGATTACAAGATACTTAGTGTTAGGCAGTTATACATATTGCTAGTTAGCACATATATAAAGAAACACCCAAGCCAAATTCAATTCGTTGATCATGCTCACAATACCAGAGCTCGAAATAGAGATATTTCAGTTCCCAGAGTAAACTCAACATTCGCACAAGAATCAGCATTATATGTTGGTTCTAAAGTTCTGAATAGAATGCTGACTTTTCTGAAGAACGAGGCTAATTTGAAAAAATATAAGAGTTCATTAAAGAAATGGCTAATAGATACAAATTTCATTGAATCCGAAAAAACTTTTAGCAGGTAACTCCTGAATGTATAATTAAATAAATTCAAGATATAAATTATAAAGACATAAAGAGTTTGAAACTTTCAGTCAATTTTGCAGACAATAAATAGCATGCAATATTTCATCATATTGTTCATATAAAAATACTTAAAATGGTATGTTACACTATTTTTTGTAAAGTGTTTTTTTTTTTTTTTTTGTTGTATGAAGTTAGCAATGATAAGTTTGTAGAGTTAGAAGGGTGGTAGATGTTAGTAGTGCTGGGTAGTATACAGTAATAAGTAGTCATTGTGATGTTAATATTAGCGATAGTATTAGTGGTAGTTATACTAACATAGAATATTTCAATAAAAAATAGAATACTAACGTAGATAATCAACAATAATGTTTCATTTATTTAACAGGAATTTTGCATAAATTGAAAATTTAATCTGTGATGTTTTCCATGACGAAATACTTAATGAACAATCTAATATTAAAACTGACACTGTATTTCACTTTTAAATAATGTTTTACTCACATATATTGGAGATGCTTGAGGAATGCATTTCACTTCTGAAAAGAAGCTGACGAAGCTTCTTTTCAGAAGTGAAATGCATTCCTCAAGCATCTCCAATATATGTGAGTAAAACATTATTTAAAAGTGAAATACAGTGTCAGTTTTAATATTAGATTGTTGAAAATTTACTAGACTGTTTCACCCCAGCATATATTTATATATGTGGGGTGTTCATGAGTAATCAAATTGGAAATATTTATACACAGACATTGTAGAAATTTATTATTATGAAACAAATGAAAATAAATTCCTCTGGACAGGGTTGTTCAGAGAAAATTGAATCGAGTTAGAAAAAAGTGTTTAATTTTGTTAGTGTTTAGTTTCTATCTTTATATAAAATAGGCGAAGATGTTTTTTTGTGATGACAACTCCTCCGTTGTTTCTTGACCGATTTTGTTCGTTCACGTCTCATTTGAAAGATCTCATCGAGAAGATGTTTGATAAGGTCTTACATTTTGAAAAATGTTATCGTGGACATGAGGAATGAACGATCAAAGTTTCAATTTTTACCGTTGCTTTAACATAGGGATCGGTGAGCTGAAAATTTTCACATTTCAACTTATGATTTGATGATCAGCTGTTTTGAAACAAAAAGTTTATTTTTCATTGTTCTTTGAGAGAGAGAGGGTGGGAGGATAGGATAAAGAGGAAGAGAGAGAGGAAAGAGAGAGAAAAGAAGAAGAAAGAGAAAGAAGAGAAGATGAAGAAGACGAAGGAGAAGAAGAAAGAGGTGAAGAAGAAAAAGAAGAACAAGTGGAAGAAGCAGAAGAAAAGAAGAAGAGGAAGAAGAAGAAAAACAAGAAGAAGAAGAGGAAGAAGAAGAAGAGGAAGAAAAAGAAGAGGAAGAAAAAGAAGAGGAAGAAAAAGAAGAGGAAGAAAAAGAAGAAGAGGAAGAAGTGGAAGAAGAAAAAGAAGAAGAGGGAGAAAAAGAAAAATAAGAAGAAGAATAAGAAAAAAAGAAGAGGAAGAAAAAGAAGGAGAAAAAGGAGAGGAAGGAGAAAAAGAAGAAGAAAAAGAAGGAGAAAAAGAAGTCGAAAAAGAAGTGGAAGAAGCAGAAGAAAAAGAAGAAGTGGAAGAAGCAGAAGAAAAATAAGAAGAAAAAGATGATTAAGAAGTAGAAAAAAATGAAGAAGAAAAAGGAGAAAAAGAAAATGAAGAAGAAAAAGAAAAAGAAGAAGTGGAAGAAGCAGAAGAAAAAGGAGAAAAAGAAAAAGAAGAATTAAAAATTCCTTTAGCACAGGTGTGTTTATATTTATCATCTGATAAAGAATTGAAAAATGAAATTTTTGCCAGCACAGGTATGTTAGAAAAATATTATATTGATCGGCTGTTCAACAATACTGCAAAATATATTTTTTATTCAGATAGCCAGCCATGTAATACTTTTTCATTGTTGACTGGGCATTGCATCAGGGCGTTTGCGTCGGGGGAGCAGCTGGAGAGCATTGATTTCATAATTAGAAGTACTGTATTTCATAATTCAATCTGGAAATGCCGTGATAGTCAAAGGTAAGCGAAATGGAGAAAATTAAGGAACTCATAGCATCATAGGTATTTTTGATACCCACTTAGAAATGGAGCAAGTCATACTGTGCTTAAACTTATCATCATAGGCAATGCTGTCGTTCAGTATGTAGAAAATCTACATTTGGAATGTATTTTACAAAGTTTAATAAAGTCGCACATTCGTGCGACCCGGGATAACCTAGTTTATTTAATTATTGATAATTGAAAGCAGTTTTTGTACAGTGATATAGTAAATTCATCATTAGCTGAGCTTTATTGATCTGTTTGTTTCTTATTGGTTTTTCCCGTGTGACATAACTGATTAGTGCGTGTTGTAAGTAATTTGTGTGAATAAAGTTCAAGTGTTACCAGCATTATTTTTGTGATAGAACCTATAACAGAATCAATATGATCTCGGTCGATTTTCACTTAATCTATATACACTGTGTTATATACTGTACTCTTCGCTGTAAACCGGACAATTAATCCATAAACAAAAAAGGAACAGATTATAAACATTTATTTCTTAACTTTTTATGTGAAATTTAACGACATGCAGTCAAATTTGACTGCATGTCGTTAAATTTCACATAAAAAGTTAATATTAACACGCAGTTCGTCATGGAACAAGAAATCCAGGAATTTATTTCTTCCAAACTGCAGCAGATAGAAATGTAATTTCAACATCATGGAAGTTGAACATTTTAGAACATTCAATAGCCTGGGTGTAAAATCCAATCATGACCACCCGCATTGGCGCTGTTTGTAGTAAAATGGCAACCTCGCAGGAACGATCATTTTGTGTGGGATAATAAGCTATTAGTTTGTATGGCTTCATGCACAGACCTTGTGCTTCAAACCTCGCCATACAGTTGGTTGAGGAATGTTGAGTTCCTTTTTTTCTCTCATGATGTGGATTTCTGAGAACTCGAAAAATGACCGTTTCTGTTGAATTGTCGCCATTCGCCAAAGTCAAACATCAGCGCCAATGCGATCGTGAATGGAACTTCTAACCGGAATAATAAATATTTCAAATTGACCTCTTTAGTTAAGTACTTTGGAATAAATAAATGTTTGAAACATGTTCCTTAGTTTTGAAAAAACCGGTACTGCTCTCTATTTGAAAAATATCAAAACAATGAAGAAACTTACTTGTCATCTGAAATACTACAATCTATTATGGTTTTTTTGCTGGTGTTGACTATTATAAAGGGCAGTTGTATGGCTGAGTTTAGTGTTGGCATTCCATTAAGCTTTTCGTTCTCGGTATTTCGTTCTACAAGTCGTTTGAAAGAGATTTGCTGGAAACAAGAAATGAAAGATCCATTATTAGTTACAAATAAGTTATTATTAATATTAAGTATCAAATGACTACGTTAAGTAACTCCAATGAATATGTCATAACTGGATTTCTGAAGATGGAGTGCTTCACACTTGATGTTTAAACACCCGAGGGCTGCACTGTTTCTCAGCACAAAAATATTGTTTCCAGGTGGTTGTCTTCTCTTGGAGACAATCAATGTGCACGTATCCTTCGATCTATATATACGTGATCATTTTCTGCTGAAATAATCTGCATATTGACTGTGATAATTTTCTGTCTGTCTCATTCCAAAGATTAGATTAAGTAATTCTTAAAAAGCTCCATTAGCTCATATCGCCATTCTTGTGTGTGAGTGTGTGTGTATGTCTTTTTAATTCATTTGTATTGTATACTGACAATATATTAATCATTTTCAATCTTTTTATACCTTGTTTATAGACTCAACGACCCAAAAACAGACCCTATGGGCGTTTCTCATCTATCGATCGTTGCTATATTAAAATTATATTTAGGCTACATAACAATACATTTCTAATGACTTGAATCAAGCGAGCTGTTAGTTATGAATGTAATATAGATTTTCTCACCTCGCAACATGTAGTGTCTTATTTTGAGAATAAATAAATATGAAATAAGAAGAGATACCAGAAGTTGAAAAGGTTGTAAACTATAAAAAAAAACTTGAATAAATTAAGATAATGGAGAAACCGGTGTAGCTATATTTTGTCACATATGTTGTATGTACTTTGTCTCTAGCTGATTTCGACTTTGGTTGACTATTAGCCATCACAAGACATTTGTTGTCAACAATAGTTTCAATTCACAAAGTGAACTTCACAAACAAAAAGTGATATCTGTAGCAATTACTTTTGTCACCGAGATAACAGAATTTCAAGAGTAGGCCAGGTCCACTAAGACAACGCTGACGGTGTACTCTCACAACTGAGGCTACCTCTCAAACTTCTAATTCTGTGTACTGTATTACATGAAGAAAACTGATTTTAAAAACATGACATATTGTATTTTCATATTTTTCACATTCCCCAAATTTTGTACATTTAATCCATTTTGTGATGGGAATGCGATAACAGTCGCTCTGAGACTGTTTGTCGTAGTAGAGACCCCAAAGCAGAATGTTTTTGGTCTTTCTGCCAGAATATTTCTGTGGAAATTAACATTTTCTCACGGATTATTTGACGTTTTCTGCATAGTTAAATCAATTTTATTACAAACCATATAAAGTTGTAATTAATATGAATAATTTTATTCAAACTTTCTTTTAATATTTATAGTAAATATAAATTATTTAAGTTTAGTATGGATGGTTGGTCGGTTGCTAAACTTTAATTCACGAATTAGTTTAATAAGAAATATTAGAATGTATTATTACATAGTAGCTGCAGAGTTGCTTAACTTTGGTCTTTGGTCACTTAACATAATAATTCTAAAGAGCTTAGAGGCTAAAGCTAGAGATCTGTTTATTGATTAGAAAAAGGAAAATAAAATAAATTTATCAAATTGGTATTTAATGTGGGTAAAACAAACTGTTTACAGTGATTTTGTATGTATTACAAATTATATTAGATAATAAATAAATAAATAAATAAATTTATTCCTTATCAGATACAAAAATCAGATTATTCCTTATCAGATTATAATTAAATACAAACTACAAAAAACATGACAAGGTTGTGTCATTTAACTTATTTTGTATCCTACTAATTACTTTGTAAGTAACCACTTCTGACATCTGTTTAATTCTGGATGCTGGCTGTAGCAAGTTTTTATGAAAATACTTCCATATTTCTTGAATAAAGCCAACTTTAAAAGTAGTTTATTTCCTTTATAATCTGCTGGTGGTCCTTTTTATTCATTCTGAACTTCGTACTGTTAGCGAAGCAGTAGTGTGAAAGGCAATGGCCGGCGCTGCGTGTTGAGGGAGGGGAGGGAGGGATGCGCGCCGTCACCACGCACATTGCTGTGCTGTGTGCTTTCTGCTAGCCGGTCGGGCTATTAACACTGCACAACTCACCGAGTGTATTCCAGCATATTTATTATTCGTTTATGTGCAATAAAATTGTTACTGCTAGTCATCATTACAGTGATTTTTTTATTTATTTTTCATTTTTTTTTGTAAAATACAAAATTCCATTTCTGGGTGCTACAGCTTAGATTACACCACTTGGCCGATCTTTCTGCAGGTCTCCTTCTCGTTCTGCGACAATGTCGCACCGTCGCCCGTTGTTCTGCTTTGGGGGTAGAGACAAACCAACAAGTTGTCTTTGTAATAACAATATCAATCTCAAACTGTATACGCAGTATTTAACAGTCTTAATCAAACTTCAATCAAAATTGAATTGTTAGAATTTTCATCTATGCAATAATAGAATTATGTAAAAAGGACTTTGAGTTAGCGTGATCATTAAACAGTCAGTGTAATAGTTTGAAAAAAACCTAGTCATATTTTGAATACCTGTTAGAAGAGCGACACAAGTATGGATACAGTACAAAAACCTTCGATCCTTGACATTCAAATACCTCACTAAATGAACTATGCATTATACTGTAACTTCTTCTCACCTGCAATAAGAGATCATGAAGGCGCTGCGTTTTGCTCTTAATTCGTTCTGAGATCTGTTTCTTTTCCCTGAGTAAGTTACGACATTCTTGAACTGAGTTTGTTGGTAAACCTAACCATTTGATCTCTTTCTTCTCTTTAGAGATAATATTCATGGCCATCAGAACGTTGAGAGCATCGTACACCCTTCTCCTTATATTCTTTTGGTCATACTGAAATTAGAAAAAAACACTATTAAACCTGGAAAAGCGCAAATTAGAGGAACCGAAGTTAATCAGTCCAAACATTTGTACAAGTTTTATTTTCATTTTTCACTAGACCTCTGCTGGGAATATAAATTATAAAATATACTTAAAAAAACCTGTAATAACTTAAATTATCAATGAACATCTATAAGACATCGACATACTTCACAGCGGATAATTGATGCAGTAATGAACAAAAGGTTCAATTGCAATTATTTACTCTCATAAGGAGACTGAAACCAATTGAAACGCAAGATTAAGCGCACATTTTTTATGGAATTTTACCAAACAGAATTTTCTAATCTTCGTTGTGGAACTTTATGAAAATAATACTTATAATAATCTATGAATAGAAAACAACAATTGAAAAGTTTAAGTGTTATGTTGTGCGAAAACACAAAAATGAATACATACAGCAGGCTAATTCAGTTTTCATTTTCCATTCTTACTGCTTTAAGAAACTTAAACATTTGCTATCTCTACACTCACAAAAAGCATGACTATGAAAATAGTCTTTTCCGCTTACTATGGATATTTCCAGCCTCTTCTTACATATGGCTTGATTTTTTGGGGTACTTCGCCAGAGATGATTCGAGTATTCAGAGCTCAAAAGCGGGTACTAAGAGTGATGCTTAAAAAACCTCTGAGAACACCCTGTAGAGAACTGTTCCGTACTACAAGGACGCTCACTCTGCCTTGTCTGTTTATTCTTCAGTCAGCAATCCACGGCTACAAACATAGAGCATCCTGGACTAGAGGGATAGATATTCATCACTACAATACAAGATCCAGGAATGCCTACAGACTGCAGGCTCACAGAACAACATTCTACGAAAATAGCCCAAACCACATGAGCAAAAAAATTTCAACAATCTACCTTCTCAAATAGCAAGCATTGACAAAATACATATTTTTAAAAATAAATTAAAGGACTGGCTGCTAGATGTTAGCTTTTATAGTTTAAGCGAGTACTTTAAACACTCATAATTTTGATGTACTCTATCAATATATCAATTGAACAAAGGCTGTGATTTAATATTGAAATGTAGTAGGCCTAATATGTTTGTTATGTATTTTTTTAAATTGATATCTATTGTTATATTATATTTTGTAATGACGATTGCAAAACAATTTTTGTACATGCAGATGAATAAATTCAAATTCAAATTCAAAGAATGTTTATTTCTCTATGACAAGTTGATATTCATGTGTTGATTTTTAATTTTGCCGTTAATTTCTTTTGATATCTTGACACATCGCCAAAATCTGAGAAATGTACTGTAGATTATTACAAAAATCATACTTTATAATTGGTGATTAAATATCAAGGTTAATGAAGATGATTCTCTTTCTTGACTCTATGAATCTTCGTAATTTGAATTATGATATTGAATCTATGTAACTTAATCTAAAATATTCACATAAAAGCAAATAAAAAATGCAAAATGAAAGATTTTTTGTTAACTTCAATCAAGTTGAAGAACATTAATAAGTATACACAGCTATGTAGAGACCAATTCAAACTAGTATAGCTTGTTAACTCATTCTCGGCAGTTGTGTGAATTTTTTCACGCATGTTAGCTCTATGCTACTACTACTGCTCTACCCTAACTAGAAGGCTAACACAATATTATATCCTTCACAATATATGGATAGTGAATAGATCTTAGTATAGCGATAGCCGCTTGGAACTCGGTGGTGAATAGTGGAAAAACAAAATTGTGTTTATGCGCACAGCCAAAAATGAGTTGACAGACTCTTGACACATTCGGTCTTTCCCACGATTCCGCTATGACAAGTTGATATTCATGTGTTGATTTTTAATTTATCAGTTTCCAACTGGAATGCAACTGATGTTTGAATGTTGCATAACAAAAATAGTTAAATATATTTAATGGTCAAAATTCTCAATGAGTAGTTTTAAAATGTTACTGTCTACAACATTTAGATAGACAAGACATTTGAATATTTATCTAATTTGAATATTTCATCTAATTATAAATTACTTACCTGTTCATGAGAGGTCATAATATGCGGATTGGTGAATTCCTCCACCAATTCATCTGCAACTTCATTGTAAGAAGTGGTCCCCTTTTTTCTAACTTTCTCGCAAACTTTCATAGAGAAGTGTCTAAGACCTTTTCCACCTTTTTCTGTTCTTCGCCTTTTACTGTAAAAATTTATAACAATCCGTCACAACGACACCTATGCAATCATGATTGAGCATTATACGAGTTTAATAAACCCACATACCAAATTAAAATATAATGAATGTTATATTATTAGGCATGCAGTAATAACCAAATGGCAATATTATACCGCAGCAGTGATACTGTAATGAATATGTAACGCCGAATGTCTAGCAAATACATTCATGTTGCATAAAGAAGTGCAGTGTTGGATATTTAGGTGGCAGGTGGCAGTACCAAATGCCACTTAACCAACCTACGTCTCTTCTCCTACCTCCCTTCATTCCAAGGGCGGATTAAATGGGGGGGGGCGGAGGGGGCGACCGCCCCCCCCCCGAGGGCTTGCACATTTTAAAAAATTAAAAAGGGTAACACTTGTGACATGCACACGGTTCAAATTTTAATTGTCCCGCCACAGACGGAATACCTCCAACTTGTCTTACCACTCCGCCTCCGCCGGCCGGTAATTAATGTTGTAATACTTATTTTGTTTTATTTTCTATATTGCCTTTACTTTATCTTTAACTGTTGACATAATTTTAATTCAATGACAAATTAACAAATGACAGAGAATGAAGGAAATCTTATATCAAGTGAAATTAGTTTGAATAAGATTAATCTTTTATAGAATAGGTAGGGGCATATACATCTCTGTTTGTTTTTGACCTAATACGTATTTATTGTAGTACTGGTATTATGAAACATGAAAGAATGTTGAGATTAATTTAAATATATATATATATATATAGGTCTAAAAATTATCACGATCACGAATAAATTGCTTAGACTCTGTTCATTTCTCTGTAAATTTTGATAAAAATTAAGCTAGCAAAGCAATTTTTGTTCAAGACATATTGTATAAAAAATTTGTATTCCTAATTCCACATGAATGTACAGAAATAAACTACTCTAGCTAGGGGAAATTCGATTGTTCTTAAACACGGAAAAATTATATTTCTACTACATTTTAAGTGCTAGAATGGTGTAAAATGCGGTTAAAGGCTATTTCCAAAAATTTTATTCCATAACCCCCCCCCCCCTCGACCAACGGGTATTTTTGGGGTATGTCGCCCCCTCCCATAGAAATTAATTAATCCGCCACTGCTTCATTCAATCAGAATAAGATACGACTAAAAAAAATTCAGTTATTGAATAATAAAAGGGTAACACTTGTGACATGCACACGGTTCAAATTTTAATTGTCCCGCCACAGACGGAATACCTCCAACTTGTCTTACCACTCCGCCTCCGCCGGCCGGTAATTAATGTTGTAATACTTATTTTGTTTTATTTTCTATATTGCCTTTACTTTATCTTTAACTGTTGACATAATTTTAATTCAATGACAAATTAACAAATGACAGAGAATGAAGGAAATCTTATATCAAGTGAAATTAGTTTGAATAAGATTAATCTTTTATAGAATAGGTAGGGGCATATACATCTCTGTTTGTTTTTGACCTAATACGTATTTATTGTAGTACTGGTATTATGAAACATGAAAGAATGTTGAGATTAATTTAAATATATATATATATATATATATAGGTCTAAAAATTATCACGATCACGAATAAATTGCTTAGACTCTGTTCATTTCTCTGTAAATTTTGATAAAAATTAAGCTAGCAAAGCAATTTTTGTTCAAGACATATTGTATAAAAAATTTGTATTCCTAATTCCACATGAATGTACAGAAATAAACTACTCTAGCTAGGGGAAATTCGATTGTTCTTAAACACGGAAAAATTATATTTCTACTACATTTTAAGTGCTAGAATGGTGTAAAATGCGGTTAAAGGCTATTTCCAAAAATTTTATTCCATAACCCCCCCCCCTCGACCAACGGGTATTTTTGGGGTATGTCGCCCCCTCCCATAGAAATTAATTAATCCGCCACTGCTTCATTCAATCAGAATAAGATACGACTAAAAAAAATTCAGTTATTGAATAATCATATTCACAGTGAGGTGACTACCTCAATTTTTAACAAACAAAATAACCCAATTTATTTGTTATGTTTATGCCAACATGAGTCTGAGACTTGTGAGTGGACTTTCTTTGGGCTATTGGACTGTAATAGTGCTTCTTTTTTCAAGTGTACTTCTATATTAATATTCTTGAATTGGAACGAATGGCCATTGTACTTCAAAGTAAAATTCCTTGTAAAAAAACGTCATAACCTTAAATTAGAATTTTTCAGCGTTGAAAATTTGTGAAGAAAGCAATTTTGGTTTGATTACTAATGATGACCCAAAATATATCAGGCATAAATTGAATCCGTAAATGCAGAAGTAGCAAAATAGTAGCAATATAGACTACCAATAACTGTGATCACTAAAGCCGCGTCTCCACCAACCGAACATTCTTGGCGAACAGTGTTCGCTGGAATTATCTGATGTCGCTGAACATTGTTTGGTGTTGGTTTGGTGTGGACGCCTTCTCGAACATTATGATCGGTGTGGTGGGAGTAGTGGCGGGAACCTGTCGTTGGTCGTCACTGTTCGCTCACAGACCGAACTTTTCAATTGAACTCACGAAAATGTTCGGTGACCCGTATGTTTAATGTTTGTCCGTTTTTTGTATTCGCCAACAATGTTCGGTTCGTGGAGACGCGGCTTAATAAGGAGAAACTAGATAAAGATAAAGCGAGCAAAATAAACCAAATGCATATTTTAACTTTGAAGGGTTCAGTAAACCTTCAGTTAACTCGAGATAATTGTCTTTTATATACCCAGAATTTGCCTATATCGATGAACTGATCTTTATTTATTCTGACAAAAATACATTAAGCAACATCCTATCGCCCACAACTGCTTTCTTCGACAAATTTTCAACACTGTAAAATCCAAATTCAAGGTTACGAAAATTCTTTACAAGGAATTTCACTTTGAAGTACAATTACCAATTTAATAATAATTTAGAAGTAGACTTTAAAAAAGTCCAATTGTCCGAAGAAAGTAGACAACATTTTGTCTCTATTATCTTACCTCTCCATTCTGAGGTACACGACTATAATACAACAAGAAATAGGGAAAGGTTCAGAACTCAACAACATAGAACAAAATTATTCACCAGGAAACCATCGTTTATGGCAGCAAGGTTGTTGAATTTTTAGGGATTAACCAATGCCTGAGATTAAAAGAAAACTGAAAAAATAGATTTGAGCCCACACACATTACATTAGAGGAGTAGGCTACATACAGTCCAGACGTGTTTAAAGTAGTTTTCTTTCATGTGCCTTATTGTTTCATTTGAATGTTCATTTTCAGTGTTGATTTTTAAGTTGAATCTAGTGTTGTGTTTTGAGTTGCCTATGGCTTTATCCTTTTGGCGATTTTTTATTCTAATTTTTATTGTGCAATTATTGTCGTTTTTCATTGTGATTTAGATTTAGTGACTCATTTAGTAACTCTATTCAAAATGTGTGAAGCATTAATGCATTAAATAAATTATTCTTTGACTTTGTTCAGATTTTAGAGCAATAATATAGAAGTCAAAACAATGTCAATTATTGTATTGAACATCTCAGTGAAATAAGTTCGGATTGGATTAGAATTTTTTGTTGATGATTAACTTACAATTCTGGTGTGAGCAAATTTTCTACCTCTTGTCGCTTACGAGCGCCAGTATGGTCCAAAATCGGAGAAATATAATTTCCTTTTTGATTAACATTTTGTATGACCTGCAAAACAGAACACAAGCTATTTAAAAGATATACATTATAATTAATAGTAATTACTGAAAACCCTCAGATAAACTGATAAAATAGCAACATTCTCACTTAAAAAAATGTATAGTAAGTAGATCCAACTATTTAAGGAATTTCTGAAAACCCCCAGATAAATTTCCAATTCCTTTACACCAACCAGTAGAGAGGCCTTTCAAGTCAGGCAATACCAACTAGAAGATTATGGTATTGGGTTTAGTCGAATACACGTAAGTTTCTCCAAAAGTTTACCATACCGACATTCTGTTATATCAAGATCAATTCAAGAGGACAAAAATATTGTAATTATTTAAAAACTCTCAAGTACTACAGTGTATGTAAACTATTCTGTCTTCAAATATTTTTATAAAACTGACTATAATTGATTGCTTTATTAATTATGTTTCCCAGGCTCAAAGCTCTTAAAGAGTGATACTTTGCCAATAAGTAAGAAATCAATGTTGGAACTATTATCAGGCTTGAAACGGCTTAGCCCATTGCATTTGCATTACAATTTTGAATAATACTGGTTTTAGTGAAACCAGATATAAAAAAGTACGGAAATGCTTAAAATATCCATTACAGAAATGAATATACGTTACAAGACTGAGTCATAGTCATTCTAGAAAATGTACTTGAATATTAATACCGACTGGATTATTGCATTTGTAAATTTATTAGGCATGATGACATACGACAATAGGAATAGGGAAATTGGATTATGAAAAACGTCGACACTGTAGTAGTCAAAATATAAATAGCTCAGTTTCAACTCACTTTCAAGTTTGGAGACTAGTATTAAAAGAAATATTTAAAAATTCAATATTAATCAGCTTATAATTATTGCTATGACATTTTGATTGAAAAAAATATATATTTTATAATGAACAAAGATTTTTCATAAACAAGAGAATATCATTACAAGTTAGAGATCTCATGAATGAAAAACTGACGTATTTATGTTTAGGGGCATGCTCCTTAACAATCCATTATTAATATATGCACCGTAATTACTGCAAAGCCTTTTGAAAGTTTTTACTTGTAGATTGTAATTGCAGTTGTATTTTACCATTAAACAATCCCAAAAATTAAGATAATACAAATCAATATTTTCCAATCTTTAATCACATTATATTAATCTTAGTGTCTAATAAATTAAAAGAACCTACCTTCATCCCGCTGGGCGTTTGAATCGGAATTGTAACAAGTTGAGTCTCTGCGTAAGAAAAATATAATCAAAACATCAATAATTTTAGGAATTGATAATAAGAAAATGATTTATAGTGACAATAAATTATCAAGATATCACAATTCAATAGATCACATTAAATTTAAAACGGATTTTCGCCAACAGAAAGAAATTTAGTAGTAGAATCTTCAAGTTTTCCAGGATGAAAGAATTGAGATGAAAAAATCACGAGTGAATATGATAAAGTTAAAATTGTCCAAATAATGTTATCTAAACATGCATTTTTTATTTCTGGCAGACCAGTTGAGCATCCATAGTGGAGCTCAATGACATGGACAATTTGATATAAAAAGTCCCAAGTTGCGTTTTGAGATTTATATAAAGTATTTTTCAATTCTCACAATTGTAGAGAGAAATGAGTGAATGACTTTCAATATTCTCATTGAGGTTAATAGAAATGTCGGTTCAAACCTAAAAAATAAATTGGGGAACAATTCTAAATTTTGGAAAATCTTTGAGCTGAATTCCATGGCATAATGTAATAAAAATTTATTTGGGCTCAAATTCTATAATAACATCTAAATCTTATAACAGTGATTATTCACCAAGGTTAATGGTTCCATAAAACAGATGCTATTTTCAGGAAAAAATTACATTCGAGATAAACTTTTTCCACTTTTCAGCCAAGTAGTCTTTATTTGAGTAACGTACACTTTCTGTGTACTTTGATGCTAACTTGTTCTGAAAAATATGAGGCTTGGTTTTATTGGAAATAAACCCTAATCAATAACGGCAACTTGAATATTAACAATTGACAATAACATTATGAAAATGAAGAAAATTTTTTAGGAATTGGGATTGCCACCAAAACATTTCCGACAGTGATAACAAATATTTTTTGATTCATAATCACAGAGGATCAAATTCGTATACCTTATATAAATAGACCTACAAATACATTTGACCAACAAATCTAATTTTATTCAAGAGTGTGAATATTTTACAGAAAATCACTTACTTGAAGCAGGCTTTGTAGGCTGAATACTGACTGTTCGAAGGCATTGAACTGTATTTCCACTGAGAACCTGAACAAAATAATACAGAGATTACCAACTAATCTAATTGAGAATGATACATAATTATGGAAACATGTCAGATTATAAATTATAATCTTAATCTGACATGAAATACATTATAAGCAACTATTGTTTGCATTGATATTGCAGTTCCATATTTCTTTTTCACTTGATATTTAAACACAAATAATTGTTGAAATACTTTGCTGGTGAATTGTAACACTTCCTTATTAGTGTGATAGCTATTTCCCAATGTGTGTGATGCTTCGCCAGACACGGATAGAAGATTCTACTGAATCAGGGTTTGAAAATTGGGGTTATGGTTGTGGTGTGATGGGTGGATGAGAAGGCGGGAGATTTGAAATGATGCTATCAAATATGTGTGTAGCATGAATTGGAGTTGATCATATACAATGGAGTCAGGCTAAAGTTTTGTTTTTATAAATTTCAAATTGCTATAATGATCACTGTTAGTTTTCGGCTTTTTTTTAAAAAAGAATGTAACATATCTAAATTAGTGTTTATGTCTGTGTAATGTGTGCTCTGTTGAAATTATGTGTTCTGCGAAGGTAGAATTGGTGTTTGGGTGTGTGATGGATGGCTCGAGTGTGTTCTTTAATTTCTATTCATAAATGTGATGGATGGCTCGAGTGTGTTCTTTAATTTCTATTCGCCCTGCCTTGCCTGTTTAACCAATATAGAACATGTTGGAGTCATTACACTTCAATTTGAATATTCCTGGTCTATTGTGTTTGTCTGCAGGTGCAAGAGTTTTTTGAGCGAGTTGGTTGTTCTGTATGCTATCTTATATTCGAGTTTTCTGAAAGATAAGCTATTTTGAGGGCTTTAGTGTTAAGGTGAGTGTGGTGCATGAACTGGAATTGCCAATTTCATTTGTATTATTTATGATGTTTGGTTTTGTTTTAATTTTCTTGAGCAGATTGTCAATGACGGTGAGTTTATAGTCATTCTGTTGAGCAATGAATTGCATCTTATAATGTTCAATTCATCACTGTAGTCAGTTTGTGTCATGAGTATGTGTTCTAAGCGGCAACGCATGTGAATGAAGGCGGCATGTTTGTGTTGGGTTGGATGATTTGGTGTTACCTTCAATAAATCCAAACTGGAACTGCTAAATAAGTCTTACAATACAACATGCAGACAAACGATGATGGGTCTAGGACAACTTGCTGTGGCCATCTTATACAAGAAGGACTGATTTTCCTCTACATTTCATTGTTACCGCTTCTCAGTGATATTTAGATGCAGCTAATGATTCGACATGATAAATAAATGAATTTTTATTTATCCAATCGTACATACAATACTACTGTATACAAAAAGCACAACGAAAACATATGCATCGGTAATGGGGAGATGATGATGATGAGATATGAATGGCCCTACAGTTTCAAGTGGGTTCCGATTCCAAATCGCTTTGGAAGGACATAACTGATATCAAGAAGGCATTTGACACTGTAACCCATTCAATTCTGCTAGATAAACTATACAATGCTGGTATCAGAGGTGTAGCTCATGACTGGTTCTCATCCTACTTGAAAGACAGAATGCAATATGTTGCCATTGGAGATAAAAAAAGTGAGGTCCAGGGTGTGGACTGTGGTGTGCCACAGGGATCAGTCCTTGGATCAATCTTATTTCTCATGCACATTAATGATATTTTTCATGTGACTTCTATGGTGTGCCTGTATCATTGGCAGATGACACTGCATTTGCATATTGTGATTTGGATGGTCTTAACTTGGAGGAGATGAAGCAGACTGATTAAGATAAATTATTACTTTGGTTTAAATACAATAAGTTAACTCTTAAATGGTCCAAGACCAAATATATACTGTTTACACTGTCAACATCCTGGAGATTACCACCTGCACTGAGGTTTCATGGTGTCTGTGAGCATAATAACTGTGACTGTGAAGTTGTCAGTCAAATTGACTCCATCAAATACCTAGGTGTTACAGTTGATGAGAAGCTTACCTGGTCTCAACACATATGCAATGTTAAAAATGATCGACTATGCATCCTAAGAAAATTTTATTTTCTTAACAAAACTCTTCCCATACCTGTTCTTAGACAGTTATACTTTGCTCTGGTTGATCCAAAGTTGAGTTATATAAGTTGTTGGGGCTCCACATATATTACCCAATTGAGACCACTGATGACCCTACAAAAATCTAGAGTTAGAGCTGTTAAAAAGTCGGGTAGATACAAGCATTCCTATCCTATCTTTCAGGATCTCAAATGTTTGCCTTTAAGATATATATTTATTTTTAAAGTTTTGTATATGTTTTATGTTGTCTGGAAACGGTGGTAATGCACTGTTCAGGGATGTTCACAGTTATCATACCAGGAGACTGACATCTGATCTAATGAGGCTTCCCAAGTCATATAACAATTGTTTCCAGAAATCTTTTGTATTTCTTGGTCATAAGTTTTTTAATAATGTACCATTTGAGGCAAAGAGGATAAAAAACAGAAACATTTTAAAAATTCAAATTCTTAGATGGCTCAGAAATCTTATGCCTGATTCTATTTACACTCTATTTACTTTAACTCTATTTACAATTTTTCTTAGTTTCTGATATAACTGAATCATAATGATGGCAATCTTTATTTAAGAAATTAAGCTGAAATTGGAAAAGTGTGGGAGATAAGTGAATGTGTGAGTATGTTTCATTACAATAATTTTTTCTTTTCTCTCTTCTCTGGCTCTTTCAATTGAAAATTATGTTAATATAATAATAATAATAATATAATGTTAAATTATATTTAATATTGATATCCATTCCTATTTGCAGACGTTAAGCATAATGCAGCAAGTAGTCTACATTATTCTGATTCACACTACTAGGTATTAATACAGCCATCACTATAGCCTATTAATATAGTGGTTTAGCCATCATGCAAATAAATTCATGGGGGTCTACTAACTCATTCTATATATTATAAATAATTATTTTGTTTATCCTATATCTTGATCTTTGACCATTTTATGATATATTTGCATTGATCTTTTTAAACTTGTGAATAGGAATAAAGGAATTTGAATTTGAAAAAAACTAGAAAACTCAAGTCAATTAAAAAACAAAATGTACTTGAAATGAAAAAATATTCAGAATGTGAAACGCAGATAAAAGCAAACAATAGAGGCTCTCATTTAAATCTTCAAATTTGTAGATTACAATGACTACAAATTTGATTTGTTCTCACATAGCATAATACATGTTACATTGTACTTGAAACATGTTTGTAACAATTATTTTAACATAAAAAAGCTGAAACAATAGTTTAATTGGACACAATTGATGTATAAAGGCATTTGTACACAATACAATTTTTCATCAAATAATCACATCCAATAAATCTTGTCAAATCTTGTCCAAGATTTGAAGCAATTTTATGGACTTTGAAGGGATTTGAAGCAGTTTGAATCTCTTTTATTTTGTTGAATTCGATGAAAAATTTGATTGAGTATTTAAACGCCTTAATGCACAAAACAAAAATGGTGTGCATATGTCACCACTCATGACACGGAGACGGGTTCGCCTACTGGAGTGTTAACTTTGTTTTCGCGGTGAGATAGCGAGTTGTCCCACTCCAAACAATGACAATGCTCAAAAGCAACTGATCCAAACTATCGCAGAAACTGAAATGTCTATACAATACACGACCAACAAAGCACAGAAACTTTACAGAAATGATTTCTACGTTTCTAGACTCACTGAAGTATGAAACTACCTTCCCACAACTAGAATACAAAATAATGAGTGAATTCAAATATGTAATCATTTATGGGCAAGAGGAGCGAATGGATTGATTCCAACTTGCATTCAAATCATTTCAACCTCAATGATTTTATGATATTCATTCTCATTGATATTCACGAGACAGCTTTAGACGCCTCACACCTTCTCTAAACAGCATGCCGACAATTGTAATTTGTAATTTTAACTCTAGCAGATCATCATCATTGTTCTCAGCTGAGTGCTCGGCTCGCTTACATCAATGTCGACTATCGAATGCTATTTGCAGTTCTGGATCGCATGTACGACCATCTGAACTTCCTGTACCAACTCTGTGCAGTCTGACAGCTGAATCGATGTCTATTCACGTTCCGTTGCTAATTATTATGATTTGTTATTAATGAGTGATGCATTTTGCATACAAAACAGTACCGGCTGCAAACACACTACTCAGGCTAACATTGGAGTTATTTAGAATACAACCATGACATAGGAATCAGTCATTTACAAGGCTTACAAAACCATGATAAAGGGAAATCCGAAATCCAAGTTCAAATTTGGACTTTTAAACAACTCCGCAAGCCCCGCAAGCTACTGATAAAGATTATTCAAAATTCATTAAAAATGATTTGAAAAGGGCAGAGAATATGATTTATTAATATATTTACAGTATAGTTGTAGATTTTTCGTTGGTATTGAATCACTCTATAATAAATTAGTATGAAATATGAAAAAGTCTAATAGAGTAGATAACAATAATTAAACCTTCTATCATACATTGCTGTATTTATATTACTTTACTTGAGAAAGAAGCCATTTATGATTGAAAAGGGGAAATATTAAAAATAAGAGGTAATAATAATTCACAATTCAGAAACATAACTTAGAGCCTGTTCACACGGGGCGTTTTTTTGTGGAGCGTCTGTGGCGCAGCTGGTGGCGAAGCATTGTCTTATATGGGATTTTCGTGTTCTGTTCACATGGCACTTCGCAACGAATTTAGCTGCTCATCAGCTGCTGGCTTCGCCGCAGAAACTTGCCACAAAAAGTGGAGCGTCTGATGCCGAAAGGCTCAGTGCCATTATAACTAAATGGCAGCTGCCGGTTGCTGTTCACACGCTTGCTACTGTTTCAGCTGCAAAACGGACGCGCGTACACTAGAAACAATTAGTCTGGGCGCGTAGCTCTGGTTTCACTACTAGCAGTCCTGTTAAAAGTTGACTAGTTGACCTTGAAGACATTGCAGCGTCGCACGGGCCACATGTTTTTAGAAATGAGCGATAAACACTCCCCTCGCCATGGCTGACTACCAAACGGCCGTGCGCCCAGACTAATTGTTCCTACTGTAGACGCGCGGCTACGCGCCACTGATGCTTATCTCAACCAAAATCTAAATTTGGTGAAGTTTCGGATATTTGAATTTTTCAAATTGCCATCATGTTCTATATGTTCAACACTGTTCATATCTTTTTGAAATTTCTTTCTATCAGCAAAATTACCCTTTTTATCATGTATAAGAATTTCCTTCTTTAAACACATTCAGAAAACAACAATTCAGTTAAGAAATTATAGTTTTGGGTGGGTTTACAATGTGAACAACTTCACAAATTGTGAATGATATGGATAATGAACGAATAAACAAATATTTATTAGTATTAACATACTTTAAATGTAATCTAAAAAGAAGAGATGTATGAGAATGTTTATTTTTTTCAGTCCAACAGAATTATTTTTGTAAGTCTGGTACCTTTCAACTTTAAAGAGCTCTACTAACTTATATTAATGGAGTCAAAGTAGCAGACAATGAACAAATTTCACAAATTAATAATACAGTAGCTTCCATTCTCGAGTGACCTTCATTCTAGTCTAGACTATCCTAGTTCTAGTTATTTTATTGTTTCTTGAGAGAGTATGTATGTGTGTGAACTATATTGACACTTGTTCTCTAGAATTCCTGGAGTTGAATCAGATGATAATGGCATGTTTGCGTCGTATAAAATTACAACATCAACAAACTAGTCAATAATAATCATATAAATAGTTATGATTCAAGAAGAGATATACAATAAACTGATAAAATATCAGTCTTGTCGACTGCCGAGTATATATATATATATATATATATATATATATATATATATATATATATTTTTTTTTTTTTTTTTAAATATATAACTTACGGTTATTCTCACTCCCCCATCTTTTTGACCTTATCTTAGCCATAGCCAAGAAAAATTCTCTTTATCAAGATACAAAACTTAACAAACAATTGAACAAAATAAAAACAGAAAAAAGCAGAAATTGAAAAATAGTTATTAAATAATAGCTATTAATCAGTAAAAGAGTGCAATGAAAGCAAAATTGTCTCTTAATTTTGAGAGTAACCCAAGATTTATCACATTTTTAAACCACTATAGTTTTTTTTATTAATTTGCATTACAATAGGCCTATTTGGGTTTTTTTTCTAAATGAAGTAATACTACTCATGTCAATACAATTTATTTTGTGACAATGTACTTCTGATGTATTGTATTTTTATTTTTAATTTGATGTTTGTGATGTATTTTTAATTTCAATTTGAGTTTGCTATGTTTGTAATTTACAATTATTCCTGCTGTAGAACAGACTTGCATTAAACCTGAAAATGGAATGAGCCAAAAAAAAATTGATAATAAAAAATCCCTCTCTCTCTTACAATCCAGAGGGTGCAACCCCTGTCCAAACGGATGAGGCGAGCGAGGCGAGCTTGCCGGCTAGTAATCATAAAACTACCATGAAAATGGTTTTGGTTGTTAGTCGCGCGTAGTGGAGCAACAGACGTGCGGCTGCTGCGCTACCGTCGCGCTACAGCTGCTCCACTAACGCGCGTTAGTGGAGCAGCTGTAGCGCCGCAAAAGGTTGCTCGTGTGAACAGGGCCTTAGTGGATGGATCAAGCCATTTAGGAAGTCAACTGACATGAATAATTTTAAGTACCGTATTTGGCATTATTGTCTTATTTGGTTGCAATAAAAGAAGCAACAAGCTACTCAAAGATATCTAGAAGCTCGGACTCTTCGAGCTATGGTACTACCCTACCTTTTCTTTTCATTTTTAATATTACGTCTTCAAGACTCCAGGAATTTTGTACAGTAAGCCCTATATCATTCACCTATAATCCTATAATGTAAAGTAAACTGCACGGCAGAAGGGAACTTCCCTGCAAAGAAAACTGGTACGATACCAATCCCCAAACCATATAAAAAAGTTATTGAACAAGTCTTTAAAGCGAACAAGTATTAAAGTCTTTACTGCGTTTCACCAACAAAAACTTTTCACATTGCACCAGAGATATAGTGATGAACTATTTGTGTGTAAAAATTAGTTAAAAACCTCAACCAAACCCAGTTTAGATTTCTCATGACAAATTATTCATATAGCATTGCCAGAATCACACAATTTCACACTTTCTTTATTCCTCTTTTTATACCATGATAATGTAGGCCTAATTACAAAATTAGGTACATCCGTATTGCACAAGCTGATTTATTTGGAATCACAAATGTACACATTCTCAATTGGTACCTCATATATTAACTAATGTATTACAAGAATAAAGCATAAAAGATTTATACAAATCTCCATTTTATGAAGTTGACATAAAATAACAATAATATCGCAGAAACTGATTACTCTACACAACGAGTTGGAATAGTCAGAGGTCAGAGGTCAATGCACTAGATTGACAACTTTGTAAAAAAATAATAAGTAGAGAAAATGAACAGAGTATTGACACTAACAAGTGTACAAAAGGAAGTGGAACGCCCACATATTATATAATATGCTAGCCTTGAGTCTACAACGATGTGCATTATGAGGGCAATTAACTGAAAGAATATTACAATATCTTTCATCATGAGATTGCTATTCCTCATAAGAGTTGAATGGAACAAATATAGGTCGAAGCATAAAAAAATATAACATCACAGTACTAGGATGAAATGATTAGACTGCTCTAATATTCACAGTGATAGTAATGTAACGAAGGTCAGGTGCAGATCTGGTTATGTTGAAGGAAATGCATCAAGAGTCATTAGTATTAACCTTACCATTAGCCGAATCTTATATAAGGCTGGATTTTTTCAACTGGTATCACAGTCTTCACAAGTACAGATGGCGCAAAATATCTGTGCGCATGGAAACTTGCCGCTACAGACTGGATAAAAACATACATTGTAGTAGTCGCAAGGAGACCGAGAGAGATGCTGACGCTGACTGAATACAGTGGTAGGCGATGTTATTCGAAAAGACAGCATACTGAACCGCTTCCACCCCTCCCGCCAATTTCCACGACTCGAGTCCATGCGCACAGATAATTTGCGCCATCTGTAATCTAATAGAAATTATTTATTGGTCAAGACTTCATCAAGTGATTAAAACAATACGTCTAGATCCAGGAATGAGTAAATTTCACCCATCTGCTACATTTGTTCAAATTTACTACTGTACTTCAATAAAAATAAATAGAATAGAATATTGTTATTAGCCCAAAAGAATATCACACATTGATAAATAGGCAAGTCAATATAAAACTAGATACAAATAAGTCATCAAACAAAAATAACATTATAGGTCACTTATTAAATCTTAAAATCCTCCACAGTCAATTTTCTGTCATAGTACAGGTAAAACTCTCCCAAGAAAACATAAAAATTGGTCCGTTCATGAAATTTGCAGGAAACGTAGCTCTTACCATCAGGTTTTGAAATCTGGAGAGTCCGTAGCGATTGGTGGGGCGGAAGGACCATTTTATGGGGGTTAAAGTTTGGGGGGTAGTGGTTTTGAGAAAATGTTTATTTATGGATCCAAGCAAGTGGGGTGTCGTTTTCTATGTTTCTTAGAATGCAGAATCGAAAAAAAGCATAATTAAATCAATACAATGGACAGTTTATGCGAAAAATACAAATTTATTCATAAAAAACGAAATATGACAAATTAAGGTAAAATATTCCAGTTAACATCAATTATAATTACTATATCAAATAGTTGAGGTGAGGCTTGATTTCGATATGAAAGGAACTCTTGTACACTAGAAAAAGCTTTATCAACTAAATATTTCTTCAATTGTTTTTAAATATTTGTATATTTTCAAGACTCTTTAAAAACTGCGGTAGCTTATTGTATTTCCTATTCTTGTATTATAATCGCGTACGTCAAGATTTTGGTTAATATCATTCGTTTTTACATATAAAGTAGCTTCATACACATATAAGCAGGGTACAGTTAGGAGACCAAGTCTCTTGAACAATGGCCTACATGAATCTAATCTATTTACTCTTTCCAAACACCTAACAGCTTTCTTTTGGATTTTAAACACCCTATCAAGATTTTGTTTTGATGAATTACCCCATACTAAGATAGCATACCTAATATGTGACAGTAAGAGCCCATGGTGAGCTGTAAAAAGTAGCTTTTTGACATTTACTCTAGCAACCTGTCACAGGACAAATACCCCAGATGATATTTTACAATATATTTACTCAATGTATGGAGCCCAGGTAAATCGTCTATCCAACAAAACTCCTAGTAATGCAATATTTTCTTCCTGGTCCAGTTGATTATCGAAAACAAAAACTGTTAGAGCCCTATCTTCATTTGAATTATGTTTGTTTTTGAATTGAAGGTATTGGCATTTTTTACTATTTATTGTTAATTTCAACTGATTTAAGAATTGGACAATGGACTGCACACCTATATGGGCACTTTAGAATGGAATTGCTGAAAATGAGTGATGTATCATATGAGTCTATGTGTCATATGTTCATAATCCTACACATTTAACTGCATCGGAATGTATTCAGAAGTGTTGGTCATAAACCCATGAGGATTGTTGTACATTTTGTTGTCAAATATGAAATAATCTTCAATAGATCTCCTGACTATCTCACCAGGCTTTGTCATAATCCTCTCTTCTTCTTCTTCTTGTATATTTTTCTTCTTTTTTTGGTACCAATGATCATGTATGATTCGGTCTCCACATCTGAGGAAAAATACAGCTGGGACTTTGGACTGTGTACATAAGACAATGTCATTTCCATAATGCTCTTTGAGCATTACCTTCATTGTTTGGAAACTGATACCATAATCCTCTACTACCTCACATAACTCCAGGATTAAAACTGGCTGTCATAACTCTCTTCCATGTAACAGTAAACAAACTCCATTCCCTGGGATATGCTGTTATCCTTAGGACGACCAGGCATGGGCGTGGAAGCAGGATTTTCACATCTGAATTTTTTCCAGCAAGCATAGTGATACTAAGGCCTCACTTCTTCCACTTTGACTGAGCAAATTCTCGCAAAAACTTGCCGACCCCATCTATCCTTCCTAAGTGCATGTTTCTCAACGTTACTTTTAAAACTGTCATTCAATATCTCACGATTGTTTAAATTAGGGTTCTTATTTAAATCGGCTGTTAATTCACAGTAGAATATACAAACACCAGTAAAATCAAAGGTCTTTTGGGCGACAAAACATTACCTTCATCGGTTTGTGATTCTCTTCTTAATCTAGCTTTCTTAACATTAGAAGGCTTTGTATATACATTTCTGCACTGTCTGTGTACTACTATAGAAGATTATATATATATAAACTTAATCTCACTATCTGAGATTAATAAGCTGTGTTTTTCGTCGCCCCTCTCTAGATAGATAGATAGATATTGTAGCGAGAATAGAGAGGAAGAAGGAACAGTGGTTCTCGGTGTTATCTACTATGGAATATCTATGTTTACTTTTAAACAATTAATTACTCTGCTTTTGACACTTTTATGGTGTTTACTTTTTACTTTGTAGAATGTTCTAGTTGTTTGATTAGACATTAATGGAATCTTATCGAATATTTAGGAAAGAGCGAGTTTCCTTATTTATTTATTTAGAAGATGATAGAAAAATCCAGAGATATCTCAATTATGGAAAATTATATAAATAGAGGTAGACTTTTGTAAATTAGTTCAGTCTTGTTTGAAATTCGTCGTGATAAACAAGTTGTGTCAGTTCTATATATTGTGTCTATATATAGTGATAATTCTTTCTCTGTGCCTATAGTGATCATTCTTTTTCCTATTTAATTCATTCCAGTGAGCTACTAAATAGCTTTTATTGTTTTACGGACTAGTGCTACGTAAGTTAATTGTTCTTTTTCGACGTTTCTTTTTGAATATTATTGGACAGTTTATTGTACAGTTATTATTTAATATTAGATCGGCCTTTTTAACTTTTAGTGATTGATTTTTGTACAGTTTATTGAAATCTCTTTGTTAGTTGAAGAATATCGATTTATCTGTTTTTAATTGCTCATTTTTCTGAAGACATTACTGATCAGTGAGTGTTGTGATTATTTGTGTAAATAAAGTGCGAGTGATAAAATTAAGTGTTGCCAGCGTTATTTTAGACATAGAACCCGTAACAATTTATATTTTTTGCCATCGGACACCACGGTCATCGGCAACGTCAAAATGATTATTAAATATTTTTAAAACCTACGAATAAAAAAACTTTTCCGAGGAGGAAAAGGGAATGACACACAGGGTTTCAAGAAGGGACCTTTGCCGGATTTTGCCGGGACCTCTTGAATAGAGATGCGGGAAGAGTTGTTGTCAGTGATATTAGCAACATAATAACATTTTTAGTTACGATAACCTGTAGGAAGTTTTGTATTTTTTGTCAACCTTGTGTGCTGAGTATCAAGTTGGTGTCTTTGGCGGGTGTTGTATTCCTGAACATTCTATGCTACAGCTTATGATTGTTTTTCGTGCGTTTTGACCAGGAACAACGTTTCCACTACTTGTCACCGGCTGTTCACAAATAAAACACAAACCACTTACTTCATTTTCACTGTACTTTCACTCATTATCACTTCTGCTTTACATACCCTACTCAGCCTCTAACACATTCAGGATTACAATGGCAAATGCCGACAGGGGGTTTTCACTAAAAAACATAAACAGAACGTTTATTAACGGTCAGAGATGAATTGAAGTAACACTACACAAAATATGTAAACATTACATAACAATAAAAAATCAGTACCGGTACGAGATTGATCAGAATAAAAACGACTGACAACATCATCAGCTGTTGTAGGTTGCTGTCCAGTAGTCAACTGACGCCACAACATTAAAATATGCCACATAGACTCATTACTTAATTTAATTTTTTCCTATTTCATTTTTTATGAATAAATATTTTTCTCATAAACTGTCGATTGTATTGATTTCATTATGCTTTTATTCGATTCTGCATTCTAAAAAACATAGAAAACGACACGCCACTTGCTTGGATCCCATAAATAAAAATTTTCTCAAAATCACCTCCCCCCAAACTTTAACCCCCATAAAATGGTCAATCACTAGGGACTCTTCAGATTTCAAAACCTAATGGTAAGTACTGCTTTTCCTGCAAGTTTCATGAATGGAGCAATTTTTATGTTTTCTACTTGACTTTTAGTAGAAATTTACCTGTACTATCATAGAACTCTTTAACTGAGTAAAAGGGGTTACTCAAGAGGAATGCTTGTATTTTAAGTTTGAACTTCCTGTCATCAAGTTGCCTCACCTCAATAGGAAGCCTGTTCATAAGCTTAATTGATCCATTTGTGGGACTTTGGTCCATTTTATGAAGACTACTTTAGGTAACATTTAAAGATTGACTAAATCTTGTATTATATGAATGTGTAGCACTTCTCACCACCATTTTATCTGAGTTGGTTTTTAAAAACAATAAACACTACATCTTTATATAAAATAGGTGAACATGTTTTTTTGTGATGACAACTCCTCCGTGGTTCCTCGACCGATTTTGTTCGTTCACGTCTCATTTGAAAGATCTCATCGAGTAGATGTATGATAATGTCTTACATTTTGAAAAAGTGATCGTGGACATGAGGAATGAACGATCAAAGTTTCAATTTTTGTCATTGCTTTAACATAGGGATCGGTGAGCTGAAAATGTTCACATTTCAACTTATGATTTGATGATCAGCTGTTTTGAAACAAAAAGTTTATTTTTCATTGTTCATTCAGAGAGAGAGGGTGGGAGGATAGGATAAAGAGGAAGAGAGAGAGAAAAGAAGAAGAAGGGGAAGAAGAAAGAGAAAGAAGAGGAGAAGATGAAGAAGACGAAGGAGAAGAAGAAAGAGGAGAAAAAAGAAGAAGTGGAAGAAGCAGAAGAAAAAGAAGAGGAAGAAGAAGTAGAGGAAGAGGAAGAAGAAGAAGAAAAACAACAAGAAGAAGAAGAGGAAGAAGAAGAAGAAAAAGTAGTGAAAAAGGAGGAGGAGGAGGTAATAAAATTTACTTACTCTTATAAACACTTAGAAATGGAGCAACTCATACTGTGCTTAAACTTATCATCATAGGCAATGCTGTCGTTCAGTATGGAGACATTTTTTTTTTTTTTTTTTTTTGGAGGATGAAGCCCACATAGGTCTGAGACCTGTGCGTGGGTAATGAGTTGGATGATGGTGATTGATGAGTTGGACCTACAGTTTTAGGTGGGTTCCGAACCACCGGGAAGTAATTTTACAGCAGAGAACAGTGTCTTTTTTGCTGGCCAATCTAATCGGTCACCGTTACAAACACGACCTACGAGAACGCAGCTTATCTCTCTGATTGAACAGATACCTGCTACGGCTCGCGGCTATCACTTCCCTACATTTGGAATGTATTTTACAAAGTTGAATAAAGTCGCACATTCGTGCGACCCGGGATAACCTAGTTATGTAAAATGAGAAGAGTGTTAAAATACCAAGCTCTCTAAAAATTGTGAGCTCTGGCAGTAACTCGGACAGCCTTTTTATGCATTTTGAAAATATCTTGTGCTTGTGAGGCACAACCCCAGACTATCAGACCATATGAAATATGGGATTGGAAAAGGCCGAAATAGGCTTGTCAGAGACCATCTTGGCCAAGCTCACCACACAATCGTTTAAGGGCAAACAAACTGCTACTCTCTACTCAACTTATTTTTTAAACTAGTTATGTGTTGTGTCCAACTTAGAGTTGAGTCTACAGTGATTCCTAGAAATTTTTGAGCATTACCAGTATTATTTGTAGATCTATTTTTAAGCCCAAAAGTGACAGTCATTGTTTTGTCTTCATTAAGATACAATTCATTAGCATTTAAACAACTCTGGACAAGGCTCAGATTATTTCCACAATGTTTTAGACTTATTTTCAGAACTCTCTATGATATGTCTGTTAGCCTATTTTTTTGCTTCTCTTATCTTTAGTCTATATACGCTTTTTTCTCTGATGTACATAACCCTATAATCAGATTCAGTCTTTGAAAGAAAATACAGGAAATCCAGCCTATTCTTATGCTCTCTTAATTCCTGAGTGTACCAAATAAGCTTTTCATTTGTATGCCTATTGTCTTTTCGATTAGAATTAATTTTCTTAGTTATGTTGAAATTTAGTTCATAATAATACAGAACTGTATCCAGAAATACGTCAAAATTTGCATTAACATCACTAAAATTGAAAATATCTGTCCAGTTTTCCTTCAGTAAGTAGCACCTAAATATATATATACTATTCTCATTAATTTTTGTCACTTTTTTATAGATCTTGTCTGTGGTTAACAGGTCCTGTTTTTGGTAATCAATATAGTTATCTCTATTTATTGAGATTAGCTGACCTAAGTGATCGCTAACATGACAGTTACTTATTAGTACATTCAAATTTTCTTGGAGAGATGTAAAACATTGTCAAGACAGTTGGAGCCCCTTGTTGGTTCATGAACCCTCATTTTGAAGCCATACATAGAGCATAAATTAACTAAGTGTTCTGCTTTCTTGTCATTTGTATTGAAATGTAGGTTGAAGTCACCACATACTATTGACTTTCGGTTTTTCTTGTTCAAGTAACTAAGAGCTAGTTCCATAACCATAACCCTACAAAACGTTTCAAAATCACCTTGAGGACTTTGGTAAACTGTAATGACCATAGTATTAATATCCAGTAATTCAACACCTGCCAACTCACAATCCATCTCCACAGAAATATTATTTACATAATTAATACTTTGTACTGTGATGCACTCAATTTTGAATAAATGGCCACTCCACCGCGAATTCGTATTGAGCGGCAGTAGCCAGTCACTAGTTCTAGATGTTTGAGATTAGAGTTTACTTTTAGCTCAACATCAGTCATCCAATGCTCTGAGACATAAAACATCTACTTTATTATCAACAATGATTTTTTCCAATAGACCTATTTTATTTGATAGACTTTGTACATTCTGGTGGAAAATATTTATATTACTGTTACAAGAATCATTTGTAATATTCCCTGCTCTAAGTGCACTTAAAACTGTTCTACTTTCTTCATTGATTATAGGCTCTTGCTCCAACAGTGTTATATTGTCTACATCTGTAACAAAAACCAACTCATTTGTTGATGTATTATCTAAGCTCATATTCTTATCAAGTTCTTTTTTCTGGTCAATAAGCTGCCTTGATAAATGATTTTTATCAATGTTGTCATGACAATTTAGTTTAAATCAAATGACTCAAAATCATTTGTCACCTACATCAAACACGGATTTTTTGTTTTTAGTTTCTACCCTTCTACGATGTTCTCTTCGACTTGGATAGATTTTTTGTCATGATCATCCTCATTCCACCAACCTTCAGCACTATTATTTGTTTTCCGGTCTTCAATGTTCAGTTCGATGTCGAGCATCCGAGTCTTTTGTCTTCACAAAAAAGAGATCGAGCTCTAGTAAGTTGAAGCAGGCATGACGAGAACGAAGGCCCAACTAACAGGAAACACAAATTTAGGATTCCTATTTCATGCTTGTTCGTTCCCATTGCTCCTCTCTTGCTCATCCTCCGTTTATCCTCAACATTTCTTTTGCTAGCTCCTACCTCCCTTCCCTTCTATCCATTCATTTACGGGGAATAACTAGAGCCAAGTATAATAAATCGAACAAAATTTATTCTGCTTCAACCCTTGGTACTCTTCCGAACGAGGCGCTTGCCTTCCCCTGTTTCCTCTAGGGAAAGAAAGGCATTTCCGTGCCATATCTGTCAATTCGATCGAATACAAACTTATATCCATATTTTCATTTTAGAGACGAAGCATCTACCGTGTTCTGTTCAAGTTTGCTGCATTTATATCGAACTAAACTGATAGCTGCACTTCAGATAAACCCTCACTTGATCGATAAATTATTGAGAAGGTAATTTAGCAACGTAATACATCTTGTTTCACACTGCTTATAGATGTTATGTGTTATTTAAATACTATATTGTTTTACATGGTTACAGTTTGAACTTGATAGAAAACGTTGGACTTGATTCAAACTACAGTAGAGCCCCGACTATCCGCGGTGCGGATTATCCGTGAGTGCCACAAAAAATGTTTAATTAAATTTTAATTTTTCAAAGTAAGAAGCAAAAACGAGTAATTGATTTTTATAGAAAGGCGTAACTGAACACTTGTTAACAGTACAGTATATATTTTTTGTTTACTGTTCTTTATTTTAGCGATTTAGATGTAGAGCTAATGTTTTTGCTGTACCATACATATTTTAAAAGTTTTACATGTGTTCTTTGTACAGTAAAACATAGTTTTTATACTGAAATATCTTTTTCACCTCATTTTTGCCCTTTTTCGGGTTATCCGCTTTTTTTGCTACCCGCGGTGCTCTTGCCACCCAATTCTGCGGATAATCGGGGCTTTACTGTACTATGTTTTTCACGGTCACATTTTGAACTTGATAGAAAAATTTTATTAGTAGAATAACTGTTATAGATACTATTTGATATTATATTTAGAAAGTGAAAGTGAAACAGTAAATTACTTAAAAGTTAGAATCAGTACATCGTCAGTTGAATAGAGATACTCAAAGATATGACACTCAGATTATTTGAACAATATATGTAACTGAAAAACAATTGATACATTGAGATAATATGCTCCATAAAAGTAAAACAAGTGAGATGAATAGGAATGTGAAATGACAGGCCTTATTTCAGGAATTGATCTTCACATGGTGAGGTCAGTGAGGTCAAAATAAAGGTCAGTGAGTGAAGATGAGTTCACATCAATTTGCCTAAAAATTTGTGAAAATTGAAGATGTAACATGAGTACTAATAATAAAGAAATTTAGTGAATATATAGAAGTAATATTAGTATTTGAAAAGATGACAAAAGCAGACGCCAATGGGAACAGGCGCGAGCCTCGATAGAATTTGACTACTTTTAAAAAGAGATCAAGGGAAAGTTGGACAATAATAGAGAAATTTTTATAATTATCAAGAAATTTGGCTGAAAGTTTTGTAAAATCGACTGAAAGTTGTAAAACTATAGTGTGTTTACAGGCTTTTACCATAGAATAAGGAAATCAAGATGGTTCTTGATGGCTGGTCTATGCTTTTACCATGTTTTATTCAATATTTCAGATCATTTTACACAAAAACTAACCAATTTACCACCTAAATGGAGGCTTTAAAGGTTTTTTATTGAGTAAAATGTTAGTGATAGCTGCTAACTTTAGGCACCTCATATCTATAAAGAAGCATTTTTTGAACCTTTCTCATTATTCTGATCAGAGGGATGAGTTGGTGCAGTATGGCAGATTCCTTCTGAAATACTCTCTCTATAGTAAGACAGTTTTGGGTCTCCCAACAAAAATCTCCCTTTGGAGAATTCTTTGGTAATTTTATGGAATGACCAATAAAACCACTCCAGTTTTCTGAGAGTGTTTTAGATTTCATGTTAAATGATCAGCTGCTTTTTCATTAAAAGGCGAGCTGGGGGGTTCACCGGGACCCTCACCCCGAGAAATTTTGAAAAAAAAACAAACAATTTTAACCATTTCTAGACATACATCGTCACATTTTAACGGCTAGTGTTGTATATAAATTAATGAGATGAGTATGTAAATAGCTCACCTTTTCATTAATATTGTATCAATTGTATGCTGGTGTCTAATCAATTTCTGTAGCAGAGCATTGATCTGTGTGAGATTTTCAAAGTCATGGATTATTATTATCTTTTTCTTTTGTTGTTTAGATGATAGAATGATCAAAATTGCAAAATGGTTCCTCCAAAACAAAATGCAATGCTTACTTCTTTCATATTTTGGAATTATTCTAGGATTTCGTTGATGTCAACCTTCTGTGCCATACCTGATTGAATAATGAGAAGGTGGTTGAAGCAAGTCTATCCTAGTTAGTCGAATTCAAAAGATATTGGGTGCACAATTTGGAGTTTTCTCCCACTGGCAACAGTAAACACTGACATTGGTTAGAACATTTCAGGTTCCTAGGACCTCATACCTTTCACTTTGCCACTCTAAAATGTGTTCAGATGGTAAAGGGGGCCTTTCAGTCCCTAATATTGGACCCCCTTCCCAACAATTGAAGAATTAAACGATCAATCCCACTACATCAAGTGAGCTCATTTATTTCAGCTCATTGAGGTAATCCAAATTCATATGCAACTTGTAAAATTCCAACCATAATTTAGAATTTTACTTGAAAGGCACATTGCAGTGGGAAAGTGGGGTAACTGATAGTATGAGGTCCCAGGAGCCTGGGAATTTTCTGATACCTTGATAGGGTTGAGACTCTTATGCCAAGTCCAGAATTCACCAGGTTCTGGTAAAACCATATTTCCACAAACACAAATCTTAAAAAAAGGTTATAACATTTGATCTATAAAAATTATATCCATTATCCATTTATTCATTATCCTGTGTGGGGTTGTTAGTCCTCCATCGGGCGCCTCCCCAGGTGGCGGATAGGGGAATGCTCATCAGATATGATGGGTACTGGGGAAATAAAATACCCAGGGTGGACCAAAACTAGCGTCGAAGGCTGTTGGCTGAAACGGTCAACCTAGTGCTGACCAACAGCTCCGGGTGGATGAGTCGGTAGTAGTCAGAGCACTTCTTTGCTCTAGGGTTGAGAAATCGGCCCTGAAGGCGGATGAACTATACTAGTATAGTCAACGGCATAGGAATGCGGAAGACAAGGAGAAATCACCGCATTAAAGATCCTTAAGGATATTCTCTAGTATCACCATGGCTATGTTTGCAACAAAATATTCCGGAGTTTCAAGTCTCCCAATCGGATCTCTGGGGGACACGGTTATAAACAGAGTCACTCAAGGTTCAAGAAAGAATAAATTGGAGATTAATATGAGAATAGGTACTTGGAATGTGAGATCAATGGCAAAGGCAGGAAAAATTGATAATGCCATACTGGAAATGGAAAGGTTGAATATAAAGATCATGGGCATTAGTGGAATGCGTTGGCTAGGAGCAAGCTACTGTGATATTGGTAAATATCGAGTTTACTATTCAGGAACATCAGATGAAAGTTTCCAGTGTGGTGTGGGAATCATAGTAAGTAAATCAGTAGCAGATAGTGTCACAAATTTTATTCCAGTCTCAGAGCGAGTTATGCTATTACAAATAAGAACTTCTCCTACACCTCTGAACATCATACAGGTGTATGCTCCAACAACAGACCATCCAGATGAAGTAATGGTTGAATTCTATTCACAGATCTCGATGGTGTTGGGGCAGTTGCCAAAACAAGATGTGAACATACTTATTGGAGATTTCAACTCAAAAATTGGAAAGGGACATGAAGGTGATTGTATAGGTTCATATGGACTAGGAGAAAGGAATGAACGAGGAAATCAATTGAGCATCTTTGCAAGAGAAGAAGGTCTAGTAATAATGAATACTTTTTTCACATTACCACCCAGAAGACTTTATACATGGAAGTCGCCAAGAGATTCGCCAGAACATATAATAAGAAATCAAATTGATTTAATCCTGGTTAATAAGAGATACAGAAACAGCTGTACCAGTACAAAAACATATCCAAGTGCTGATATACAATCAGATCACACTCTGTTGGTGGGCGATTTCAAGGTCAAATTGAAGAAGGTAATCAAAAAGTGTAAATCGAGTTTTGATATGAGTAAATTGATGGAGCCAAACTTGAAAAGTGAAGTGGAGTATAGAGTGAATGGTGATGTTCGGTTGATTGCCAATATGGCCTGTGTTGAGGAAGAGGTGGTAGAATTGACTTCCACTGTGAATAGCATCAAGAAGGAATTTCTGAAGCCAGATGTCAAAAACAAGAAGACGTGGATGACAAATGACATTCTTGAGGAAAGAAGGACTTTGAAAAACAATCCTCAAGAATATAAAAGTATCAACAAAATCATCAGGAAGAAAATAAGGGAAGCTAAAGAAAAAGAAATAACTGATAAATAGAAACTCTCCAAGCACGTCACGACAATTTCAACATTTATAAGAGAATCAATGCTATATGTAGAAATAGAAGAAAATCATTGAATAGGCTGGTGGACAAAGATGGAAGAATTATTGTTGACAAGGAGAGAGTCAAACTGATGTGGAAAAAACGTATAGAAGAGTTATTTCATGATAATAGAATAGCGCTTCATAATATAAACTGTGAAACAGGGCAAAAAATTTTAGTAGATGAAGTAACAGATGCAAAAAAAATACAAAAGCTGGTAAAGCAACAGGCCCTGATAATATTAAGGTAGAGTTTATTAAACTTCTAGATGAAGATAATATTAAATGGCTGACGTCTTTGTTCAACCGTATATATGACAATGGAAGCATTCCAAAGAAATGGCTAGAGTCAGAGTTTATTCTATTAGTGAAGAAGGCGGGGGCTAGAAAATGTGATCAATATAGAACAATCAGCCTAATGAGCCATCTCTTGAAAATATTTCTGAAAATAATACACAAAAGAATTTACAAACTTTGTGAAGAGCAATTGTCATCTACACAATTTGGTTTTAGGAATTCTTTTATTCAGTGTCCAGGTTCAATTCCAACGATGCAGAGATGTGAACAAGGATGTGTATGCATGCTTTGTGGATTACCAGAAGGCATTTGACAGAGTTCAGCATGAAAAAATGGTTGAGATATTGAAGATGACTAGAATAGATGATAAAGATCTCAGAATAATAACAAACTTATACTGGAACCAATCAGCATCTGTGAGTTTGGAGGATGATAGTATAGAAGGTATAAAAATTCAGCGAGGAGTTAGACAGAGATGTGTGCTTTCTCCATTGTTATTCAACATTTATTCTGAGTACATCTTCAGAGAATCCTTGGAAGATACAGAAATAGGCATTCCTGTGAATGGACAGAGACTCAACAACATTAGATATGCTGATGACACAGTCATTTTTGCAGAGAGTTTAGATGATTTACAGATGCTGATGGCCAGAGTGACAGAAAGTAGTGAGAGGCATGGGTTGGATATCAATACAGAAAAGACAAAGTTGATGGTCATCAGCAAGAAAAATGTTCCCAGATGTCATCTTATAATTAAAGGAAAGCCAGTTGAGCAAGTGAATAAATAGATTTACCTTGGTGCCACTCTAAACGACCAGTGGGATCATTTACTAGAAATCAAGATCCGTATCGAGAAGGCCAGAGCTGTGTTTATTAAAATGAGTACCATGTTCAAAAGTCACGATTTGACAATTAATTCAAAAATAAGATTTCTTCGGTGTTATGTCCTGGGTGGACCATGTCTCTAATGAGGAAATTTTAAGAAGAATGGGAAAGGGAAAAGAAATTCTCAATACAGTAAAAGCGAGGAAGCTCCAGTATCTGGGACATATAATGAGAAATGGAAGCAGATACTAGCTACTCCAGGTTGTATTGCAGGGCAAGGTGGAAAGTAAAAGAGGTCCTGGAAGAAGGAGAATATCGTGGCTTAGGAACCTGAGGACATGGTATGGAATGAGCACAGCACAGCTGTTCAAGGCGGCAGTCAACAAGGTCATCATAGCCAGAATGGTTGCCAACATCCGGAACGGATAGGAACCAAAAGAAGAAGAAGATCCATTTATATTCTTGAAGGAACTTCAATGCTATAAAATTTTCTTCCAGGCAGAGTTCCTGTAAAGTGAACAAATGGAGATATGTAAGGATAAGTATGACGGAAAATGAAAGGATTTAGATAATTAACCATTTTGGAGCGCTTATAACTCAGAAGCCGTACGAACTTTTGTAATTATGCAGAAGAACAAAGTTGAAGTAAATTTAGAAATCTTCAAATTTTCACTTAAAGAACTATTCCTAAAAATGCATGGTTTAGGAAATATAGAGCAAAAACTAAAAAAAAATTTCATGGGTGCTACACTCTTCACAATTTTTAGAGAGTTGCTAAGTTAAGTACACACAAGTACTAGGTACACACAGTTTGGGTAATGGGTCCAAACATATTAAAACATTAGAAATACAACATGTTTTGCGAATTTAGCGATTTTTTGAGAGATTTTCTCAGGCCTAAATGAATAAGTGAACAATTTCTCTAGTATTAATATTTTGATCTTTTAAATATTCGTCCTCGTAAACTCAGTAAGTACTCAATATAATACTAAATGCGTAAAATGTTTTCTAAATCTTGTCATTTCTACTGTCTTACACACTACAGTTTAAAGTACACTCTTTCAATATTTCTTTAATACTGCCCCTAAGTTCTCACGGGTGAAATTATTTTTATCTTCATTTGAAAAGGCTAGAAACATTGTGGTTCTGTACAATGTACAGCCAACAGTTTCTGTACTGTAAAGATACCGGTAATACATTGCAGATTGAAGATGATGCATATAACTGTATTCCATTTCTGTCAACCAAACAACAGCTCCTGTTCTGATACAAAATTGAATGTTATTGTAGATTCCACTGATTTCCAGCAGCCAAACTTTTGCGAGCTGACGCGGCAATGTTTTACCAGTGACAAGGTAATAAGGAGAGTACTCTAAATGGCGACATAAATATAAGAAGAACACTATCACAATATGCTTAGCAGATTTGTAATAAGGCTAGGTTTCAGAAGCCGTGACCTACTCAGCCTTGATTCAGGAAGGCCGCGCGGCAGTCGACTACGGCTGTACTTTTGGACTCTTTCATTTGCGCACCCTGATATGCTTTGGAAGCCGGTGAAGCGGGTCCGGCGTACTTCTCGTACGTAGTACGGTAGTTGGTAGTGGTAGTGGTACGGTAGAGGTAGTTCTACGCAGATAAGTTAATACACTAGCAACAGAGACAGCGCAACGCGAGAACACAGCCACCAAAAGGCGGGCCGTTAGTAAGGCAATAGAAGGTGTGTACGAACACAGCACTGTGCACTCTAACTTCCATAAGCCAGAGCTGGACCAGACCAGAACTCTTTCATCTTACTTTGTTACTAGTTTCACATAAAAGTATCTTCTGTAGAATCAGCTGTTGTTCCTTCTCTGTGATTGATTTCATTACAAGCGGAACAAATTGTGCATGAGTTTTACTTATAGGTGTACATTTTTTTCGGAGGATGAAGCCCACATAGGTCTGAGACCTGTGCGTGGGTAATGAATTGGATGATGGTGATTGATGAGTTGAGCCTACAGTTTTAGGAGGGATCCGAACCACCGGAAAGTGATTTTACAGCAGAGAACAGAGTATTTTTTGCAGGACGATCCAATCGGGCACCCTTACAAAGAGCGCCCAGGAGTTTCATAGCTTATCTCTGATTGAACAGATACCTGCTACGGCACTCGGCTATGACTTCCCATTACATAGTAATTAGGTGAGATTAGTTTACTAAGTAAATGGGTAGTTTAGCTACTAATAAAAAACACTAAAAATTCGCATCATCAGGGCAACAACAGAATTTGTTTTTTGTGAACTCTGTTTTCAAACAAATGAACTGTATGGTATTTCACTCACCCTTCCCAATTTCGTAATTTTGTGACCACTACTATAAGTTATCTACTAGGAAAAAAGATTCCAAACTGGATTCCCGGATAAAATGCTAGTACATAATATAGAAATTACAATCATTATACAATAAATGTCTATAATCTATAACGAGAATAATCGTCCTTTACTATGATGCTCTACATTCTACAAATCTAGCCATATAAATAGGATATAAGAAAGTACAGTATTTTTTGTTTGATAAGCAGCAATGCTCATTCAGCTCTAGGCTATGCTCACTCAACGTTAGCGATCAGTGAATGAGAAATGTTAAAAAATAGCATCTTGCATTATTTGTAAGACATGAACTACTTCATTAGCTTCAACAATTATTGAATTTGAATAATATAACATTCAAATAACTACGGTTTACATATAAATAGAACAAGCAAAAATAGACCAATTTGTGACACCCGTATTAACGCATACTGTAATTGTAGCCACTTTACGGAATGTGAAATAAGGATTTTAGCTCACGAAATGCAATAAGTCATTATGATGAGTTTATATTGATCATCGAATGAGAGAACTGAGCTTCTATCTCAGAAAAGAATTCTCAAAATTTTTTAAACATTTTTTAATACCGGTAGTTTGAAACTTCTTGAATGTATGAACTGAAGTTCATATCAAGAAATTTAATTTATAATCTAAATCTAACAGAAAGAGGAAATTAATCATCTGAAAATCTTCTCAGCTACTTCAAGTGCTTATATTTTACAAAGTAATGGGATACATTTTTAGTGCAACTTATAACACTCAATAACTTGTAAAATATTGGACATAATGTGGTAATCAAAAACTCTAATTTAGTGATATAAAATCACTAAAACCACCTGTAACGCTTATATCCTTAAACTAGGGAAATTTCATTTCAACTCAACCATCTTCTGGTCGATTGTATAAGATTTATCAGTTAATCAATTTGAATATGGACAATCTGTTGTCTGTGGTCATGAAAGAATTAGACTTCAATGATTTACACAGGAAGGTCATGATTCTCAAGCAAGATTAATTGAAAGAATTTCAATAGATTAATATGATAATTAAGTTAGAGATATGATATGTAAAGAGAGCTTCAATCACCCATAAAGTTCATTCCATACACCCCCATTAGTAATTAAAAGACCGTGACTTGAATGAAGTTATATAGATGGACACAGGTCGATAATCGAAGTAAGGTTGGGAGTTATTTACTTATTGTAGGCTACGTCCAAAGCTCCTACCGATTTAGTTTCAACTCTATGAGTCACGAAACAGTTGTTCAAGTTTCCAATCGCATCATTTTACAATGAAATTGAAATAGCCAAAAAGGGGTAGTCTCAGGTGTAGAGAAGTTGATAAATAGCTAATTTATAATAGCTATTACAGAACAAAATGACTGAAAGTTACTACCTTTTCAATTTTTATTCAAAAGAAACATGAATTTCCTATCTATGTATTATGCAACGATCACATAAGGTCAATTTGATGGTTGGTACTATGACTATCCATTTCTTAAATTTAACATTCACTTTATATTTTAGTGGAACATATTTTATTCATATTACTATTACTCAAATATTCATATTAATATTACTATAGTAATAGTACTATGTAAAGTATCATTGATATCGTAAAACTCTCTCCATTTCAATATTAATTTATATACAATTGAATAAACTTTAAAAACTTGCATCACTGTCAAACAAAAAAAGACAGGCTGTGATAAATTAAACAATGTGGTCGATAACAGTAAACAATAACAGTGGAGTTGAAATTGAGTTTAGAAACAATGACCTGGACTGATGATAGTGGATATTGGAAATATAAGTTCGTGAAATGAACATGCTTTAGAACATACTATTAAAATGTTAATTGTAACATTGAAATTATCAGGTTCAAATGCATGAGCTCTATACTATTCCCTATGCTATATAGAGCTTGCTTGTTTCTGTTCTGCATTTATCAACTTAATTATGCGAAACATTCTTAGCAGACTGGTACATTCAACCTGACAAAAATTCTAGGGAGCCTTTAGAGAAAGTAGAGGGTGAGAAAACGTGTGACGTAAAATTTCACATTTATTAGATTAGTTGTAAATTCACAAGGACAATACAAATCTAAGGTAGGGCCCACAGAAGAAGTTGTCAGGAAACGTACGTTTGCTTTTATCCTTCGCAAGGTACATTATTTCTACTCTCACGGAACGGAAAAATATGTTATTCATTTGAAGTCAAATAGCTGACTCACAGGCATATAGGGCCATAATGATTGCTTATTCACGTGACACCGGATAAGAAGACTAGGAAAAAGACGAGAAAAGCTGTAAATTTTGTTGGGCTTCAGTGTTACATCACAGTCTGTAATCCATGAGCAAAGGGCCGATAGCGAGTTAATTAGATACGCGCCTAGCCAAAATTAAGCCGATAACGAGATTGTAAAATGACTTTTTGATAAGTTCACGCGAAGTCGACGAGGACTCAAGTTGCTTAACCCATCACTATCACTGCAAACATCCAAGTAAAACAATGACTTTTCCCAAAATGAAGGTTCACTGCTAGGTACTTTATAGAGGTTAAGATAACCTTCATAACAGCACTTAATATTCCATAACAGTATTCATAATTATTACTATAATATTCAAGTGAAAATGTGTTTTACTTCATTTAGATAAAACCCCCTCTTTAAGCATCCAAATAAAACAGTTGGAGTCACTTACCCATAATGGAAAATCACTGCTACTTTAAAAAGAGGTTAACTTGAATGCCTTCAGTATACAAAACTACAAAAGTTCAAGTGAAAAATGGATTTTGTTCAAATTTATTAAGTTCAGTACAAAAGTAGTATAAGCCTGAGGCTCTTATTATAAGTGTGAGATGCTACGCAGAATGCAAGCATAATTATATAGGCTAAACAGATGTTCAATTTATTCGTTTTATTTGTTAAACCTTGTTATTATTATCAAGATGGAGCACATCAGAGATCATCATTTTAGTACAATGCACAATGAATACACGTTTTGTTCCTAATACTTTACAGCTTATTGCCAACAAGTTCCAATAAACATAGGTTTGGAATTGCTTCGTTTTAATAACAAATATGGCCGAAGATTTCCTTTCCTAAAACATCTATTCATTCAAAAATGTATAGTGTCTTCATTTAGGTTTTGAAATAGAAAGGTTTCATGCAAAATGAGCTGAGCATTTGAAAAAAAATTCACAAGGGTGTAACCAATGAATACAAACGATAATTAATTGTATTCTCATTTGTATTCATTGCTGTAACACAATAGTTATTGGAATACAATTATTGTTCATATCACAGAAATACACGACAAAGAATTAAAAATATGTTTATTAAGCACAAAGAGTATTAACTTGATCAACCGCTCAACGAACCAGTATTTTTTTTCAAACACAATTTGATATGAAATCAAGCAATAGCAAAAAATGCAATCAAATTTCAGAAATCAGGATGAATCAGCGAACACATAAGACCAATAGAAGGGGCTTCTTGTCGCCGAGGTGAAGCCACTTGTTAGGCGCTCGTCCACTACAAATATGGCGGCGCAGGGATGACTCCCCAAGTGGCGAGCGGTTGATAAGCCGGTTTTTGCTATTACCAGTACGGCACACATTACATCGCCAGCCTGTTTCTTCATAATATGAATTGCTCATTCTTGAGACGGATAAATTATAGAAATGTCATTTCTCAGTTGATCTAATTCTGAAATTTTAATTGTGAGTAGAGGCATTCTGTGATGAATTTTGTTAACAAGGATTACTCAAACTTTACTCGAAAAATAGTTAATTTTCTAATGGAGTGACATTTTTTCACATACCTTCCTATATTATATCCGTCATTATATCATTAATATCTGTCATTTGACTGCCCCATCCTTTTACTTAACATGAAATAGAACAGTAGGAGAAAGAGAAAACAAAAAGCTGAATTGAACTGGATAATGTATTTACTTTGCAAATCTAGTCAAAGCGATCATAAAAGACATCACAAAAACACTATCACAATTATTGTCTCTTGTTATCCCTGTCTAGTCACAACAATAATAATTAATAATCTTAATGTTGTTTGACATTCTCACTCATAATTTCTATAAATAGAATAGTCTCTTTCTCTAACACATAGCACAATACTCAGTGTCTTCACGAGTGCTTGAAGAATACTTTTCGCATACGATCGCACTTCAACCTAACATTGTATCCAAAGTATAGGTTGTATTTTAAAATAAAAATCATGAAAAAAAAATTCAGTTATTTCTGTACAACTTTCTCGCTTTGATCACATCTCTACCCAAAAGATGAAAATTTTGGTAGCCGACTCACTTTTTTATGTCATGTTTGAAACTCGGACAAAAATTATAACTTTAAACAACTAATTAAAATTTATAGAGGTAACTATTAACTTTTATAATGCCACTGTTATCTTCAGAAACTAATTGTCTATACTCATGCCAAGTTTGAAAGTTATATCTTAATCCTAAGTGTGTTAAACTGCAGTTTATTTGGAGAGCGCGCATTGAAATTTTCTGCTCTTGAAAACACGATTTCGTCTTTCTATCCACTACATGGACGGCAGACGGCTTCACCTCCTGTATGCTACGCTAGTGCATACGCCCCTTCTATTGGTCTTATGGGTTCGTTGGGATGAATCAAAGCACACTGATTTTGAAGAGGGGCTATCATAATGATTCTTTTAGTGTGTTTTGATATAATAAAGTGATTTCTCAAGTTTAGAAGCATTTTGAATATTAGTTGATATTTTCCTAATCTAGTAATCTTAGTAATTAGAAGTCAAATGGGACGATAAGAATACTGTATCTGTATTTGAAACAAGAAAACGTCCATGCATTAATTAAATTAATTAATTTACACTCTCACCAAATAATAATCCCCAGCTATCATAATCGACTCACCTGCAACAGAAAATGAAAAGCAGTTTTATAATTGCTATTGAATTTACTTCATAAAATCATTTGACTATTTATATTTCAAATAATTATTAAATAGAATATTGTTGTGAAATTCATGTACCTAAGAAATAAAAGGATAAACAGCTGATCAAAGATAAAGCATCTGAATCAAATATATATATCGGTATTTATATAGAAACGTTACTTGTTGAATTTTGTGGTGATTTTTTTTTGTGACATCTAAACACCCCAGGAAACAATAATCCGTTGGAATTTTTTGGGGGGTCGCGATTATTTCACATTAAAATTTAAGTTTTCCAGTGGTACTATTTTTCTTAGGCGCAAGAAAATATTTCCATTTGTGAAAATCCGCAGTGTCAAAAATCGTGTCTTTCTTCAAGTTTGATAATCAGCTGACACTCATTCTAATGAATTGGAAAATTTTAATTGATTTGTATCAGCTGTGTTTCTCTTTTGAATAGAATCAATTTTCCTAACAATGTTTAAAAAAAAAACATTATTTTAAATAAAATCTGTCCTATATCTTAAAATATAAGTCATTTTTTTAAAATAATTGGTTTTGTAGTTTCTGTGTAAAAGCGTAATAAACAAAAAAAATCATTTCGCTTTTAATGATTTCCGGTAATTAAGTTAGTTGCATGCGGTTACTTGAAGAAGAAAAAACCTAGTCATTCTTGTACTGGGTGTCGTGGTGAATGAATCTCTTTTGTGTGTTTGCTCAAGGTATTGTTGTGTGGTAATTTATGGCATGTGTGAAGTGTGAAGTGACTTTTCTGGAGTCGATAAGATTCAATGATAAAGACATTTTTAATTTTTTAATACATCACAAAGTTATAAAAGAAAAAATTGACTGTCCAAACTGTGGAGATGATCTCAACGTGAATCGAGGCACTCTGATATTTAGATGCCAGAAGAAGGTGGTGCTTGGCAAGAAGGCGGCAAGAATTTGCGGGTTCGCCGGGTCAGCCAGAGTGGGGTCTTTTTTTGAGAACACCAAATTGTCCCTTGACAAATACTTCACACTCATTTCAATTTTACTGAACCTGAAACCACCTAGGCAGACTTTCATCACTGAAGAACTAGGTATCTCCCCCAATACAGTAGTTGATTGGTACTCTTATTGTCGGGAGGTATTTTTGTTCTCCAGTGAGAAAGTCTCAGAAAAGCTAGGTGGTCCAGGGAAGGTAGTTGAAATTGATGAGGCGAAATTCGGGAAGGCAAAGTATAATCGTGGAAGATATGTGAAAGGTCAGTGGGTATTTGGAGGGGTTGAGCGCAACTCCAACAAATCATTTTTTGTGCCAGTTGAGGCCAGGAACAGTGAAACTCTCTTAAATCTGATTTGAGAGTGGATCCTGCCTGGCTCAACCATAATAAGTGATTGTTGGAAAGCATATCAATCCCTCAACAAGGACCTATATGACCACTTCACGGTCAACCACTCGATGAACTTTGTCGACCCACAAAGCCAGGCTCATACAAACACCATTGAGAGAGCCTGGCGTGAAGTACGAGGGACAATTCCGAGGTTTGGTGTTAAAGAGACCCATTTCGCTGGCTACCTGGCGGAATTCCAATTCAAGCGCCGCTATAAACGCCAGGAACGCCTACACCACTTCTTCGAGGCAGCAGCGGAGTTGTATGCCCCCTCACATTGAGAGGGATGGACCACAAGGTTGGTGAGTGTTGCTCTTTTATATATGCATGTAACAGTGAATTCATGATACCAAAGGTTAGGTGCGCGGTTAGGTCTTTTGTGAAGTAGTTCAGTCACATCTAGCCTAGGTTAGGTTAGGTTAGGAATTGTTATATTAACAAAATTCAACAAGCAACGTTTCTATATAATTACAAAAATAATAAAGGCATGAGGTGGTTCAGTCACATCTAGCTAGGTTAGGTTAGGTTTGGTTATGCGCGCACTGCGTTTGGGGGCGGTAGTGTTTTGGAAATGTTTTATTCACTTGGTTTACATTGTTTTAAGATTTGGAACTCCTCATAACGTTTGCAAATTATGAATTTTTCAGATAAAAATATAGATTTTTATGAAAAATGTTTTTTTCGAAAATTTCAATTTTTTTGTGAAATAATCGCGACCCCCAAAAAATTCCAACGGATTATTGTTTCCTGGGGTGTGTAGATGTCACAAAAAAAATTCACCACAAAATTCAACAAGTAACGTTTCTATATAATTACCTATATATCAGTTAAAACTAGTAGAAATCTCCAGTTTCTAGTCTGCTCAATATCATTTCATGTGTTCATTTTGATCATAGTACATGAGAAACATATCAAAAATCTAATTACAAGCGCTGCTTTCCACTATTCAAGGGTAGATTATTCAATTGAGAAATTGTTTTTCAATAATCAAGTTGATTTTTAAATAGCTGCCAATAATTAATAAGGCCGCTTTATAATTATAGATTATACGTTTGATTAATAAAATTGTGTTGTTCCTATAAAAAAAAACTAAGGCTAACAAGAGAAGTTCCAAATCCACAAGAGCAGTGCACAGACCGACAGCAATAAAGCTGTCGATTTTTTCACAGCTTAGTTGAAAAAATCCACTGTTGCTTTCTAGTATCGCAATTCTACTCGAGTAATTTTGTGGGCGCTCCTTTGGCTGATCCTAGAAAACTATAATTTATAAATTATTTCGAAAGAAGTGGTCTACAAATGGTCTACTTTGGCAGGCCGCTTAGCTAAGTTCGTTGGGGCGTCGCAACTTCAGCTTGCTGTCGTTTAAGTGGTCGTGGGTTCGAATCCCGCTCCACCGTCAGGCATTTATGTGTAATCATTCACCTCATTACCCGCGCACAAGTCTCGGACTCATGTGGGCATCATCAGGAACAAAAAAAATCTATGCACTTGATAAAAGTGCTTGAATAAGAGCATTATTTGCTCTTATTATAATTTGATTTAGAACAGCATAATTTGACTTCCAAATCAACTCAAAAAATAGATTACACATATTTTTTTAAATGTTACTAACATATTTAATACTGTAAATACATCCCAACACCCAACAAACTTGAGTTGACCTAGGTTAACTGGTTGCCAGTTTTACATAATATTATTTGCTTTACTTCACCATTGCTTTTCATCACATTTGCTCTACCAAAAGAGATGAATGATCTCTGATAACCTGTAATTAGTACCTAATCACCTCAAACATAGACTAGCATACGCATGAGAAAATTGATATAAATATTCATCTTTCGTACAAGCTTCAGAATGGTTAAAACAAACGCGTTCGTAATTTTCAGAAATTAATCGTCCGAGAATTGGAAAAATATTTCAAAAATTTTGATCAGTTCAACGAGACGAAAAGGGTGGAGTGAACGAGTCTGAAAGGGAGGGAGAGAGCATATGCGCGTGTTTTCCTGCTCCATCAATTATTAATTCCCATTAAAATGTTAATAACAGCTAACCTGTACTTCGCATCACAACCCCATTTCCATCTCCTTAGAAAGTAATCATGCCTAATAGCTCATGGCCGATAGAATAAAGATTCATTTCAGACTGAAAATTTCCAAAAATAATACGCCAAGTTTAGTTTGCTGGCTATTCGAAATCTCTTTCAAAAGGTGCATAAATATTTCACTCGCATTTTCGTTTTTAGAATGATCCATATTCATTTCCTCCCCACTTTTTTCCAACTCATATGCTTGGAAGGACCTGCAATTTTCGTTTAATAATCTTGCTAGCTAGTTAGAGTTCTAGTGAAACAAAAAAAACAGATCAAAATAGCTGGAATGCACGCTCACCTGTAGTTCTAAACAGAAATCATATTTCAAATTGTTTTTCCTTGGTGAATAAAGTGAAACAGCCAAATAAGCATTAATTAAAAATATCTTTACAGTAATTGACTGTAAAGTCCTTTGGCTATATTGCCATGAAGTGAAATTCCAATATCTTCAATATTAGAAAATCAAGGAGAGTGCTGGTCCGGTGTTTTGTAGATGAACCTTGCAAAAATTGTACATGAAAATGAGTTCAAAATCTCATCGCATAAAATATGTTTGCTAAAATAATAGATTGCAAGATGAAGATTTCTAAAAAATTATTATTCAAACATTTTTTCACATTTTGGGAATTTTCTAAAAAAGTTTGTAGGAAACAAACAGATGCATCAAAATGAAACTTTTATTAGCTGGAAGAATAGTTTTGAACAAAGAGCAGTCTTATTTTTGTATACGTGTCCGTCTTGCTAAATATTTGCCGAATTATCAGTATTCATATGAGAATAGGCAAGTGCTTTCGGTTACTAATAAACTTGAAAAAGAACGTGAAAATCCCTGTGCAAAATCCCTAAAAGCAAAGGTGTTGTAAGGAGAGGGTTTCGCCGGAAACATTACCCAACAAGAGATTTTAGAATTTATCAAAGAGAAAGCCAGCAACAGAAACCTCCCTCTATGGAGGCACATCATACGGGTCGAGACTAGAATAGGGAAAATAGAAGACAAAGAAATACCGGGCCACAATTACCCGCGCCCGCTTTTTCATTCACAAATGACACCTTTATCTCATGTTCCATTACTTAAAGAAAGGGCAAGTATTCGGGGAACAAACAGGAATCTATTGCGGTTTTTATCATTTTATTCTAGCAGAGAAGTTTGGTACAATAGCCGTATAGGCATCAAATAATGATGATACTATGCAAGTGGAATCCAAAGACTGTTAATTATCTATGAGTTCGGCACCGAAGAATTCATGCCAAGGATTTTTGGATCTACAGTATATCAATGAAGTGCTAGGGATAGAAAGAGACGGAATTGGTGGGGGGGGGGGGGGGGAGAGAGATAGCGGCAGAATGTAGATGAAACATCTTATGAAGTAAAAGTAGTACACTTTTTAGTACACTTTTGATACAGGATACTTCTAACACAACCTACAAAACTGGATTATCTTATTGTTTAAAACTTAATGATTGTATCTTCATTATACTTTTCCAGATTTAATGAATATAACGAATGTTACTTTGACATGAATATAATTTGTATATAATAATCGGGGAGTTCGATGGTAGCGAGCATATGAAAGGCATACAAATGGCCTAATGTAGATAATGTAACTGAAAACCATGCAAGGTGTTGAACTGGATAGAAGTGTTGAAGTGAAGTGACTTCAACCACAAAACTGGTTTAATGTTCTTAATATTATTGTTCCACTCTGAAGAGCTACGCAATGAGGTTGGCTACACTTGGCTCATGCTTCCCTCACAGAGCTGGAAGTCTATAATCAGAAGGCCTATGCTAGAGTTCCTTCTTCTTTCGCTATGACCGAATAAGTAACTGCACAGTTTCTTCCTTTGGCCTGATACACATTGACCTCTCTTAATAATAATCATCATCATCATCATTCAAAGTTGAAATCATCTCCCATTCATTATTTGAAACTGAGTTATTTCTTTTCTCTTCAGTTTGTGAGAAAATAATAGATCATAAGATAAAAGCAATTTACCAGAATAACATTCATAATACCAAATGACATCTGAAATTATTTCATCATAACAGATCACAAAATCTCAAATGAGATTGATAAAAAAATACTAAAATTAGAAAACAACGCTTTTCATCAGTTTAAAATCTCTGTGACTTCATATTGAGAATAGATCTCGAATTTTTTTATATTATTCTAATTTCATTTTTTATTTTCAAAATAATATAAAGAATTAATTATTTAGCCAATAAGTTCATAGTTTACATGAGACATACTGTTACCGTGCTGGCAACACATAAAATTATAACACTCGAACTTTATTTACACAAATTACTTACAATACGCACTTATCAGTTATCACATAACGTTCAACCAATAATGAATTTACTGTAACACTGTACAAAAACTAATTACTAACTGTCAATAGATACTACCAAAAAAAATATGTACAATATGTAAAAAGTAATGTATAAAAGCAGTTAAACACTCAATGGATACTTATGAAGCACAGTGTCTGTCAGGGTATTTGATAATCACAATAATAGCACTGAGTATTCTGCCACAAAGAAGGATGTCTATTGTCAAAGAATTTACTACATAAACTTATCACGAGCACTTGATATGCAATCTATTTTCAACCCCATTCTTATCAAAGGGGGGGGGGGTACTTCCCTTTGGTAAATTAGCGTTTGAAAGCAGTTATTTAAGCAGTACTAGACATATTACATATTTTCACACAGTTTGACGCACATTAGAATTTTAAAAATAGCCCAAACCAAAGAAAGTGTATGAAGTTTATTTAGTGCACACATTATCTTGAATGTCGTAATGTAATGAATGTAATAATCGTGCTATTTATGGATGCCCTTTCAAGTAGAACTCCAAATTAAGGGTCAAATGTGACATTTTACATATGAATTGAAATCGCCTCAAAGAACTAAGAAGATGAAGGTATGGAGTGCGACAAACCGTTCTTGAGAGAGAGGCCCAACAATGTTAGCAAAGGGGTACCCCCTCTAACCAAATCATCATCTCTAATTGTTATAAACATCATTGGATTCAGAAAATTTTTTAAATTATTTTTTCTAATTATTTTTTTTTTTAATTTATTTTTTAATTATTTTTTCTAATTAGACATTTATCGCAGACCATTATATGGCTGATATTATGAAAGAAGACTCAACTTTGTAGGATGGTTAGTTACCGAGATATCAAATTTCCAATAATTAGAAAAATTTTGAACTTATAGGGGGCTGAGGCAAAAGCCAAAGAGGTTTTTTGTGGACTTTTCGGAAAATGTACTTCTAAACGTGTACTATTTTTTTTATTGGCATATAGTCTTGCCTGTCTCTAATTTGTTCTGACAATAATTCTTTATTGGACTGGGCTGGATAGCCAAGCGCCATGCAATACACAGTAGTGCTGTAGGGTTCAGCGATGCGGTGTCCGCTACTATTTCATCACTCATTATGACGCCAAAACTTAAAAGATAATAATCTATAGACACATCATTTTAAAGCTAATTGAATTGTCTATAAGTTTTGTAAGGAACATCACATCCAATAACACAGTGGAATATACGATCAGTTGAAGTTGATTTTTGTGGTTTGTGGTAACAATTTTCTATAAAATGGAATTATTACTGAAAATCTAGGCTATTTACCATAGAAAATGTATATAACATGTTTTCTAAAGAATAGTTTTAAGTATCAAATGGGATGAGAATCCCAACCATGATTTGATTAGTTGCCGAGTTGTAAGCCATTCAACTGAAGTACTGCTCTAATACAAGAGTGAATTGTATCTCTAGTCAATGTATGTAATACTTTGGGACTGTTATTTGTAAAAACATGTGACTGGTCTGTGCATTGCGACCTCCTCAATATTGACAAAGCTTATAGTATAATGTCACTGTACTTAATGGTCAATAAATATTCTTGATTCTTGCTATGTTGAGAAGGGGGAAGCAAACGGAGTGGGGGTTGAGGATTTGGTATTCTCGAGTAAGTACTTTGTATACTAACATCCTGCAAAAATTCAGCTTTCCCCTAATTTGTTAAGACAATGGCTATTTTTGTAATTCATTGCCTGGGCTATAAAGTACACGGCTTGAAAAAATGTCGGTGTTGCACAAAACATCAGACTTGTAGACTAGGCAATACGGCACGTGTAGTGTTGCCAATTCATGCGTTGAGGATAGTGATTCTTGATGATCCGCCGCTGTCATAGTATCATATTTGGCAACACCGGAATTTCTTCTAGCTGCCTAATGTGGTGGCGTGAAGTGAAGTAGTGATTTTGTTTGTTTCTTGGCAAGTATGCAAGAGTTGCTTCATCTCTCCAGCTGGGTTGTAACAGAAGTTACTTCATCCTCAAAGCTTGAAATTTCAACAATTACCTATCAATAAATAACATTACTAATATTAATCGGCAAAACATGAACAGCTTGTAGGTAATATACTAGCCAGACGACTTTGACTTTCTTATATGGTATAGAACAAATGTCTAGGATAGTTTCTAAATTCATATTTCTCTTTCAGTGCTATGCTACAACTGAGTTATGAACAACTGCAAATTTATCGTTAATAATTAGAGTAAGAACTGAGATGTATAAATTATTATGTGTGTGGGAATAAGTAAAGGTGAGTGCCAGTATGTATGTACCGTACTTACATACTAAACATGGAGCAGATATAAAACATAATAACTTCGACAGTCACTTCATCCAATGTTCAACAAATTTGGAAATATGGAAATAATTGTGCGATCGCTCTCTGTATCAGCCCAACCTAATACAAGGCGGAAAAAATCAAATAAATCAAGAAAATTAGAATTCACCATCGTAAGCTAATTGCAAAGACTGTAAAGTTGACAATCAAAATAGTTGTTATTAATACCCTTGGGTGGATTTAACAAAACACAACTTTATTGTTTCTGCTGTAACTGAACAGGAAAACAACAGCTCACGAGCTCACAGGCGGGAACACGCAACAATAAAGAGATCTATCAACATAGATCAGTTCTGCTTGGGTACTTGGGGTTCACAGCTATACCGGCAAATCAGCATTGTTCAGAGGCTTGTAATTATACTAGAACAATGGACGTTATATTTGACCTTTTTATGCATGCATTTGGTGATACTTTTTACACTGTATTTTGTTTCAACATACAAAATTTAAAGCAACTAACAACCATTTTTAGATTATAATTCCAAGTCACCTGTTTACTATTCTGTTAAAAGATATTAATTTTTTTCTGAATCACAATATTGGTTTGATGAATCTATTTCCAATAAATTCCAACATCTTAGCACAATTTAAAGGTTCGAATTGAGAAAGTAAACAATACAACAAACAATGGCAACATTGAAATAGTGTGGTTTAGATCCTACTTAAGGAATAGATTTCAACAGGTGCGCATAAATTCAAAAACCAATGTGTATTTCTCTGATTGGGAGAAAGCTCCTCATTGTGGAGTGCCTCAGGAATCAGTGTTGGGACCTCTCTTGTTCAATGTATTTGCCCAAAATTCTAGGAAAGACGTCCATCCTATATGCAGATGATGTAACAGTAATTGTTAGGGAGGAGAGTCTCACTTTTGATAGAAGGGCACTGAAAGAAGTTAGAGATAGTTTAGATATCTGGTTCAAGAATAATGGTTTGTTATTAAACCCTGATAAAACAAAAACGGTTTGCTTTCGAACAAGAAGAATGGTGATGATGATGACGAAGAAAATTTCTTGAGTGAGATGAACTGTGTCAGTTCAACCAAGTTTCTTGGCATGTTTCTGCAGTATAATCTGGAATGGGATGTACCTACATAAAGTGCAACAAAGACTCAGCCAAGCTGTTTATACTATTCGTACAGTTTTAGAATTAACTAATATCAAGACAGGGTTGCTAATATACCATGGAATTTTTCTTTCCTGGTGCCCCTCCACTGGTGCAATGGAAATATTTAAAATTCAGAAAAGAGCTGTAAGATCCCTAACCAATTCGGGGAGAAGAGACTCGTGCAGACCACTATTTCACAAGCCTAACCTTCTAACCCTCCCGGCTGAGATACTAATGTTTATGAAAAGAAATGATAGGCTAATTAATTATTCATAATCATCCCATTCACAGATATCCTCAGCGTCACAAAAGCCTCTACATGCCAAAGCACAGACTCACAACACATGCAAAAGGCGCCCTGTATTCGGGTATAAAAATTTATAATGCATAAAAAAATATGTGCAATATGTGCGTTGAGTTCACTGAATTACTGTACTGGATCAATTTCACTCATACCACTAAATTCATTACTACTTATCATATGAATATGACTGACGATATAACTTGTTACTACCAAAATGTGGGGGGAATGCGTACAAAAATTAATAAATTCTACTCCAACATGGCATCAACTGATTTCAAAATTATAGCACTTACTGGAACTTGGCTTCATGGTGGTATCCTTGACCATGAAATGTTTGACAGCCGCTATTCTGTTTATCGCAGTGATAGACCTGGAAATGGATCGACTGTTGGGGGAGGGGTGTTACTTGCTGTCGATAATAGTCTGAATCCTGTCTTGTGTGAGGAGATGGACTTCCCAGAGATTGAAGCCTTATGGGTCAGAATTTCGGTTGGTCAACTCCATCTGTACCTGAGTGTTGCCTACTTTCCACCAGCTAGTGGACTTGAGATATACACTAGATATTTCGAGTTTATTGAAAATTTTCATCATAAAATAGAGTCAAACTATTGTATAGTGATGGGCGATTTCAATCTTCCTGAGGTTGTCTCTGACAGCTTTACTTTTGAATTACGAAGTCCTCGTGCTGAAGCAGTTTCCAATTTCATGAAGTTTTATGATCTTACTTCCTACAACTGCATTCAAAATGAGAATAATCGAACGCTTGATCTTGTCCTTAGCAATCTGCAGTTACGGGTTGTTAATGAGGTTGAACAGTTAATTAATAGGGTTCCCCATCACCCAATACTTTCCTTTAAACTTTCCCTTCCTAATAGTGCACGCAATAATAATGGAACTTCACATACATCATATTACTGGAAGAAGGGTAATTTTCTGGGAGTATACACTGATTTAAATGCAACTGACTGGCAACCATTGTATAATCACAGTGATATTTATGAAGCACTTCAGTGTTTTTACAGTATACTGTTCAACATTATTGACAGACATATTCCCAAGTTTGAAACATGAAATAATAGACAGAAATATCCACAATGGTTCACTTTTGATATTATCAAGGATTTAAAAGCTAAGGATAAATGTGCAAGGAACGTAAATTCTCAAGATATTATGATGAAAAGTTTAGAACCTTGCGCTACTCAGTCAAAATAAAAATCAAACAAGCATACTTAGAGCACTTGGTCAGAGCCGAGAATGCAATTGAGGGTGACATTAAATATTTTTGGAGCTACATAAATGAAAAACGCAAATTCACTCAGCAACAAAATTCAATAAAATTTGACAATAGGGAATATCATGGATCAGATGTGATTGATGCATTTGCCAAGTACTTTTCATCTGTATATGGTAGTCTTCGACCAGATAACATGAGCAGCAGCATTATAAGAGGATTATTTCAAGAGGCCTCCTTGAATTTATGCACAATGGAAATGATCTCTGAAGAAGAGATACGTTGTTCAGTCAGGCACTTGAAGGCAAAAAGTTCAAGAGGTCCTGATGGCATTCCACCATATTTAATCGAGGGATGTATGGAGTTGCTTGTTGGGCCCTTGAAGTTCCTCTTCAACTTGGCTCTGAGGACTGCCATCTTTCTAGATGAATGGAAGGTTTCTAGAGTCACACCAATTTTCAAATCAGGCAACCGGAACTTGGCTGAAAATTACCATCCAATAGCTGTTCTGAATGCTTTTGCTAAAGTCTTTGAGAGAGTCCTTGCAGGGAGGGTTCTGAAACAAATCAAACCTCAGATATGCCCTTCTCAGCATGGTTTTCTAAAGGGAAAATCAACCATTACAAACCTGTTGCAATTTTCAAGTGAGATTTCAAAGGTCATGGACAGGGGTGGCAGAGTGGATACAGTATTTATAGATTTTTCTAAAGCATTTGATAGGCTAGATCATTCAATAATTCTCGAAAAGATGCTCACATTTGGCTTTAACTCACTGACTGTAAGGTTTTTCCACAGCTACCTCACAAATAGAAAGCAATTTGTCTCAGTCCTAGGTAACAGATCAGAGTATTACAGTGGTCAGATCGGTGTCCCTCAGGGATCAAATCTCGGACCCCTGCTATTTCTCATCTTCATTAATGACCTACCGAAATGCTTCCTTCACTCAAAGTGTCTGATGTTTGCCGATGATGTCAAGGTCTTTTGTGAGATTCAACATATGGATGACTGCAAACTCTTGCAAAGTGATATTGATTGTTTGCAGACATGGTGCATGGAAAATAAGCTTGCTGTGAATCCGGGGAAAAGTAAGGTCATATCTTTTACAAGACAGAAAAGGGTAATGAACTACGAATACAAGATTGGTCAATTCCATTTGGATAGAGTGAGTAGTATTAAAGATTTAGGTGTTACATTTGACCATGAGATGAGATTTTCGGATCATGCTGATAAGCTTATGGGATTTATCTTATGAACATGTGCTACGTTCAACAACTGTGACACATTGATGTACCTGTACAAGGTTCTAATAAGAAGTGCATTAGAATATGCTGCAATCGTCTGGAATCCACATTTCAATGTGTCATCCAACAAATTAGAATTAGTTCAAAATAAATTTCTCAGATTCCTATATTTCAAAAAATTTAAAGTATTCTATCCATTTGACCACTCAACTAAATACCTGAGACAGCTTTTTGGGCTGCAGTCACTCAAGAATAGGAGATGTATCATCCCTCCTCACACTGGATGCTCTTCTGAATAACAATCTGGATTGCGGCTACTTGTTAGAAGCCATACACTTTAATGTTCTACCGACTACGCTAGGAAGACATTCCCTCTTTAATGTTGAAAGATGTCATACATTGTCACATTTCTTTTCACCTCTAAACCGGGTCCTCCGTCTGTATAATACTCACTGTAGACATCTCGACATATTCCATGATAGTCAAAGACAGTTCAAAACTAAATGCATATGTCTAATAAATCAGGAAAGTTAATACTGTATGCATTTCGAATCTATTCACGAGTTAGTCCATACCCCTTCATCTTTTTTTCTTCATATAGTTTGTCCTTCCCTCATTCAGGTTACTCATTACTTCATAACCCTAAAAAAGGAAGTGAAAATCACTCTTCTAAATCTCATTATCACTTATTCTCACAATTATTATCTCATTATCGTCCATTCTCATTACTATTCATTATATCTTTCATTTCAAATCTTCTTCGTTGATCATTAATAGATTCCACTTATTTTTCATTTATGCTGTATTTTAATTTTAAAATAATGTAAAATGTAATTTTTTACAGGCTATTTTAATTGCATATTGAAATTAACTGTTGTGTCAAGATGGCAAGTTGGGTTTAATACCGTATGCCTTCAATGTAACTGTCTTTCAAATAAATAAATACTTGAAATTAAAACAGGATTACATTGCTATTTCACTAATTTCAGTTCATCAGTATTTTATTTCTGAAACGTTCATGTCTTCTTAAAGATATAACTTACTACTTTCAACCAGGCGCGTGGCTCGGTCGTAAAAACAATATAGTCCTACAGATGACTAGGAGGATGGCCGTCGTAAAAATGTCAAAATTATGAACGCGATACTGCAGAGCAACGTTGCAAAACGGATAAATTTACTTATATACAGTATCTGTATCTGAACATGCTCAATATCTCATCGTGAAACGGGCCAACACCGCCTGCATGAATAGTTCAGTCGTTCTGCTACTGTATACCAACCAATATAAGTGTGCTACATGAACCTTTCTTTCTATGCACTCGTAATAATAACCACAATGAAAAATGATTGGAAGGTACGCCCGCCCTCCCACAATGCAAACATCTATCAAATACAATCATTTCAATTCTTCTAATATAATTCAGCAGAGTTCTAATAATATTATGAGTGCTGCAATCATGCAAAAATCATGACAGTGTGATCTGAGAAACTCAGTAAATAAGACAACAGACAGAAAATTACTAAAGAAAAAACAAGATCATGTCAAGGTAAATGGACAGACGCTCAATGTGTTAGCAGTCATTAAAACAACCAAACCCAAACCATAGGTCATCTGATCCTTAAAACACTGAAAATGTGCGTTTTATACATTTCATCGATATTTATTTGTTATGGTATTCTTTACATTGAAAAGTGTAAAAAATGGCTCAGTGGAACTAACTTTATAAGCATATACGTGAAAATTATTACCAATGGAACGAATATGGCTTACATTTTCAAATAGTAAAACATATATATAGTACCAGGGTAAGAAACTGTACTCATATGAATGTGATAAACGGATAACATATAATTCAAGATAAGAGGCCTGTTTCACAAGAGCACAGAGGTGAATAGACATCGAGCGACTAAAGTCAATAGTATTTCACACATTATTTCAGTATTTTACACAGAATTATACAGTTTATTCACATCATCGCAGAACCATCATTATTTGCTAAGTACTAATTTAAAAAAAAATTTGGCATTATTAATTTTTTCGGCTGCAGTTCGATATCCCATCCAGTAAAATAATCGGACGAGTTTCGATACTTGATAATATCGATACTTCATACCATCGATTGGAATTGTATTTAAAATGTTTTGTGTATCAAAGTGTTCTTGTATGCATTTTATCGCATTGATTTCTGGAATCGTATCGTGAACAAAATGTAGTTTATTATTGTTAACTTCACAATATTATAAACAGAAAAATAAAACATTTAACAAAATTTTAATACCGGTAGTGAATAAATAAATATTTACTCACGTAGGCTGAATCGTGATATATTAATTTCAACAGCTATTTGGATCGGTAGTGTTCTCTTTGTTGTCGGTTAGGTTAGGTTGGCTCTGGTTAATTAAGGGTCGATTACATTGGGATAGTTACTTGCTAAGCCAGAAGCGAATAGAAACGTTACACACCGACCGTGCTACAGCAGCTTTTCTAGGCATTTCTGCTCAAAATAGTTGTGATATTTAATTCTAAAATACTTTAACATGAGACCATAAAAAGTTGAAAAATTCGTATGCTTTTATTCCGTACCTTTACCCCTAAGCATTCCTGAAACTGTTCTTATAAACGCAATATTATTTTATGAGTAAATTTGTGGTACCATGGTATCAGCTGTTTTGTATCATTCGGATGATACAGAACAGGTGTGTTGATAAGCAAGACAGTATCGATACTTCCATTCGGTATCGAAACTCGTACGATTATTTCACTGGATGGGATATCGAACTGCAACCCTTTTTTCTGATGATGGTCACATGAGTCTGAGACTTGTGCGTGAGGAAATAGGTAAATGATGGACGGGGATAGATCACGTGGCAGCAAATCACAAGATAGGCACTACAATACACAATAGGTACGACTGCCAATTATCTGTGGCTGCAATTTTATCTATTTTCTTCTGCGTTATTTTTTCTTCCAATCTTTAAATTGTCCAAAAATCTCGACTGGCCACAGCACTAGGGGTATTCACAATGTCGTTTTAACGAGCTATACTGCTATTTGCTAACTTGGGATTGTGAGCACCCCAACTAGGAACAACTGCTATATGCTAACTACAATAGCGTTCCAAGCGGATATTCATAAAACTTCATAGTTGAGGTTGTGAAAAGTAGGGTTAGAAAACAAAGATGGCCACGGTTTTAACGGAGATAGCTGGAGTTAGCGGACTAGAACCTGCGCTATCTGCTATCTCGTCTGCTAATTTTTTTCAAACGTACTACTATAGCATTGAGTTAACACTGACTTAGCAAATAGCAGGAGTTAGCGAATAGCTCGACTTAGCTGGCTAACTCCAACATCGTGAATACCCCTATTATATAGCATCAATTCCGCAGATAGGCTATAATAATTGAAACTACTGTATCTATGTACTGAAGACAAAAAAAAAAACGTTTCGTTTGCCCATTTGACTGGATAGTACCGATGTATGGCAATTCCGTTATCTTTTAAATCTTTAATTTGACAAAAAACTGATTTGTTGAAGAGTTAAATGTCTCATTCTCTTATATACTTAGTTAAAAGTTAAATGTTTCACGCTCTTCTTATGAATCCTTTAAAAATGTATTAATTACAGCTTTCAATTTGTGCTCTCTGGAATATTTCTGTTCCTACAAAGGTGAGGCATTCAATAAATTCCCCTACATCCCAGGTAGAAGGCAGACTGAAAAAATGTTCAATCCAAAACAGAGGGAAGATTTAAATATAACGTATAATGCGCGTTAAGGTACCTGCGCGTGTGTAATCTGTTTTTGCCGTGTTTCAAGAGAAAATTGTAGGCTATTATTTACTGCCATTTCTTTACTCTGTGAGACTCGTTCACACAGCCACGTTTATAATGTCGGTGTAGCGTAATCTCGGCTCCTTTGGCCACCACCCCCGATAGTTGGCACACAGCTTTATTTTAGTTTATATATCTATAAAAGGGGCGCCCTTTACGCCCTTCTAAACAACACCAATGTCGCTGGTGCAATCCGAAACCAAATATTATATTCAATGTTTTCTAAAAAAAACCGCTGCATATAAAGCCGATGAGTATCTTTGATAATCATTCATGACCTAGGCTATTAATTTTGAATGGGAAGTTTCTATATATTCAATGAAGCTACTTTTTCTATTTTCATTTCACAAAAGGATCGAACCCGCACAGTGATAATCAATGTGTATTCATTAGTAACTTTGAAAAAATTTCAGTAATTTGAGAGGCATCAACACACGGCCAACATTTCAATAATCTACCAGTAGAAAGAAACTATCTTCAACAAATCTAGATTTCACAGAAAATCGATAAAGATATCGAAAATAATAAGCCATAACTTATAAATTCCTTTTTATTCCGAACTCAAAATCAAAATAATCAAATAAGGGTTCTACCTAGTAAAAAACTATGTCTATTGAAAATTCTATGTTTTCGAAGAAAATTATCGAAAATAACAGTCATAATGAATACACTAAACTCAATGAATACAATAAGCACAATTTAGTTCATTGATGTCATTCAATTCGGATCACCTGATTCAAAGTTCAATTCAATTTTTGAGGAGCTAGGCAGTTAGGCATTATAAACAGAATATTGCCAGACTAGGAATCAGATACCTATGGTTTGAATATGAGATTTTTTGTAAAAAATAACATTCATTGAAGTAGCTATAATTTTATAAGAGGCTTATTATTCTAAAACATAAAAAGCACTTTAAAACAACGAACTGTACTGGTCAAATTTGAAGTACAGTAGTAACAATGTTTTAAAAAACGGATTGGTTTAGTTATTTCTTAATCGACCAATCATTGATCCATCAATTAGAATGGAGGGGTCGGTTACAGCTAACGACCTATAAAAAATGTAACAAGAGACTATTGGCCTATTATAGGGGATACAGCTGGATATAAAGTGGTTTACCAAAACTACAAACTGAAAACATAAAAAACATATTCAATCACATCAAAATTATATTTAAGATGAGCCATTCAATCATATTAAATACATTAATCATATTCTAATACATATTAAAACAAAAAGACCGACTAACAAGTTGGTAACAAACGAAATAAACTTGAATATACGTAATGCTACAAATTGTAGCAAAACTTCGAACTTCAAAAGCCGCTGTACGGTAGTAGGAGTATGGAAATGATGGATTAATGAAAGAAAAGGAAAATTCAAGATTTAAGCTCGTCGTCATGACCGTGGCATAAGCGCGTGCATTGCAGCGACGGTAGCGCCTTTTGTTTAACTTTAAAATTACGGACAAAGCAGTAGGCATAAGCGCTAACAAAGCTAGCATGAGGACCGTGCATGAAACAATCAAAACTTTCTGAGGAACGATACTTATGAGTTTCATGCAGCTCGAATGTTTTGATTTAAGCAAATGTAAATATTTTTCAGTAGAATGTAACAAATTAAGATTTCTCAGACGAGAAAAGTTGTTGACAAAAATATCTTGTGTGAAGAAATACTGCATTAGATCGAATTGAAATGAATGCATCTTCAATCATATATTTTCTATCTTTTCATTGTCTTCAAAATAAACAAAAGTTTGGTGAAAAACCAAAAATCGCTGAATATAGTAAATAACTTAAACACTAACCCAACGGAGACTACGCTACTAAGGTAGACTACTCAAGGCTACATTGAAGCGAAGTTTGTATGTCATACAGGGAAGGCATTCCCTTCAAAAACAATTTCGAGGACGTTCGCTCCTGCTAAAACCCAATCTAGTCAACATTGATCAACTACCGTATCAGGAAAGGAAATAACGTATTCTAGGAAAGACAAGATAAAAATAATAACCCAGGTTAGGATAAATCAGCATTGAAAAATACTATAACAATTCAATTGTAGGTCTACATGTCTGCTGTTGGTCTAAAGGTCCTTAAAGATCTTGGAATATCTGATTAAATTCGACTTGTAGAGCAAATATTTCACAAACTAGTAGTAGGTTGCATAAAATCTAATTTAATGATTATTTGAAATTGTGGCTTCTGCAAAATATGATGGAAGTTCATACTAGTAGAAGTACGGTACGTTGTGGATTGTTATGCAACAGGACCCAGGTGTCCCAAGGCCATAAATATATCTGGGATCTGGGTCATCAAGAAATCACTCAATTCCACCCATTTTTTATACTGCAACAAGACTATAATTTCATTGTTAAAAGGCTATAAGTTCATGCTGCAAGAAGCAATAGTAGAAATTTCTACGTAACTTCCTTAAATGACCATCTATATAAGTGATACCCTTGATCATAATGTTTAATTTATAGAAACATACAGACAATATCCAGCTTACACAGTGGAAGTTTGTGATTACAGCATATACAGGATTACCACAAGGAATAGGGCGTACTTAAAACAAATAATGCTCGGTCAATGTTGAAGTGATAGATTATTATTTATCTATATAAAAATGTAGTGAAATGTACGCCATTAAATTATATTATCATGAAAATGTACGTTTTTAATATAAACATATTGTAAAATGTCACAGAGAAATTTTTCTCAAGTGTGGTGAGCAAATTAGTACCGACAAGCAAATCGGCGTGGATTCTGTTCTTGCCCTTTCCACATTTTCTGGCGTTCTCGGGGTCTTTAAAGTAATTTAGGTATTGGTAATGGTAATAAGTAGGCAGAAAAATGTGAAAAGGACAATAACAACGCTGTTACAGAAACCTCGCCGATCTGCCTGTCGGTACTCATTTGCTCCCCACATTTGATCTACACTTGAGAAAAATTTCTCTTACATTTTACAATATTATTATATTAAAAGCGTACATTTTCACGTTAATAGAATTTAATGGCGTACATTTCACTACATTTTTACGTAGATAAATAATTTATTACTTCAACATTGACCGAACATTATAATTTTTAAATACGCCCTATTTCTCGTGCTCACTCTTTATAAGCAGCATAGGACTAATATTGAATGAGAGGATGATAATTTACAAGGTACACAAAAAATATGATTATATTCCCTGGATTCCCCAAAAAGATGCCAAGCTAAAAGATTAATATCGGCATAGTGTTCAACATCCATCCATATACTGACAACCAGTTAGCTGTTATTAGAAACAACTACAACAGTGTTGTAAAGGAAACAGATATATTTCTTTCTCTATGCTCTTAACTCACAAAGATCCACTCCCTACAAAATCCAATTCAATTTCTGTTCCTTCAACGGGAACAATTACTTTTCTGATCTTCTGCAAACGACACTACTTCTCTTAGAAAATAAAATAAAAGAAATGTCATTCCAAGGGATAATAGTACTGAATCGATCTAAATCAATTACAATGACACACTTAGTATAGAACTTTGTAAATTTAAAATGAAGCTATTTTTCAAATCGACGGTTAATTCTGTCCACATTTTTTCAAAATTAATCAACATATTTTTGAATTGTTATTGACTGCATAAAGTATGGAACCATGACGAAAAAAGTTGGCAGTGGTCACATAATTTCTAAGTCTGTTCTATAAATCAATTTCTATTATTTGAAAGATTAAATAGGCCTAATAGTTTTTCGGCACACCATCTTAAATGGATTTGAAAGTAGCTAAAAAGTAATTCAATTTTTTCAATTATCTTTTCAACACAAAAAATTGATTTTCATGCTTCTAATATACTTCTTAAAACTTCTAATGAGCACCATAACATAAATTTGCATAAAAATTAGGATACCTTTTCATGCAACATGCAACGCTAATGAGAACTTTTTCTTCGCTCAATGTTCATAGTATTTCATTACTTCCACTCATATCCAGAGTGGATTCAAATCCTCTTCCATTTTGTACTGAAATCGACGTAGCCATATTATCTTTCCAACACAGCTTTTTTGTCTCGGGTAGTTTTGTCTCTTTTATCTCCCCTGCGTAGCTCTCACTCACTCTATCTACCTACTGTTTTCTATTTCTTTCATACTTTTCTTTTACACGAAAATTACTGGGTTTTCCAAACTTCCATTTATTTTATCCAAGTCTCTCTTTCGCCTCAATCAATCCTTTCTCAATATCCAAATTAACCACACTCTCAGACACTTTCAATGATATTTCCTAGATTACTATTTCACGAATGCAGTTCAAGATAAAGATATTAGGTGCTAATTAACATTTATTATTTCATCATTAATTATACCTACAATATTTATACATTTGTTCGTGTCTTTTATCAAAATAATAATATGGCCTTAATACTATTTCAAATTAAAACAACTTTGCAAGCAAACAAATGGATTTTGATTCCGCAATACAAGTTTCTTTGACTGGTTCTTGACAAAATAATGAGGTATGTGAGCTAGTATTTTCTATTTCACACAGACATGAGAGGTATGCAACGAATTGTTGACTACGAAGAAATCAAAATGCACGGGTACTTATAAAATATAAACTGTATATGGATATAAATATATATATATATGTGTGTGTGTGTGTCAGTCAGTGTTCGCGCATCTGTCCTTTACCGTAAAACGCTTACATTGAATAAGCCCTTTTACTTTTCAGTTGAGAAGGGAGGAGCCGTCGTTGAAAGTGAGGGCTGACTGGCTTTTGACAAGACGGAAGTTGAGAAATCGCAACTGACTTCTTCGTCGTCTTCAGTCGGCTGCCGTAAATTCATCCCCACAGCCAGCACAGCAACCAACAAAACAAGCAGTTAGCACAAATGAAAGGGTCCGTCTGAATGCGAACACGAAAACGTGTACATATGAATAAAAGTGAACTAGACAAAGAGCACTGAAGGGAGATGCCTGTCTCATTTGATTCAATGAACACTGTATCACTCTTAACGGAAAATGTTCCTGCCAATCTCAAGTGACCCAAGTAGCTATTTTCTCAACAAATGAATTGGATGAATTGCCACAAAAAAGTAACCACTGGCTACTTTTAAACATCGAATAGTATGATATATTTGAGGAAAAGTTATAATACTAAAATATAAAATTTTGTCGATATAATTATAAGGTTTTTAGAAATAGTACAACAGAAATCTCAAAATAAAAATCCACCATTTTTTTTACTTAGATCGAAAAGTACAAAATAACAATGAAATTACATGTATTTCTTAGGTAACTGTGTATGTTGAAGATCGTTGTACCGTTGTTTATTGAGAAATAAAATTATTTATTTATTTAAAAATAACAATGGAAAAATATGTTTTAGTTTGGTGGCCAATAGGATATGATAGGGCTATATGAGGAAATGTAGACTGATACAATCATGAAAAAAGAAATGTACAAGAGGAACAAACGAAAAATCATTTTTAAAATCCTCATTTTATTTTTTAATTTTATCGAGACATCTAAATAATATTTCTGTACATAGCGATAATCACTGACAATAGTGAAAATTATCCGCATTTTCTTTTCAAATTATATCGACACATCTAAATAACTTCTGTACATAGTGATACAATAGGGGGATAGGCAATGAAAGATAAGACAGAACAGCCAAGGACGGGCATTGGAAAGAACTTCTTCAAAGTATAAGTTACTGTATCTATATTATTAAAATACCTGCTTCAAATACACCGTGCAATGACACTAAGATTGATTATACTTTATCTAAAAAAAAAAAAAATACCCGAATTGTAGTGGATAACGAAGTGAAATCGGGAAATAGAGGAAATATTGCAAGGTTTTACATAGAACTACATAAAAAAGTGTACATACAGTAGTTGAAGAAATATGAAGCATAACTTTTTCAATGGGAAAAGATAATGCATTTGTAGTCTGGATACAATTCAGAGCGACTTTCAAATTCTTGAACAAATTATTTGCACTCCAAAACAATAGAGTGCCTGAATGAAGATTGAATGAATAGTGCCTGAATGAAGTGCCCCGCTTACTGTTTTTTAACAATTACCATCACAATGACCTCAGGGCACGTTTGCACCAACTTCAAAAAGAAATACGTACATGACCTTGGAAGGGAGAAAAGAAATACGAAGTAGCTGTAACGATCAAACCATCTGTTGCTGAAGAAAGAACTGGTTATGAAGACAAGGGAAGACGATTGATAGACAACAAAAAAGGGTATAGGCCTACACTCACACATTCGCAGGCATAGTAGACCTTCAATAGAAATTTAAAAAAAGATGAATGATAGAACTAATGATAGTGTTATGATAAAATTTGTATTGGGGTAGTAATTAGAAAGTCATTAACTTACTTACATAATTCACAAAATGCCCTAGTTAGCTAACCTTCATTTCATTTCCTTAAACCTTCATTTCATTTCATTTTCATTTCAATTTCATTTCATTTAACCTTCATTACTAACCTTCATTTCAAACATTACCTGAATATTCCAAGAACATAATACATTGGTATTATGTATAAACTCAGTACAACCTGACTTTTATAAAGGTTTTACAAAAACGCATTTTTTCTTTTTTTATAAAAAATGTTTGCTTTCTCGGACTAAAGCAAAAACTCAGTCCCAGCGTGAAGTTGACACCACGGTTCAAATAAATGACTGGTCGGCTAAGGCCCTTATTATACAGAGCTACTGCAGTCACCGTCGCTTACCACACTAAATTACATCAGGATCAGCATACCGTAAGACGAGCTCAACAGTTTCAAAGTACACGAAGGCATACACTTTTTTAAAGCCATCATCTTATTTTTCTAATTGAATTTACCCGGCTGATGTGATTTAGTCTGAAATAGTGGCCTGCGAGGCGACTGCAGAGGCTCTGTATAAGATGGGGCGCACGTTGAGCAGTGCGACACAGGCGCGCAGGGCAGAGCAGAGCAGGGCAGAAACGTGTCGCACAGTTTAAAGCGCATGTTGGGAGGCAGTTTCATTCTACAGTGCGACGCAGGTGGATGTGCTTTTTGAGGTGTATTGTGTTTGTCAACATTTTTTCAAGATTTCTTGATCAAAGGTCAGAGTCAGATTCGGATGCGGAGTTCGATTCATTGCTATTGCTGTACATAATAATAATAATAATAATAAGAATAATAATTTTTTATTCAGCCAATCAAAATGCACAATACATTTTTATATGACAAAAATACATTCCAAGGTGCAAAATGTATAAGTATACAATAAAATAAATAAACTTTAATTTTTTAAATAAGCAAATAAAAAATAAATAAAATAAAATTATAGAATATTCAAGACAAAATAAATATAGGATATTAAACTAAAAATGATTTAAGAATGAAAAAAAAAAGATTGTTCACCCCTCTCTAAGCCAAGCTTGTGCTGAGGGGTGAGTCGCTCAACCAAATAACTTTACCCTGGACTGAAAATATCTTTCAACAAACTAAACTATAACTCTCAATAAACTAAAAAAAAAAAAATATTTCCTTATTCACATTTTGTTAGCATATAGGCCAATTCAATGTTTTTCAATATTATAACAAACAAAGAAATTTTTACTTTACTGTGGATTAATAAGATTAAAAAAAATAAACTATCATCCATCTTGATTGAAACATTAGGTCAAGAGGGGACAAAGCGAGGGAAAAGTGACTACTTGAAAAAACGGAATACGAATGGGGCATTCGCAATGAAAAAAGAACTATCACCAGAACAGTTTAAAAATGTTTGTCGTCTTAGTCGAGAAGAGTTTGAAGAAGTACACCAGATGATTAAACCTTTAATTGACTCAGAGGGCTGTAACGCCCAAAGGCCTGTGGGAACTGAAGAAAAACTCGATCAATAACAATTATTGTTCTTCCATATTGAGAGATTTTAGTACATCAACAAAATAACGTAGTGACGAGTGCACGAGCGGCGCAGTTTCTGTGTCTCTGTCACAAGTGCGACACAGACCAATGCTGCTCTGCCCTGCTCTGCCCTGCCCTGCGCGCCAACGTGCGCGTGATTTCTGCGCTCCTACAGCGGAGCATAGTAAACGCATGGGACACAGAAACTGTGCTGCCCTGCTCTGCTCTGCTCTGCGCCACGGACATCTCAACGTGCGCCTGGCCTTAGGCCAGGGTTTGAGCCGTCACAGTCAATGACAAGCGAGTTGACTCCACGCTCGGCAAACGCTCAGTGTACGAACCGACTTATTCATTATCAACATATTGTTATCAGCAGTTCATCAACATGAAAAAGTAATTGAAAGTGAAACGAGTGACTAATAACTACAGCGACCGTTGCATAGTTTCTGACCTTCAGAGTTTCAACTAATAAAAACAATTATTTAGTTTAAGTTATGTAGGTTTTATTAAGAGGATAACAAACACACTGTTTACTAAGAATAGTATTTTGACATAGATTTTCAGTTATATCAGCTAAATTTGAATTCCCACAAAGCTGATAGAACTATCACCTCAAGTGCAATTTCTGTTCTTTGCAGAGAACGAAACGACCTGAACATAGATATTATTTACGACTCATTCACTCACTTCACCATAAGCGAAGTTTCCACACATCGTTTGTGGCAAAAATAAATTGTCGAGCTTTATGCCCAACAACTCGGAAACCTGTCTTATAAATCACCATTATGACCCCACAGCAAGAGAAGCAACCGATCACAATGCGAAGATTGTGAGCTATTCAACTTGATTGAAAACCCTGCCAATAGATGAGAAATCTGCTTAACTGATCCAACTGCAGCAGAAACCAAAGTTCTAAATTCAAAAGTCATACTAGTACACCTTTCATTGATGCTAGGGAACCTTTAAATAATAATAATAATAATAAAACAAACAGGATATTATAAAATTCTAGTCAATTATAGTTGATTTGAATTGATGGCAAAAAGTACTGAGTATACTGTATAGCCTACACAGAAGAGTATAACTACTACAACTACTACTGCAGCTACCACTATCCAAACTCTACAGAGTTATTCTGTTATTAGTTCAAGAATAGTTATTCCAGTGCCATTAGTTTTTAAATATTGCATGCACTAATTAATTACTTCTACGGCTGATCGGAAGTTCCGCCCAAGATTTGAAAAGCATGTCACAAAATCATGTCTCTGGAACTCCTATCAAATCGAGTGGAATTTTACTGTGCTGTCAGGTTTCCGTTTTCATTTATTATTCTGGTGATTTCTTCCTGATGTATGTCAATGGTGCGAAAGCCCTAAAAATATTTGTGCCTACTAGCTGGTTGCAAGTTTTCTATTTACTTACGGAAACAGCAGAAACTATTGCAGATTATTTTACAGATTTTTTATTGCAGATTAATATCAAGTTATAAAAGATTATTTATTTTGTAAAAGGCACTGAATCTGAAAAATTAGATGTTAAATAATAAAAATCAAATAGGCTGGTAAATTAGTAAGTGAAATATATTAACCCTTCAAGGTTCAAATATTAAATAATTATTATTAAAACTTGATAAACTTCAAGAATTACTTGTATTTTCAAAGTTTCTTTGGATATTAGACATGTAAAATGATATTGTATTTCTATTATTTTTAATAACTTAATTGTGAGAAGAATGATTTTTCTAATGGATGCGCGACAAAAGCTCCCATGCTGAAATTTGCGACATAAGCTACCAACTACCCCCACCCCTCCTTTAGCTACCAATGGTCACCACCCTTGCTGGAAACAAGACGTGGGATTCCCAATTTACAGGGAATCTCAGCGTCCATGTTCCAACCCCCTACCTCACCAACACTCTTGTCTCTTGGTTCTCTTCAGTTCAGTATCTGCGTGTGCTACATAAATTTTCAGGCTGGTAAAATGGAGCTTACAACCAAAGATATCGGTAAGCCCTGAAATACAAGAAAGTGGACAAAAGCATTGACAAAACAATAAAACTAAATTAAGAAACTGGCAATATAAAGCAATGCCTTCACACGCTCTGTTACCTTCAAAAACTTGGTTGAAATTCTGTAAAAATAACTTTAAAAAAACTACAAAAAAATGTAGAAATTGACAAAGCTTTCTTCAAGCTAAAAACACACAAAAAATGTAAAATTGATAAAGCTTTCTTTAAGCTGATTATAAACCTGCCTAAGTAAAAAATGAGAAAAATCACGAAGTTTTTTCAAGCTGATTTGAAAAATGTAGAAAATGACAAAGCTTAAACTAGATTAACTTTGAAAAACTACCAAAAAATGTAAAATGAAGATTTCTTCAAGCTGATTTTAAACACGCCTAATTGAAAGAAATCATAATATATACAAAGATTTCTCTCATTTAGTCAGTCCAAAGCCTGTATAAAGTGTGATGGAAATCAGGAGACATTAAAATCCTGCATGTTGATCGTTTTTCCTCAGACCCATTCCCATGCAACCCTTCACTATCCCCCCACCAAAGTCAGTTGAGAGCTTATGTCGCTGGTTACTTTTGTCGCGACACCTTTCAGACATCTTTCGTTAGATAACAAATGTATTCTTTGCATAACTTCAATTTCAGTTTGGAAATAAAATGTAATATTTCATAATACTCCACCTTGATAAAAAATGAATGAGTTGAATTTGAAGTAATAATTTACATTGAACTTTAAACTTGAATTGTATAGTCCTAAAGTGAACTGACATACTTGAAAGGTAAAGTTGATTAAATTGTAGCATACCTGTTGATTAGTATCATTATTGCTCGTCTTGATGATTGCTCGCACAACCTGGTTATTAGCGGGCGACTTAGCATTGGCCACTGCCACATTTCTCCCCTGCGTTTGTACTTTTATCACTTGCGGATTTCCTGAAAAAAGAGACCATGCTTAAATGTTAAGCTGTATCTTAAAATACCGCTTCATTTTAAAAATCCAATCAATTACAGAAGCTGAACAATACTACTTATTTATTTATCAATTACAAACGCACAATCAAGCAAAGATACAACGGGCTATTGCCCACAACTGCATTCTACGCAAATTTTCATCTGAAACATCCCAATTTTAGTTTAACTAGAAATTTTACTTTAAATTAATTAACTTACAGATTCTTTTCAATACAAGAATATTAATTTATTCGCTTAGGTGGTAATTGGCCACGTGGTGTTTATGCGATCATGAAGTTCAGTCACGAGCGCTCAAGACTGCGCTTCAATGACGATGTTACAGGCTTATTATCGCTTACCCTGTAGTTCGGAACCCACCAAAAATAGTAGGTTCACCATTTTCCCCATAACATGGGTAAAACGGCGAGGTGGAACTACCCGTAAAGGTCTCCCCCCCCCCCCCCCCCCAATAAAAGCCTATTATTTAATATTATAATTTTTTTAAATTATTAATTTAGAAGTTCACTTTGAAAACGAAGTACTAAAACAGTCTAATTGTCCACAGAAAGTGGATAAATTTTGAATTTTGTTTTGAAGTCACTGCATGGATCAGTGTAGATTGGATGTCCATGATTTCAACACATTTAGTTCATTTTGTTAGGTTGAAGAAGTTGCGGTCCAGTCATATTATAATAGGAATACGTTTATTCAACAGATTGCCAAATCATTTAAGGGATCTTAACATGAATGACTTTAAAAGAAAAATCTCCAAATGGGTTATTTTGAATCCTTTTTATCACGAAAGGATTTAGCCTAGTAAATCAGTGTTTTTTATTCATTTATTTTGTTTGTGTTGCGTGTTTACTTGGGATTGAGTACCCCATGGAATTATCTTATTGGCGCGATCATATGCATAGGAATGCCCACAGATCAAGATAATATCTATCTGTCTAAAAAATGGAAACCACTTGCGTTGAGTAAGTTAGTTGTAATTTAAAATCAAAATGAAACTTGGACGTTCGAGTTTTTTAAATTTACATTTTACAATATAAACATTAACACTAGTTTTCAAAAAGGGCAATTAGGGAATCGTGCTAGTTGATCAATATATCAATACTGTAGTTCAAAATATTAAAAAAATGGTTTCATTGATTTTTAGAATGAAATTCCCATTTAAACAGCTCAGTAGTGGTGAATTCCATCCCGTTTTCAATGTAACTACTTTGATTCATCATTTATTAAAATATTATTATGAATTGCTAACAACAAATTAAAAGTTGAACTCACTCTGAAAGTGAAGGTTAGTGAATGAAACTCCATTATGAGCTGGGTTCTGTTAAATTAATAAGGGTATAAAGTTGTATTCCCAATGCAGGTGTGAGCCGCACCGTTCTAACATTACTAAAGAAATCAATTATCTCCGAAGTGATTGCACGGAGTTAACATCAACATTATTATTCACAGTTCACCGAAATGAAAAAGTATCGGAAAGTAAAACAAGTGACTAAAAACTGCAATACGGTAACGGTTAAGCTTACGTGGTTCTGATCTCAAATACAGTTTCAACTAGGCCTAATCAAAACAATTATCATACTCTATGTAGGTTTTATGACCTATTCACTCTTGGGCGTGAGTAATGAGGTAAATGATGGTTAAACATGTTAGACCGTAACCCACGTGGGTTACGGTTAGACCCAGTAAAACCAACCCAAGACTGGCAGCTTAGCAGCCAGCTGTGACACTCACCATGCCAACTTATTAATGGTTTATTCTTGTTGATAGCTGATTTTCTCTCATGAGGCTATTTACGATTTACTGACTTTATTGATAACAGTAGGTTGAAAAAAATTTGGGCTCCGCACAACTTTAGCAGGGTTGAAATGTACAGTGTTTGATGATGAACCAAGACTTTTCAGTTACGTTAAGAGCTCCTATTGATGGTACAAATCAATATATAACAACCCTCCCCCCACAAAAAAAGTAGATAAATAAATTGAACACCTTTAATGGAGTCTGACTAACCATTAGTTCAGTGAATTATTAGTTTTAGGTTGAAAAATAACAACAAAAACAGATGTTGACATAAAATGTACCTACTCAAGCGGAAGAGTGGACTATTCGGTCTAAACTTTGCCACGTCAAAAAAAAATAAATCAAAGAAGTCAATCAATCAAGACAAGAAAGGTTAAGATCTTCAATCGCTAAACATTAGAGAGAAGTATACACTATGATTGTTCAAACTGAAGCTATCAGTAAACAATACAGCGGATACACTAATAAGTAGTAATATCAAGTGGATATCAAGATTAAACAATATTCCTGAAGCTGCGAAATACACATGAAACCAACAATATAATTATGAAAAGGAGTAAACGGTACTACAATGTAGAATCAGAGTATATGAATAGCATAATTATTTCATTCTGGTACGGTACTGCTAGGTAGGTGCCACAATACATCAAATTTGGGAGAAATATAGAATATCAATTTCACGAAGTTGTAATTGGAAATCGTTAAATTTATGAAACATGGGGTTGAATTGTATTGGATTCATTTCATGAAGTTGTAATTGGAAAGTTTTAAATTTGTGAAACATGGGGTTGAATTGTATTGGATTAAGAGTTGACAACAAAAATTACTTGAATTTATTTCACGATACAATATTGAGATTTCCCCTTTTAACTATAACGGAAATTAGAATGCGATAAGGATATTACAGTACAATTATTATAAAAATCAATACAATTTCTCAAGTTAGGTTTTAAAGTAGTTCAATAATGAATCATTACTTGTTAACAAATAGCATCATACTTTAATCAAATGAAGTTTCATCACATGATTAGACTAATCATTAATTCTGTGAACTAGATCTAATATTTGATTTTCTTTTAAACCAAAGTACTGCTAACTTAGTCTTCCTGCAGTTACAGTACTCTCGTTTCTGTAGCCTAAACTAATTAAAGTAAGATTAGCACAACGGTCATTCCCAACAGTGTATGTGTCCCAGATCCCAAGAAAAAGGCCATGAAAGATTTTCTTAAGTTTTGGATGAAGGTTTAAATTATGTGACATAGGTTTGAGACCTGTGTGTGGGCAATGAATTGGTTGATGAGTTGGACCTACAGATTTAGGTGGGTTCCGAACCATGGGAATATATTTTACAAGGTGAGCTGCAATCAATACCTTGAATATGATTTATTTCGAATTCCTGAAAATGCTATTAATTATACTAAAGACTTCATCGATTTCCATCGGCTATTTTAACGATGTTGTCAATATCCGTTATTGCGGAAGTCTTCAGTTTAATTAATTAATAGCACATTGAGGAATTCAAAATTAATATATCAAGTTCTTTATTATTTGTCAGTTCCTTCAAAACCAACCTCAAATATATAATCATAATATTTGGCAATGCAAAAATTATTTTCGCCTTGAACATGAAGTGGAGTAGATATGGTCTAGCAGACAACTTGCTGTCAGGACTGCTATTTTCCAACCAATGTACAGTAGCATAGCCTAAATGATAATGCATATAGCGCCTTCAAGGATTTTATCTTAATTTCGCTATCACGATATCAAATGTTGCACACACCAAAAAATTAAATAGTAAATTGAATAATCAAGTAGGAGGAGTCAGGAGCAAAGCTAAAACTAATTTAATTTCAACTATGTTAATTACTCCCATGAATGACAAAGGTGTAACTCAAGTTTAAATATAAAATTACATTTAAAAAATTGACAAGGTAGGCTACTGTAATTTTAAAAATTGTTAGGAAAATTTTCCCATATAAAATAAAAACATGTATTTAAATGAAGAATTTGTAGATGGACAATCTGAGTTTCTAAATGACGAATTCAAATTATCTTCGAAAATGGTGAATGAATAACGTTGTTCAAAATAATATTTTTGAAAGTCAACCTAGAATATTATGGCTGATCAGTCCCGCCAAAATCGAAACATCTGGCACAGCCCCCTCCATAAAACAGCTAGTCACTGTTCCTTCATGTACCCACCCCCACCAAAATTGAACACAAAGCATGGATAACTTTGAGCACTTACCATTAGAATCGTGGATCCAGAAATTCACTAATCCACTTTGCTGAGCCATCTTCTTAGTTTTAACTAACCAACTGCCAACTATCACATTTATATGAGCACGTTAATACCGAAAAATTCGACTTTACGAACACTGGTGTATAGGATGTGCTTCAATGCAATAACTCAAAATGGCGTCGATTCATCACATTACCGAAGAAAAATATCCTTTAAAATGAACTGTCGGACTTTCAAAGATACCAAATAATAAAATTACAGCGGTTTTAGCTACAATAGCGAATATAGTCCGAAAATATTCGAATTAACAGAAGCCTATAACACGGTAGCAGTGTCAGAATCCAATACAAGACACAGCTCGTAGAGCTTGGCGGCGGGCACTAAACAACCAGCTGATTTGGCGTAGGGCATCACGTGGGATCGACCCGTTTCCCTGTTGAAATAGGAACGGAAGGAGAAACATGAATTTTGATTGGCTGTAGTGTTCCATTTGTTTGAACAAGTCGTCGTAAACCGGCAAAATGGTAGAATGGCTGCTACATTGACTGATAATGTTTTAGAAGTTATATTTTCATATTTAGATTTGCATGATCTTAGGAATTGTTCTCTTGTGTGTAAACGGTGGTATAAGTTCTTGAACGATGAAAATAACGACGTGTGGCGGCTACATTGCATCAGGAAACTGGCGGAAGAAGCGTTGAAATCAGACTTGCTGTCATCTGTACCAACCTATAAAGCCAAACTGAGAGCATTTTATCACGCTTGGAACCCGAACGACTGCTCCCGAAATGTGTATATTAAACCCAATGGTTTTACTCTCCATAGAAATCCTGTAGCTCAAAGTACTGATGCCTCAAGAGGCAAAATAGGGTTCAGGCATGGGCGACATGCTTGGGAGGTGATATGGGAGGGACCTTTAGGAACTGTGGCAGTGATAGGAATATCTACCAAAGAAGCTCTTCTCCAGTGTCATGGATATGTTGCCTTATTAGGATCAGATGATCAAAGCTGGGGTTGGAATTTAGTAGACAATCACCTTCTACACAACGGGGACTCCAGGGGAAATTATCCATTGTTGAACAATGCACCCAAATACCAGGTAATTTCCAAACGATAATTTTATTTTCCTAGATTGTTTCCAAATACTACAAAATTCTAGCTCGTCTGGTCCTGATAACAGTAAGTTATCTCCTTGTTGATAACAGAAAGTTAGGTTAGCTTGCCAAATGGTTGAGTTACAGGAAGCTTTACCAGTAAATGGTAAATGTTACCGGAGGCGTCTGATTGTTCTATTAAAATTTTTTAACGTCTTCATTCAGACGCCACCGGTAATACTCCCTGGAATTCGACCATTGTAAAGGTGGATAAAGACTCAGTGATGGAAGCACGTTAGGGCTTAGTTTTCAAAGTGACAAACCCCATCGTCAAGGAACCTTTAGCTTTGAAATACTGTCTATACAGCACTTCAGGTTGTCAAGAACACATATTATTAAAGAGGTTGCGCAAATCTACGCTTTATATCTGTTAATGCAAAAAACTACTATAGTTTCTATAGATAGATCGCCATAAGTATAGCATGTGTTGTTATGGGAAGCCAATGCCATTCTCTTGGTATCCAATATCCAAATCTTGATCATTGACCAGGCCTTCCTGGATAGATCTGTCAAATTTCACTTTTTAGAAATGTCAAATACCAAAATCTATGGTAACTAAATGATTTACAACTTAGATCAGATGGCAACAGCGTCACAGACCAGCAAAGCTATCACCAAAAAAATCGTCAACGCTATAATAACTCTCCTTTATCAGCCATTGTGACAAGGAGACCTTGAACGCACTCACTGGACTCACCTTCACTAAATCTGGCTAGCAGTTGAACATTTTTAATGCCAGCACCGGAAAACTATCCTTCACTTTAGTCTAAGTTTGCCCTTCCTCGAGTACTATAGGAATGCACCTGATCTCTTCTCATGAAGGCTGAACTGTTTTTCCTAACATATAGGAGTGATGCCAGTATGTAGTGTCTAAAAACGGTGTGTATGCCCAAACTCTGGAAGATGGGCTGACAATGCGCATTGTACTCACTGAATGTCAACACACGAAGCACCCTCTTTTGAAGCAAGAGAACATCTCTGGCATGTGGTGAATAACCTTAAACCAGTATACCATATTGAATGTGGCTGCCAAAAACTGCATGATACAGCATATGCAAGCTCTCAATGCTAAGGAGCACCACCTATTGGTGATCCACCTATAGCCATTTGTGCATTAACTAAATCCATTTCGCTCAAATATGGTAAGCAGAAAGGCCATGTTTTTTTTGTCGCAAAGCAAGTGTGACCGACCTGATGATCGGATTTTTAGAGTAGATTTGTTGAAACTCTCTTTTAGCTTCCCCCATCGCGCCCTGAAATTTTCAACAGAATTGGAAAAAATTTGAGACGCTACTGCGTGTTGAAAAGTATTGTACCTACATAGTAAAAGTGACTTTCTATGGTAACAAATGACGAAATCTGTCCAATATATCATGATGGTCAAAGATTGATAGTGAATTGAACTGAATGTCTGGTAAAAGATCATGCTCTAATGTATATGGAGGGCCCTAATGCATTTGCTTCTGGTAATTAACATAGCTAATTATTCCATCAATTTTTCCAATTATTGTTCAACTAAATGATTACATGTGACTTATATATTAATAAATAAACAAATGACTCCATTATTGCACTTTACAACATAAGTAACTCACTGAGGTTGAAGGTGAAGCATAGACCTAAGAGCCTCATCTTCTTCTGTTATGATATTAACTTCATCTGAAGTGCATCAGATCTATTGGGTGGATCCAAAGTAAATGCTTCTCTTGCTTGATGCTTATCTGTCTTTTATATGCTAAACTACTCTTACAACTATTCATGATGCTTATTGGTGGTATGACTTCACTACACTCGAAATCTCTTGAGGTGAGAACTACTGCTATATGGAATTTTTACAAATGTATTTGTACTAGAGTTTGGACATTATTGACCTCTAAGGGGTTTTGCTAAGTAAAAGTGATCAAATTTTTCCTAACATTTTAAAATAAGTTTGTATTATCTATCAACTTTAATGTTTTTTCTAGTCAACCTTATTTCCATTTTTTAATTCTTATGTGATTCATATTTCAATATTTTAAAATCCAAAGTAGTCCAGTTAAAACGTGTCTGTTTTAATTTTCACCATACATATAATTATATTGACTGACTACAGGTCACGCTTATTCATCAATGAAAATTATATTTGTGCTCTTTATAAGTAAAACACCGAGGTAATGTTGAGGATAGAGTAGTATTCTGATTTATCTAGCAATTAAACTAATAATAATTACAATTGAAATTTGTAGCCTAATAACAACCTAGTACCTTCATTGTAGAGCAATATAAATTCAGTTAGTTTTCTTTCTTCTCGTTCTTGTTTTAGTCACATCCAGATTTAAATGCAAGTTGATACTGTAGAATAATAATTTATACATTTCTTACTGCAATACCCAAGAATAATTGTCCTCATATCAGAAATTAAATTTTCTTCTTTATTTTCAGGTTGGAGAAAGAATCCGTGTGATTTTAGACTGTGATGACAATACTCTATCGTTCGAGAAGAATTATGAGTTTTTAGGAGTAGCTTTCAGAGGTAAAACATTATTTTTTCTTCCGTTTGTAGAGTAAAAGAGTTTTAGAAAAACTAAGATAATGCTCATTCTAACCTGACCACTAACAACTTGCATTTAGAACAAGCGGATGCATAAAGTGGTCAAGTTGAAATCATTGTTTAGTTTAGCCAAAACTATGTGATACTCGAGAATAATCACCATGTGAAAATCAAACACATGCTGGGATGGGATGGCATTCACGCTGCTCTAACCTTTCATACCATTCCACAGCAAGTGTTTGATTGTGCAATGGTAACTATCATCGAGTGTTGGATGCTCCACAGTGCAATCGCCCTATACAGTAAACTCAAGCATGCATTCTACCTGTAAGGCCGTTCTCCATAGAATTTGAGTTGTGCTCCACCCAAAAACTGTTTGCGGTTTACATCACAAACCTTTCCAGAATCAGCAGTTGTCTGTATGCTAATTGGCTGCCTAGCAACAAGCTTATTCACATAAATAATTTGTGTGATCAGTAATGTGGTCTAAAGATTAACATGCAACTCTTTTTTTCGGAGGATGAAGCCCACATAGTTCTGAGACGTGTGCGTGGGTAATGAATTGGATGTTGGTGAATGATGAGTTGGACCTACTGTTTTAGGAGAGACTAGTAGTTTAACTTGATCAGTCTATTTTTCCAATGTCAGGAAATCGAAATTTGTAAAGCAGTCTTTTTCTGTAGAGAATTTCACTCACTTCGATTAGAAATTCAAAGATTTCAATATATTTTCAAACATTGAAATAAAGACAGATTGAATGATATAATATTTTTGACCTTCATTTCCTACTTGGCCCACAAATATAACCATGTTTAATGTTTGGTCAGGAAGTTCATATCAATCTGAGCAAAAGTCAACTATCCTTCTTTCTCATCAGTAAGTCTTGTAAACACGAAAACCAGATCTTCTGATCACATACTTTGTTTTCCTTCAAGACTTAGAAGAGACTTAGGGAAGTGATAGCCGCGAGCCGTAGCAGGTATCTGTTCAATCAGATAGAGATAAGCTGCGTTCTCGTAGAACCTGTTTGTAACGGTGACCGATTAGATTGGCCAGCAAAAGAGACTGTTCTCTGCTGTAAAATCACTTCCCGGTGGTTCGGAACCCACCTAAAACTGTTCATCTGGTCCAACTCATCAATCACCATCATCCAACTCATTACCCACGCACAGGTCTAAGACCTATGTGGGCTTCATCCTCCTATGGGAATTATGGGGATTTAAAAGAAAGATTAAAAATCCCCACTTATGGGGATTTAAAAGAGAGTTTAGATTACTTTATGTAAATTCACAATTTTGCATCTGTGATGTTTTCCATGGCGAAATACTTGATGAACAATCTAATATCAAAACTGACACTATTTCTATTTAAATTATTATTTTTTTTCTCTTGTACAGTAGAAACAATTAGTCTGGGCGCGCGGCCGTTAGGTAGTCAGTCATGGCGCGTGGCGGAGAGGGGAGTGTTTATTGCTCATTTCTAAAAACATGTGGCCCGTGCGATGCTGCAATGTCTTCAAGGTCAACTAGAAAACTTTTACAGGACGGCTAGTAGTGAAACCAGGGCCACGCGCCCAGAGTAATTGTTTCTACTGTACTAGAGGGATGCATTTCACCTCTAAAGCAGTGCATTTCATTTCTAAAGCACTTCTTTAGAAGTAAAATGCATTCATCCAGTATCACCAGTACTAAATGAGTAAAAACATGTAAAAAAAACCTTCAATTCAAAAACAAACAATTCAAATGAACATAGGGCTTTAGTCGTGTTTTTAAATCATAGTCAACTAGACCAGGAAGAAAAAATTGCATTTATTTCATCTAGGGTATTTGTCCTGCAACAGCTTGCTAGATTTAATGACAAAAAGTTACTTTTTACAGCTTATCATGGACTCTTACTGCCACATATTAAGAATGCTATCGTAGAATGGGGTAACTCATCAAAACAAAACCTTGATAGGGTGTTTAAGATCCAAAAGAAAGCTGTTATGTGTATGGGAGAAGTAAATACATTAAATTCGTGTAGGCCTTTATTCAAGAGACTTGGTCTCCTAACTGTACCTTGCTTATATGTGTATGAATAAGCTACTTTATATTATGTAAAAAGAGTGATTTAAACCAGAATTATAACAAGGCACACAATTATAACAAAAAGTCGAGAAGATTATCACTTGGTGAGTCACAAGAGTAGCTTATTCGAACAAAACCGTATTTATATTGGTAGGAAACTCTACACCACGTTACCGCAGTTATTAAAGAGTCTTGAATATATGGAAATATTCAAAAAATATTCAGTTAATACAGCTTTTCATATGGTACAAGAGTTCCTTTCACATCAAAATTAAGCCTCACCTTAACTAATTTATAAAATTAGTAATATTGTATAGTAACTAGTGTATAAGATTGGTAATATTGTATGTATATAATTGTTGATCTGACTTGTCTTAATATACTGCTTAACCGGAGTCTTCAAGACGTAATCTACAAAATAAAACCTTATGCAGGAATGGCTCCTGTCTCTAGCTCAGCTAGTCAGCATCAGCACCTTCCGGTCTTGTGCTGTAATTCAAAACTCTAAAAATAATAGTTATCTTATTGGAGTTCTACCGTTTGTCCCGTTTGTCTGTGGTTGAAAATATCATACCATTGTAGATTTAATGCATGTTGCTCAATTTGCAATCCATTTACAGCATATGCTACTTGAGATCAAAAATCAGGAAACTAAATAAGAATTTGAAATTATTTTTCGAAATTGAACTTTTTTAATCCTTTGAAATTCAATGGACATTTATGGGGAAGAACTAATGTACAATACGGTATCTATAAAGGTTACATGTGTGAGTGGTCCTAAATTATGTAGATTGCTTTAGGCTATTGCTTTATTGTTAAATATTGAAAATAAGGAATAACTGCCGGTTCACCCGTGCGTTGCAACGGGATTTTTGTTATAACAGCGGTACCCGGCGAATTCCCAAGAGCCTAGCTTAAACCGCATCTTCCTAGCTTTCCTTAAATGTTATATTTTGTTTGGTTAAAATGCAATTAAAAAAATTTTTTTTTCACCAAAGAAACAATGGATGAAACATAAGCTGAGCATGTTTCCTACATGGCTACAATGCTCCGACTACGCGGTATGCCCATAAGTCTGCAGACAGCGTAAATAAAGCCGCTAAGGGTTAAACCATATGATTAAAAACTGTTGACTTCTATCAGCTGTTCCTTTAAGGATAGATTTCTCCTTTTTGTGCCCTTCAGCGAGGACTTTTGAACTCCCAAACTTCATAGGAACCATCTCGGCACTATTCTACATTGTACCCTGAAAATTTCATTAAAATCGGTTCAGCGTTTTCAGAGTTTACATACTGTTAACATACATACAAACATACATCGCCTTTTATATCTCATATTATGTAATAAGAGACATGAGACAACTACTCACAACATGAGTGTAAATCGTACAACAGCGGGCCGCTGCAGAAAATCAGTAGAAGCTGCAGGAATTTTTTTTTGTAGATTACGTCTTGGAGACTCTAGGAGTAAGTGAAGTCGGATCAACAATTATACTCTTATACACTAGTTACCATAATTACTATATCAATTAGTTGGGATGAGGCTTAATTTTGATGTGAAAGGAACTCTTGTACACTATAAAAAACTTTATCAACTAAATATTTTTTCAATTGTTTTTTAAATATTTCTATATCTTCAAGACTTCAAAAACTGCGGTAGCTTGTTGTAGAGTTTCCTACCAATATAACTAGTTTTTGTTTGAATAAGCTACTATTATGACTCACCAAGTGATAATCTCCTCGACTTCTTGTACTATAATCGTGTATGTCAAGATTTTGGTTAATATCATTCGTTTTTACATATAAAGTAGCTTCATACACATATAAGCAGGGTACAGTTAGGAGACCAAGTCTCTTGAACAACGGACTACAAGAATCTAATCTATTTACTCTTTCTATACACCTAACCGCTTTCTTTTGTACCTTGAATACCCTATCAAGATTTTGTTTTGATGAATTACCCCATACTAAGATAGCATACCTAATATGCGACAGTAAGAGCCCATGGTAAGCTGCAAAAAGTAACTTTTTGTCATTCAATCTAGCGAGCTGTCGCAGGACAAATTCCACAGATGAAATTTTACAACATATTTTCTCAATGTATGGAGTCCAGGTCAATCGTCTATCCAACATAACTCCTAAAAATGCAATTTTTTCTTCCTTGTCTAATTGATTATCGTTTACAAACACGTTTATAGCCCTATCTTAATTTATATTATGTTTGTTTTTGAATTGAAGGTATTGGCATTTTTTACTATTTATAGTTAATTTCAACTGATTTAAAAATTGGACAATGGACTGAACACCTATATGGACATTTATTTTTAAATTATCTAGAATTTAATTGCTGAAAATGTGTGATGTATCGTCTGCAAATAAGAGGGCTCTACCACTAATTAATTCTTTAGGTAAACGGTTTAAATATAACAAAAAAAGCAATGGAACTAGTATTGAACCCTGAGGCACTCCAGCTTGGACCTCTAATTTATTAGATCCATTCTTTACTATACTATTCCCAACTACTGTAGTTAGTTCTACACATTGTTTTCTTCTAATAAGATATGATTCAACCATTTTGTCTTTGTTGATCTCCCTTTCTGGAAGCCATGCTGTTCATCAAAGATAAAGTTAGCTTCTTGAAGGTGCAGAAGTAACCTATTTAGAACTTCTCTTTCAAAAATTTTACTTATTTTAAAATACTAATGGACTATAGTTTTCCACCTTTTCTCTATCACCACTTTTGAAGATTGGCAAGATCTTGCGCTCTTTCAAATTATCTGGAAAAACACCTTGTTCTAATAAATGATTGATCAGATGAATCAAAGGGTCTAACAATTGATCTTTACGTTCCTTCCGAATATTACTGAATACCCCATCCATTCCTACAGTTTTTTTATTATTCAAACTATCGATGATATTTGACAATTCGTCTTGGGATACTGGATGAATTTTAATTCGTTCTGAATCCCCTCAGTATTCCACATGTTTGAATCACTAATACCTGTATTAAGAGATTTTTGAAGATTCTTAGCAACCAGTTGATTATATCTGTTAAAGAAATTACTAATGCCTACACTATCATCAATATATTTTTTATTTTCGTTAATTATTCTGGGGACACTAGTATAAGCATCTACCTGAGCTACTTGCCTATTTTTGTTTATTACATCCCACACTGCTGTGTTAGGTGGCAAGATTGGTTCCAATGTGAATCACAGTGAAAATGAATTAATTACGAACTAGTTAACCTAGTGATAGCGCTGTTATTATTTGTGGTAGATTGGTGGCTCTTTCATAGTTTTCGTGTATAGCGTCGCTAATAACTGGCTTAACTTAACCTGGCTCAATATTGTATACAACATTCCAAATAATTGTTTATTGAAGAATAAATAAGGATAGATCTCGTATTGAAGTCACGCACTTGCGTTTTACTGCATACGGTAACGCAGGACTCGGCATATTATTTTATATGGAGACACTTTCGAGGCCAAACAACACTTGCTGCATGGCTGCAGGTTTGGTGACTAATCCTCTGGCTCCGTTGTCGCCGGATGTCCTTATCAAAGATATTAGTAGAGAATATTTTGAAAACTTGTTGTTTTTAGAGTAGTTTTACCTTCCAAAATGTATCTGTTTTGAGAGTTTAAGTGATTCTAAAAATTCAGTAAAGCGATTCCAATTATATAGTTCTGAATGGGATTTGAATAAATATAAAAAGCGATACTGCTATCAAGCCTCTTTATCTGTTATACTGTAATATATCCCTCCCTACTCTGCAGACTCTTCAGAGTGAAAATGGAGTTGATCATTTCCAATGTACTATAAGTTAGATCTAGATTTCTTTAAATCCTAGTCGAATTTGTAAAAGTTTCGGTGAGCACTCTTATAAATAATAATACGCGTATGGCTTTTATTGGTGAGGAGACCCTTACGGGTAGTTCCACCTTGCCATTTGGGCAACATGTTGGACCGACTATTTTAGGTGGTTTCCGAACCACCGAGTAAGTGATAATAAAGCCTATAACATCAAATGATGTAACAAAATTTGACAGAAAATCAGAATATACAGATTGTAAGTCTATATGCCCGTATTTATGAATCTACCTTAATACTTTTTCCACTCATAAGTTCATAAAAAATGCGGGTCTTCCTATTTGAAATTTAAGGAACGATACGTTTAACTTCTCAATTTTAGTATTCTTTCGCATTTTAAATTCTGTATAGAACTGCAAAGCTACAAACTAATTCCCATGTCAAGCATGATCCATAACAATAAAAAATAAATTGTTTGTTTTTATTGTTACAGGATTACCAGACAAAAGGCTGTACCCTGCTGTCTCAGCAGTTTATGGAAATACAGAAGTGTCCATGGTTTATCTCGGGCCTCCTTTGGATGGCTAACGTTCAATACTTCTAGTCAAAGATTGGTGGTGTTCATCGCATTGTGATCTCATTAAGTATTCCAGCTCTTGTGAAAAATGTATTAAAATCGAGTTTTGGACGAAGGAAACTTATTTGTTTGTTTAATACTGAGCGAAAAGTTTTTGGCAAGTAATATTTTCCAAATCGCTGCTTTCATTTCGCCATATCTAAGTCATGTTTATATTGAAGCCATTGATCATATTGTTTATGCATTACTACAATATGCGTTGAATGTTGCATAATAATAGGTTGCATTTGTATTTAAATAGTTTACATATACTGTTTTATCGTACTTTTTATAATTTCTTTTTTGATAACACATCTGTTGAGTTGGAATTAGTCAGTGGTGAACATCGCTGTAAATAATACAATGTACAAAAATCATTGTAAATACGAAACTTTTATAAAAACATTCCAATTATATATTTTTATATAGTGTAAATAAATATTTATGTAGATAGCATTGTAAATTTGTTTTTATCATAAGGCACTATCATATAAAATGAGTAGTCACTTCCAGGCGCAGACAGTGTATCTATCAGGTACATGTATATCTTTGTTCAGATTGAATTGTTATCAAGAAAGTGTATGAAAACCAGTTTGAAAGAAATGTATGGGGAAGGCTTCACACGGTTTGTTGTACATTACAAAAACCATAGATAATCCAAATCCTATTACAGTATTATTTATTTGATTTGAAATAAAGTTATCATGTTCTAGTCATTTTATGTTTTTTAATGTTCCGTATTTTGTTGTTGTTATCAGTTCTACACATTTTTATCATGATTGATGAGTATGAAATATTGCAAAATTTGTTACTTAGATAATACATGTTAATCAATCCCCACAACTGCGAAAGGCAGATTTACTAAAAGCACGTTCAGTATTTAACTGAAAAATTTTATAAGTACCTATTAATTCAATATTTTTGCTTGCTTTTGTATTCCTTTGTAAGATTCCTGTCTAAACTTCTCAATGAATTGTGTAAATGTGATGCATAAAAATAAAGCATTGTCAAGCTGATCTGATAGATTGTGGTTTCTTACACGCAGCACAGATTTACTTACAATCTTTATTAATCTAAAATAATTCCAGTTTTTTACTGTGTTCTATTTCCGTCTGTAATTATTATCAAAGAATTTTATTTGATAAGATATATTGCATCAAAATGAAGCATTAGCTGATTTGATAGATGCTGGTTTCTTATATTTAAATTGTATTGTAGGAATTTAGTCATAATATTTATTCCTTTTTTAGTCAAACATTCTTGGGTTGATAACTAATGTTATCTATGGCCTTGAGAAAACCTATGTTTTCCATAAATTATTTTGCGAAAAATGTAGGTGTTCAAAGTTGGACTTTCAAAAAATCACAAAAAACTAAAATTTTGATTGAAATAAACTGTTATTTCAATCTTTGAAGTAGGTTTAAATTCTTGGATTTCTTGTTCCATAATGATCTGCGTTAATATTAACTTCTTGTTGTAAATTTAACGACTTGCAGTTTTAAATTGTGAATATATAATAAATTTACTCACATTGGGCCGAACGTTTTCGAGTTATTGAATCTCATCTTGGCATGAAGATGAGATTCAATAACTCGTAAACGTTCGGCCAAATGTGAGTGCATATATTATATATTCACTATTTAAAACTGACTGCAAGTCGTTAAATTTACAACAAAAATGTAATAGGTTTAAATCATGAAGAAATATCAATAAGCTATTACAAAATTCATCAACTCAAGAAATTCTGGAAAAATATGACCAAAAGCCTAGTGATCACTACTTGCAATCCTACAATATGGGATAAAGTGATTTTGCAATAATATAGTAATTATGAAATAGATCATCCCCTTAGCTGTGTTTAAATACGTCATAGATTTTATGTGATGCTTTTTTATTACTGATAGATTTAGTTGTAAAACATGTGAGAAGCTTTTGTGAAATCGATTGCTTGGAAAAAATATTCGAGGAAAATGAGTAGTTTTAATTTATTATTGAAAAGTCTTTCTTGAAATGTTGTACATTAAACAATAAATTGATCTCATCAGTTGTGAAATATTATTTTCTTCAATTCTCCTCCAATATCTGCCATGACTAAGTTACTGAATTCTTTTAACATTCGTTTACTAATGTAAGTATTACTAGGTATTAAGTTATTGGATATCACATAATAATTGTGGAAAATTTATTATTCGTCTGTTAAGTGGTGCATTTAATAATGCTCATCTAAATCGTTTTAATATGAAAAACACTAAACAAGATACAAGAATACGATAAGCACAAGTTTGAATGAGAAAAATGATAATTCTGATGACTTATCACATGCTTCTGTAACTTAATTCTACTCCCTAATAGTCCAGGCATTTAAGGATTTGACCTCGGAATGAAACCTAACTTTCTAAAATTTGGCAGAGACCTTCTTTATAGCATTCTAAAAAAGGGGTAAGAAGTCAAGGAAATCATCGTGTATAATCAAGCTATCATTGCTCAAATAACTGCACTTTTATACCAAAAAGTTATTATACTCTCCTATAAGTGAACCTAACTCCAGATAAATAATTTAATATTAGTAATTTACATTGAACAATCTCTAATTTACACCACATAAATGTTACAGGGACTACATGGTCGGCTTGTAACCTCACTTTTCTACGTGTAAAATCTTCCAGTATAAGCAATAAAGCAATGCTTCAACTTACGTTCATATTTATGAACCCTACTCGAAAATCATCTTAACTTAAAAGTAAAGTCGTTCTTAAAATCGGGATCTCAAATCCGTAGCCAAGGTAGGTAAAGAGCTGTATTGAAGCCATTCTTAGATTGTTGTGTTCTATCATATTTTTCTATGTCAGATACGTATTATTACCTTTCATCATGACCTGGTTGTTCGTAACTCATAACTTACACTTGGCTGGCAATGCACTTATCCCAATGTTAAATCTATGGCTGGAAGGAGTCTTTTGAAAGGGGATTTAACTGCTCTGTTGTGGCCCTCTCAATGTCAGCAATGGTGTCTAAACGTTCTCCCTTAAGCACAGCTTTAATTTTTGGAAGAGCCACAAGTCGCATGGTGCTAAATTGGGTGAGTATGGCGGATGTGGACAGACAGGAACACTTTTTTTTGGCCAAAATCTCTCAAATGAGAAGCAAGGTGTGACTCAGAAATCCATGATGCGTGAAAGACATGATAAACACGACCTCACTCTAACGGCTCTGGCAGTCGACTGACAATTTCCAGCATGTTGAAACTTGACACTGCCTGTCTCAATATATCACACTACTAGGCAAATTACATCATATTATGGATGTAGCGTCAGCAGTTGCCACTATAAAAATTCGTTCACTGTATTTTTTGATCATACCTTGTGTGATGTTTCTTCTTGGCAGTGGCAACTATATGTAGGCCTATAGCCTACTACATTCTTGGTTTAAACTGATGGTTAAACTTACTCTATGCAAACGGCCTGGATTTCATAACTAAAGTACCGTAACTGTTTGCCTCCTCATTTGAAATACCCCTCCTAACAACTCCATCTCCTTTGTGTTTCCAGAAACGAAAACAATCAAATTATTGGCCAATTACCAAATATCAGCCCCTTTCACTTTAAATCCTGAAAATGTGTAATTCTGAAACTTGATTTGTCATTTTAAAAACAAAACACCTGTTGAAAACGTTTAGCAGGATCTTACTTTTTAGGTTAGAAGTGGGGGCCGATATTTGGTAGGAGGCTGATAATTAGTATTTTCACATTATGCCTTATTGATATCACATATACACTACACTTTGGCCTTTATATCATTTACTAATTCACCGAACTGAGTGAGGTCTATCCTTTAAGACGTTCGGAATTTTCTGTCTCACGATTACAGACAAACACACCTAGACCAATTGTTATGATTTTTCATATGGATGTTCCTCATTCCTAGGCACAGCAATGTATATATTTGAATTTTTTCAAATTCAATATGGCGGCCGGTTTACAAGGTATAAAGCGAAATTGTATGAATATGAGCTTCCTTCTTAAATATAGTTAAAGTAAGGTCCAAGAGAAAATTCTTCCTACATGGCAGGCAAAAACAGAATGAGAGGTCCGATGCTCTATCCTGTACTATTCATTACCTTTTTTTGTGAGATTTCCCTTCTCACCAATTCTTCCCCAGTAAAATTCCAATTGTCGGGAGGGGGGTGTTTCCTGACGCCCCTTATACCGCCATTGGAGTGTATAGATAGATATAGATAGCGTCCAATGACCTCCTCTCAAAGGGGTATAAGGACTTGTCATATGATATGAGTATCATATGTTGCATAAGTTGATATATATACTTGGTATGTGAGTGCATGGTGTAAACGTACGGTATTGATACATACCAGTGTCATTTATCAGATACTTATCTTTGATACCAAATTTGAAACATCACAAAGATGGAGATTTTCATCTATTTGAAACATAATTATCTGAGAGGTGTCAAATAGACTTGAATATATATCACACACATACCAAAAGTTTCAAAGTCAAGTATATCTGAGACGTTCATGTGCTGTATATAAGTACTTGCACAGTGGAGTATTGAATTATTGGTGGTAACCATCATCCGAAAATTAGACACCTACAATGAAGCCCACATAGGTCTTTGTTTTAGTTCTCTCTTCATCTCTTTTACTCTCTTTTCATCTTCTTTGTCAAATGGGATTGATTCAAGCATTTCTGAGTTAACACTTTCTTGATGATAGAAATATATATTGGTAACTCCCTGGAATGGAAATTTCTAGAACAAACAAACTTATAGAAGCGGCTGTGCATGTCAGCAGGAAGTCCAGTTGTTATTTGGACATCAGCACATGCATATGCAATAATAGAGACATTCTTTATTTGTTTATGGCAGTATACACAGTGCTATAATTGTGATTGATAATAGCCATGACAGACCTTGTGCTTGGCAAATGTTTAGTTTATTATTGAGTGCTTATTAGACATTTCTTTTAAGTCATTGGACAATTATTTTTAAATTATTGATCAGTCTATTGACAGTTGAATAATTAGTTTTGTACAGAGATAATCTTGTTGTAGCCTAGTAATATTAATTATAGATTATAGGTTGAATGTTATTGAACTATTTGTTTCCTTATTGATTTTCTTTTGTGATAAAAACTGATTAGTGTATTTTGTGAGTTAATTGTGCAAATAAAGTCTGAGCGTTACTTTCAAGTGTTACCAGCATTATTTTAGGGATGGAACCCATAAAGCAGGAAACCCACTCACTGGCCCGGCACGGGCGGTGTCCGGCGGCGACCGATGCGTACCGGCAACATTCCTTTGCGTTGTTTTCATTGAACGGCAACCCACTATATCTGTCCGTCACCGGCGGCGACAGAAGATTCAGTCACCGGTGGCGGCCGGCGGCGACAGAAGCTCTTGGGGGCATTCTAGCCGGGCAGCCTGTCCGGCATTTCTCTAGTCTAGTCGATGCCCGTATCGCAAGTGTTCTGCATGAACGGTACAATGAGTTATTTATTTGTGATAGTCGCAGTGTGTGTTGAAGAAGAAAAGAGACAGAAACGGAGGAAGCAGTTAATAAAAAAAATTAATTAAAAATAAAATTGAAAAATAATTAAAATTAGAAATAAAACTGAAATAAAAAATTACAATAAAATAAAAACAAAAATAAAATAAAATGAAAATGCTACTTTTTCAATTTAATTTGAACCAATAACAAAAATAATCTATGAGATCGAAAGTCTTTCGATAGATCGCCTTTTGTGACTTCATGCACGGAGAAAAATAAGTTACCAGAATCTGGTTGGACCAACCGGGTTAACCACTAGAATCTTGACGGTTATACATCTGATTCCATCTACAATCTCAGTCTAGTAAAAGCCTCTGGTATTTCCAACTATACGGTTTAGTAAGAATTGTGACGTCACAGATGCTGTGACGTCATTATTCTACCTATATTATAGTTGCAACAATCGGAAAAGGATTGTGGGAGTACTAATCCAGTAAAGTCAGATTTACTATACAAGTTAGTTGAAACAACTAAATGTATAGTAGCATGAACAAAAACCAACATGATATTTACCAGGAAAAATTTCACCAGTTACTATCTGTCTAGTTGAAGTGAATATTGAAAGCAATCCTTCTACCTATGTGTATAGTTGAACATACCATCAAACTGTTAAGCTCATTGTTAGATTCAGTTTGAATTTAGTAGCCCTCTAGTATAACTAACAAGTATGCCTAGTAAAATGAACTACTTATAAAGTCTCATTATCCATACTCGCATGTTGTGTGAACTGCTTGTGTAGTAGGTCCACCATCTTAATAATGTGGCTGCAACTATTATAATTGGAGAATTTACTATACGTCTAGTTGTAGCAAATAAGTTTTTCTGTTTTATCACCAATCAAATTTGGTGAAGTCGAATATACTTACTGTTGATGCAATTAAAAGAATGATTGATCCAGTAGTACTTCATTGTGAATGACACAATCCGTATTCCAGTTCCAACTGCCTTGATAGTGTAGATGATAAAGCAATATAGTTCCAGTAAATGCTCAGAACTGTTATTGCAACAATATTGTGTAGTAGCCATGAAAACACACATTAATTGGGTCTACTTCAAATGTATAGTATCGTTCACAATTAATTAGTTATTTTATTTCAGTATAAATAGTTACACATACTTTCTAATCTAGTTGAAGTGAACATTATACAGTGTTTCAGGAGGAATCTGCACTACTTTCAGGTATTGTTTCTCTTGCCAAACTGACACCGAATGAATATCGTATTATAAATACTCAATTCACCCTCGCTACCATATTTTTATAAATGAAATCCACTAACCGTAGGAAGAATTGAGTTTTTATAATACGATATTCGGTGTCAGTTTGGCCACATGAACAATACCTAAAAGTATTACAGATTCCTCCTGAAACACTCTGTATATGAAGTTCGACTTCAAAGCCCATTCATTAGTAGATGTGTAAATATTTTAACCGAAAGAAAAACTAAACACACTACAAACAAACTATACAAATGAGTGTAAAACTATAATTTAAAATGTAGGATACTTTTAAGAATACTATACAACTCATTCAGTTTAGTTTTTTTAAAGCAGAGCCTAAACTATCAATTTAATCGAGTAAATGCACATTGAAACCTCTTGTCCAATTCCACTACTATACTATTAATATACTGGCGCAAGTAGCAGTATAGGTATTAAAATGGTAATAAGTAGATATAATAGTGGTAGTACATAGTATACATTATTGCTTTGTCCACACCATAAACACCTTCAATGTGAGGACCAAGATCAATCAGCTGTTAATTGTCAAGAAATTTATTGATTCAATGTGCTTAAATTTTCATTGACTCAATTAAATTGATCATTTAGGCCCTGCTTAATGGAATTATGAAATTTTCAATGAATACACAAAGTTTTATCATTGAGAATTATCAGTTTATTTAGTTTGAAACATTAATTGTTACGTCAGAGTATATGTTGCCTTAATATAAGGTGTGTAATAGACTGCTTGAGACTCTGTTGGAAACAAGGTTGCTACTGCTTGAGCCCATACAATGAATTTATATGTTGTTATTACTACTTCGTTGTCATCCTTCGCTTCATGGTCTATGATTATTCTACAGAGCTGCCTGCGACAACGTTTGTCCAGTTTCCATTATTGTTTCCTGAGAATGCAAGAATAGCACGGCCGTCTGGGTATTGACGTAACAAATTTTTCAACTGAAAAAAAATCCATAAAACAGTCACAAAAATAGAAAACTTTAAAGATGAAAATTCAAATTAAACTTGTTTCAAATATGCTACTATACATACATACATAGTAGCATATTTGATATAATACTTTCAAAATGTGTAGAATATTTAACTAGGTATGGGAATCTACCCATACCTAGTTAACTACTGTGAGCTATGGTTCGGGGGGTGTCCCTTTTTGCATATGAATTTTACAATTCAAATGGCCGGAAGCTGCAGTCGCAAATAATTTTACGAAAATTTTGAAGATAGGTACACCATCCCAATCCACAACTACACAAATTAATACCTGTCCTTACCGGATGGAATCATGTGAGAAAATGCAGAGTATCTGTAAATATCATCCACACAATCCAATCCAGCAAAGAAAGATTTAATATGAAGAAATAATATATTTCGAGCTAAATCCCTCTCGCGAGCGAAAGCCATGCGTGGAATATGTAATATTGTTTGCTAGTTACACCTTCCCAAACAATCCACGCTCACGAGGTGGAAAAGCTACAAAAAACAATCTTGTCATAAATTGTTCAAAAAGTGAATAAATTGTTGAACCAACATGTATGTCCTCTATCGAGGGCAAACGGTTATTTACCAAAAAATAACCAACTCAACCCAGCGAAGCCGGCTGTCGGAATTCTGAATTGAATTACTAAATTATTCTACAACCAGAGTCGGGCAGGAATTTAAATTATAAAATACTGATTGAAATTACTATGCTGATTATTATAAAATTTAGAATAAAAATTTGTTGTAAAATGATCAGAAATTATATTCATTAATAGAAATTAAAACTTGAACAATATACTGAATTTAAATCTGAATAATAAATTGTTTTTCGAGCATGTAGGCTTTTGTGACCTAAGGGCGAATCAGTTACGAGAGTTCGCTTCGGTAGCATCAACAAGTGATATGCCAATTTTCCAATTTTATGAAAGCCTCAATTATTAGTAATGAAATATTTTCACATACCATTATTTCTTGATTGGGCCCAATTTTTACGCGCACTCGATGAGATATTTATTTTTGCAGATACTCGGTCAAAGTCGGCGTCGTTTTTTTTCAGACATCTTGGATTGGCTGCATACGTTTGATCGCGGATTCTAGTATTTGTGAGGTTTTAAATTTACAATCTGGATTCTATTTACCTTCGAAGCGACTGGGGAATTCAACATTTAACACATAAAATTGACTAGGATCTGTTAGTTTTAAAACTTTAAAAATTTCTTGAAGGAGAGGTTTAAAACGGACCTCCTCCTCGGCTTGCCAAAATTTGTCTCTCTTCTTGTCCTAGTTCTGAAGCCAGAGTTTTGGAGTAAAAGGTAACGTGATGCGGTAATCATAGCGAATTTAGGTGAAATCCTCCAATAAGAAGGCTGCAACGGCCTTTGAATTTACAGTTTGACATTGTAACGTAAGAGAAAACAAAATTTGGAGGAATTAATAACTAAGTTAAAAAATTAAATAATTAATGGGATATGAATAAGCAGATTTCTCAGATAAACATGAAAAAAAGTACAGAAAGAACAATTCCAATAATAATTAAATTTTAACGAAAGAACCGGCAGAGATAAATTGAAAACAGCTGTTTGATAAGCTGGCTAGTGCAAGCATCATTGGATAAATTTATCTTTCAGATAAGTGAACTATAAGTAATTAGTAATTAGATAAAGATAAGTAATGTTCTCAATATTTGAAGAAAAATACAAGTTACTGATAAAAATTTGTTTCATTATGTTCCCCGTAGCAAAGCATGGGCTCCTAGTACAACATACTGTAAATGAAGATAGTCGTCCACAAACTGGTAATAAAATGCATTAATTTCTTCGTGTTTGATGTGAATAATAATTTATTATCATTATTATTATACCAAATTAAAACTTAACTTGTCTAATAATAATCAGTCAAGTTAATTCACATCAAATACAAAGAAACGCATTTTATTACCAGTTTGTGAACTATCTTCATTTACAGTATGTTGTACTAGGAGCCCATGCTTTGCTACGGGGAACATAATGAAACAAATTTCTATCAGAAACTTGTATTTTTCTTCAAATTTTGAGATAATTTCTAATTCCACATTGATTACAAACAACAGTGATCCTCACTCGATCATTAATATACATTATATACATCAATTGAAATATTGCCAGCCCTAGGTTTAAAGACCTGGAACTCTCCATCATTTCCCATCTGAGCAAAATTTCAGACATTTAAAATTTTAAAAATTATAATAAAATGAATTTTTGTACCTGTGAGGTGATATAGCTTTCATTCTGTTCATTTTGCGTCAATGAAGTTGTTTTTCTAGCAATGTCATTCTTTAGGTTGCTGGGCATCAAATCATCCAAATTCAATAAAATTGTTGAGTCTACGTCTGACAAGCTTCCCAGATTCATCTGAAAGATTAAAAAAATATTGAATACAGTGTGATTACTTTTTTCAATTTCCAAAAGAAGAGTTCATAAATTATTATTCACTGAGAAGCCCCCCAGGCTAGAGAAATCGCTTGCTTAGGTACTACTAGTTTTTGAATGGGCAATTATAGCTTCTAAAGATGGTAAGGAAATACAATAATATTGAAGATATACTACTAATTTATAAAGTATTCTGGAAAACTATCAGAGGTTCAGTTTGTATCACAACAGCCAACTTCTTATAATAAATATTTATAATAAAGACATTACACATATTGTAATGTATTTTAATATTTTATTTTCAAGATAATTCAGAATTAGGGGTTGGTGAAATAGCTTCCAGGTTTTTTAATAAATATCTATTTTAACAGTGTCTGAAGAAGCTTTCACAAAAGAGAAAAAGCTTTATATGTTAGTGCTTGCTAGTATGGTATTAATATTACAGTATATTCTTATGAATATAAACAGTATATTCTGTTTAACAGTATATACTGTAACAGAAATTCATCTGAATGCTACTGAAATGTTATACCCAGTGGACTTATAGTCTATTTGGTTCTTGTTAGAGGTTTTCTTATAAGTTGATTTGATTCTGTTACACAAATTCTAACATGAAATCGTAACCTAGTTACGGTACTTTTTATAGTTCGTAATAGTAGTAATAGTTAGTTTTTCAACTGAAAATAAAGTTAGTTAGTTTAATAAACTGAAAATATGGTTTTATTCACTGGATTTTCTTGTGTTGAATAAGCTGAAGTAGCTCCATCAACCTCCTTCTTCCAAATTGCATAATTACTCTTGAATCGTACAAAGAGCCGGTACATGGTATTAACTCTTGCAGTTCTTGCTGTTGCATTAGTCTCAAGACTCCCAAATCTACACCCGCATCTTGAAATAGCAAATAAATATCTAATTGAAATGTTTATTTCATTTTGACAAAATTTATTAGGTATCAATCAGAATATTTGGGCTTAATTTACTAATTCCTGTTACAGCTAATGGCATTCGTTTAAAATTAATATTGTACTGCAATAGATCACGTAAAGGTATATTCATATAATTTGGTGGATGGCGAATAACTTGCATTAAATTTGAACATTTCTATGGTAAAGGGTGATGTTCTGTTGATGTTTTTAAAATATGTTTTTTACATGTTAAAAAAAAATCAACAGAACATCACCCGTTACCATAGAAATGTTAAATGAAAGTTATTCGCCATCCGTCAAATTAAATAATTAAAAATCATGTTCATTAAAAATGACTTGGAAGAATAACTTGTACTTACTTGCAAAGTTAAATGTATGGATGTAATTCAGTAAACCCCATCTTGTAGAAGTGTTGCTGTATCCTGATCCATATTCGATATTATCAAACCAAAATGCAGTACCGTACTAGTATGGCAGTTCATTGAATAATTAAACTGCTAATATATTGAAATATATTTCTTCCAAGCTCAACAAAAAACCTGCACATCCAAAACCAAAAAACACAACTGACGAACTGACAAGTGACAACATTCCACAATCCATTCCAGCAATGAAGTGAACAAAGACCAAGCACTAAGCAGTGCTGCTAATTGGCACCTAAGACCTTGATTTTACTATTTGTCTGGTAATCTTTACAAGATATGTTTTTGTTACAACTAAATTTTATAGTTGCTCCAATAAAACTTCAATAATATTGAACATAATTTCAGTTTATTCTATGAGATTATAGTTATTCCTATTTAGAGATATTTGTAGTAATAAATTTAGGTCAGAAGTATCAATAATATCGTGAATATTACAAATGTAACTGAAAATTCAACAATATTCTTGTCAATATTACAGTTGTTTGATTGTTTCAACATATTATGTTATGAATGAACAATTCAGGTTTATTTTGATAATTTAGAGTGTTATGGCTACAATGTTATTGATTGCTGTAATAAATTATTTTGTTTAGGCTTGCCACCAAAGGCGGTAAATTTAAATATTGAACCTACATAATATTCTATCTATTGAAAGATGAATATTGCAGATACACTACACAATAGTAAATATAGGCTTTGCTATATCTAAATTCTAAATTACTGTTGTTTTATTGACGATTACTAATATTTATATCTTGTGGCCAGTTTCACAAAAATCCGATTAGCCTTGATTAAACCGCCATAAAATGCAACAAGAACCATTATTGATCCTTGGTTCTTGTTGGAAAACTAAAATCCCCAAATATTTATAATTAGATGAAATATTATGAAATATAACTTACAGTTCAACTATATTGTAGTGTTACTTCAATAGGTGCATTGATTTTTATCATTTTGACCATTCAAGCCAAATGTGCACAGAATTTTTCAACAAGTAGTATTTGCCTAACAGAAGAATTTAGAAACATTTATAAATGTTGAATTAAAAATCGCCTTCAGCACCATATTATATAGCTCATCAACATTAACACAATATTTATGTTGATAAATTGAAGCATGTTCGGCCAATAAGTTCATGGTAATATTATGTGTTGGTTTTACAGCAGCTTTATTCAATATGTAAAATTGTTCTTGTAAATTTAGTATTTTCATCAATACTGATGTTTTAGACATTAATATTCTTCATTTATAAAACTACCAACTTTTATTTGAATTATTTTATGCAAAAGGAATATTTTGATCATTGTAATTTTTGACCTTTCACGTTTTTACATACAATAGGTACGGTACAGTTCAATATTCCTCCTAGATTTTGATAAATTCGAGATAGATGTGGTACCGTATATGAAACTATTTGGGTGCAATCAAACTTTATTATTTGGTGAATAGTACGCAGTTTACGACATTATAAAGAAATAATGCTATGGGCTTATTAATATCGATTCAATTATGAAACCGTTTGGTTGTCTGATAGAAATAATTTTAGAATTAATTGGAAAACCAATGAAAATTTGAGTATTTAAGTGAATTGATGGAGTATCAAAAACCCTGATACACCGTAAATTATAGGCTACTCTGAAGTTGATAAACATCCATGTGGATGAAGAATGAACAAAGTGTAAATCCAACTCTAAATAATTGTTGTACAGTATTATAATTGTAAAAATAAAAATGAAATCAGAGCTCCGTTTTTTGTAAATATCTTAAATTAAGAAGTACAACATGTTTCAATATTCTTACACCATTATCACATATTCAATATTCTGTCACCATTATTAAGCGCTAAATATATTAAACTGAAATAACAAATCTTGCATCCTAAATGCTGATTTATTTTAGTAACATTCAAATACAAATTTACATTTAAATTATATACAATTATTACATTTAATACAATTTATACATTCAAATTTGCTCAAACACTGCAACACAAGGCTTTACTATAGTAACTTTCATTATGATAGTAAAAATGATTTATTAAAACATTTAATTTAGCACTTGATAATGGTCTGATGATTGAAGCATGTTTAGCCTACTTTGATTTCATTTTTATTTTTTTAATTATAATAAATATTAATGTCAACTTAACGTTTTGATGTTTCTCATCCGACGCATGCACATGAACCATTAGAGCATTTTTTTGCTGGATGACGCCCACATAAGATTAACTCATGCGTGGGTATTGAGATGAGTGAGATGATGATGAGAGATGGTCAAACAGCCATGCGCTGGACGGGATTCGAACCCATGACCAGATAATTGCCGTTGAATAGAGTAATTTCCCTTCAATTAGGGTAAAAAAGTATAATGTTGTACACTTTGGCAATTTCTATTATCATCAGTCAAGTTGAACCAACAATCAGTATTGTGATTTTGTTCCATCAATTACTAGAATTCTTGTAGAACTAGCTAACAGTATTGTTGTTATGGTTATAACCAGGTCTAGGAAATTCTGAACAAAGTAGATAGTTGAAATAGCCTGCAAAATAGTGAATGCTGAGTTTACTAAAACCATCTGCCAGAATATTGCTGTATAAACTATTTTTACGTTTATTGAAACTATCTGTGTATAGTAAATGATACTAGACTTCTGTAAGTTGCATCAACTATCAAAATCTACTAACTCCAGAATACAATCAACTAGGGATCTTGTAGAAATAAATTATAATTGTGAATGCAACAACTTCTGTAGGAACAACTATCACATTGTAATTGAGCTGTTGAACCGTGACGTCACAACCGAAGACCTCTTGTGTTTTTCTAGTAGATCCCACAATCCCACAGTTGGATCAAGAATTCTATGTTGGAACGATTGCTTTCAGGTTGTAATTTTAGCTAACTAGAACAAGTTAGTTGAAGTGACAGAGAATTATGTTTAATCCCAATAGGAATGTATTCATCTCAACCAGAAGTTGATTGTAATAACAGGTAGTTGTACTTCCAACTATTTTTAGTTAGTTACAAAGCTCGATTTTTCTCCGTGTGTCACCTTTTAATTGCCTGCTATCTCATCCAGAACTCAATAAATTTTATCACATCACAAAATCATGTTTTATTTGTTATTGGTTCAGGTAAGTATTGATTAGTAAGTAAAATAGTCACGATTCAATTATTAAATAGCTGTTTTGAAAATGCTGCAGATAAATAAGTCACATTGATCTCAAATCTTACTAATCAATACTTACCTGAACCAATAACAAATTAAAACATGATTTTGTGATGTACCATAATAAAAATTACTGAGTTCTGGACGAGATAGCAGGCATGACAGCGAGGTGACATGAGGTCACAAAAGGCGATCCAGTGACAGAATTTCGATCTCATGGATTATTTTTGTTTTAATTTTCAATTTTAATTTTTATTTTATTTTAATTTATTTCAATTTTATTTTTAATTTTAATGTTTTAAATTTTTATTTCAATTTTATTTCTAATTAATTATTATTTTTAACTTTTCATGTGAATTTAACGACTTGCAGTCAAATATTCATTAAGAATAAGTATAACACACTTAATCTGTAGGCCGAGCGCTTTCGAATCTTTGAGATCCATCTTCAGAGGCGTGGGCAACGAACCCATAAGACCAATAGAAGGGGCGTATGCACTAGCGTAGCATACAGGAGGTGAAGCCATGTCCGTCATCCATGTAGTGGATAGAAAGACAAAATCGTGTTTTCAAGAGCAGAAAATTTCAATGCGCGCTCTCCAAATAAACTGCAGTTTAACACACTTAGGATTAAGATATAACTTTCAAACTTGGCATAAGTATAGACAATTAGTTTCTGACGATAACAGTGGCATTATAAAAGTTAATAGTTACCTCTATAAATTTTAATTAGTTGTTTAAAGTTATAATTTTTGTCCGAGTTTCAAACATGACATAAAAAAGTGAGTCGGCTACCAAAATTTTCATCTTTTGGGTAGAGATGTGATCAAAGTGAGAAAGTTGTACAGAAATAACGGAATTTTTTTTTCATGATTTTTATTTTAATCTACGACCTATACTTTGGATACAATGTTAGGTTGAAGTGCAACGTTGAAACGTGATCGGGATGGCGCGCTGTCATCAGCTGGCTTGTGCATCCAGAACCACAAAGCCAATTCTTCACTTATTTCTTGTGTTTGATTCAATACTTCCTTGAAGGTTTATTATTGTAATGTAATAATATTATAGTTCGATTTTTTTTAGGAAATTATTGATTAAATTAGTCTAACCTTTAATTCTTTCCATTATGAACGCAAATGAACAAGATCCAAATAGGAAAATGTTTATTAGAACAATTTTTTATTTCATTTTATTAATCATATGTTGAGCATTGTATCTTGTACAATATAAACATGAGCCAATATTCTTAAAATATAAACAGTCATCTCCATTAAAATACATAATACATACAATATAACTCAGTTTTAATATGAGTTGTTATAGAAATAAATGTCACAACTGTTTTAATTTCTCTACTATGCTGTTACACAATGAAATTATAAAATGAAAATTCATCTTGAAAGTCATGTAACTAAATTGAATCGTATAAATCAATGACTACAAAACGTTGAACGTTTACTTACTTTACTTACTCACTTGCGAAGACACTGAGTATTGTGCAATGTGTTAGAGAAAGAGACTATTCTATTTATAGAAATTATGAGTGAGAATGTCAAACAACATTAAGATTATTAATTATTATTGTTGTGACTAGACAGCGATAACAAAAGACAATAATTGTGAATTGTGATAGTGTTTTTGTGGTGTCTTTTATGATCACTGTGACTAGATTTGCAAAGTAAATACATTATCCAGTTCAGTTCAGCTTTTTGTTTTCTCTTTTTCCTACTGTTCTATTTCATGTTAAGTAAAAGGATGTGGCAGTCAAATGACAGATATTAATGATATAATGACAGATATAATAAAGGAAGGTATGTGAAAAAATGTCACTCCATTAGAAAATTAACTATTTTTCAAGTAAAGTTTGAGTAATCCTTGTCAACAAAATTCATCACAGAATGCCTCTACTCACAATTAAAATTTCAGAATTAGATCAACTGAGAAATGACATTTCTATAATTTATCCATCTCAAGAATGAGCAATTCATAATTATTATGAAGAAACAGGCTGATGATGTAATGCGTGCCCTACTGGTAATAGCAAAAACCGGCTTATCAAGCGCTCGCCACTTGGGGAGTCATCCCTGGGCCGCCATATTTGTAGTGGACGAGCGCCCAACAAGTGGCTTCACCTCGGCGACAAGAAGCCCCTTCTATTGGTTTTATGTGTTCGCTGGGCGTGGGTTCCTAGATCATCATGTCAGTTTTTTGGTTAGAAGAGTTGTGGTTTTTGTAAAATGTGATCAAAAAGTTTATGTGATTTAAAATTTAGTTGTTCATTAACAACGCAGTTCGTCATGGAACAATAAATCCAGGAATATTATTTTTATTGCTTCCTCAGTTCCTGTCTCTTTTCTTCTTCAGCACACACCGCGACAATCACAAATAACTCCTCATCTGACGAACTCTCCATGGCAACTGCTGCATTTCTTCTGTCAGCTCCAGTTTCTGCCGGAGCTATGCCGGACAAGTGGGTTATTGTTGTAAATTGCCGGCCGTCGCCGGTTATCGCCGGTGCCGGGCTACTGGGTTTCCTACTTTACAGTTGGAAATGCGATTGTTGATTTAAAAATATACTCTTCAGTCTCTTACTAAGAATTTTGTTAACCAGTGATTGTTAAATAATATTTTTAATTAAGTAATTACCCTTATTTTGATTATCATACCTGAATAAGTAATAAGGTTAGTAAAGTACCTAGTACATTAAATTCAGAACTTGGAATTATTCTTTCAGCTCATCAAAACCATGCATTATGCTTACCATCACTATAGTAGGCTATCATGTGAATATGGCACCTAAAGCATTTCTATGACATCCAGGAAACAAAAAAAAAAAAAAAAAATCAAGAATAAAATTTCTAAGAATTTAATCGTTATCTACAAAATTGTCAATATATACAAAACTTATATTTCACAATAATTATTAGAAGAATTTTACAAAACAAACAAGCTTTTTAAAGATAGTGTGCAAATTTATTTGGGAGAAAGCCAAAAAATCATTGATATGTATTTCATGGTGTATGAATTTCATCAGGATTTGCATTAAACATAATTCTGTGAATAAGGGTTGATAAGTTATATGAAATTTTCCTTAGAAATGCTAAAATGCTATTTAGAGATGGAATGAATATTTTCAGAATTGATTTCTTTACTTTCATACCTATTGGTTAAATACAACCAAATTTAATTTTATTATTTATTTATCAGCACCCTGTTATAGCACTATTTCACATTATCAAAGGCACATTTAATCCCTATTGAAATACCTTAAAAATTATCAAGATGAAAAAGTTAAATTTGAAAGCTTATTGACTTCTCATAGCTTACATCATTATTCGTACGTGACCCTATAGGTATTATTCCATATTTAAATCTACCATATAGGCTACCCCTTAAGAACTTCCTATCAATGGAATTTGCAAAGCATTATTCTACTGCTACCGATATATTGATGTTACAAATTTCCCTATTAGCCTAAATATATGGTACTCTGTATCTAGAAGGTAACTGTATTCATACCATATACATATATTGATATCTTTTCTAAACATTATCACGGTAAATCTTTATTCCTTAAATAATTATTATAATTTTTATAGATTGTTTTTTATTTATTTATAAAACTATTTTGTCCCTAATGCACTCCAGTATTAAATTAATGCAAGTGAACTTTATTACATTATCTTTGATAATTATAATAGTACCGTAGTTGATTACATATAGCCCTTATTATACAGAGCCACTTCAGTCGCCATCGCGAGCCACAAATTAGGCTAAATTAAATCAGCTGAGCGAGTGACCGAGCTCAACAATGTCAAAGTACATGAAGTACGGTACATGTTTAGAGCATCAGCTGATTTTTTAATCAAACTTACCCAGCTGGTATAAATTATAATAATTTATAATTGTGGCTTGCCACCCCAACTGAAGTGGTTCATTATAATGATATAAAAGTTTAAGGCCCTTACCCCCGGCTGCTCAAACGTCCTATCATAATGATGTATCATTGTCCATGCCATCATGTTTAAAGGCCCTACACATTAGCGGACACAGCCATGAACCACAGTCAAGACTATCTTGACGGTGGTTTGGTCGGTTGTCTGTGCACTGCGGGACAGAAATTACGTGACAGAGTCGGCCATGGACAGAGAGATGATGTGATTTTTCTTTGATCCTTTTCTCCACTTTACTCGTAAAACTAATAAAACATAAAATTCGAGATATTTGAATTTTTTAATCTTATGCTATTCTGCTTATTTTCCTTAGTACTCGGCAACTTCAACTTTTCACCTAGCATAAAATTTAAGCATTTTATCAAATATTTTAATTTTACAGAAATATTTACTAATTACCTATTGTAATCAGTACTGTAGAAAGTCGAACGTACAAGGTACTTTTTTCCATTGAAATTCAGTAGATTTATTCAGTGGCAGGATACATGTAATTAGGCCTATTCAGTGGCGTACCGATAATGGAGCGAGTGGAGCAGTCGCTCCAGGGCGCAAGGCTCTGAGGGGCGCACCGTTCTTGAGAAAAAATTACCTTTTACTTACAAAAAAATGTATTACTATAATGAAGGCCAAAAGGGTGAAATGCAACACAATTTTAAAAAACCGTATGTAAACATCGCTGCGCATGACTAAAAGGAAAATTCATGTCAAATTTAAAATAAATCGGTTCATGCGTTCAGCCGTAAATGCGTTACAACCAGACAGAATGCAAAACGGTCGAGTCAGAAGTAGCAAATAGTCGAAAGTAGCAAAACCAAAACAATTTAAATTGGGTGGCAAAAGGTATAACAAATTCAAGTAATTGAATGAATACTTTGAATTTATTTTGAAAAAATAAATCCACAAGAAGTTCAATGGTTTTTATATTAAGAACAGGACTGAAATACTTCACTTTTGAATCCTATTTCCAAAATATAAAAAATTTTTCATAAGGATGACTTGCAAAATGCGAAAAAATAACTGCAAATAAATTTATAGAAAAGTGAAAAAATCCAAAACAAGCTGTTTGGAAATTGATAAAAGCAGAATCTGGCCTGGCGAAAAATAATTCCTTGGAGATTCGCATCTCTAACAAATACGGCATAGTTAGAGGCGGAAAAAAAGCCGCTGGTTCATTAAATGACCACTATATTAATATCAGCCCAATCGGGTGGTTGAGTGTAAGACTGATTTTTTTTTTGGGGGGGGGGGGGGGGGGGGGCATCGTTAGACACTTCCGCTCCAGGGCGCTTAAAACCTCGGTACGCCACTGGGCCTATTCATAAAGTGTTTCAATGATTCGTTATCAGCCTGTGCCTGCACTTTTATAAAATGTAGAAATAGCTCAGCAACTCAAGAACCAAGAAATATTGCAATTTGATAGATGTCAAGATCTTATTTTCTTACATTTGAACGTCGATTGAACTAATGCCTCTGGATAGAAAACTAAGAACTGACCGTGATTTGGTGAACAATGCTATCATACACAATTATAAGCAAATAAGACATAGGTACTGTATAAGAGTAGTGGGGGAGCCCGCAGACTGCATGACCGATAGAAAAGGATTGCTACCATACCAGAGTCTCCTCTCCACTCATAAATGGAAATCATTTACTGCTTTTAGCTTTGTTTAAAAATTTCGGGATAGATGCATTCCTTTATGAAATGTCTTTAACTCTTTCAGAGGGTAAGTTATCTAGAGCTGATTATGGATAATAATTTTACAATTTAGTTGTTTAGTACCATAAGGTTTATTTCAAATCAAACAATAAAGATTTTGAGCTATTGCAATGCAAAATAATCAATCTTTTATCTCGCCTCTAATTGGTTTAAACATGCAAACATTTTGAAATTAAATGAGTGAATATATGAATATAGAGTTCTAATAAAAATCACTATTGATTGGAGAGATATTTCCAAAGAACTAGCAGAATACTGTACATGTATGTTACACGTATATGCTATAACTTCATAGTACCATACTACAGTTTAGAGTACAGGCCACAGTCAAGCTGAACAGCTCTAAAGTTTATTGATAATTCATAAAGACCTTCAATTTTGTGCTAGAAAGAAATTCAAGCAGTTATGGAATCAGTGAAAAAAGTAGTAAATTATAGCATCTAAAAAATTTAAATATCTCACATTTCATGTTTTTTCACTTTTGCAGTGGATAAAAAGATCAGATGGCTCAGCGCTTGAGATAAAGTCATGTCCCAAATGGTTCGTCTGCCACTAAAACCGATTTCTGTTCGCTGATGTCAGCCCAGACCGATTTGGTCCGCAGACAGCCCTACACACTATACAGACCAGCTCGGACGGTTTGGTCTGAGCTTGTCTGTTGTTGTGTCCTCTAGTGCAGTGGTTCCCAAACTATGGGTCGCAACCCACTAGTGGGTTGCGGGAGCAATTTGGGTGGGTCACGGAAACAGATTAAAAACACTTGAAACTTTTGAATTTTTTTCTGCTGAAGAATGCCCTCTCACACAAATATGTGGTTGAAGACCCCATCAGATCTTTTATGGCTATGATCGAAAGAACCTTTATCCAAAATGGGATTAAGCTCAAGTCCCTTTAAATGTTGATTTCAGAGCAAAATCACAAGAAAGTTCTGTAAGGGAGTCTCTTCAGATTTTGAGAGTTGCACTTTGCTGAGGGAATCATTATCAAACGGATTTCTTATCCAGAGCAACTCATCTTTAATTTTTGGAAAATACTTCCTAAAACAAGAACCATTTTTAAGAATATAAAAGTAAAAATTAAGTAAATTCGGCTTATGTAAATATAAGTTAGTAAACAACTTATATTAACAACTCACACAACTTATATTTACATAAGCCAAATTCACTTAATTTTTACTTTTATATTCTTAAAAATGGTTCTTGTTTTAGGAAGTATTTTCCAAAAATAAAAGATGAGCTGCTCTGGATAAGAAATCCGTTTGATAATGATTCCCTCAGCAAAGTGCAACTCTCAACATCTGAAGAAGACATTTACAGAACGTTCTTGTGATTTTACTCTGAAAACAACATTCAAATAATTGAGCTTAATCCTATTTTGGATAAAGGCTGGGTGGGAAGTATCCAGTTCTTTCGATCATAGTCTTAAAAGAGCTGATGGAGTTTTCAACCACATATTTGTGTGAGAGTGCATTCTTCACTTTGGTATAATTTAAATTTTTTTTAGAAATAGGCTTTGTTTGGAAAGTGATCTGCGTTTAAAGCTTTCAACCTTCAACCCAGATATAGAGTCTCTTGTAAATCGTAAACACCAGCTCCACAAGTCACATTAATTACATTTTTTTAGCCATTTTTTTTATTTGTTTAAGATTCTGAATTAAAAGTGTTTTTTTTTTTTACTGTATTTTGTCTTCAATTATATCATATTCACCATATTCCTCAATAGAGAACTCTCACAATAATGATAATAAACATATTATTAGTAATGATAATTATTATTAATATTACTTAATAAGTGGGTCACAAAAAAATCCACAATGAAGGTGGGTCCCCAGACAAAAAAGTTTGGGAACCGCTGCTCTAGTGTATAGGACCTGACCTATATGGCAACAACAAGTTACAAATGCCTAAATGCTACCATTCGTATGTGATCTATAATATAAATAGTAATATACAGTGAATGAAGGTTATCAGAAGGTTATTGTGAATGAAGGTTATATTGTTGTGAAAGCATATAAGCTGCGCTTGCAAATGATTTTTCCATCTTGTATGGTGTGCATATAATTTATTGATTGACAACAATATGAATTGAATCATGTAAATAAATTATATTATTGTATATTTTAGAGAGTGGAATACAGTAGTTTTTTTGAATTGTAAAATTCTTGTATCAGCGATAATTATGCTGATTGGCAATTCATATTGTGAATTTTAGGTTATGGTAACAATAAAAGTACTGTGTATAACTTTCTTTGTAGTGGCGAAGGTGACATTGTGGAAGGTATCCATAATGAATAATAAGACGAAAATTGTCACAACCACATTATTAAAAATACCAAGAAACTAGTTTCGGTTGTTAAACCGTTATCAATCTCAAACAAACTAAAACTGTTTTAGTTTGTTTGAGATTGATAATGGTTTAACATCCGAAACTATAGTTTCTCAATATTTTTAATAAATGTGGTTATGACAATTTTCGTCTTATTATTCATGCATAAATATATACGTTAGATCATACAGATGATAGCAGGGGTAATAGAAGAGACCAATGATGATACCCGTGGATGATAGCATGTACATAGGTAGCCTATAGAGATCATATTATCAGTTTGTTGTTGTCATAAACATAACGATATGGTACATCATTATAAAGTAGGACGTTTGCAACGGGGTTGGTTTATTAAAATATCTCACATGTGTGTCATATCAAGGCTCATTAGCAGTACCACCTTCATGAATTGGTGCTTTTCAGTTTGGATTTCAGTTGGTGCTGCCACTAGTATAGTGAAGAAGAAGAAGAATAGAAAAGAAGGTGAGGTATCATTCATCATTGTTTTTCATAAAAACTTCGCCTGCGTCACGTTCTCAAAGCCTGCATTTTTACTTACGCCGGAATCATGAATAATTAGGTACCCAATATTTTCATTATTCCAAATGTGTACCATAATATTGTAATGGGAATACAGAAAATTCACGATATAAAATATTATTTGTTGTATTTATGTAATAATGTGATCACCCAAATATGATTGCACTTAATAAAGAAGGCTACCAAATCAAATTGACAATTTTGAATAAGACATTGGTCTGGTGATGGGTGAAATACTGTAAATAAGCTGAAAGAATACACAATCTCAGCCTCACCATAGATACAACCAACACACCTTCTTGTTATAATCTATTACAACATGCATAATGTCATATTAATCTCAACAATAGATACTCACATCTTCAATGAAATAATAGTCATACCGATATGCAATAAGCTGTCTTGATGTAGACAATATGGAAAATAAATTATGGTAAAATAAATTATTAAGCTCATTATTATGCTGGTAGACTAATAATCCATTGACCACACTTTGGCGAGGCTATTTCATTTTACACCAGTTTTATAGATTGTCGAAGAGACAATACTTTTCAGTCTCTGTAACGAATAATCAGTTTATTTTTTAAAGACATCTCAGTTTTACTAATTTTTTATAATATAGGCCAGCCAAGGGTTGGAGAGCTTGGATCTATAGAGATCTAACTTCTATGTCTATAGATCTGTCAGGAATACTTAAGCATATTGCATATTTGAATTTGTGAATTTTTTAAATATATCTACTTTATTGTGTTACTTTTAGTGACCCATTAGGAATGTGTATTAAATTCACCCACAATAATTTAGATGACAATTTTTCTTTCGTTATTTTAGGTAATAATCGGTAGATACTGCTTCCATGTTAATAGTTTGAGACATTACTCTAAAACTCATTACTCTAGAAATGTAATTAATGGCTTAACAATGTGAAAAGGAAAGGGATACTGTGATAACTCAGGGATATTATTACTGTACCTCTAATACCACAATGGAATAGGTTCACGAGAGTTCTGAATCATGCATAAATTAATATTTCAAGGGTTCAATGATGAACACATTTACAAAACAATTTTTTGTTCTTGGTCATTTTCAAATTACTACACAGTAAACAGTCAAGTACTACACTCCTACTAGAAAGTGTACAAAAAATTCTGAAAGTTTGGAAGTGTCGATTGGTTCAATACTGAGTTGGTTTTCCTGTTGGAAGATCTGGTTGCTGGGAAGACTTCATCCTTGAGAATCATGAGAAACTTTCAACTTTGATTACGGTGATACCATTGTTGGTCACTAATTTTATTGTATACCTGAAAACACAAACAATTCATCATTATCAGTTATAGATGCTCAGCAGTGAAGGATCTAGAAACTGAACCTATGAGGGGGGGTACTAGGTATAGATGTTGGGGGGGGGGGGGGAGTGACTTTTGGAAAATTTACATCATAAATGATGGTCAAATAGCACATTTCAAGGCTATCTGACTATTTGAATTGTTTTTAAATTCAATTTACTTAATTCATCTTTTGATAATTCAATTGTTTCAAGATTTATTTTTCAAACCAGTCTGCTGGACAAAACGTTTTCTTTCCAAATAATTGGTTTATTTACAAAAAGTAAATGACACTTTATCTGAAAAAATAATATTATTAATAGGCCTAGCTACATAATTCTGGCCAAAGTAAATCGCTTGAAAATAGGATATTCGAATAAGAGTATCGAATTCAATACAAATATAAACATAGTGAAATATAATATTATTTTTTAGTATAGGTATCTGTAAAACTCTAGAATGATTACAGGACCGGTGTGACATCTAAACAAAAAACCTGGTAACCGAATACAAATTGGCTATCGTTTGAAAACCCTATTGAGTTTTTTTGAAAATGTGCCCTTTTTCTCCCATAAAAAACTATCAAAATGATAACTCTATTGTGATTTGGATGCTGCCACTGAAAAGAGAAGAAGATACACCCAACTGTGTTTTGACAGTATTTTGAATGATGATAAATTTTCCATGATTTCTGTAAAAATTGGGGATAAAAGTTGAAAAATTTCTTTTTCAGATTTGTAGACTATTTTAAATTAAAACAATTTTTTCTCATATTATTCCCTACACTAAATGTTCAATATTTAATGTTCAGTATTTAAATCATCCTTGGATAGCGACTTATTTCAAACCTTATTAATGATATTGTAATTAGCTCAATGGCTTATCTGATAAATTTGAGCGAATTAGCAACAGAAACATTCAATATTTCTAAATAAATTTAAATTATTGTATGGTTCAAATTTATTGCTATAAAATTTGGGTGAGAAATAAAAATTGTATCAATAAATATAATGCTCATCCAGAAAATAGGAATCTCTGATAAATTATTACCTGCAGAATTTCAATCATCGAAAAGTACACAAAATAAAATTGAAATATTTACATAAACTTGAAATAGCCTCAGTTTCTACTGATTTTCCTGCAGCTTCTATTGATTTTCTGCAGCTATACTGCTGTACGATTTACACTGATGTTGTGAGTAGTTGCCTCATGTCTCTTATTACATAATATGAGATATAAAAGGCGATGTGTGTATGTATGTTAACAGTAAAAATCTAAATTCTTTATTTGTACACAATTTGTACTAAGTGCATTTGTGCACTTGAATGAAAACATTAATGCATCAAACATAGAGTGTACCCTATGAAAACATGATAATGATCAGAAGAAACATTAGCCTAAAGATCTTAAATTCAGCAGAAGAAAATTCATCAGATATGAATTTTTAACATTTTGTAAAGTGATAACTTTTCTTTAGACATGAACTTTGGGCAATGTTACAGTTTAAAAACTTTGAGATTTTCACTTTCATTTGGTGAATGTTTCAGATTTATTTCTCATTCTGTTTATTTTTTCTATGACCATGGATAAATGCAATGGATAATGTGTTGTACATTTTAACGTTTGAAAAGTGTGTTACGGTAAGCTAGAAAGGCTACTCTTTTATCTTTTTAAGCTGGAGGCCTATAAACGTATTTCCACAATAATAAAATGATTTTCTTATCAACTAATGGAATCAGAGAGAAAATGAATTATCAATACTTACCTAAATTGTTGCTAAAATGGATCTTGAGATGTGCAGTTACTTCTACCCTTCAAGTATCTTGGAGAAATTGTGTCTTCATATGGTTCAACGCCTGATTTGGCCATATCGTCTCTGACCTGCCAATATTGAAATTCTTTATAGCGATTTACTATTGGAAACTCATCAGTACACTAAAAAGAATTGGAAATGAAATATTGAACTTAAATGGTCACTTTTGCGTACTATGGCTTGTACCGTAAATCTCATGATTCCTATTTTGCTTCTTGTTTTCTGTTCTCCTGTTTCTAGGGACTCATTCTTCAGTAGTAAGGTGCTCGAGTAGCTTGATAGAGATGAAAAATGTACAATGTACAAACATACTGTAAGCAGAATACGGACATGACTATAAAAAATACTGCTTCATCATTCCTTGGAAAATCCATGAAGTTATAATACAACTTGAATAATATTAGGATACTTGAATATTTGATCAGCATTTGATAACAAAGTTCTATTGTAGACTCCCCCTCAAGCTTGGACTCCTAATTGAAGATTGAAGCATTTGAAAGTAATTGAGCCGATATTTATTTCGGTATTCCTGCATTAAACAATGAAAAAAATGAAACAAAACGGAATTAGTTTAATCACCCGATGTGTTTTCCGGTTTTAGACTATAATGGTACAAACATTTATGTATTATTTTAAGCCCATTCCCGCATGGTATGAGGTAGTATGCAGACAACTAGGATCTGATGCAGGCTAAATGCTATTAGGAGGTTTTTATCAACTCTTGTATTATTTGAATGATAATTCCAAGATCAATAACAAGTGGTTACATAATGGACGAATAAAACAAAAACCTTATCTTTGACAAATTAATAAAACTCAAATTACTATAAATATGTGACTTATGCTAAGCTATGTCACTTGCGAAAAAAGGGTACATTTTGGTAAGGGAATAGGAATTTTAATATGTTGGTAAAGGTTTAATATCAAAAGATAAAACACCTAATTAGAATCTTACTTTTTCCACAGCTTTCAGAACTCTCAAAAAGTTCAAGCCGGCAAGTTTCTTCAAATCATCTATTGACCATTGTCCTGAGCCAATCAGCTCAGCAAATAGTGCAGGATAGGATGACACATCTTCTAATCCTTTTGGCGTGCTAGAAAAAGTTGAACAATTAATTCATAGGTATCACAGAAATAAGGGTAAAATACATGTAACTGAAACATGAGCCTATAGTACACATTTTCCCACTCTATACCATTCTTAGTACCGTACTCTCTCTGTACGTGAACCTGCTTCCTGAGGAAATTTATTTACAGTTACCCATACTTAATAATGTTAAGAATGCAAGACGGAAGAAAAACAATACGGTATTCTACGCTACGTATTTTGTGAACAATGCTTCTGTTTTAATTGATGGCACATGCTGCAAATAGGTTGTAAATTGACTCTTATTTTTGTTTCGTCTTTCTCAATCCTATTATCGGATTTAGTTGTAGTGTTCTCAGGAATTTGCCAGAATGTTCCAGATTATGTTACCAGCTTCCAAAATTTCCTGGAATATTTTAAAAGACTATATAAAGACCAGTCCTTGTAAACAGTAATTCAGTTGCTATTTGCTCTTCACAACGTTTATATCCAGTGACAGTTTAGACATTGTGATTAGGCCTACGCACGTCAATTGCTTGTGATCAGTTATGTAGTAAATTCTTTGACAGTAGACTTCCTTCTTTGTGGCAGAATACTCAGTGCTATTATTGTGATTATCAAATACTGTAACAGACATTGTACTTCGTAAGCGTTCCATTCATTTATTGAGTGTTCAACTGGTTTTTTAGACATTTCTTTTTACATCATTGAATAGTTTATTGGATAGCTGTTTATTAAACTATCAATCGGCCTACTGACAGTTAGTAGCTAGTTTTTGTACCGTGATATAGACAATTCATTATTAGTTGAACGTTATATATTGATCTGTTTGTTTCCTATCATTGGTTTTTCTTGTGTGATATAACTGATTAGTGCGTATTGTAAGTAATTTGTGTAAATTAATACAGTGCAGTGTTAATTTTAAGTGTTGTCAGTATAGATAGAACCCGTAACAATATAATATATTTTATATCCTACTTATCTATAAAAATTGATGAATTTTTAAAAAGTAAAATTATTCTCATCAATAGGCCTACATTTTTTTCAAGGCTATAACTCATTTCTTTTTTTTCAAGAAACATTTTCAAACTCATTTCCTTCTCTGCTTCTTATCTTTGTAGCTATTGCAGCTCTTATTCTTACTAATTGCCCAGTGTCTCGTCCATACTAAATGGATTACTAGCTGTATTTGCTCTAAGCTATCCTATTGAATATCCACACATTGATGTTATTTTACAGATAAACATTGATGAGAACTCTGATTCATGCAAATAGATACTAGGTAGGTTCATTAGACTGGTATTATCTGTAAAGTGTGATTAGAGGGTTATTCTTATTGCTTGTGGAATTATGGTGGAGTTTTTTCAGATAAATGAAAATTAGAAATCCCCACATTGATAGCACATTGGACTACTTCCATGATCAACAATAATACGTTATTTTTTGTGTATTGCATAATTAATGATTGTACATCTCATAAATAGTAGAGTAAGTCATGCTCATGTTTCATTATAGGTACGATAATGAAATTAAATTTGATTATGCTCTCAATAAAATATTTCATTCATTGAAATACAGTACTGGAATTCTAAATATTGCATGAATAGAATTTATGAAAATGCTGCTCTAAATTGTAATTTAAAGTGAATTAAATATTCATGTAGGCATTCATGCCTTCATGTAGGCATATTCATGTAGGCATATTCATGTAGGTGTGTGTTAGTGAATATGCATGTTTTGTGTTTGGAATCTCTTTGAATTGATTTTTAAACTTGAAAAGAAACATTTTGCAGATTTGATATATATATCTTATAATATAAGCCGATTGGTTTTCTGCTTTACACTTGTTAAAAAAATATGAATTTACCCGAAGTACAGTGATAACATGCAAAGAACCACTTGATCCTAACTTAAAATAAATTGAGCATGCGACCAAAAACGTTTAAAATATCTGTCATTACACGATTATTGATGTATTTGATAATAATGCATTCAATTAATACATTATCGAATTCCTGGATTTCTTTTTCCATAATAATCTTCGTTATTAACTTTTTATAGTGAATTTAACGACTTGCAGTCAATTTTAATTTATTGTGAATGAATAATACTTCTACTGACTTTTCAACAACTGATCCCAAGAGAATAGGGATAATACAAACAAAAACTTTGGGTAATTCTGAAGCAATTATGGGTTACCTCCAATTTTCTTGAAACTCACATGTATTTACAACACTATGTAGAGCACAGCAAAAATAAAAAGTCGCAAACACCGCGAAGTGTGCAGAATATGGACACAACAAACCAATAAATTTTCTAGACCTCTCAATTAGGAAGAACACAAACCAAAAACACAGCTTCAACATTTACAGAAAACCAACAGTGACAGATACCCTAACACACAGCACCTACAATCATCCAACACAACACAAACACTCAGCATTCAGGTCAATGCTACATAGACTGAACAACACACCACTATCCACCGAAAATTACAACACTGAACTAAACACAATAAAATACTTTTCACAAGAAAACGGCTACAAACACGACCTAAAATTGACAAACTCAACCAAAAAACAAAACACCATCAACATCACCGACAAAAAATACATCACGATGACATACAATAATCCACAACCAAACAGACTAGCCAAAATCTTCAAAAAACCTGCCTTATTTGCATTCAGAACAAAAAACAAAATAAAAAATGCTCTTGCACCAAAAACCACACTGAACACGAACAAATACGATCTCCCAGGGATCTACAGTTTGAACTGCTCTGACTGTAACAAATTTTACATAGGACAAACAAGCCGCGCATTCAAACAATGCTACAAAGAACATTTACAAACCTTACATACAAAAACAGAATCGACTTTTGCAGACCATATCATTCAAACTGGATACACTTCTACTGATATCACTACCAACCTACACATTCTATATATGAAAGCTAAAAGACACGAACTCAACACCTTGGAAACACACCACAATAAACAAAACATCTTCAATGAACGGTTAAATTTCAAATCACAAAAACTTTTTGGTCACATTATGCAAAAACTACAGTTCTTCCTACCAACAAAAACCAACATCGCTATCTAGGATGCCTTCAAGATGGGTTTTAACAACTCGTTCGGCCTACAGAGTAAGTAAAATACTACCTGTACTGAAATAGGTACCGGTACTTATTCTTAACAAAAATTTGACTCAAATTCGTTGAATTCACTTAAAAAGTTAATATTAACAACGCAGTTCGTCATGGAACAAGAAATCCTGGAAAATACAGAACCGTACTGGTTTTTATGTCGATTTTTCATTGTAAATTCATTACGGTATTCATTGCTGAAACCCGGTGGGGTAGCTATAAAAGAAACCCCTCGATTCCGATTGTGGAACTATTATCAAATCTACTTCAATGCATTCAATTTTTGTAATGAAATGGATTGGAAAGGCATTCCTGCCAGGGCACAAGCAAAGATGAAATTACTTAGCAAAACGGCCGTAGACACAAAAATGCAACTAAGTAGTAAGCTTTTCAACACTTCCGGTATTTGCGACATTTTTTCTGTGTTCTTCATAGTATTCTGCATCATATAAGTGGATTTCAAGTACATAAGTCTGCTTTTACAGGCAGAAATCGGAATGAATTCGTAATAGAGCCTTTATATTTACCATAGGCACAAAAACGCAACTTTGAAGGCGTTTTGCACACTTCGGTGATTGCGACTCATTTTTGTTTTTGCTGTGTTTTACATGAAACGTATGTGAATTTAAAGAAAATTGGAGGTAGCCCATATTTGCTTCAAAAGTACCCAACATTTTTGTTTGTGTTATATTCTCTTGGGATCAGTTGTAAGTTACAAAAATGAAATTTTCAATAGTGAAAAGCTAAATGCAATGGATCATTTTGACATAGGACGGCAATTAGAAATTTGTTTTACTGTGATGGGAAGTCAGAAACAATTATTATGTTCATTGTAAACAATATAATATAATAGGTCTAATGTACTAAAAACTTACAAATTTATGCCATCATAACCAGCTCCCAGGCCAACACTGTCAACTCCAGCTACTTCTCTGATGTGGTTTATGTGTGCTAAAAACAATAATTTTAAACAAGTTAAACAATGCTCTAAATTTTTTAAAAGTTAGGCAGTGATTTAGTAATTAATAGATAAAACAGCTTTAAATCATCAACTACGTTATTGCTTTTTATCAACTTATGAAAATGAGTAGGCTAGCTAAATCCATAGATGAACCATTCAAGTTGAATGGTAGGTTTATGCTAAATCTGAATGAAATGAGAATCTCCAAGTGCAAATAACGCTTGAGTAGAACGACTAGATTTCATAAGGCTATGTGATTACTGTATTAAAATCGATAAGAACTTTCGTTTCCAATAATTTATAATTCAACTGATTCATAACGTTCACAAGCTATATCATAAACTTTCATCTGTTGATTGAATAATTTTTATGTGTAGGGGAGAGTTGTAGTACACAGTGAGACATGACACACAGGGAAACCGGTGTCGTTTACCATGCCGATCCTTGTATCATATGGAGCGCTTCACAATTACTCGATTTTTGAAATCATATGATGCAATGGAGTTATGCCGGGTAAACGACATCGGTTACTCAGAGTGAAACAAACCTGAAAAAAGAATAATTTTTTATTCTAGTCGTGACAGCCATAGATCCTTGCCTTAAGTGAAACCATAATGCTCATGTAATGGCGATTGGCTAGTCTAATATCTAATATCGGGGGACCGAGCTTCGCTCGAGAGTTTGGGGGGGGGGGTGAATGTTTAAGGCAATGATGTGTACCTTGAAGATCGAAGATGATGCTGTGGAAGAGGAGTTAGCGACGCGTTATTCTGTGAAATTTTTCCGGTTTTCCGATCTTAGGCTACAGCTGAAGTATGTTTCAGACAAGAAATTAATTTGAATTTTTCTAGATATTATTCCCTAGAGCAGTGTTTCTTAACCGGTGGGTCTTGACCCCCTGGGGGGTCGCAGGACCTATCTAGGGGGATCGCGAAAGGGTCAGGGTCGTCGTATTGCTCTGTCGTTGTGATACGGGGGGTGGGAATTAAATTATTAAGACCATTATTTGCTTTATAATAGTTAAGTATTTATTTAAAAAAGACCACCCAAATTTTACATTACTTTCAAAAATTTTCCAAATCGATTAGTGTGAAACTTGGGCTTGTTTGGAGTTAACCAATTTTGAAATGTCTGGATTTATTTTTGTAAGACAAAATTATATCATTTTCCAGTGCCAAACGATTTCTTATTTTGGTTTTTATATTCACCATTGTGGAAAATCCTTGTTCACAATAATTATTATTGTAAGACATGGCAAACGGCATCAAGATTTTTATTGGGGAAAAGGTAACTTAGGAACTTTCTGGCAACACTGCTCGGCAGACAGGGAGAACTGCCACTCACTGTGGTCAGTGGCTTGAGAACAATAAGAACATGTGTGGATGTACCAGTGAAGGAACTTAGCTATAACAAAATATTTCATATTGGGTTGTTCGGAATGTAAATTAGATTTTTCTGTAAGATGACTTGACTGTATTTTAACAAATATTTTTTGTATTACAATGTTGAGGGGGTCAGCAAAATACTTCGTCTAAGAAGGGGGTCGCAGTATCGAAAAGGTTGAGAACCACTGCCCTAGGCCTAGAGCATAGTACAAACTGCATTTTCCTAGCTTGCCTAGATCCAGAGTTATTGCTATTCAAAATATCCAAACTCATGAAAAAAAGGAAAAATGTATTTTTATGTTTGGTTCAATTGCACTTAAAACCGCTTGCTTTTTTTCACCAAAGAGATAATGGATAACCATAAGCTGAGCTTTGACTTTTCTGTCATATGTTTCCTACATGTTTGCAAGGCTCCGAATACATGATAAGCTTACATGTATAAGAGAATCTTCTTAGCTTCCATAGTTCATGACAATTCCAGAGAACTTTTGGATCAACAAGATCAATATCGAAAATCAATATTAAAAAATCAAATATTTTCCATCATAATGAATAATAAGACGAAGTGGAAGTTGTCATAAACAGAGTGACTTTTTGTGGAATGCAGCCATTAAATTGACTACGCTACGCGAATTGAATCAAAGGTTAGGTCTAATTCATCTCTGTGTTTCACAAAAATTCATCCTGCGTCACATCACTGTCTTGTCCCGACTGTAGAATAACTTGTATGTGATAATCAATATCAATTCAATGTTATATTGTGGGTTGTGGGTCATATTGAGTTGTGATATTTTGTATCCCAAAAATAAATATTCATTCATAGTTTCCATAGTAAAAAATATAAGGTATATTCAATCCTATAATATATAAATAATAGTCATTTTTGCCTCATTTTTGCGAATTTTATCTCATTAATTGTGTACTACAGTCCCCTATTATAATAATATATAGGCTACTCTTATTTTTATTCTTATGACTTGGAGATGTATTAATAGAGAAATTCTTCTTCTTCTTCTTTCGTTCAAGGATTAGGCTTTTGCCTAACAACTAAGCTTCCGACTCACAAATAGCTTATTCATTTATTTGTAGTGATATTTCATACTTATTAAGATATATTATATGACTAATCATGTTATATTATATTATTGTCATCTCTTTCGTGGTCTTCCAACGTCTCTTTTTCTTTCTGGTTGTTAGTTAAAAATAATTCATATAATTTTTCTTCATGTTTGATTGGCATTGATATCATTGACGTGTAAAATAATTTATTGGGTTGGAAAAATGTGAAAAAATTATTTATTAACAAATTTATATAAGTAATTCAACTTTATAAGTGGAAAGAAAACCGTACAAACATTATCACTCATACCAAGTACTGTAGGTTCATGTCTAATGTCATTGTATTACTTACCTACAGCATCAGATACTGTTGCGACATCTTGACAAGTCAAAAATTGGGAGTAGAAATTCACCATGACCAAACCTCCATTTAAACTCTGAAATTGAATGACATAATATAGGTAACTAATTTATTCAAGATTAACTTTCTATGAGAATAGGTTAACACAAAAAAATATTTTTTTGTCAAGAGTGAATTGCATGGATTGAATAAATTGTCCGATTCAATTAAATTACCCTGTCATACCAGGGAAATTTTGGTGGGGAGGGGGTTTAGAATTAGGAATTTGCTGACCTTTTTTACAAGGTTGTTGCCCAATAAAGGTCCTTGAGAGGTTTATTTACTTGACTTAAACTGGTAACAAAATGTGTCCATCATGCGTCTTTTTTTTCATAGAGTTTTCCATGATTTCAGGATGATTCTGCCAAACTGCATAAGCATCTCCTCATAAACATTAAAAACATCATTCACGTGAATGTAGGTTTGGTAGCGCATTTTACAGAACTAAAGAGGGCGAAAGATTACAGTGATCCCCATCAATTATTTAGAAATATCTATGTCTCTATAGCCTTCGTTCAAGTGGGTGGTGAATTTAATTAATTAATGTAAAATTAGCTTAAATGCGTTAAAAGATCTACTACCATAATTTTCTATTATGCCAACATCATTATGAGACTTGTGCGTGAGGAATGAAGTGAACAAAAATTATCAGTTTGAACGCCAATCCACCTAATCTATAATCTAAATTATACCACCTAATCTTTGAATTAGGGGGATATTTTACAAAAATTCGCAAAATGATCATGAAAGAAGGTTTTTCTATTGCAGAATATTATTTGAATTGTCAAGGAACCGAACATTTTTTTTTTCAATTTTTCCATCAAAACATGTGAATTTATTTTTTAAAATGGAATATGAATCCATCCAATAGTCAAGAACGCTCCCAAAGTTTATAAAGTAGATTTTTATTGGATCTAAACACACTGATTATGCACGGATGCTTTCAACTTGCTATTCTTGTGTGCTTTAATCCAATTTAAATTCTGATTTCATGAACTCTGGGTGCGTTATTGCCAATCGTTGGTTACCGGGGGTTCATCCCCTTCTATCATCTTGAAAACACGTTCTTCCAATCTGTTTTGTATATTTCATAGAGTACGGTATCTCAATAATTACAGTAGTTAATGTGTTATGTGCTTTTACAGATCATTTTATATCGAATCTATCCTGTTTCCCAACTAAACGAGAGTTATAGATGCCTAATTAGGCCTATGAATACTAATTTATTGATTATTTTCATTGATGAAGATAGCTCCACTCTTCCGCTATCTTTATTTGTGTAATAAAGTGTTTCCAAAGAAGTAAGCTTTTGCAATCTGGAAGATTCCTTGCGAAAATTTTCCGCAAACACCTGTATAGGCCTACCTTTTTTTAGGAAAGTGATAGACGCGAGCCGTGGTTAGCTAAAAAGACTATTTTCTGCTGTAAAATCATTTCTAAGTGTTTCGAGTCCACCAAAACTTAAGGTCCAATTCATCAACTACCATCATCCAACTCATTACCCACGCACAGGTCTCAGATCTATGTTGGCTTAATCGTCCAAAAAAAGAAAGAAAAAAGGAATATACATTATCACTGTATCGTCAGATATTACAAGCCCAAGAGGTTCTGGACGCTAGAGATCCTGTATTTCAGTACATGATTGTCAAGATCGATCGATATGAGTAAAACAAATCATTATTATTCTTTGAACCCAGCCGCTTTGTCAAATTCAATGCTGCCAGGTTACAAACTCTCATTTCCAACCATGATACTCATGATGTACTTCTTAATAATGTAATGATATTGTTTTAAACGCAGTAAATTCCCTTGAAAATTATCAACATTTTGATCAGGATTTCAGAACTTGGGGGATGGCTTGAGCCCCAAAGCCACTGTTTAAGAAAATTCTTCTTTAACAAGTGCGAAATCATGCATTGTATTGACACAAACCAGCCTGGAGCACATACTTCCTACAATCTTTTTTCTTGAAAATTATCAATAATTTTTAAGTATTTCGGGTCCTTTGAGGGGGGGGGGGGGAGTCAACAAGTTCATCTTTTCAACTCTATTCATTTTTTGAATTAACTTACCAGTTTGCCCAGAATGTGATCAGGAACATTTCTTGAGCTATTGCAAAGCGCTCTGGCTGATGAATGAGAGAACACAACTGGTGCTTTGCTCACGTCCAAGGCAGCTTTCATTGTCTTCACCGACACATGCGACAGATCGACCAGCATTCCAAGTCTATTCATCTCTTTTACCACTATCTGTCAACATATACAAAAGAAGTGCATGCAATAAATTGTTCTCCATTTATTTTGGAGACAAATGCTTGACATTTACTTAAGACAACCATGCCAACATCAATTGAGTCGATTCCAATTTCAAACAGTTGCAAAACTCTACAACTAAAAATAATTAAAAAAATCGATTAAAGTGAATGTCATGATGCATGTTAATTAGGCCGTTCTACAGAAGACCTTCTTTAATTTTGAGGGGATTTAATGCAACTTTGTGTTTTGGGTACTATAGCACTCATTCAATGCTATTCTCACATAGGCTATTAGTTCTTGACTTTTAGTTCCAACGAATGTGAAAATAATTTTGGAATAATGAGAGTTTCACTTTTATATATTGTTTTACTCACTTGTATTGGAGATGCTAGAGGGATGCATCTCCCTCTAGCATCTCCAATATAAGTGAGCAAAACAATATATAAAAGTGAAATACAGTGTCAGTTTTAATATTAGATTGTTCATTAAGTATTTCGTCATGGAAAACATCACAGATATTCTTATATATTGTTTCCTGTTTTAATGTGATGAGTTTCAATTGAATGGAATAATAATTGATTTGAGATTCAATACTAGAATAGATTCTTTTGAAATTATGGACAACTTATCTCTTGCAGAAATACTAAAATTAATTTTGAGGAAAGGTGATTGTATTTTGTATTTATCTGAATAGCTTAGATTTGAAAATAATCCTTAAGAATACTCAAGAAACACTGTTTGACTGCTTTTTTGAGCACTTCTGATTATTACCACAAAGAGAGAATATACTAACTAAGTTCATGCTCATCGTCATTGCACAGTGTATTTTGGTTTGTATTGATAAAGAACACGGGACTAAAAAGATCTCACTTTTCCAAAGTTGGTTAGTCCTCCATGCTCTGCCTTCTTTCCAGGTGTATCGACTAACGACGAATCAGCCCTACAACAGAGAGACACACAGTATTCTCTATTCACATTTTCAATAAAAAGAATAGTTTTTTCTTGGTAGATCTATTACAATCATTATTGAAAAACAAACTGTCACTTCTGATCCTCACCACAAAAATCACACAATGGAACCCACCACTTATACTTTTATCTTACCTTATCTTAACATCAATTTTTCAAGTTTTTATCTTTTCTGTGCCTACACATCACAAACGATGCACCATACCGTAAATGCTTGGAATTATAAGATTAATAACGTGTAGAAATTTGATAAATAGTGTCAGAATGGATTTGAAAACTACCATCTTCCTTAGACTATAGGCTAAAACTTGTAGGTTCATTGTGTTCTACAGCAAGTAGTGGATCATTGCATGGATATGGATTTATTGATAGATAGAAATAATAAACAAATAAATACATGTAGACACAGAGAAATAGAGAAATTTCAACAGAATCAAAAATTCTAGAAGAGTTTAACTCTCTAAAAATCAATAAATTATTTTTTAAGAGATTTAACTCTCTAAAAAATCAATAAATTATTTTTTTCACTAAACTGAATAATGCACCTATTAGTCCCATTTCTGAAATGTGTTTGTCATGTATTCATTGCATAAAGGAGTAGTACTGTAATAACAAACTTCTACAAGCATAATATATTTGAAAAATTCAATATTTGATGTACAGCCTACATATTGCATTCTAGTCTTGAAAATAAAAATTCTGTATTATTGAATTATTATCGTCTTTTATTACAGTTTTACGAACCCTTTTTCGATTGAGACTCAAGAAACAGAGCTAAACGAGAGAAATTTTTTTGTAAACAACTGTGTTAAGAGTGGTGAGTCTTGAAAGAGCAGCAAGGAGTGAGTGCGTGGTGCGATGTTGTGGCAGTTGCAGCTCAGTAAGGTAAACAACCATCGCTAACTACTCCGTATCAGTGCTGATGGGAAAACTTTTCTAACAATTTACATTTAGTAAATCTATATTCGAAATGCGCTCGTTAGCTGACTGCTGGGTCACAGTTCAACAGAACGTTATCAAACTGGATAAGCTCTTCTCCATCGAGAAAATCCATTGGAATAATTCTTTCAACTACTTTCGATAACGAACCTTCAAGAAAATCTCTGTTGGAGCTCTCATTTAATGTTTAATAATTTTACCCAGCATTTATATTTTGTTACATCAACTCAGTAAAAAAATTCAATTCTTGGTCTCTATGTGTTCACTTATTATATTAAAGAGGTTGGCCTAAAAGCTCAATAATTTGTTTTGAAAATATTACATCATTGATTTTATTAAATCTTTTTATTTCAATTTCTCTTTACAATAGAATGTTATTTTAAGAAAGATTTTCAGCTGTATTCATGCTTTTCACTTGGCAAGTCATTCTATAAGTGAATATGAAGATATGAAAGAATGTAAAAGCATATAAAATATTACTTTGAAAGATATTATGTCATTGATTTTATTCTCAATTTCCTCCATAATAGTATAGTCATTCAAGTTTAGCAGTCCACAACAGAAGTTTCATATGTAAAAATGGAAAAAATGTACGGGTGTGTTCGAAAAATGTTTTCTTTGAATTATAAGCAGAGAAGCCCTGATATAAATAAATGTTTCTGAATTGGGACGGATTTCAGATTGGAAATGATTTTAACATGAGAAAAATGGCGTACAATCATATTATTTTTTATTATTCATATATTTTTTAAGATAATTTTTAGATTCTTCAATTGAATTTGGAAGGCTTGCAATCTCATAGTTGATCATGAATCAACTAATAACGTCAAGGTATTATATTAATTTAACGACTAAGATTAAACAGGTTAATAGACGACTTCAATATAGATTCAAGGACTTGATCAATTCAATATTATTCAACTTTTCGAACTTGTGCGTTATGGTCAACTGTTAAAAAGTGTTCATTTACTAACAGCTAGAAGTTTATTCACATTGAACTGATCTTCTTAGTGTCTGTTTACACTTATCAATATTTTTGAAACTCGTTAAATGACATCATAACATAGCTCTCAACATGAAACCTTGAACACAGGACATTGATTATGATTTAATGGTTCAACACAAGCTTCTCATCTCCCATTGTAACAAGACTCATCAGTCTTTGATATCTAGATTCAAATAGTTGGGAAACTCAAAAATAAAAATATGTGTTACCTATACAGTTGGAGACTGGCAACTTGACCCCTGAAAGGAATTCGCAGTGAATATTGTTAAATACAGTACATTTGAGAGCGACTCAACTGGCTCACTAACAGCAATGATAACCCAAATACCACTGGCTCAGATTCGTGCTCTGAGCCGAATGGCTTAGTACTCACCACTGCGTATTACACGTTGAAGTTAAAGTTAGATAGCGAACTCCAAGGCCGTAGAGTGTTCTAAGTACTGGCAAGCTGTTGGCAAGTGAATGCCCACCTTCGACTCCTATCAGACTGCAAACTTGTCCTTTGGAGTGAGCATCAAATATTTCTAAAACATGGGTAAAAATTGTTCATCATGATTTAACATAAATTAATTGGGGTGGACATTCAAGGGATCAAGATTACAATAATTATTTTAAAATCATCCCACATAATAAAATCGTAATTTAAGAAAGAGTACCACTAAAGGAATCGCTTAAAAAATAATCAACTTACTTTATATTACGTAACGCTCATGTGAAACTTCATCTATGAAAAGCGTTCATCTATGAACTCCAAGTTAGTATCACTAGACTCTGGGATAAATCCACATAGAGAGTTGAAATCTGCTACATACAATAAGTAATGAAGGATTACTTCTGGACCAGTAGTTCTGAGCATCATAATATTCAGCTTTTAAAAAATTAGAATTATCTGTCTTTTTAAATGTTTTCTTTGGGGCTCTCAGATACTCTATTTTTCATTAATGGAACACATCGTCACAAAAAGTTCCCTATCATATGCTAAGACGTTGTCAATTTGTGCATTAAAAAGCAATCACATACTATGTAACGTGCTACAATATTTGAGTGATTGTAGCCTACTACTCACTCCATAGTGGGCAATAGTACAAAAGCTTAGGCTAGTGATATAGTGGTGCAAGACTGAGCAGATCATGAAGCAGATAAAATATATTTTTGTCAAATAGTAATTGAATAGTGGTGTACCATTGGATGATGCACAGAAGGTGAGAGGAGGACTGTACTTGTCTGTGAGCCGTTTAATGACATCGATCTGTTCCAAAGTTAGTTGAACAGCGTCCTTGAACTGTGACTCACAAGGCACGTACGCTGCCCAGAACTGAAACAAAAAATTTAATTTCACATAAAAAATCAGCTCATTTTAAACTATTTATTTCATTATTTTTTATAATATTAATATAAATATTGTTAGAATAGAATTTGTTTGATTATTATGGTTATAATTGGAGAAAATAAAAGAACTATAATTTATCAAAATCTCATATTGTGCTAAATTATGCGAAAACAAGAAATTGCTTAGGTATGTTTTTTGATGCTCTTAAGTTTTGTTATCATTCTTTATAGTAGTCTATTTATAGTAGGATTTGAAAATACTAATGTTACTATACCTACTATAGGATTTGTAAATATAATTCATGTTATAGTACCTACATCAGTAGTTATGTGTAAAGTTTGCCCTACAGTAATGAAGAGACCTCGTATGTAGAGTTGCTAGCTGAACAGAGCTGATGTGAATTAAGTTTTGAATGCAATCCCGGTAAAATGATGAATGGCATTTAGGTAGGCAATTTAGTGCGTAGATTGAGGCATTAATGATTGATACTATCTGAAAACAGTAGTATTGGAGTTTCCTTATTTGTTGTAATAACAGTCATAGCAGTTGTAGCAGTTGTTTCTTCTGGAATAGCAGCCTTATTGCTAGTAGGAAGCAGTGCAGCTCATTCAGCCATTAAACCTCTATACCACTGAGCAACCAAAGTGTAACATTGTTAAAAACTCTGTTATGGCAAAAGTTTAACTATAATCCAGAATCATTTTCTGAGATGAATGCACAATGGCTCATAAACAAGCAGCATTGTAGGCACTTGACTGAAAATTTAAAAGAACTCTCAAAATGATTTGATATGCATTGTTGGGGCATTGATTTTATTGTTGGGTGATTTCCGTCAAACACTACCCATCATTCCAAGAACTACTGCTGCTGATGAAATAAATGCTTGTCTGAAATCATCAACTATTACTATGCGGCTCACATAATAAAAAATGATATCCATTGAAGTACGTTTGTTGTTGAAATTTCTCATGTCTGTTGAAAGGCGTTTTCTAGCTGGGTCATGGGTCACGAATTTATTGTATTGCTTTGCAAGTGGTGGTTATTCATTATTCAAGTAGGGTTTCATTATTCTGAACTAATTGGTATCATCTCAATAATAATCACAACCACCACTTGACTTTTTAACATTCATCAAGACATCAACTATACAACACAAACAACAGCAAATACTTTTAGTAAGCTCAACTATACAGTTGCATTCAAAACTAACAACACTTCAAGAAGGCACACCACCAACGACACTGCCACCTCCAACATACACTATCATTCTGTTACTTATACCCGCAGTGAATACGGTCAGGTATACGGTGATTACGGTGTTTTTATTGGTCAGGAAAAACTCAACAGTCAACCTGCAATCACTTGTGATGAAATATCAATAATCATGATTCATGCTGAAATCGCTATTAGGCATTCCTATAAGAGAACTTCTCATAGCAGAGACCCGTCCAACTCAATCATTACTTCGATGATACTAAATCAAACCTCATCTCAGTTGCTAACTTTAAAACAGGCATAACATTATGAATCTGAAGTGAACAGGTAACTTGGTTCACCAGTCACGAGTTATTTGCACGGAACGGTTGAGGTGTGAGTTTAACACTTTAGCGGCAGAGGGAGGTCATCATCAGGACGAGGCGACGATTCTCTGTTCGTCAGTCAGAGAATTTTGTCATTCTATCTCTGTCTCTGTAGGGTCGGAAATTTTCGGGTCCTACCCGTCTTCTCATTTGCTCCTCTTCATCGTCTTCACCTTCTCAGACTGCCAGTCCGGCCGCCCGTATCGCGTTATACGCAATTTCCTTCGTTTCTCGCTCAACTTTGTGCGACATTTGCGCGGAGAAAGCACCACTTTGTCAACTCTCTCTCTCAATCCACGACTCTCACATCTCCATCATCCTCAAAGCAGACCGATGAACTGCTTATTTCATCTTCATCCTCAACCGTTGACTTCTTTTGCCCTCTGAACTCTAAAACATTTTCCACTCCACTCCTATTCGCTGCTGAGCTCTCGTATGGATAATCAACGCCATGAATTATTTATTATGTCTAATATATTTCTTTACCTTCTTTAGACACTGTTTGTTATGGATTCTCAACTGTACGGCATTCATCTGCAGGCGAAAAAGGAGTGTTTCGAGTGCTCTTATTTGAGTTCATAAGTAAGAAATGGATAGAGATAAAATAATGAGAGTGTGTGAAAATAAATAAAGAAGGCATGGGAAGATTAATGGGACTGGCCTTTTCTCTTACTAAAAGAATCCATTTCGACTTGGGTGACTAATGACTCGTTAAGATTCATTTCAAAGTACGCTACATAGAAATTTAACAGAATTTCAATTTCAATGAAGAGTTCATGATATAAAATGAAAAAAATGTAGTCAGGTTTTATTTTCATGAACTCCAGTACCATCTTTACGATTATTGATGATTTTTTCTTCCATGATTATTAGATAGCCTCTTAAAAAAACTGTTTCATCTATACTCACTATACACTGTACAATAATACATGCGTCATTCTATAAAAATTATTAGAACATTTTATAAGAAAAATAATCATTATTAATGGTCGCAGCAAAAATAATTCATTGGGATCAGTGGTCTGATAAGGTCTGAATTATTTAGTAAGGAATCAAATTCTTTAGAAGAGACTCCTCAAGATTCACGACAGTATCAATCAGTGCAATTATAATAGGAATTATACAAGAGCAACCTAAAAAATTAGGGTTTATTAAAATTGAAGAATGATGATGTATGAATAAAAAACTTAAAACAAAAAACCCGACTTCAATGAAATGACAATAAAAAATTGAACAGTCACGCAATAAAAAGTTAGAAATAAAGTGTTTACTTCAGACTGAGAAAATGTTAAATTTAATAATAAAAGTAAACTTTTAAAGCCGGCGCCAAATTTTTATAAACTCCTAAAATATTCGGCCTCAACTTCGAGAGGGTTACTTGCAATTAAAATTGAAAAAATTCCAAGTTTAAAGTAAATACTATGCTTTTAACATTTCAGTACGTGATTATTCAATTTTTGATTATCATTTCATTGAAGTCGGTTTATTATTTATTTTTTAAAGTATTTTATTTTATGCTTTTTTGTAGAACATTCAAAATTTGAAGATGAGAAATTTCTTATACATTATGAAGCATTTAGCAAATCAATATGATTAATATTACATAATTATAGAGTGGAGCAGGAGTAAGTAAAAATCTGATTGAAAGAAAAGTTGTTATTGAATTAAGTAAAATTATACAATTCATTATTGAATATTGTACTTGGGAAAATTATAAGAAGAAGGCTTCATAGAAGTGAAATGATTTTTGATTCGTCATTTCAATTCAGCCCCTTTCAGAGTACACCTTACACTTAAAAATTAATACTTTGAAGAATTTTTTCCACCCATTTTTTTTAAATTAACGATCTTTAAAGCATTTATCACTCCAACTTACGACTAAAACTATATAACCTTATATTTACGACTTCATAACATCAACTAGGTTATTCACAATGTTCATATCAACAGAAATATCATAATATTGTTCTTATTCGTAATTCAAATTAAGTTCACCTGATTGGCTAAAATAGGTTAGTTTCACACATTACCGGCTTTGGGAAACAGTTGCCATTTACCCGGCATAATATGATACAATGATTGGCCTGGTAAACGGCACCAGTTATCCATCCTACTGCCTGTTATTTGTGAAACTAGCCTATTCGGAGAAAATTCGAATGAATACATCGATGAATGCTCCTTTTTCTTGATATTGGGCTAAGTATTGGGATGATCCTTGCGAAACTTGGATGGGTCCACCGCTGAATGGTGTTCTTTCATTAAAAAAATATGGAAATCAGTTCAACAGTGCAATTGATTGAAATTGGCTCAATAACGCTCGAGTAATTATTTAATATAAAAAAGTGGTGGAATTGAGAGCCTCCTCTTCATTGGAAGTAGGTTAAAAATGTTCTACATCATTGAGGTTCAATAATATTTATTCATTAATTTATTACAAGAACTATCAAGTAAAGATACAACAGGCACAACAACTAATAAATACAACTTACTTTGTAGTGGGGAAGGTGGTATTGTGGAATATATCCGTAATGAATAATAAGACGAAGTTGTCGCAACTAAATTTATTGAAAATACTGTAGTGAGATACTAGTTTCTGTTGCTACAACATTATCAATCTCAAACAAACTCCGCATAATTATATCGAAGAAGAAGAAGGACAACAATAAGAGTTTGTTTGATATTTATAATGGTGTAACAACCGAAACTGGTATCTTACTATTTTTAATAAATGTGGTTGTAACAACTTCGTCATATTATTCAAATTATATTATATTATTTTAGGTTATATTCAAGTTCAACTAAAAATTTCATTTTGAAGTACAATTACTAATTCTTTACAAAACAAGAATATTAATTTAAAAGTTCACTTTAACAACGAAGCACTAAAACAGTTCAATAGTTTAAAGAAAGTGGGTATAATTTCGAGTCTCGTTCCAGATTTCAGAGCTGAAAATGTGCAAGTCAAGTAATTTCAATCACGTTATTCATATTGCAGGCTATTGTTTTAGATGCCATCAAAAGATGAAAGGAGCATGATATCTGTCATAACTACTTGGAAAAGACTTTTGGGTGCCGATTTCGATCTGAAACTGTGTGTGTAACGCTCTGTCATTCACTGTTCAGTGTTCACAGTTCTCATACACATGCACTTCTAGTCTAAGAAGTATCATGTTATCTGCGGGCTTAAATTTCGTGTCTAAAGAGTTGTACGAGTAGAAGGAAACACTTAACGATATCCGAGGATCAAATGTACTCTTCTGGATTGCATGTCTCTCATTGATGAGCCAGCCCAGTCCTGTTCACATGTAGGTCAGGTCAAACAACCACAAGTCAACTGCTACGTTTTTACAATCAAAGACGATATTCTACACTATGTTAAAATTTCCACCGAGATTTCTATTCCATTTACTGTACAATATATTTCTATTATTTATATGATTTGTTCTCATTATTTCGACACATCATAATGAATATAAATAGTAACTTAAATAACATCCTTATGAATGTAGTTTATAGGATGCTTGAAGAAGCTTAAAAAAAATTAGATCTCAAGCTCATCAAAAATGAGTCTGATGATGTTCACAAAACATGATGTAGATAAACATTAATTATTCAACTGTAACGCCTTCAGTCGTTTGGTGTTGTCCGATATCGAGATAAAATAAACAACAGTTTTTAATTGTAATGAAGCAATATTGACCCAACTATTCTAACCAATAGTATTAATTTGCGGATTGAGATTAAGCTATAACAGTTGAAACTAGATTCTCAGAATTGAAATGGATGATTTTGGTTAAAGAAACTGCTATGGTAGTACAGAATGACAAACGCACGAATAGAGTCTCCAAATTATAAGAAACAAATACAGTAGGCTAAATTTCATTAGTGCAATTTGTTATGAATTTGGGAGTAGCCAAAAATTTTTTTAATTACTTTGTATCACCTTTTGTTTAGTATCATTTTTAAACAAATAGTATCATTTTAAACGTTATTAAATTTTAAAGATATTTTTTCATGTAAAGTTTTCTGGATTAGGGCATTTAAAGCAAGTTATTGGGGAGTTTAGATTTTAATTATTCATTTTCAATAGAAGTAATAGAATCGCTTTGGTTTTCATGTTGGAAATGGTTTTACAGTGAAGCATTGTTTTGAGATGCAATATTGAGCAGGATTGACTCCCACGGCCCTCTAGTAAAAGAAGATAGAGCTAGTTTCTCATTCCTTTCCTCTCTCTAACAGTCCAAAGGCGTGCTCATTTTTTAATTACGGAATAGTCCTTCTGCGCAGGCCTGGAGGCAAGTCGAGAGCTTTGATTCGCTAAAAGTTGCATAGTTTTGTAGTTGGCATATAGTTTCGGAACACCGATTCCCACCTAGAGCGAGTTGCAGGCAGAAGTCAAGCAACAGCATCATTACTCTACAAAATTGATTGGAGCACAGACCACGCTCGTTATAAGTATGACGTTTTTATAGTATGAAGTTCCAGTTGAAATTTGAGGTTATGATTACTTGAAAGTTTTTTTTTAGGTCCTTGTGCTGGGCAAAGTTTATAAAGTCTAATTTGTTTAATAATGTGATTTAAGAAAATTTAACTTTAGGAAACCACCACTCACTCATGTTCAGTTCATATTCGTTTGTTTGGTTTGGAGATAACCTGTAATGTACATCGCCGCTTTATAAAGGTAACAACAATATTTTTTTATTATGAAATACTTTATTAGAGTTTCTGCTACTAATTGATGAATTTGTGAATTTAGATTTCTAGGTTATTGTTCTCATGTACGTAATAAATGTAAGCAATTGTTTGTCATTATCCATATCCATAAGACTTAGAGAAATTTAGGATAAAAAAAGGAATAGTTCGAATAATTCAATTTAGGTAGAAAGTCAGTAGTAAAATTTAGTGTACAGTTTCAAGGCAATATTAGTGTTTGTTAAAAGATTATTAAATATATGATGTAACTAAGTAACTCAACTTCCTAGTTTCTGTAATGAAATTAATGTCTACTATTTCTGAATACTGTGATATGTAATGATACTTGTAAACAAGAGGTTAGGTTTGTTTAATTGTTTTAAATTGTAGGAATATAAATGTGTAATTAAGCGACATGAATGTTTAAGATTTGTGGTCGAGAATTAATTTGGACATAGTAGTCTTCATTTCAAAATAAAAGGTTTGTTTTGTTATCAGATAAGAAATTACAAAATTTGAAATTTCAGCGGTTCCCAAGTATTCGAGACTTTGAGTATTTGTGACTTTGAAGCTTCGAGACTTTGAGTATTCGTGACTTCGAGTATTCCAGACTTCGAGTATTGGAAGGTTCCTGTTTTCCTGTTTTGCTGTATTCGAGAATTGGAGAGTTCCAGTTTTCGTGATTCATAATTCCTGATCAAGGCCCAGTTGCAACCAGAGGGAGACCAACCCTGCTGGATTAGATCAACGAATTTACTAGATTCATCATCGATTCGACATGAACTCAATACGTTTTGGCATTAGTAAGGATTATCGAATGAGGTAACAAATTTATTATATTTCTTTCCTCGATCAAAGTGAGTGCAACGAATCATGACCAATTATTAATTCAGTGAAATAATGAAAACGACGATATAATTTCTAATTAAAGTAATCTTCAAAATGCGCAATAATTTTAAAGACTTTTGAGATATTAATAAGGTTAGATAGTAATGTTAATAATTGAAATGTATATTTTTCAGATTTGATTATTTTGAGATTAATGAGTAATTATATTTTCGAGTGGTTGTTTCCTAAACATGCGCTTCATTTGGCTTGGTAACCTATTTCCTCTTGGTTTTGTATACATAGGTATTTAACAGTGTTTTGGTGTACAAACGTGTAGAAAAGAAATGTTTTCCTTTGTCCACGTTTTGCCTTCTAAATTTTTGGTTGTTTGCATCGCCCTAAATTTATTCTAAATTAAAACAAATTGATGAGACAAATGTATAACACAGATCAAGTTCTTTATGTTAAACAAATATAATAATGTAATGTTACAGTGACATGCCGATGTGATCAACTTCTTACTTTTCAAGTAAATCATCTAATGGACGACTTCTATCAAAGGGCATACCACTAAAGAAGTTTCCTATCTTCTGACCATGTTATTTCCCTATAATTCAGGTGGATAGTACAGGATTAAACGTACTTACTTTTAGCTAATTACTAAGGCTACAAGTATTTCTTCAGCGCATCTGATCATTTTGGTGCTCGCTACGAATAAAGTCAAAGTTTTTAAAAAAGCTCGATGAAAAATCATCATCAGAATTACTTTATTTGGAACAAATTATACGTTTCAGTATTGTTTTTCAAGTATAAATGTATGCAGAAGCACCACTTCTCAAAAACGTGCTCGATACTCTAGACTCTTATCAATGCTAGATCTCAGAAATGCACCGGGGATGTCAGCTCTACAAACGTTACAAGGCTTACTGTTATAAGAAAGAAGATCTGGAATACAAGGAGTTTGCCTATAAAATCTTCTCATTCCTGAAAAGTAGGCTACTCATTAAAAATATTTTATGACTGCTGTGTTCCGTTACATCGTTCATCCATTAAGAACAACAATCTTGTAGGAAATGAACATAAAATCATTGCTCTTCAGAAGCTGACGATCATAAAATAAAGCCTACATCTTGCAGCTTGGATATTATAAAGACGCCTTTCTCCATCTATGAATTTATATGATCATTGAATTGAGGAAAGTATGTAATATTTCTTTCGTATTAACTATTTAATTTCATTATTGCTCATTACAAAAACAATAATCATAATGGCCGTGATCATTGCCAAGCAAAACCACAAAGTGTTAACTGTCGTAATTAAAATAATTCTACTGTGGAGGACAAGGGCGCAACCAGACTTTTGCGAGGAGTTACCCGTCCTAGAGTAAACTTTTTGTGGTGTGAGGGGGTTTTAAATTGGGATTTTGCAGACCTCTTTTTACAAGATTGTTGTCTGATAAAGTTTTTATGGTGGGTGGGGGGTGGGGGGGTTATTATTTGACTTTTTAAAGGGTATTAGCTATGGGGAAACAAAATGTATCTTTTTTATCCAGACTGTTTCAAGAGTTCGAGATGGTTCTGCCAGACTGCATAAGCATCTTCACAAGAGGATAAACAAATTCATATGAAAGCGGAAACTTTGTTCCAGAAATGAAGAGGGTGGAAGATTACACAGGTGGCGTGAATTCAATTGAATCAATGTATAACTAGCTGAAACGTGCTACAAGATTTACTACCATAAATGTTTATGATGTCCAGTATCATTCTGAGACTGGTACGAGGGTGAACGAAAAATGCCAGTCTGAACGCGAATTGAGATGACCTTATCTTTGAATTAGTGGGATATTTTACAAAAATTCATAAAATGATCATGAAAACACGTTTTTTATGTAGACCTAGTGGATTAATTAAAGTAATTGCCATTATTAATTTATTGTTATTATTATTATTAAAATTACTATTATTATTAAGAAGTGTTCAGAACTATTGCATTGCAAAAGCAAGTAGAACGTTATAACAATCTGAGAAAACTTTTGGTAAGTAAAGTGAGCTGTTTTTGAAAATAGGTTACATGTTGACTGTGTTTTCAATATTGTTTTTAGCAAATCACTTTTGTTGTTGATAATACCTCAGCAAATTGAGTTTTTTCTCACAAAAATGTTTTAGAAGTTGATACTATGTGATGGTGGGGAATGAGCAATGTATGCAAAGAGAACTACAACTTCTCTCACGCATTAGCATCATCTATAATGAGAGTTCATGCGCTTTCCAGTTGACAAAAGTAGAAAGAGGATAAAGTACCTACGACTACTAGAATCAAGTTCTCTTAGTGCTTTGAACATTTTCAAGCTCATCTTTCTCCCCGATCATTATGTTGATAGGTATTTTTGAATTTATGTCACTATGCCTACAAATGAGTGATATTAGGATCCAGTTACCTCCTTGAGGTTGTTGTGGAATTTATTAAGGGTGTAAGGAGTGATGGTTGTTTTATGACAAACGTGCAACGATAAAGGGGAAGTTTGTTAAATTCGTTGACTGGGAATGTCAGTTGAGCTTGGGGTCACGTCTCCACTATTTGGATTTACCGCTGGCTTCATAGGCGGCGATTGGACTTCATAAGTTCAGGAGTTTGAAAGTTGGGGAAACTTGATGATTCTTGCAATATTTTCTCTGAAAGAGGATAACCACCTTCCCTCACACTTGAGTATTGATGTAAATATAAAATAAAATATATTAAATATAAATACATTGAATATATTAAATGTAGGGAATAAAATCATCACCATTCCAAGTTCACAGTACAGTACTAGTGGAATAAAATTAAATATATTTAATTATTAAATAAATCAAATAACATTGAATATATTATATGTAGGGAATAAAATCATTACCATTCCAAGTTTACAGTACAGTACTAGTGGAATAAAAGCCTCTTCAATCTTTTCCTGATATTCCTATTTTCTATTTCTCAGGTTTCCATAACATATTTTCCGTAATATAAATTTCCAATGCTTGTAAGATAGCAGAAAGATTAGATTATTAGTGGAAAGGCAGTCGAGTGCTGAGGTGGAAATAGGCTCCAATTGCCTTTCCAATTGTTGATAGGCTACCTGCTTTATTGGTAGAATACAATGACGGAGAGAAATAACTATTCGACTCTCGCTGCTAGAGCAAATTGATTAGTCGCGGTCCACTCTGGATAGCAGTGCCCTTCCTCCGATGCTGTGTGCCCTGTATACCCTTCCATAACCGCGAACCTTCATGATTGGCCCCAAATGCCTACGCATGAAACCTGTGAATCATTGTACGATGGGTGTACAGTACAAGCTGCCAGCGCGCACCCGCACACGCTCCAAACCGCAAATCTCGCCAACCCGGTGTGTTCGACTAAATCCACACAAGTCCATCTAGCGACCGATTACCCTGCTTATTACACTTGTACATAAACTAGTGCTGTCGTTCAGGCTTACCAACCCTACGAAACAATAAGATACACTATTTGTTCAGAGAAAATTGATACCGGGGGCTTTAAAACCTACTGATTTTCACTGATTTATCAACTTAATTGTCAGGTCAATCCCTTATTTCAATTTCAATTTATTCATACACACACAAAATTAATATAAAATTGAAGATTGAAAAAGACATAAAACAAGACTACAATAGTAAAAGAAAAAAACTGGCTCTGCGGTGGGGTGTGCTAGAGGGAGAAAAGAGGAGGAGAATACTCAACCAACTATGGTTTCCCATCATGGTGGAATGATACATGGGTATGCTCATGCTCATGCGGAGAACGAAAACTGGCTGCGTTTGCGCATGACGTCACTCAGGAAGCACTGCGCGCCAATCACAACATCCCAGTACGGAGAAATGTCTATTAAACTGATTTTATTTATAATGTATGCTTATTAAATTGATTGATATTTACGAAATCGATAAATGTAATCATTATTGTATGAATAATGGCGAAATTACCGGCATATGGTATCCAAAAAATTTGGAAATTGCTACCGGTTTCAACCCGTCAATGGGTAATAATGACAATCAGGAATTCATCAGGTATCATCAGGAATTTTTTTCATTATTGCCATTGTTGTTATTATTATGATTGATATTAGTCTATTATATTATTACTTATTATTATTATTATTTTTTTATTATCATCATCATCATTATTATTAGCTTCTAACTATTATATTATTTTTATTATTCATCTATTATTATGATTATTAGTATTATTATTAGTCCATTATTATTATTAATATTATTTATATTAGTCTATTATATTATTATTATTAGCTTATAAGTCTATTATATTATTTTATGATTCGTTTATTATTATTATTATTATTATTATTATTTATAGTATTTATATTAGTCTATTATTATTATCATCATTATTATTATATTAATATTAGATTATGAGTCTATTATATTATTTTTATTATTCGTCTATTATTATGATTATAATTATTATTATCTATATAAGTCTATTTTATTATTATTATTATTATTATTAATATTAATAGCCAGTTAAATAAACCATAATCTAATTTATTAATTTTTGACGAATGACTTGAAAATTTGCGCACAGATTTTGTATCTGAGATGAGTCAATACTTTATTTGCAAATGTTGACAGTAAATTGGAAATTGTAGTTCATGCAATGATTGTATTATGTCTGCTTTTAAAAGCCACGAGTGAGATCTAAGTTGGGGCACGAGACAAGCGAGTCATTTGTTTACTTAGACTCATTTCGTCGAATGATAGAGCTTGAAAAACTTAAATTCCTAAATTAGTTTAAGTTGAAATATCCCATCATATCACGGTAAATGAGGATGTGAATCTGAACGACTTGCGATTTGCTTCCAGAGTGACGTCACTGCTTCGGCGGTGGCCCCGCCCCCATGCGCACGAGCACACCCTTGTATCATTCCACCATTTCCCATGTACGAGAGGGGTGGTAGAATGATAAATAGGGGAAAGAAAAAGGAGAAGACGTAGTGGAAAGACCCTGAAGATGCGTACAGGGCGGAAAAGAAGGGAAGAGAGAGAGAGAGAGAGAGAGAGAGAGAGAGAGAGAGAGAGAGTGAGATTCAGATTCAGATGACTTTATTTGTGCAAATTTACAATGTATATGAATGATAAAAGTATTATTAATATTAGCAACTCTCAGATCCCCTAGTTCAGTGATGGGTAAACTACGGCCCGCGAGCTGGTTTAATCCGGCCCGCAACATGCTTTTGAGTACACACTAAAATCTCGTGTGTACATATTTAAAAAAAATATATAATATAATGCGAGATATACGTTTTGCGTTGCTGAATTTAAAAATATATTATCGCTTCTGAGTTTGCGTTGAGAGTTTAAAATGTGTTATTAATGAATTGGGGTAGGTACAGCTTACAACGGAACATCGACAGGAGAAGGACTCAAATTTTATTTGAATTGGATTTTCGCTGTTGAATTATGATGACGGAGTCATAATAAGTTTCGCGCCTCTGTTCACTGTTGTCAGTGGATAATGTTATGCTAATGCATAATGATAATGTTGTCATATGTTGAAACCAATACATGCTTGAAATTGGTCAAAAATTGCAAACAGAAACTAGTTTCATTATTGATCATTCAATACTAAAAGGCCCTCACAGTAAAAATTATTAGTATTATTATTTTAATAAAAAAATGTTCAACTTGATAGTTTGGTCTGAATGGAATTGTGGAATTATTCTTATCCAGAATAAAAAGGAAGTAATTAAGCTTTTAAATTTTTTAGTAAAAATAATACCAGACGACAGTGAAAGTCAAAACAACGAAAACAATCTTATTGGTTTGTTTTCAAGCTAAATATAAAAAATGTATCTATTGAAATAACTATCATGATTATTAGTGAGACATTCAATATAATATGAGCAATTAATTAATTTCATCCACTTTGGGTGAGGTTTAAAATTCCAATCTGCGTCAAAATGAGTGAATTCATATATTGTCAATTTTCCAAGTATTTCCGGGGGGAGTACCCCCGAACCAACCCCCCTCCACTTTGATAAAAATGAGTTTAAGAATTAGATTGCTGAAAAACTCAGTTGAATGTTGACTCTGTTGATCTCAGTTGAATCATTGCCTCTTTTCGTGAGCTAAACAAGAGTACCTACTATACTGTATTTTCAATTATTAAGGATAATCATCATTGAGGTAAAAAGTTTAAATTGATGACTGAAATGTAAACAAACGAGTTTAATGATAATTGATCAATTTGTTTTGGCCCGCACACATAATTTCTCATTTCAACTGGCCCTCTCCTTGAAAAGTTTGCCCATCTCTGCCCTTGAAGTGAAGTACAGTAAGTTGTTCTTAAAAAGTAAACTTAATGGTTGAATAGTTTTAGTAGAAAGGATTAAAAATACAACAAGTATATATTTTAAGGTATAATACAACAGAAATTATGGATGCGATTGTTTGAAAAAAAAAACATAATAAAAATAGAGCTTGGATCTGAGAGATGAATTTATTACACAAAGAGGCGAAGTCTTGGCCATTGAGGCCATTCTTACACTTAACCTTTTACCTGAACATGTCATACTAGTTTACATTGATGTGGATGAAATTGTCTAATATGAATTATCTAAGTTTGTTTAATCAATTCAAATGAGATAAATTAAAATTTAAAAATTTTACATGTATACATCAAAACAAAAAATAAAAGCTTATTAGAAATAATTTGTGGATTCAAAAAAGAAGTACCTAAAAATGAATAGATAAATAATTTAGATAATAGATAATAACCTAACCTAACTTAAAGGATTATAGCATGATCATTGATCATGCAGTTGCCTCAAGGCCGGACAGACGCTGCCATTTTCTCCAATCGATGTCTCCTCATGAGAAGCCCGCTCGGCTCTCATGATTCCTAATTGAACGTGGGAGTAGATTCCAAGCACGACAAGCGCTGACAACAAAAGACTTAGTATAAAGTGTCGTCCGGTGATTTGGTATCCTAAGAGTTCTGTCACCATTTCTGGTGTGGGATACGCTGTTTCTCCTACCTTCAGACACAAACTTGAAATCATTTTTGAAATATTTAGGAGTCCCACTGTTGAGAATGCTCTTTAGAAGTTTAAGTATTCTGATAAGCCTCTGATCAGGTAATTTTAAGGTGTTACTATGAATGTAGGATTGGGTTATATGCTCATGACGTTGTAAGGAGTAAACAAAACGCATGCAGTAGTTCTGACTACGCTGCAACCTTTCATTAAGTGTTACTGTCATATCGTTAATAACTGAATTGCAGTTCATGAAGTATGGGAAAATGAGAGTTTTGACAAGTAGTAGTCGTATATGCCTGGGAAGGATGTCTTGCATTTTCTTCAAAGAGTGCATGGCAGAGAAAACTCTTTTGCAGGTGCCTACAACATGTTCAGTCCAGTCAAGAGTAGTATTCATTATGATTCCTAAGTTTTTTACTGATTTGCAATATGAAATACTAGTCCCATCAACAGTGATTTTTGGAATTGATTGGAAGTCTATGCCATTAATTAAACGTGAGCAGCCAATGATTATAGGTTGAGTTTTAAGTGGATTGAGTTTGAGGCCATTCATTTTAGTCCATTCAGTGATTTTCACTATTTCTTCATTCATATTATGGATGGTTTGTTGAAGGTCTCTAACAGAGCATCTAGAATAAATTTGAAGATCATCAGCATAGGTGTGAAATTTGGAAAACCTGATTATGGAAGAAAGATCATTTGCATACAGTGTGAATAGAAGGGGGGCAAGAATTGAATCTTGGGGGACACCATGAATTACATTTTTCCACTTTGATTGCAATTCACCATCAGTAACACACTGCTTTCTGCCTGCAAGATAAGAATGAAACCATTTTACAGCTTGATGACTGAAACCAAGAAGGAGTAATTTGTTGAGAAGGATCCGGTGGTCAACAGTGCAGAGAGAATGAATGAATGAATCAATCAATCAATTTTATTTGATTTAGGTTAAAACTACAGGAGTCTTTTCTTACACCTCAACCTTAGCACTATATTACATTTTTCAAGCTAGAGCAATGAGAAAATTACAAAAAATTATACAAGAGAATAAGTTACAAGTACATAAAATAAAATTGTCATACCTGCCTACAAAAATCAAAAATCTATTAACAAACGCAAACCAATTATAAATACAAATTATGATTTCTACCTGTACATTCTAATTCTAGATCTAGTTTTTGAAGTTCCTTACTTATTAATGATTACAAAAAGGAGTGGTACATTAGAAAGATTGGAAATATAACTTAATGTAGTATCTTCTGTAAACTGAAGAGAGAGAGAGAGAGAGAGAGAGAGAGAGAGAGAGAGAGAGAGAGAGAGAGAGAGAGAGAGAGAGAGAGAGAGAGAGATAGAGAGAGAGAGAGAGAGAGAGAGAGCGAGAGAGAGAAGACAGAAAAGAATAAGTGAGTCAAAAATCTCAGTACACAATATCACCGGATTTCACCGGTGTACCACAATATCAGTACACTCAAAACCAAAAGGCATGGCAAACATCAGTCAGAGCAGAAACTCGGATCTCAGACATCAAGATCAAAGAAATAATTTATAGAAATCCAGTACTTTATCTCTTGTTTATTTTTCCTGGTAATTTTAGTATTCAGGAGGAGGTGTTCCGGAATTAAATTTATGATTTTAGTGCTTATATAAATTAACTGCCTTCTAATGCATTCAATATAAGTATTATACGTGACATATTTATTTGCAGTGTCTGTAACTATATTAACCAAAGAGTTCAGCGTAATGGGGAAGTAAGATTTATACTTGGTTATATAGTCAATTACATTTTTTACGTACAGTACTTACTGTCATTACCTCGAAGTCACTGAAAACCTGATTGGTTGGGTACAATCTAGGTTTATTTAGAATGGATTTAATTTCAATACGCCCCAATTTAGACTGACCGTTATTTTAGACTGACAATTTTGAGTGGCCTTAGCCGAGCGCATTAAACGCTGGAATCTATTAACGCATTAATTCTAGAATAAATATGAAATCTTTGCAGTAGTGAAATAAAGGACTAATATGAGAATTTTCGAAATAATTGAATTATGAGTAATCGATAAAAATATAGGATTAAACAAGTATTTTTCGAAACTGAAATCTCATAATAATGTCATAAAGATCTAAGCCTAAGTAAATCAGTTTATTGATGAAATCAAGCTGGTGCATTTTGTTATAGAGGACTTATTAAAGAGTCGTACCAAAAGAAACATAAATGATTTTGAGAATTCTGGTCACAAATAAATGATTTTGCAATTTCAGAGGGCAGCCTAACAACACAGGTTGAGACAGAGAATAAACTGATTCAGGTGTGACCTGAGAACTCTGACACCAGACCTGAACCAGCCAGGTCACATGACATTATTATCTTTTATTGTCAATAGGGTCAATTTCAATAACTTAATTTCACTATTTAGCTAGCTGGCAAGCTGGTAATCCTATCTAGATAATTATTATTACGAATAAACATAGATTAATATTTGTCTAGAATTCATAAAAAATAAGAGATTTACTGGTGGTATTAAAAAATTGATAGAGTATGGTATGTTTAGTTATCTTTAGTATCTATAGCTCTGAAGTTTTACAAAGTTATGGAAGTGTTTTTGTTTCAAAAGTTTGAATTTATTGAAGTTTGGATGCGTTCAAGTTTTTCTCATAAAGTGAGCAAGATTATCAAAAGTTCTAGCGTTTTTTAATGCTTTATTTTGTAGATGTATGTCACATAAGCTGAACTCCACTTACACTGTTATATTTCCTGCAAAAAGACTCCTTTATTATTTGTGATACTAATGATCTCTCTTAATTTATCATGTCCCGGAAATCATTGGCTTTCCACTTGACCAATGATTTTCTAATGAGATTAGCAGATTACCAATTATTATTAAAATATATTTTTTCGTTTCACCCACTTTGGGGTACTTTGAATCAACTATGATCTTGACAGTGCCTTCAAGAAATTGCCTCTTTCCGTCTTCTCTAATACTCCTTCATTGTTCTAGAAGTGTTTTTTTTTTATCTCCGGACATCACTGCACATGATACACGCTTGGGCTTTTCCTGGAACCTTTGATTTTGGATTTTCAAAATATTCCTGAGGCTGTTATGGTTTTTATGTTAGTTAATATTTTTGTTTTTTTTTCAAACGAAATCTTGAATCCAATTTTTGCCGCCTGTCTTTGCAGTTCTTTTATTTGACTTTCTGCTTCCGGCCAATCAAAGCTAAAATAGCCATATCATCTGAAAGTTCTAGGCAGTTGGATTTTAAACCTATCGTTCCCATTATAATTCCACTGTTTTGTACAGGTTCTAGTTCTGTTCTCTCACTGCTTTTTCTAATGAACATTGGAAAAGTGGTGATAATCTATCCCGTATAATCTCACACCCGTTTTAATTAAAAATGATTCTTTTACTTCTCCCATACATTTTTTTCTCTTTTTTCTTTTCATTTTACTTTTGAGTACGTATTTGTCAGTGTTGATTTAATTATTATTATTGCTGGTTTTATTTTTTATTTTATTATTAGCGTATGGCTTTTGATGGTGGGTAGTTAGTTCCACCTCACCGTTTAGCCATGTTATGGGGGCATGTTAGGATTAACGTCATGAAATTCAGGTCGGTTTATTTTTTGTTTAAAATATTTTTTTCATTTACATAAAAATAATATTTGTTAAAACGGATGTTTAACATCCTTTTATATCTTTAATCCGTTTTAAGAGATAGTATTTTTTATGTAGATGAAAAATTATTTTGAACAAAAAATAAACTGACAGATAAAATGATGCTCAAAAATTGAATACTTAACTAATTTAAATTAATTTTAAATGTAATACAAGTAACCTTTTTATATTTTGTCAAATTTTTCATAGTTTTTTAGAATTTTTAGAATTTATTATAAACTCATAATATATTTGGCACCGACTCTTATTAAATTTGATATTTTCTAAACGAAAAGTGTAATCTTAAAAAACACTTAACTTACTGGAAATAATATTTGTTCAAGAGTGTGAACATTCAATGGTATATCTTTACTGAATCTACTTCCTATTCAGGATGTTTTAATAAATGTTTTGGGATGCAAATTTTACAAATTACAAGAACCAATCCCACTGTAAGCTACTGTAATTACTATTACTAATGACTTTGCTTAATAAATTAAAAATGTTATATAGATTCATTTACTAGAATCTAAGCCGAATTGGAGGGTCAGCCTAATGAGACTGATTGCAGAAAATTTGGATGAAAACTTTGAATGAATGAACAAAATGTGATGGATTCTAACAAGGATTCAACCTGTACGCAACCCTCCGAGTTTTACAAACGACCAAAACCAAAAAGGCTTCAAGTAAAGTGGAGGCACGTTTGTTTGTCGACCCAAACAGAGAGTTTTTCTAATAACTCTTTTAGAGGGTACAATAAATCAACTTAGGAAACCTCTCTTTGTTCACAAAATTCTCTTCACCAATACTTTCATCCGTTGGGAGTGGCGTTGAAATTCTCCCCGTTTATCAGCTTTTCCTCATTCTAAGCACTGACATTTTCAATTGTTTCTGCTCCCGCTCAACACGTGCTGCCTGGTATTGTAATGTTCACGTGTTGTAGCCTCATCTAGAAGAGAGTTTTGGAAAAAAGAATTTTTCAAGAGTCTCTGGAAGAAAAGTTTCAAAGAATATTGTATTCAAAAAGTTGGAATTGACATATTAGTGGTAGGATTTCTAAAGAATCATGAAATCAAGTAAACCCGCTTGTGAAGTTTACAGATTTTATACTACATTCAGAGCATTGTATAATCAAGTAATCTGATAAATGGTTAAAATTAAAAATGAGTATTACAAAATATCTAAAATGCTACATGAAAATTTAATAGTCAGATTGATGTTTGAAACCAGAATTGTTAATTTTATTAGCTCTATTTCATGATTGGAATAAGATAATATACATGATCTAGCTAATGATAGTAAAACAAGTTGGAAAGGGCAAATTATTCTCAAATTTTTAATTTATCCATTCAGATTATCTTTCTTGAGACCACTGTTTCGTGATTAGCTTAATCGAATTATTGGATAACAAGAGCTTTTAATAATAATTCAGTTTCTGTACTTTCTGCTGTAAGAATTTGTAAACCAATAAATTTATTTACTGTATTCAAGTAGAAATTAGGTGGAAATTGAAGAGAATTAAACTAAATATTTTTACATTGGATTGGAATAGCTCCATTTGTGGCATAAATTTTCACATTATAGCATAATAATGTTACTGTATATTCTTGATTTCAGATAGCAATTAAACTAAGTAACTTACGTGAAAGTGATAAGAGAACAAGTCTGAATGAATCAAAAGACAAATTGAGCGAACTTACATTGAAACTTTTATTCGAAGAATAACAAACTATAGCCTATTATCTAGAATCTAGTTAATAAAATTCAATTTTCCGCTAATCATATTATAAAAATATGAGGAGAAACTAAGCAAAACTAGGCAAACAAGTGAAAAAGTATTTCATTTTTATATTAAAATTATTTAATATGGTACTGTTAATATATCCTAATCTTGAAGTTGGAATTATGTACCTCCTTGAATGGGATGGAATTTTTGGTAAGCAAGAAAAATCATAGAATAGGTAAGTAAGGGCAATGAAGTCTCAACACGTTTCTAATTATTATTTAAATTATAATTTTTTCAAATTATTTCAATTTTCTCATTAGATTCTGTGGTGTTTGATTTGAGAGGGGGGGGGGGGTGTGCCTTTTATGCGCTTGAAGTTATTTCGGTGGTCGGAAGCTGCAGTTGGGCAAATTCCCGAAAAATCTGTTAGGACACACCACTCCAGCTCAAATCCACATAATAAAATATCCGTCCTTGCGGAATACAATTGCGGGGTGAGATACAGAGTAGCTGCTATCTACGCCCACGCAACCATAATCCAACAGAGAAAGATAAATCTGGAATCAGGAAAAAAATCAGCTAAGTCCCTCTCGCGAGCGAAGATTGGGTGCGGAATATGCAATTCTTGCTAGTTGAACCCTCCTCGCAATTCACGCTAGCGAGGTGGAAAAGGTATGAGAAAATAATCCTGATACAAATCGTCTTCCAATAAGTAATTGAGAGAATCAATACCATTACCTCTCGGCTATACTGCTTGATGGTCCGCTGAAATAATCTATAAATATAACCTGCAGCCAGGGTCGAGCAAGTATCATAAATAATCAGAACTATAGTTTTTTTAAAAATTAATATGGGTTTTTAATAAATGTAAAATTGAAAGTATTAAATTCAATAATAAAAGACAAAAATTCATGAGCGGAGATACAACTCTTGCTAATAGATCTAATCGTCAAGATACTGAAATTAATAGATTATATAATAAATAAAATTTTCATATGAGCATTTAGGTCTTTAGCCTAAGGATATGTGAGTTACGAGAGAGTTCGTTTGATGGCAATTTACAACTAGATATGCCTGATAGTTTGCATAGACCTTTTTTGATTTATAAAATTTCTACTTTTTTGATTTATAAATATTTGGGCCCAATTATACGCGCACTTGTCGAAGTATAATATCTTCTTTGGCTCGTCACAAGTTGGCGTCACCCTCAGACATCTTGGATTGCTCCTCGTGGTCGATCGCGAATTTAATTCGATTTTAAAAGGTTTGACTTATTGAAACTTCGGCAATTTTTAGGTTGCGATCAAACGGCGGGATTCAAGACATTAAAACTACAATAACATTTAACAAGAGTGATTATCACATTAAAAAGTTATCGTGTAGGGGAGGTTTAAAAACAGGACCTCTCCCTTAGCCAGCCTAGATTTTTGTGAAGTGTCTCCTTCTTCAAGTTCTGTGTACAGTAACTTGGAGAAGGAACTGCGTCATGCGGTAAATCCGCCAATCACAGCGCAAAAATTTATTTTCCTCTAATGAGGAGCCTACACCCGATTTTAAGTACGGTGTACCAAACGCAAGAAAAATAATAATTGAAGAATTGGAGGATGAAACAATTAAATTAAAGAAATTAATAATTAGCAGGACAAGTATAGGCAGATTTCCCAAGTTGATTAAAAAACACAAATACAAGAAATAAATTACAATATTAAATTTTAACGAAAAGGAAAGTGACATCGATAAACCGGTAACAATTGTTTGATAAGCCAGTTTTATCAAGACAATTGACAAGCTAACCTTTCACATAAAGTAAACAACTTTTACGTATTTCAGCCCATTGTATGGCGCTGATTTATAATTAATTTGGCCAATGTTTGTGCAACTAAGTTTTTATACAAAATAAATAATATGAAAGATATTTCTGAGTGAGTATTAATATTACAATTTTCTACCTCATTTTCTCAGATTAATTACGATATCATTAACTATTTGGGGTTGGTGAATTTTCATCGTGACACATCTTACACCCCGATGTTGGAATCATGTACTCCATTGAATCAAATTTTTGATAAGCAAGAAAGATAATTTACAGAATAAGGTAAGAATGGGTATGGGAGAGGAAGTCCCAACGGGTCTATTGCTTTTCCGTAACTTACCGAGTGTGTCCAGGACCTGCCTCCCACGAGGATGAAAGTCGAATACCGGAACAGTTTGTCCCGTTCAGCAAAAGTTAAGTTAGGGAAAGGGGGGAGGGGGACAGAGCACATATTCTGCCTTCTTCTTCCGTCACAACCCAATAGTGATAAATAATGCAGTGTGTAGTGGCCGTGGCGGAAGGTGGCTGTCTGCCAGGTTTACTAGTCAAACGTTGGCGCTTGTGTAGGCAGTGGCCCAACTCAACAGCCCCGCACGCAACGGCTCCCACAGGTAGCTCAAAATTTGCGACTATCCAATTGTCCGCCGCAGTATTTATTCTATGAAAATAAAGATACACTCGCGTATTAGATTGCGACCACTTGATTTCCAGATTTCCAATCCAATTCCCCAGCTCAGATTCGAGTTGAAGCATGTTGATATCGAATATGGCGATGAATTTTCAGCTCGTGTTGATTCTAGTACACTTTTTAAACTGGTACAAATGTCAAATGACCTTCATATTTTGATATACAGAAATTTCAATATGTGAGTGGAACGTAGTAAGTAGCCGGAAAGATGAGCAATAAATAGGTGTATGGTTTGAATGAGAAGACTGCAGTAGCTTGGTGATGGAAGTATTTCGGGAATCGTCGCTGTAACAGAAGTGGTAGTAGGCCACTTTGTATACAGCTCGAAAGGTTTAAAAGGTCTAATGAAGCTTTGATGTTTTAACAAAACTCTTGGGCACACACGGTATTAAAGGGAAGAACTGCAAAAGAAGCCAAATACTGAAAAAACTGTTAAATGCCAAATAGCAACCGGAATGAGCTGAAACAAACGAGCACATAATAAAATAATAACAAGTAAACAATCAACAGAGGGTAGGAGAACACAGTCACAACAAGCAAGTTTCAAAACAACTTCAATATGCATTTCAATTAATACCGACTCTATTCTAAGTATTTGGGTTGAAATGAATGGAAAAAGATAATTACGACGAACTGATTGATTTTCCCCAACTAGATAATGTCAAGGAGAAAGTTCTGAAGACAAGTTATTTCCAATAAGCTGAAGAAAATATAATGTGGAGAGCAGGGATAATAACTGGAAATGTTTCTCTGAAAGATCAATATTTCATTAGTTATGATATGTTTTTGCTATCTGTGGAATGCAAAAGACATCTCTAATAAGTTTTTCAAAATCGGCAACTCTTTTCCAGCCATGTCATTTGAAAGCGCAAAGAAGATGTTAGAGAAAAATGAAAAATTGTTGATGGCAAGACAGGTACGAGTTATTACTATTACGATTTTTGAAAGCAAAGAAGCACGGGAACGGCGTATTTAAACTGACAGATAAATTCATGTTGGTTGAGATTCAGTGAAGAGTGACAGTTTCGAACACAAACAACTAGTCAAGCTACGCGTAAGTGGATTGAAGATAAGAGAGACAACGAGATGAAGATTGAAAGTGAAAGATAGAAATCGTATTTAGGCTTCCATAGAGGGAGTGATGAAGAGGGAAAGAAAGATGTTACAAGAGAAGAGGATTTAGTTTGTGGTAAGCAAAGCTCTGACCAAAAGGGGCATAAACCTGAGACCAGCGTTATTGTTTCAGACAGTAATCTGCTCTCCTGGCAGAGAACTCATCCTCGCAATACCTTTCTCTATACTGGCTTCCTTTGTGAAACGAGATGAGGTAGCCTCATCCCAGAGTTCTGGGCTATAAACAAACCTACTCTAGGATAGCTTTAATGGTATTACATGGCTGTGTGTCTACTCGCTGAAGAATAATTTGTCAAGTGTATGATATCAATGACCTTTCAAAAAGGTGCAACAGTGTAACTGAACCGGAAAACTGCAGTTTCCGAATCAACTGAAAGAAGACTAAAGTTGAATCTAGGATGAACCAGTGGTGTAACTATGGAGTGATCCATATGGTGAAGACTTGAAAGACAATTTTTGACAAAAGATTTTTTTTTAGATTACGTCTTGGAGACTCCAGTTAAGGAGTATAAGACATGTCAGATCAACAATTACACACTAGATATAATAATTATTACTATATCAATTAGTTGAGGTGAGGCTTAATTTTGATGTGAAAGGAAGTCTTGTACACTATAAAAAGCTTGACCAACTAAATATTTTTTCAATTGTTTTTTAAATATTTCTATATTTTCAAGACTCTTTAAAAACTGCGGTAGCTTGTTGTAGAATTTCCTACCAATATAACTAGGTTTTTGTTTGAATAAGCTACTATTGTGACTCACCAAGTGATAATCTCCTCAGCTTCTTGTATTATAATCATGTACGTCAAGATTTTGGTTAATATTATTCGTTTTTACATTTAAAGTAGTTTCATACACATATAAGCAGGGTACAGTTAGGAGACCAAGTCTCTTGAACAACGGACTACATGAATCTAATCTATTTACTCTTTCTATACACCTAACCGCTTTCTTTTGGATCTTAAACACCCTATCAAGATTTTGTTTTGATGAATTACCCCATACTAAGATAGCATACCTAATATGTGACAGTAAGAGCCCATGGTAAGCTGTAAAAAGTAGCTTTTTGTCATTCAATCTAGCGAGCTGTCGCGGGACAAATACCCCAGATGAAATTTTACCACATATTTTTTCAATGTATGGAGCCCAGGTCAATCGTCTATCCAACAAAACTCCTAGAAATGCAACTTTTCTTCCTGGTCTAATTGATTATCATTTACAAACACGTTTATAGCCCTATCTTCATTTAAATTATGTTTGTTTTTGAATTGAAGGTATTGGCATTTTTTACTATTTATTAATAATTTCAACTGATTTAAGAATTGGGCAATGGACTGCACACCTGTATGGGCATTTCTTTCTAAATTATCTAGAATGGAATTGCTGAAAATGACTGATGTATCGTCTGCAAATAAGAGGGCTCTACCACTAATTATTTTTTTAGGTAAACCGTTGACATACAACAAAAAACGAAATGGACCTAGTATTGCTCCTGAGGCATTTCAGCTTGGAGAAGATGTCTGGAATCGTTAAAAATGTGGCTTTAGAAGGATTAGTTTTTCAAAAACCTTCCTTTCATAAACCCCTTTTTTTAAATAAATTTTCTAGAACGGTTCGTGCATTGTTCTAATTGAGAAAGGTGGGGGATCAGAGAGTCAATAGTTTCAAGTGGCAGCTTCAATGAGGGTATGGATCACCCATTGACAAAGAAATTGGCTCATGGGAAACAATAATGAACAAAATCAACTTTGACACATTACGTGTTTGGATTGCTAAAATATATGAATTTTTTTTTGAGGATGAAGCCCACATAGGTCTGAGACCTGTGCGTGGGTAATGAGCTGGATGATGGTGATTAATGAGTTGGACCTACAGTTTTAGGTGGGTTCCGAACCACCGGGAAGTGATTTTCAGCAGAGAACCGTGTCTTTTTTGCTGGCCAATCTAATCGGTCATCGTTACAAACAGGACCTACGAGAACGCAGCTTATCTATCTGATTGAACAGATAGAATTCACGAGTAGAATCACCAAAAATGTGGTTTTAGAGGGATTATTTTCCTAAAAACTTCCGGGGAAGTACCCTCGAACTTCTTCTTTTTAGAAGAAGTTAGTCATAGTCTATATAATTATTATTGTCATCTTCATAAATTGTTGGAGGACTTTTCTTCTTTGCTTATACTACTCCTACTCCCCCCTGAACTCTGAAGTCTAAAGCTCACATTATTGCTTCAGATAAGTTCAACGATTCAGTCTCGTGGAAGTATTGTACATACATAGAATAGGACGAACTATTTTATGATGATAACATCTATCATTTGAGGAGAATAGAGCCGCAGTTAGTCAGGACAGTAATATTAAAGCAGATTCCAACTTGCAAATGAACTAAATTTTAATCATTCTTTTAAGATTAAACTAGATTTTTCAGAAGAGGTGTAGGGGAGCAATTAATTCTATCATACATACTCCATAGCTCACGGAACGGGGTCATTCAGAATAGAATAAAATAAATTTGAACAGAGCAGGATATTTTACGGTGGTAGGATATCAATGAAATAATAGGTTGGATTGCTTGAATTGCAATGTTGCCAACTTTTTGACATTAATAGACTACTAACGACTTGCAGTCATAATGCAAATGAAACAATTTATATTTACACACTTCGAAACATCGAAGAATTGTATTCGGACTCGTTTGAGTCCATTGTTAACAGACTGTAGACAAAATTCTATTTTTTTATCAAAATTATGACGGCAAGTCTTTAGAATTAGTGTCAAAAGATGGTTTGAAAAATAAATTATATTCAAGGAGAAGTAATTTCAATTACAATTATTGAAAAATATATATGAAAACGAAGAGGTTAATGCATTATATTCATACCCTGATAAGCACTTTTACTAATTTATGCAGGATATATCTTCGTTGATATGTTGTGATCTACCAAGCATCAATGTGTGTATTATTATAAATTAAACTATTTTCTCTGGTTGAATAATAAATAATTATTTTCCTTGATACATTCCACAATAATCGAATTTTCATGCGGTACAAATTGAGAATATTGTTGAAATTGTACTTATAACAGAACACTGTGCGTTCCATTTCTACTCAGAACAGTATTCATTTTCTAAAAAGTTTTCATCAATTTCTGCACGCTTGCTCTATTACATTACAACAATGGATCTGTCCACATAACAGCCGTATTAGAGATTGTTGGAGACCATGAAAATCTGAAGGATATAAATTGTGGGAACTATGAGCCAGAGGTTGGCTAATCTATTCGCTAGGGATAGTTGAGGAGGAGTGGGCGAGTGGGCGCTCAGATGCTTACACTGACCGCTTCAACACGTGTAGTGGAATGTCGGTTACCTTACCTACTATAACGTGCATTGAATACGCCTACGCCATCTCGCCTGGTAGCGATCCTTACCTTATACAACCCTCAAATTTCAACCGTTTGCAAATTAATAGAACCGAATTTCGATATTTTATAATAACATATTGGATATTCTACAGACTCGAGAGGGAATCACGTCAAACTTCTTTGTTCTTGATACTAAACCTATATGTTATTTCAACCTCAAGCTACATGGGCTACTCTTCTAATATATTCACATTAGGTAGAGTATTATTTTGTTGTTCATGAGATAAAACTACGTCCTACAATTCAACCTCAGAAGACTTGTCTGTGCAAAAAGGATACTAAAACAGGATAAAATGATCACTTCTCTTTAGTTTGCGTCTAGCAGTACCGGTACGCAGTGCGCTATGCAAAAGTGTGGATGTGGGAAAACCCCGCTTAACTTTCTCAGAATGAGACGTCAAAATGTTTCTCGATGATGCCCACATGAATCTGAGACTTGTGCATCTGTAATTAGGTGAATGATGAGAACGTCAGGCTGAACGAAAATCGAGCTTATCTAAATAGAGCTTAGTAAATCTAGTGCAGGAGTAGCACTAACCAAGAAATTAATGCGATATTGTTCAATTAATGCATAACTTAGTGTTAACGTCTCACCAATTACACCACTAGCAATTACATAAAACCAATTACACCACTGCGGATGCCATTTCAATGCAGCCAAAATTGTTCTGGAATAAATGCGAAGTCTACAAAATGTACATAGTGAAATAAGTAAAATGAAAATGTATTGAATAATTGAATGATGTGTAATCGATGAAAATATAGGCTACCGAAACTGAATTCTCATATCATAACAATCTAAACATGAATAAATCAATTTATCGATGAAATAGAACTGGTGCATTGCAGAAAACGTATTGCATAGGCGTACAAAGAGGAAAATAAATGATTTTGAGAATTCCGACCACAAACTTTCTTGAAATGAGTTGTCAAGGGTTTCAAAGCAGTTAGTCAAAATTATCCTGGACTGAATGCGAAATCTTTTCGAACAGTAATTTTGCCTGTGGAAATGTTTGAAATAAATCATTTGGTAATCTGGGCGTCGAAAGCGTTTGCGGCCGGCGTCAAGTAAAAGCGTTCAGTAATCTGCTCCGACGGCAATGAATAGCTTACAATTCGAAATTTGCCATTTTATTCGTTGCGGAATGATGGCAACGGATTACAGTCTTTCATCGTGCAGAATTCGTTTCAAGCTGAACAAACACCGAATGAATTCGCGTCTACTGTTTCAGTGCACTTTGTATTCGCATCCTACAGGCGTATATTATGATGTGCTCGATTCTATGGTTGAAAGAACCGAACGGATGCGAGATTTTACTACTATCATAGAAGGTTGAACCCTCTTCTACCCCCTGATCATCGTAAACCGGATAAACAAACATTGCAGTGCGAGTGCGAATTATTATTTGTTTATGGTTTATTGTGGAGTGTCATCGTATTGACTTCCTGCAATTCTGCGGCTCTTCAAATTACAATACTAGCATCAAACAAAATCAACGTTGATCCGCATCCTATTCCATCAAACAGAGACGAGAGTTGATGCAGAAATATTCTCTGATCTTGGCTGGTGCAAAAATTACAAAACAAGCTCATGATGTTCAGTCACGGTAGGTCTACTTGTATCCGCGATTATTTATGACCACGGAAGGATTGACAATAATTATGACCTGGCAGGACTAGCTGTTATCAATTTTCCAAAACCATAGTAAGTCAGATTTCCATGAAACCCCTTGGTGTTAAGCATTGCAGTCCATTGGGTAAGGCTGATAAATTTAATAACTAGATATGATTACAATCATACAATCAACTCATTTTAAACGGGCAATGAGTTATTTCATCAAGGACGTTGGAAAAATTTAAGCGAAAAAGGCGTTTCCTTGGCTTATGATCATCTTAATATTTGAATTATACGGCAGGATCCTTCTGCTTACTGCTAGTCTTGAAACACTGGAAAGTTTACAGGGGAGGATTTGAACTGCAATCTGAATTTAATATTTTGGAAATGGCAATTATTTCCTAAAAAATACTTTAGAAAGGATGAAAGGTATCCAGGAAGCGTCGTTTGTTGATTAGGGAAAGCATAAAATTGCTCATTGACAATGATTTAAAGAAGGGGAGGAATAAAGATGGCTCTAGGCTTTCATTTAGTTTTTAAAAATAGCTTTAATATAGATTCTCCAAACATGAAATGGCTCTCACAATCATTTCCTTGTATTTCGCAGTGGAGTTCAGGATTCAAGTACATGCAATACTGTTTAATTCCTAATGAACCAGGCTAATTGACGCTAACGTACGCTAAATTCCTAATGTACGCTACGTTTACCAGCACCTGATATCTTTCCAAGATTATTTCTCTCCTTCAAGATTGATCTAGATTTAATTAAACACTGACAACTGATTGTTCAACGGTCACCATTGGTTTTAATGTTGAAGTTTTAAAAGATATACCTTTTATATCTCAAATCTGATTCAAGGATTATTTATAGTAGAATGTTTTATTTTAAAACACGTTGTGACATTGATGAAGCAATAGATGTTGATTAGGTTAGAAGTATTTCAATGCCAGCGATGAATTTATTCGTCTTTGACATTGAGATGCTTATAACAATTTTGTTTTTAATATAATTAATTGTCAAGTTACATCGGGTCGGTAGCAGATTAGTGAGTGGTGAGTTGGTGTCTTGTGTTGATGGATGCAGGATTGGACGGGACATTCCATCTGGCATGGCATCCCATCACAAAAAGGTAAGACCTTAGTTAATTTTACAATTTCATTCATGAGGTAAAGAATAGGCTGACGCCCACATCCAATCAACTTGCTCTATCTTGAGCTTAGTTTTAAAATATTCAGATATGCCAAGCGTGCAAGCGAGATGCCAATCCCCTTATTTCTACTAAATTACTAGCTTGTATAAAAGTCAGTTCAATAAATTTTCATATTTTGTTTTGGGATAAAAGTTAGACTTTGAGATGTCAAATTATAATGTTAAAATATAGATACAATATTCTATTTTGAGTGAGTAAACTTTCATTTCAATCAACCTGAGCAATGCATGCTATTACAGAACGCAATGTCAGTTGAAGTAAAGAGGGGACTCCACATCATTTCAATTTCTCCGCACTTCTTCAGTACTAGTAGATTAGATTAGTAGTTGGTCTTAACTAGACTTACAGTACTTTCAAGAAGGAATGCAACACTTTCTCCCATTGAAAGGGACAACATACATTATTTTATTATATGAGTGTGCGACAAGGAACAGAGGAAAAATAAGTTTTAACGAGTCTTCTAGAAAAAGATTGAGAATATTACGTACAGAGAATATACAATGATTTATTCTATTAAATACAATATCTTTAGCAACAATATATACAGAAATATAATAGTAATATAGTATACTATTCTATATAATAATGGTATACATCTGAGAATATATAATATTATATATATAAGTTATATTTCAAGTCCGTGTGATTGCTTTTTTAAAAAGCAATCTTTATTTTCACAAACATGAAATTAATAAAAGAATTCAATATACATTTGAATAATTAAACTCAAAAATTTGAGGAGGTGAGTACCTTACGCTACGATGGTGTTAGCTGGACTGACGAGAGGCTGTCCGGTCGTGGGAAACCTGCGTTGAATTGATGATCCAGGAATTCTAGGAAAGCAGCCTATAAAGGTGCTGACTCCTACAGGAACTCATGATATAACTCCTCCATCCCTAAAGAGAACTTCGGGGGTTGGCTGCGAAGTTCTGGAAGAAGGATCTCTTTTGGAAAGTCTTTTGTACACAGCAAGGATAACACCCAATACAATCACAATGTACAATATTGATGTGAAGATGTTGACGTCAGTGGTGAAGTATGAATTTCGAATCACTGGTGACACTTGATTGTAGTTGAATTTTTCAAAGTCCAAATTTTTAATATTAATTTGGAAGTCTGGAAGTTGGTGGTCTTGAAGTTCTAATTTGATGTCTTCTAGAAATTTCGGGTGTCCTCTAAGTTGAGATGAATGGAAAAGAGGTTTTCCTTGATAGTAAACTCTTCCTTCAGCTGTGTTGATAAAAAAGATTCCTTGAAGTATTTTAACAGCGGTTTCGGTTTTACTTTCGATGTTGAAAGTCTCTTTCTTTGGTAGAACTGCCAGATATTGCTGCATTTCGGGAATCCATTTTAGGAGGTTCTCTTCAATTTGGACAGCGGTGTATTTACAGTTGTCCGTTGTGCCGGTTGAGATGATCGCCGCTTCGCATGAGAGTTGTTGATGGGAGATGTCTTCGGATGAGCATAGATATTCGTTATCTCCTATCAATTTACATTTTCTATCTAATCCTTCAAATTTTGAATTTGACAAATTGTCAAAAGATTTCAATATGTACTTATTACGTGGGAATATGGTTACAAAACCAGATTCTAAATTACTTGGTACTGATAACAGTTCATAAAAATCGAAAATTACTTCTTCCACAATTGGAAATTCGAGAAAATAAATGATTTCATTATTAATATAATTAGTAGAGTGAATATTGATGTTGTGGAACTTATCCATAATTAAAAACTCAAGAAGTTGTCGAATTCCACTTTATTTGTTACACAAATTACAGTACCATGGTTTCAGGGTACCTACCCCATCCTCAGCAAGACTGATTTGAAACTAAAGGAAGAAGCAAGGAAGCCTCTGGAGAAAAATGTATACAAGAGCTACTTGATCATGGAGATAGCAGAAACAATAATAATAATTTATAACAAGAATGACTTAATTCTAGCTTAAAATTATATTTGGTATTTTTAGTTTATTTCTATTTCATGATGAGAATTTAATTATTGAACAAATTTGACCGAAATGGTAAACATGACAAAATAAGCTGCCAACCTAACAACTTGAACAGGTGGCTAATTTAAAATCATATTTTAACATCCTAACCTAATGCACTAGATTAAAGGTATTACTAAATTGACCAAACTATGACTATATGACTATTATTGACCAAAACTCATTAATTACATTAAATTCAACATTGACAATAAAAATGATTCCTAATCTAAGGCACAAGATTAAATAAATAAATAATGAGGCCCTATTTAGCCCATAAACTCTAGGATGTCTGGCCTAATCTGTTTTGTCCAGGGTGTCTTTGGCTAACCTGGTTATAAGGTGATAATAATTACAACCTAAACTTAATAATATTCCCAACTCAAAAAGGTGCCTCATCCTCTGAAATATGAAATTTTAGTCTACTAGGTAAAAATACAGAAAATCTGTAAAAAACCAACAAATGAAACCCATGAAAATTGACTATTAACCTATTTTGTAACTTACTGAAATTAAACTTAATTTACATTAAATTCATTAAAATTAACATTAAATTTAAAATTAACATTAAATTAACATTAAAACCCAACTCGAAAAGGTGCCTCATCCTCTGAAATAACCTATTTTGTATCCACTGAACCAAATTTACCCATTTCAATCTAAAAAGATTTCATTATTAATTAGCTTACAATCTACGTTGATTAATTTTTCTATTTCTAACATCTTATCATACTTAATATCTAATGGAAGCTTATTATTATAAAATTTCGACACTTTCAAAAGTTCATTGAACAGTTCTTTAGTAGACATGATACTAGGATGAAGGACGCCTACTTTACAAAATGCAATTGAATTTTCGATGTCTTGAACTACGTTTAACATCATATTATAGGCAATGAATAATTGATTCAAAATATCCTTAATTTTTTCTAATTCTACAAAATCATTAAAATTGTTCATAACTAACATAAATTTTTGTTTCATTTCTTCAAAGTTCTCATTTACTAGTTTAATAGTTCTATTAAATTCTACAATAATATTTTGACTAACTGAATAATGATTAGCAACTTGATCAGCTAAATTATCTTGGTTTTTATATAATTCGAAAATCAACTTATCATATTTTTGTCCATCATAAGCATCTAAATTACCAGTGACAAATTTTAGAACAGATCCAAGGCCATTGATTAGACCTCTTTTATTACGTTTGACATTTTCATTGTTAACAAGAATTATTTCGAGTTTCTCTTCAATAACAGTTTTTGTGTGGTTGATAAATTTCAGATAATTAATTGCTTCTCTTAGCTTACTACTATTGTCTGTTACAAAGTCGGTTTTTGCACTTAAACTAATATTCTTCCAAAAATAATGGGTAACATTTTCATAATAGTTGTTCAAATTTTCAAGTTGCAAATACATCAATTTTAAATCATAATTATGTACAAAAACATGAGAACTATATTCTAACTTAGCTTTTCCAAGATGTATTGGAACAATTCCTAAATTTACAGTTACATTTTTGATTTCCACTGTTGCTCCTGGGGTTGCTCCATACAGGATGAGGAAGGACCTGGAACAGGATTGTCATTGTTAAGAGTCGGTTGAGTCACTGTTTGAGGTTTTTCAATCTCATTAGTTTTAGCAATTTTTCTAGGTCTTTTCATTTTTGATAGGTGTATTTTGGTTTTGGTATTATGGTGTCTGGGTACAATTTTCGCTGTTTTCAACTGTCTGTTTACAGATTCAACTTTTTCTTTATTATATTTATTCTTGGTTTTACTCTGTTTTTGCATGTTTTTTATGTAGATTTCTGGAGGAACTTCAGGCAACGTTTCTCTATTCTCATTCACTTTATCAATTACCTTTTCTTTGGTTGTTTGATTCATTTCTCGAATGTGTTCGTAGAGTTTTTTGGTTTTTTCCTTGTGTTGATTGATATAATCACTCATCATCTGTTTACTAATGTCAATGTCAAGTAGAGCGTTTGCGTTTATGTGTCCGTTTAAAATCTCAAATGGTGTCAATTTAGTAACAGAGTGAATACTATTGTTATACGCTAAAATTGAATGTTTTATTTTTTTATCGATGGAGTCTTCTTTGAATTGATCTTGATTGTTGAGAAGTCTGATGTGTTCGATCAGGGTTGAGTGGAGTCTTTCACACATACCGTTGGAAGGAGGGTGTTGTGTGCTAATAAAATGAATTTTGATCTTGTGTAATGCCATCAATTCTTTCACAACATTATTATTGAATTCAGTGCCGTTATCCGAAACTATAGTTTCCGGAACGCCGTGATGACTGAAGAAATCCAATAGTTTATCTACTATTTCAACCCCTTGTGCGCCAGCAAGTGGGTATGCTTGTGCATAACGTGAAAAACTGTCTATTATTGTCAAGAATTTTCGTCTGTCGAAAGTAATGCTATCAATATGAATAGTTTGAAGTGGTTTTGAAGCAGTGGGTGTGAGATTCATTTCCAGGTCAATGGAACTCTTTCATATTTTGTTTTTAAGCATATGTCACATTTATTGATAAAATTCTGAATACGATTTCGAATATTTGGCCAATAGTATTTTCTTCTAATTTGCTCATATGTTTCTTGAATTCCACGGTGATTATTTTTTCCTACATGATAGTTATCAATTATCTCTTTTATTTCTTCTTCGTCTGTAACATCAATTAATCTTTTCGTACAACGAACTAAGTTGAGTTGCGTATTTTTGAAGTAAGTTGCAATTACTACAGTAAATTTCTCATAGAAATCACTCTCAAAAAATAGACAATATTTAACATTCGGAACTAAATATTCTTTTACAAATTCTACAACGTCTTTCTCAAAATTGTTCTCAGAAATTTCTACATGGAATCGTTGTTTATTTTCAAATAATTTTTGTATTTTTACTTTTCGTGGTTTGTATTTCACTAAATTTAGAAAAATTTGATTCTTGCCAAAATTCACTGGTTCGTCAAGAGTTTGAATTCCAACCATTTCATTTCCATCATAGTTAGAGTGCATAGTTTGATCATTGTCAGAATCACGTTCAGCTTGTTCATTTTCACGGTCAGGGTCATTGTCACGTATTTCATTGGCATCTACATTTCCTATCATAGACTGATTATCAAGTTCAGAAAAATGTAATTCAATAGCTTCTTCTATTATTCGATCTACTTCTTCACCTGTATTCTGACGTGGAATACTTCGATTAGTATCATTAACATTCAATTGGATTCTAGATAGGGCATCGGCATTTTGGTTAGTTTTACCTTTCTTGTAGCAAATTTCGTAATCATACTCCTCAAGTTTCAATCTCCAACGGAGAAGTTTGGAGTTTGGCTCTTTTATTGAGAACAACCACTGTAAGGGTTTGTGATCGGTATAAATTTTGAACTTTTGGCCATACAAGTACGGGCGGAAATATTTTGTTGCCCAAACTATCGCTAACAATTCTTTTTCTATTGCCGAATATTTGGTTTCACTTTCATTAAGAGTTCTACTTGCATACGCTATTGGCAAATCTGCACCGTTATTTATTTGACTAAGTATAGCTCCAACTGCAATATTCGATGCGTCAGTTGTTAACAGAAATTCGGATGAAAAATCGGGATATTGTAGAATTGGATCATTACATAAAATATTTTTGCAATATTCGAAACATTTCGCATAATCTTTGTCATCAATGTTAATCTTTACTCCTTTTTTCAGACGTTTTGTGAGTGGTTTAGTTATATCTGCAAAATTTTTAATAAATCTTCTGTAATAACCTAATAATCCGAGAAAACCTTTGATTTCTTTGCTAGTCTTTGGAATTGGAAATTTTTGTATTGCTCTAATCTTTTCTGGATTCGGTTTAACTCCTTCTGGTGTGACTATATGTCCTAAATATGCTACTTCTTTTCTTAGAAACTCTGTTTTATCTGGCTGAATTTTAAAGTTGGCATTTCGTAATCTATCAAATACTTCTCTTAGTCTTTGAAGATGTTCTTGGAGACTGGTGGAATAGATTATTATATCATCTAGATAGACAAGACATTTTTCGTTCTGAATACCTCTCAAAACGTTATTCAAAAGTCTTTGAAACGTGGGTGGACTATTTTTGAGCCCGAAAGGCATTCTTAGAAATTCATAGTGACCAGTGTCAGTCGAAAAAGCTGTTTTCTCAATACTGTTAGGATGCATTTGAATTTGATGGAAGCCGCTTGCTAAATCAAGTGTAGTAAAATATTGGCATCTTCCTAATTTATCTAATATTTCGGAAATATTTGGCAATGGAAATCTGTCATCAATCGTTTTTGAATTCACCCCTCTAAAATCTATTACGATTCTGAACTTGGCTTTGCCAGAGGCATCACGTTTTTTTGGTATTATCCAAATTGGTGAGTTCCATGCTGAATGGCTTGGTCTAATGATATTCTGATTTAGCATTTCTTGGATTTGTCTGTCGACTTCCTCCTTATAAACAACAGGGTAGCGGTAATTTTTTGAATAGACGGGGATTTCGTCAGTTGTTCTGATTATATGTTTTACTTGATTTGTGAACGTTAATTTGTTTCCTTCTATATGAAAAATATCAGCATATTCGTTTATCAAATTTAGTATAGCATCTTTTTCTTCAGAATTCATATGTTCGGTTCGTATTGTTGATAGGTCTAATTTGGATTGATTAATTTCAAAATTGTTCAAATTATTATTTTTTGATGAAGCATTATCTTTTGATTCTATTGGAGCAAAATCATAGTTTTCCAAATTTTCAACTCTAAATGGACGTGTGATAGTCAGTTTTTTATCTTCTGTGAATGAATTCGTAATTTGACAGATTGCTTTGTTATTTTCCACTTTCAGTATGGACTGTGGGATTTCTAATCCAGAAAGGTTTTGATAGTCCAGTAAGCATTCACCGTAAGACATGTTTTCTATTGGAATAGCTATTGTTTTCTAACTGCGTGCTTCTATCAGATACGTCCAGGTGCGACTGGGTTTATTGACAGGAGAATGAACTTGTTGCGACGTAGTATTGAAAAATAATATGGGCACATGCTTATTCCTGTAATAAAGTCTATTGTTGATGAAATCCAATCTTATATTCAATTGTTTCATAGTGTCAAGTCCTAATAAAAGATCGAAGTCGTTGTGAAAATCAAACACAAAAAATTCAAATTTCTTATTTCCTAATAATGGTACCTTAGTACTGAATTTTTCTTTTGATGTACCATGAGCAGTAGTAACTTCAAATGGGTTTTGTTTCAGTGATTCTTTAAAAAATTCTAGTCCAATTGTTTTTTTTACAAATGACCTGGTACTTCCAGTATCAATCAGTACTCTAAAATTTGTTTGAGGGTCAAAGAAGTACGGAAGTTCGTTTCTATCAATCTGTAAATTCATTATTGAAAATTTGTTCCGAGGCTCGTTTCCTCTAAAAAATGATTCGATGCTGATTGTTCAAAAGTCATTTGAGTATTGAACTCGTTGTTCAACTCCAAATCTTCGAAATTGCTTGTGAAATTTTCGGTCAATTCTAGATTGTCGAAATCATTTGGGAAATTGTCAGTCAAAATTTCGTTTTCGTTAGTATTAGTCAATTCGTCACAGTTTGTAGCAAGTCCTATTGTCAATTGATTGAGTCTAGGATTCTTTTTGGGTGGTTCATGTTCACTATTTCTTGTTGAAATACTCATAGGGGTAGGTTAAGAGTTTGTCTGTGGTCTTTGTTGTTGACCTTGACCTACAAATGGTTGTCTATTATAGAACATAGGTCTTGGTTGGTTCATTGGATTGAAATTGCGAAATTGTTGATTATTTTGTTGTGTCATAGGTTTTTGAAATTGATTTTGGAAATGCGGAACAGGTTTGTTTTGCGAGAAATTTTGCATTGGTTTTTGTTGAAAAAAGTTTTGCATTGGTTGAAGGATTGGTCTCTTATTGAAATTGTTAATACTATTTCTATTCTTGTACTGCATTTCGTTCATTAGCATGTTTACTGCTTCACTTAGACTTGAAGGGTTTCTTGTTCTCATCAGTGACCCTATAGGTTCATTAAGACCTCTTAAAAATACTCTAAGGGCTAGATTTCTTGCATATTCGCATAGAATAGCTGAATTTGCTGCCATTTTTGTAAGGAAAAATGCGAGTTGTAAGTTAAGTATTTTCTGAATGCGTTCATGAAAATGAAAAGGGCTTTCACTACTTTCTTGTTTCATTTCTGTCATTTCAATATTCAATGTGAAACAATCTCGTTTGTCAAGATAGCCGTCGAGAAGTACTCTTCTCACTTCAGGCCAAGAATAAGTGTTTCCACTTGTTACAAGTTCTAAAGCTCTACCTTTGAGTCTAGATACAATAGTTGAAAATAAATATTCATTTTGAAAATCATCGGGGTTTGATTGCACATAGAATTTAGCAACTATCTTGTCGCAAATTGATACAAATCTATTAAGCAATAATGGCTCTCCAGAGAATTCTGGTATCATATCCAGGAATTCCTTTTTTAAAACAGGGGTAGCAATAGCTGGGGTAGCTGAAGCTGCTGGAGGCTGATGAGTAGCCATTTTACAGTAATTAAATAATTAAAAATATAACAATTACAAATATCTTGAAAACTTACACTAATACGAATACTATGCTCATCTCTCCTGATGTCCTTTCAGTGAGTTGAATGATGCGTAGCTCGAAGATGATGATATCGAAGTTTGATATCCAAGTTGATGATAGCTTTCACTGCACTTCGCAATTTTGGCGATGCACAGTTTGAGTAAATTCACCACTGATTTTTGTTTTTAGAAGTCGCGAACGCGAGGTTACTTTTTTTGAACGGCCGTAAACAGTTAAAACTGACGATTGATTATTTTCACTAATAAATCGCGACCGTCCTACCGACTGCGCCAGTTATATTTCAAGTCCGTGTGATTGCTTTTTTAAAAAGCAATCTTTATTTTCACAAACTTGAAATTAATAAAAGTATTCAATATACATTTGAATAATTAAACTCAAAAATTTGAGGAGGTGAGTACCTTACGCTACGATGGTGTTAGCTGGACTGACGAGAGGCTAACCACGGGTCGTGGGAAACCTGCGTTGAATTGATGATCCAGGAATTCTAGGAAAGCAGCCTATAAAGGTGCTGACTCCTACAGGAACTCATGATATAACTTATATATATATATATATATATATATATATATATATATATATATATATAATATATTGCTAGGCACGAGAGAATTTTCAACAATATCGGTAATTCTCATCATGAAACAATGGGATGAGACTTTATGAGTCACATATGAATTATGTTATTCCACTGCTATCCTATACAAACTAACAATATAAAAATGCGTATGTTTTAATAAAAATCACACTAAAAAACCTACTTCTATTTGTGATACTGGAAAATTCTAGCTTTCTTTCAAAATAATTTTTTCATCGATTTTTTTTGTCACACAGTAACTCAGTTTATAGGCGAAATATTTCTTTAAGGTAATATTGAACAACAAAAACTTACCTAATCAATAAAGAATTCGTGACAAACTTTCAATTCGAAATAAATAGTTTTCTGATTCCTTTCGCTACACTGCACAACGAGGAAAATCACGCCTTTCCAAGAAATTCGAGTTTGACAAACCAATTCTAATGCAAAGCTTGCAGAAACCAACGCCAGCGAATGAATCTCCTACAAAGCCCAAGGCGTTGAGCTGTGATGAAATGAGTTTTTTTTGTGACAAGCAATTGCTATCGGTCGGGAACCCCATACCACTACATAGCCGATGCAATATTTTGGCCTCGAATCCAAAGTAATTTTAGTGGCACCGAGAGCAAAACCAGTCATGGATGAAAATAAAATAATCATGCAAGTGCTTCATGACTCTCTAAATATTGAAAGACGCTGCACTAATAATGATTATAAAAGGTGATTTTTCATGATCTATTGCGAAAAGTAATATTGTGGGCCTAATACAAAATAAACTCGCCTAAAAAATTAGCATTATAATGTGAAGCCTTCTGATGATTATTAATATACCTAATTTATGCTTGTTTGCGATGAAGAGAACTTTTTTCCAAGTACAAAAAATCGGGAACTTGGGTTCGGAACGAAATCGGGTTTAGAAAGGTATAGTTCAAAAAAGTTGTTAAGGAACATGACGGAAATGACAAAAAACAACTACCATACAGAATCCAATAAAAGTCGAGATGAACAGTATCAATTTCAGGATTGCTAGGATTATTATCATAATTTCAGAATGAATTCCATCAATTATTCAATGTGAAAACCATTTACAAACTGAAATTCTATGAGAAGAGTGGGCGTTCGGCCATCGAAAGTTGTGCTGTGCTGTGCTGGGACAGCTGTTCAAACTGAACTAATGGTTTTCGATGAAAGGCCAACGACTAATTGTAATGCTGTGCTGTGCGGTGTCAGATAAATGGCTTTATTAAATCCAATGGGTTGGTTTGTCAGCTGACTCAACCCAGCAAAGAGTAGCACAGCACAGCTTTTGGTGACCAGGCGCCCTTACTGTTGTTTTGACGGTTGATCAGAATTCATGAGGCCTTTTCATTAGGCCTATTGCACGAATAAAAATACAAAGTTATAATATTAGCAATTTATTCTTACATGTGAATCTGTTTAAAAAAGTATTGGCACATTTGCATACAGCCACCATTAACAAATATATGGTATACTTTGTTAATATAATGTTAATACAATAATGTTATGGTATACTTTAGCATTTTTGGCATCATATTAATGCAACTATTGCTGACTTTCAACCATAAACTATTAGTATTGGGAGTATAATGCTGTCAAACTTCATGCAGTAAGAAATTTGTAGCCTATTTCCATTCATTTAGAATAATTCTAACCTCCGTTTTCCACTCAGGGCTTCTAAAGGAGTATAAATCGCACAGGTCTGACGCTATTGGATATGGGTCAACCCAATTTTACAAAGCAACTTCCCATGCGATTTGAATTCACCTGGAGTTTGAACAGCTATTCGATAGCGCCGCAGATCTCTCATGGGATAAACTGATCGATGTTGACTTTGAACTCAACCCTTTTCCAATTAAGTCTCAATAAATTGACTTTTTTGTCAAGTTGACCAGGTCATTGACGTTGAACAGCTGGCTGGCATTTTGACATTCAGTTAGCATTCTTGTGATTTAACGAAAAATTAAAATAGAAAGTTCAATATTTAAATACGAATCCAAAAAACGACTTTGCTCAACCATTCCCACATCCACGCTTATGGATTTATACAACGCTTACAGTTCGTGAGGCGAGAGATGAGCTCTGTCCTGCGCGTGGAAAGAAAAAGGAAGCTCACCATGGAAAGAAAAAGGAAGAAGCAGGAAACACAGTACTCCCTTTCACTCTCTTACGCTTACCATCACTGTCACAAACATACACACTCAAACTCTCTCCCTCGCTCTCTCTCTCTCCTTCTTTTCTTTTCACTTTTTCTAACCCATTATTCCCCTTGTATCTCTTATCTCACATGAGGCGGAGGAACAGGAAAGAGCTCTAAGTGAAGCTAAATTTATAAAATTTGTATCGTCTCATATATTCAGGTGAGAGAAACCCTATGTAACCTCATGCCTTAGCTGCATGGATATTATCAATTTCTCTTTTGTAGTCTCGCATCATTTTCAAGTTTGGATACGAATTTTAAAATATCCACTAACCGATGTAACGAACACAATGTCATCATGTTATGAAAGAAATAGTAGTAAATAAATTGAAAATAAATCATTTAATTTGCTCGACACTTTTGTCACAAAATGAGTTGCAGCAAAAGACAATTTTCAAAAAGAAAGCAAGCACAGAATATAGAATAAATGCAACAGCAATATAATACAATAGTATAAAATAATTATAATAATATGTATCAGGAAAGATTATAAATCGGTAACAGAGTCCCAACAACAATAATAATTTACGAGAAAGCAGAAATATTTTAGTAATAATGATACACCAAAAAAAGCAGACACCCTAAATCAACCTGTAATACTTAATATTGACTGCCTTGTCTATATCTTAATATCGATCGCATTTGTATAAAAGTAAATATTACTGATTTTTTCTTTGCTCAAATTGGGCAAGATAACTAATACTTTATTAGCAATATTAGCGGGGTGTTTGGCCAGATACTTATTTCTAAAATCATTCATAGGACATCTCACAAGAAAGTGACAGAAATTCTCCTCCTCTTAAAGTTACACAAGGACAAAGCTAGTGCAATCAAAAAAAGTACCACTACCGCAGGGTGCCCAGCCCCCCTAAGGCTCATGACGCACCCCCCCCCTAAATTTAGCACCAACCCCCCCCCCCCCAAAAAAAAATGCGAAAAAAGCCCCCGTATCCTTTCTAAAACTAATAGAAGATTTTTATAACTATTGAAAAAATTCAAACCCAGTCAATAATATACAAAATGTATGTATATTTCTTGATATTCTTTACATAGGTAACATTTTTTTGTAAAGGTAAAAAAGAAATATCAATGAAATGAACATTTCAACTTCTGCTCAATAAACTAATTGCAAAATAGCTAAATAAGAATTTGAACCTAAACGGTTTTTAAACAATAAAATATTATTAGAAATACACAATGTTCAATAAAAATGAAATACCTATAAGTTTATGTTCGGTGTACCAATTACATTAAGGTTAAATAATTCTACAAAGTTGTTCCTTTAAAGGAAGTGAAAACAATGAGTTAATAACTTCATTTGTAAAACACAAAAATTCAAAATACTAAGTCATTTATTGGACGGTAGTTAAACAACAGGTTATTTACTTAGAATCTTGGGAGAATTTATGTATGGATGAAGTACATAAAAGGCACACATTTCATGTATAGTTATTTACAACACACAATCGAAAGAAATTTCTTTCAAAAAAAAAATAAAGACATAGTTATGAAAAATTACTGAATTTTTAGTATTTAGTAAGTTTTGCTATAGCAGTTCTTACTTATTAGTAAGTAGTTATCGTAAAATACATGAAAAACATCAACAGTTTGAAGTAAAACATTTTAAATTTGTAGGCTGTGACCATCTACAAGTTAGCTAGGCACCTTCTAAGCTTGTTAAATCTATCTCTCTAAACCCCACATAGAAGTTTTTGTCTTTGGGATGAGGAAATAGAAAACCTTTCAATTTTCTTCGTTAGAAACAGACTCAAGTACATCTTTTTCTGCAGCTTGAACCATCAGATTGGACAACCATGAGTCTCCCATAACTGATCTGAGTCTGTTTTTGATAATTTTAAATCGACTTATTGCTCTTTCTGTTGATTAACTAGTAACTGTTAAGGAGAGTAAAGTTGTATAAACCACTTTCAGAGCACTCACTTAGCATCTTGCTAAGTTTGAATAATAACTTTCTGCACAAATCCTAAACATAACTATTTTAGCGAATTCATATTCAATTGTATAATAATAATTATAAATATATTTTAATTAATTGACATTCTATCTGGTGACTTCGTAATATATTTTTGAATGTTGTCACGTTAAACACGGTTTCAATCAAATTTACGCCCCCCCCCAAAACGTTTTTTGGAACCCCCCTTAAGAATTTCAATGACGCAGTCTGCGTCATAGCCCCCCCCTGTGGGCACCCCTGACTACCGTCTATAAACAAATAACTATTTTTTTTGTGCTGCCATCCGCAATTGCGTCTTACATCTTTTTTTTTTGAAAATGTCATTGAACAGCTGAGCTGCTCTTCCGGCACAAAATTTGGATTTAAAATCTTATAGTAAAGAAAATTGCCTGATTCCAATGTCTTTAAAATATTTGCTGTGTACAAAGTTTCTGCATGTTTTTTAATAATAAAGTCATACTTTTGTAACATGCAGGAATCTACACTTCAAGTGTTACCCAAATTTGCAAAACACTTTCAGTTTTAAGTCTTAACGCAAAGCTAGGTGTGTATTTTTTTAATAACACTATTCTCTTGAAAAACTGTAATTGTATCTTCTCTATCAAATCTAAACAAAAATCTCTAACAAAATCTCAAACAAAATTCAAAATTATATTCACTTTCTTTGGACTATTGGACAGTTTTAGTGCATCATTTTCAAAGTTAGAACATCTAAATATGAATTATTAATATTCATGCTTTGGAAAGAATTAGGAATTGTTCTTCAAAGTGAAATTTCTAGTTGAAACTTGTCATAACCTAAAATTTGGATTTCTTGATTGAAAATTTGTAGAGAAAGCGGTAGTGGGCTACCTGTTGTATCTTTACTTGATTGTGTTTTGTAATAAATACATAAATGAATGAATAAATCTAGATATCGCGAGTCCCCAAATTCCAGAGCCGTATAGGCCAGTGGGCAGGACTGCAGCTTCGTATAATTTTATTTTACTGCCCCATTCCTCCGATTTGGCTTTACCAAGAATTTATACGTTACAAGTTCCCACGCTCTTGGCCTTGTTCAATCACCAACTTACAGAACGGTCCAGTCCGATTAGAAGTTCTAAATTCTACATCTAGATATTTATATCTTTAGTGACTTCTACTTTCTCACCTTCGTAATTGAATTGAAATAAGACATAGGTGAACAAACAAGAAGGAAAAACACATTCTAGTTTCATGATCTGAAGTGAAGCAATGTTGATCAGTATGGAATTATACCGGTGACTTGTTGTATCCAGCATATTCTGCTAGCCCTTTCAACGGGTGAGCTTCTGCATAAGGAGAAACGCATACAAGCAGCTTTTAATGGTGTCACGGTTTATTTGCAAAAGTTACGTTGTTGAGAAGTACATTATATATAACAACCATCACTAAACTACATCCCACATCGTAGACAACAATTATGTACTCTACATATACATTTATGTAACCCACCATATTTTCCAATACCAATCAAATATTCCAATACCAATATTCACCATATATAGTCTACACCAATATTAAATGAGTATTTGCTTTTTTAAGCAGAAGAAATTGTTACATTGTACTTGTTCTAAAATTTAGAAAAATTACTGCCTCATGTCTGGATCACATATTGGTAAACTTGAAAAAAGATTTTATGCCAATAGTATTTCAAAACTCAATAACAGAACACAACATAACCATTCTAGGAATAAAAAGCAGCATTGAAGTTACAAATAACGTATTGGATCAGGATAAGTTTTCTTCATTGCTGATGGAGGAAACGTGGTGCTCTGTCTAGTTGCATACTGAAAGCGCATTAAAGCAGTTTGTAACAATAATAAAACAATATATAGAAGAGTGTAAAAAGCATACAGAATTCCGCATAAAAAAGAGAATCAAGCCGTGGATAACATTGGGAATGATAACATCTATAAGGAGGAGAGATAAATTACACAGACAATGTAAAAATGATATGGTGAATGTATAACTTTGCGAATATTATAGGCGTTTCCAGAAACCTATTAACTAAAGTCATAGATGAAGCAAAAAACAATATTCCTCACACATGCTTAAAGATTCAAAACAAACATGGAGGGTGATACAAGAAATAACTGAAGTACAGCGACCAAAAACAAAAATTAAACACTGAATGTACAAGGAAGAGAATTGAAATTGGGAGAGGATGATGAAGACATTGCTAGCTCTTTCAACGAATTCTTCAAAAACATTGGATCTGAGCTGGCACAAAATATATTGAATAACCAGCATCATGCGGATGAAACTATAGTCACCAATGATAGAGTCTGCCAATCAATATTTTTTACACCGGAAGATGACGAAGAACTGATTAAAATAATCAGTGGTCTCAAATCAGATAGTGCTCCAGGCCCAGATAACCTCAGACCAGAGATTTTCAAACGAAATAGTGCAGTTCTTTCTTGCTAGACCATTGATACTGATTGCTAACGGAATTCTCGGAGAAGGTGTTTTTCCTCAGTGTTTAAAGGAGGCAGTTATTTGTCCAATTTCCAAAACAGGAGATAAGAATGACTTGAACTGTTATAGGCCAATATCATTATTAAATATTCTTTCTAAAGTTTTGAGAAATGTGTTAAAACAAGACTTATTAGCTTTCTTGAAAAGAACAATGTTCTATCACCCAATCAATATGGCTTTAGATCAAACTGAAGTGCCAATAATGCTATCCACAATGTTATATCACAAATAACAGAAAAAATTAACTCTGAGGAGAAACCTTTGGCAATATTTTTGGATCTGAAAAAAGCTTTTGATACAGTGTTGCATGATGTTCTGTTAAAGAGACTCTACAACTATGGAATCAGAGGAGTGGCATGGGACCTATTGAAAAGTTATTTATCTAACCAGATGAAGTGTGTTAGAGTTAATGGGCAAACAAGCAGTAAGCTGAAAGTAGAATATGGAGTACCCCAAGGAACTGTACTGGATCCAAAACTATTTCTGATTTACATAAATCCATTGTGCAGCATGAAAATCAAAGGAAATATCACCACTTTTGCTGATGACACTGTTCTCTTGTTTTCTGGACCAACATGGAATATAACATGGAAAAAGGCTGACATGGGATTGCAGAAGGTTTCACATTGGCTGAATTAGAATCTGCTAGCCCCAAACTACAAGAAAACCCATTTTTTAACTTTTTCAGCTACACAGCACAGAAAATCTTTTGATATTCAACGTTTCAAACTGCATTTCATACATTATTCACAAAAAACAGAAAATTAAATATCTTGGAGTTACACTGGACTCTTTTCTGCGCTGGGACCACCATATAGATCATCTATACAAGAAGCTGAGGAGAACAATTTATTAGTTCAAAATGTTGAGGACATTAATTGATGAGAAGTGCATAAAAATGGTCTACTATTCCTTAGTACAGTCACTTCTGACCTATGGGATTGTAGGATGGGGTGGAACAAGCTACATGCATCTTGACCCACATTTAAAGGTGCAAAAATTGATCATAAAAGTCATCAACATAAAGCCGCCACACTATCCATCAGACCAGCTTTTCAATGAGTTCGGTGTGCTGGATGCAAGACAACTTTACTCCCAGGAAATAATTTTCAGACTTCACAAAAATACAGAAAACTTCCAACATAGGAACCACAGCCACAAGACAAGGAATAGAAACCTTCTTCTCACTAGCGTTGCTAGGAAAGCACTATATCAGAGACACTTTAACCACCTAGAACCAAAATTTCACAATCTGCTTCCCATAAATATCAAGGACATAATACACCCAAGAAAATTCAAATCACTTGTTCAAAAATGGATAATAAATACAGGAAGACATCATATAGAGAATATTATTTCAAATAATATGTGAGCTCACTTACCCAAGATATTTGCACTCTCACCCAAATTTTGCTCACACCTACTCTAGTACATGGGTTACCATAGTTGAATAGGTTGATTTCCATATAGGCTACTTCTTACTCTTTCTAGGTATCTGTGTAGTATTTTTTAGTTTTGTAGTTAATATTTCATATGTATGTAATTCTTGGTTACTTTAAGTTTTTGAAGGAGGGAAATAAAAATTTATTTATTTATTTATTTTTTCTTTTCATCTGCTGGAAGCCCATGCGCTGCAATCCCATATCTTTCCGTATTTTATGGATGATTGTAAAGCTCATTTATTTCTTAGAGTTATTTCTTTCTATAAATTATTTCACAGTACTTTTATTTATTTTTTCTAAATAATCTGTGCTGTCCATGGAACTCTCCCCCACACGCAGACAACTGGTCTTTGTGGAGGAATTCCTTGTATGGTATTTTGTGTAAAATTATGTAATTTATCATGTCTTTTTGGAATAAAAATTATTTGAATTTGATATGGAAGTGGGGTATTTGATATTCTCCTCTTCTTCTTCTTTCATACACGACCTAGGTATAAGTGCCTGTTCCGGTCTTAAGCCTTTTCTTCTATGTAAAATAAATTATTTTGTGACCATCTATATCTGATCTGCCTACATCTGCTTCTCTGTAGGTCTATAACGTGTGGCCTCTGAAGGGATTCTTCCAAATGGCAACCTTTCTACGAGTTCTTTACATTTGCTCTATTTTTCTGAATCATTCTATTCAACGTGGTATTTTATTTTAAAACGCTTATTCTACCAATTTTCCAATATTACTTTATTCTGCCAATGATTATTACAATTTTTGAAAACAGTTGATTCGAAAAATGAGATATGTCATTTCATATAGAAGATTTTCTTGGAAAGAAATCCAATCAAATTGCTTTTTGATTGTTGAATGCTTCAAAAACGTTTTTCTGTAAAAGAAATGAATAGCGTTTCATGAAAATAAATATCAGATATCAAAACGTTCTTATTCCGAATGCCTGAGGCAGCGTTTTTCCAGTAAAACTGTTCAATTAGAAGCGTCTCTGACAATCACAATATGATCATTATTGACATGATATTCATTGGGTTGGTTCACGGGTTTCGTTGAAAAATGATGAAGGCTACCGGAGAGTGGTTATTAATTTATAGATAGAAATCTCTTATTTACCTTACGGGACCTGCCTGAGGGATTTAATTGAAATATTAAAAAGGCGGCCATAGGGTGCTGGGAGAAGCTACAGTAATCAAACGAGTAGGCTAGCTTGCCGCCCTGTCCTGTGTCCATGTCTTCACATGGTGTGGCGGCTGGCGGCGGACTCGATTCCTATGAATAATCCACTTTTCCTCCTCTGGCCGGCCGCTCCATTATAACTTTGGTCTGCCGGAAAACACGGCAAAATGATAATTTCATTCATCTCCTGTTCGACCTTTCTATATGCTACGTTCCAACGATTCATTCCGCTAGTTGACCTTTGTGAGTTTAACGCGAATTTTCAAATTACAGTTCAGTTTATTACTGTCTACTCGCATACTCGCATTCGTTTGAGACAACTTTTCCCGTTCATCGAAAGTCAAATGCTTTCGACTGAAATGCTAAATCAATGCAAACGTTCCCGCCGGGAAAAAGTTGTGTTAAAAAGTAATAAATATGATTCACTCTCCGCTCACCAGACAGATTAGCTTTTCAAAAACGTTCCTCTCTTGATTTGAATTCATGTTAATTACACCAGCATATTAATTGGGAAATTAGATTTTGAAACTCTACTCATGATTCATTACTGTATATTGTGAATTTTCCAACTTTAAACTTTTGTTCCAGTTATGTGATAAATATTAGTTGTTATAATTATTGATTCAAAAGCCAATCTCCAAATTTTTCAACAATGTAATGCCAAATAATTTCAAACATTTTGGTGTTATCATTTTCTGTTTGTAATACGGAAGCCTACTTAATCAAGAAAGAATATGATTGCCTTGCAAGTGGAAGATGTAGGCTATTATTGTTTAAACGATGTAGTCTGCAAAAATCATGATTACTATAAGTCTATATTATATTTATACTCTATCACACAAAGAAGAATAATTACAACTGATGATCTCAATTAGAATGAATTGAGAAACAAATTCAAAGACAAATTTAGTGCAAGATTAGTATATTATTTTGAGACTGACAGCATAACAAATGACTGGCTTTATAATACGGTAAATAAAATATAATGATTGAGCTCTGTAATATTCAAATTGAATGTCCTACAGTCTCGTAGTCTTAGTTTCAGGGGCTGCTGATAAATGTTTAGGCCTATTGTCAAAAGCTGATAAGCACTCTCCACTGAACTGTAAGCTCATCTACCTTATTCTGCACGCACAAATTGGTTCACTTTCTGAACCTGTATCCTGTCGAAACGAGCTCGCAGGGTGTTTCACATGTAGAATTTGCACTGAAGATTAACATGAGAAAAGCTGGAATGCATAGATTTGAGTTCAATGACATGATCTGCTGTATATTTCGCAGTATTGTAATAGGAATGTCGATGTAGTCTAGTTGTATCGAATAAAATCAATAATTAGAATGATTTAGTGACAGCAGTAGTGGGCTTTATCAATATTCTATTTGGCACATTCCAAGTACAGTATTGAGTAAATAAATAATATAATAGATAAATAAATCCCTTTATTGAACGAGAGAAATACATGATCATGAAAATTGATTTTCGGCTATATTCCACATGGATTAAATTCGTTCGTGGGAGGAGGACATTGATTGAACATAGAAAATGTATAAGCAAAATAGAAAAAGCACAAGGAATATATTAAAGATCAAAAATGTTCACAAGAAATTTCTTCTTGGAAAAACATACTAATGAGAAAGTAAACTGAAAAGTAGTTGAGCAAGCAAAGTTACTTCAGTGAGTAAATCAATATCATGGAATAAATCTTGAATCTTAAATAATATTCTGAGCACTTCCACTGGTAAATAAGTGAACATTTTAGTGCAATTAAATAAAAATGTAATAGCTTTGCATTTTTTCATTTCTATGCGAAGAAAATACACATGCAATCATGTGAGATGACACGATTTTCTCATGATTGAGTTTTAAGGTATTTGCAGAACTGTCTGCGAAATGTATTAACAGATCATGTCATTCAACTCAAATTGTATTCCAAATGATGAATGCTGATATATTCTTTCAAAATCTGATCGACTTTTGTAAGAATCTTGCTGAAGAAGAGAGAATAATAAAAATGGGTAGAACGTTGCAGCACTGGGAAGAAGGATTCCGATTGAATTTCAGAAAAACTAATACAATTGGTCTGTTGAGGTTCGGCAGAGTTGATATTCGCATGTAATCAACCATGAAAAACATGCAAATGTGTGATGAGGGACCTATTTGTGTTTGCAAAGGAGACGAGAGAAGCCTGGAGAGGAAGAGCCGTCTCATCCCCTCCCACTTCACCAGAGCCGCAATTCCCTCACATTCATCATTCATGCTAAGAAAAGAGGAGTAGTGGAGGGGGATGACGCTGCTTAGGTTGTTGTCCAATCTATTTTCCAGTTTCGAGCGACGTTTAACCCATGGAAACTTCGACAGAATAGTCAACAATGAGGGAAAAAGGACGGAGTCAGTCGGAAATAGATAACACTTCCAACTGCATGTAGCTGATAATTGGTGATTGAATTCACTTCATCGTTGATTGAGCTGTTTCTAGAGATTTTCATTAGAAGATACAAATAGATGAAATTGATATTGGAGTGCTTAAACTACACAAGTTGAATGACAGTCATTGGTAGTCTGTAACTTATCAATCAATCGGCTATAAAAAGAATAAATTCAAAATAAAATATTTATTAAACAACCATGAATTGTGGAGTGGACGCCTTCTCGAACATTATGATCGGTATGGTGGGGTTAATGGCGGGAACCTGTTGTTGGTCGTCACTGTTCGCTCACAGACCGAACATTTCAATAATTGAACTCACGAACATGTTCGGTGACCCATATGTTTAATGTGCCCGTTTTTTGTATTCGCCAACAATTTTCGGCAGACATGTTCGGTTGGTGGAGACGCGGCTTAAGGCAGAAAAGTTTTTTTTTATTGTGATAGAAAACTGTTATCCTATTCTTCCAATTTCACATCGAATTTTTTATCAGCTTCTTTGCATAGCCAATTTAATTTTTACTTTTAACCAATTGGAAATTCCCAAAATGAGCTCAAACGAGAATACTCCCCATGAATAATTATAAAAATATAATCTTCTCAATAATTATAATAATATCTCTATGTTAATTATAATTTTCTGTTGGAGTTTTAGAAACTTAGAAATAAAACACAAAGCATTTTAATATTAGAAACGTTTCTTTTAAGTGCCATGAAAATAGTATAATATTGAACAATAATATGTATCACGGGTAGTAGAAGATTTAACTCTTCTTTTGCATACTGCGGTATGTACTATGTATGTGTAGTACAAATGTATATGTGTGTCTTGCTTTAATTAAGGTATCTCAATTGAAGGTATATAATTATCAAGAATCACTGATAACGTTGGTATTGCGCTAATTGGAATAATTAATATCATGATAATATTGACTGCTCCAAGTAATTTTAGTTTTTTTACAGACAAGATTCAATCTTGGTAGCTTAACTGCGCTAGAGTCACTTGTCACTTTATGTTTGCTGAATGCTCAGAGATTTATGAATGCTCATAGATTTACATATTAAATCTACGTTAATTTGTCAATATGTGTTAATTTGTCTACAAATCTACTTTAATTTGCAGGGAAGTGATAGCAGTGAGCCGTAGCAGGTATCTGTTCAATCAGATAGAGATAAGCTTCGTTCTCCAAGGCACTCTTTGTAAGGGTGAGCGATCAGATTGGCCAGCAAAAAAGATACTGTTCTCTGCTGTAAAATCACTTCCCGGTGGTTCAGAACCCACCAAAAACTGTAGGTCCAACTCATCAATCACCATCATCCAACTCATTACCCACGCTCAGGTCTCAAATCTATGTGGGCTTCATCCTTGAAAAGAAAATATCAAGCTAATTTTGATGGAATATTGAACAAATCCCGTGACTCTGAACTGAATTTGCTATGAGAAACTCTGTGCTATTATTTCACGTTATCAGTCATAATAGAAATGAAAACAGAGCATTGGTGTCAGATCTCTGTTGCCCTGCTGTTGTGCTCTGTTAATGTCTGATTTCTGTTATAAGGAAGATAGAATGATGCTGCTGCTGCTGCAATATTTAAGGCGCATCAATGTGTTAAGAGAAACCGGTGGAATATGAAAGCAGCACCGTCTAATGGCGGTCTGGAAAGACAGGCACCGGCTCTACTTAGGACTACTAAGCACTATGCTAATGTACCAATTTCAGGCTAATATCAACTGTGGGAGAAATGCAGCACATTTGGTATGTGCTAACTATTCCCATACCCCATTATATCCTCCGTGATCTAAGATTCACTTATAAATAATTGATGATAAATGTCAAATTTGATGTTTCAATTAGGGGTAGGCTACTGTAAATGGAAAATCACGAATTATTCCAACTTTTCTGATTACGTTGTATGCAAGTAGTTGCAAAACACTGTAGGTAGCTCAAATTCACACCCTTTTCAGTATTTTTAGTGAAAAATCCAATTTCGAACATGGCAAATAAGGAATTGAGTTGATTCTATTAATAGTTTTTGAATGAAAACATTGCGCCCGATGACGACTATGTGTAGGCCTATAGGCCTATGACGACTATATTGTGTCCGGTCAGCAGAGGTGAGCTTCATATAGAGACTATCTCAGAATCTGCTCAAATACCAGAATAATTTCATATTCATTGAAGAAATATGTCAATAAACAGAAGATAATGCAATATGTTATGTTAGAGATTTTAATTTGGGTAAGCGTACCATAACCTTTAATCCACATAAAACGGTATGTCACTATAGTACATAAACGATATTCACTTTTGAAAAAGATTTTTTGATTATAAAAACAATAAAACAAAATGAACAAGTACTTGGTAATTATTGTACTTAAGTACAATATGTATTGAACTAATAGTTTAGGCAACTATTGTATTACACAAGTAGGATGTAAGTTAGAACACGGGCGAAGCGGGTGCCCTAAACTTTTCACGAGTGGCTTAAAGATTAAATAAAATCGTTGCATACACTATTTTATCTAGGACTACCAATATCTTCCTTGACTAACATGAATTTAATTTCGACGATCGGTTGTGGGATTGATTTATTTCATTTCGAAATATTTAAATCAGCTGATCTGACTGTAACATTATTATTCATTTCAACACTGAATTGGAGACATCTGAACTCTAAATGGTCTAGAGCCGATATCGAAAAGTGATAGCAATGTTATGATATCTTTATTATGCAACAGTTTCGATAAGGCATGAATAAACATGTTTTATTTTTTTTCATTTTTTTTCGGAGGATGAAGCCCACATAGGTCTGAGTACGTGGGTAATGAATCTGATGATGGTGATTGACGAGTTAGACCTACAGATTTAGGTGGGTTCCGAACCACCGGGAAGTGATTTTACAGCAGAGAACAGAGTCTTTTTGCTGGCCAATCTAATCGGTCACCCTTAAAAAGAGCGCCCAGGAGTTTCGAGGCTTATCTCTGATTGAACAGATACCTGATACGGCACTCGGCTATCACTTCCCTTAATCCCCTACTTTCTAATCACAAATCACTCACTACTCGTCATAGATAAAGCAATCGGTACAATGAACCTTGTTTTTTAAGGTACTAATATGGTACTTGAGCATGGTTCTGATAGCTTTAGGGATTTATTTTGCAATTGAACTGATATTAATTAGATTTATTTGTTTTGAATGAAGCAAAGTTCCTTGTTAAAATGGTGTTCAATGTTTTTAACAGACATCCATCAGACGTAGCGATGTTTCACTGTTTAATTAACTTTTGACGATGCTTCTGCAATGATTGATTGGACGCTTGAGCTTGAGCGTGACAGAACAACGACCCCGTATAATCGTGACTGGATAACAATGACAATAGTGAGGTCATATACCAGTTGTTCGTTAGCATTAGCTGTCATGTAAAAGGTGATACAATATTTAAGTCAGTCAGCTTACGCTTTCAAGCGGGGGCTGGATTGTCAAACAGATGAACATAACATGCAACCGAGAGCATCACTTGTAATCAAACTGAAAAGCGAAATGTGTCTCCAGCTCTCACAACGCTCCTATAAACCGAAACTCTGCTTTCACTCCCCACGATATTCTAGACGTGATTATGAATTCATCTCTAGACTCATAGTGACGTTTACACCATTAGTATGGCGATAGTTTTGGATTCTTAGGGGGATTTACTTGGCGCAAAGCTCATAATTTTCATTTGTTATTATGTGGTACACGTCTGTCAGGTTTAAATTGAATTTGATTTTGATTGAATATTTGTGAGTCTTTTGAAAAAGATATTTCAATTCAAGTATTTATTATTTATTAGGCTCCTTTCATATTATACGGATTTGACCGTTCGAAAAACATTCGAACCGTGACAGCAATACAACACAGACATCCGAACGGTGACCGATGACAGTCATCTTCAATGAATCGCATTTATTTACAGGCTCAAGAAAGTACGAAGGGAAAAATTCGTGCATAAAACGTCTACGCTCTGCTCAGCACCAGCAGCGGGGGAAACACCTGAGGGGAAAATACCGAGGGGGCTACCCGAGAGGGGGTCTTTGAAAATGAGGCCTAAAATTATGAATTTGAGGCAATTTTAGGGTATTTTCAATTGAAATGAGACCAACTTTCTGTTTTTGAAAATCCTCCTTTTTGTAGAAAGTTTGAAACACTTTTAACCAAATTAGTTTTAGATGAACAAATTTAATTGCTCACTTATTGCATGTAATGATACCCTATCTATACTAATAATACGAACTGATTCATGAAGAAATGTCCTTAATGCCAAACAAACCGAAACTTAAACTAATGGATGCACAGCCTGAGTTTAAATAAAATAATTAATTTAGAAAAAAATCAACAAATAACATAAGTTCTATTCCAAAATTAAATGAGTCTCATCCTACAATTATCAAAGAAATCTACAAAAATTCAAAGAATGGGCAACATAAAAATATATGAAGAATCACAGGCTCATGCAATTCATTAAAGACAGTAACTATCAATAGAATAGAAATATCATAATTAATGGCTAGGTAATATGAATACTGGGAGCTGACTAGATTTCACACACAAAAAAATATTTCTAAAAAATCTCTTCATTTTCTTTTTAAACTTATCTTTGGGCAGATTTCTTGTTTGCTGGCACAATTTATTAAACCAAACAACCATTGTTCCCTTTTAGCCCTACACCCAGACATCATGATCAGTGACCACCGTAGATCCTTAGTCCAAAACTGTTGAATCTGATCTTGACTGTCTACTGTCTGCTATGGAACTATTGTTCAATAAACAATAAAGATACAAAAAATAATTGCTACATGAGGTATTAGTTTGTGGAAGGTATAAAAATAACGAAATTCAAATTTTAATAACCTTTTAATTTGTTTGTTATGCTTCGACGGAGATGGGAACTACAATAAATCGTCGTTACATCTCACAAAGCAGCAGTAGCATAACTACAGGGTCAATCTTACTGGGGGGGGGGGGGGGGGGTATGAATATGACCAGTGATGTTGCTAGGAGGTTAGACTCTCGGTACAATAATTGCAATAGTAATTTGTAATTTGGAGTAGTAGACCTCTAACGATAAATTGAAGCAATATATGGCTATTTATTTCAATTGGGGGCTCGGGAGTACTCCCCGAGAAAATTCACAAAAAATGACTTCACCAAAACAACATTTTGAGTGATTCTAGACATTAATTTTTCTGATTTTAACATTTTAAACCACGTTATGTGTTGAAGTAAATTTTATCTAGTTCGTGTGTTATTGTCAATGGGAGATCCGGACCTTACTTGAAGCTTTCACTTTTATATATTTCATTTCACTATTCTAATTTCTTTCAAGATGAGGTTAAAGGGTTACTCTCCGGAGACGTTTTAAAAAATAACTTCCCTAGAGCCAAATTTTTAGCGATTCCAGACATCTCCTTTAACTCTTCTGCCAAAAATTGTCTCACAAGGCCTGCTAAAATTCCAAAATTTATTTTTTTCTTGGGGTGGTCTCTCCCCTGATCCCCCCTCAGTTTTGCCACTGACATCAACTGTTAATGAAAAATGAAATTTACAAGTAAAATAACATACATTATTTGTCATTGAGAAACTATTCTTTTATCTCACAAAATCTCTCAACAAATTTATCAGGATCCAGATTCTACGCACTAGGGTGATATCTGAGTAAATGTAAAGTAGGACTGGGCTGATAACACGAGTCTGATTTTTCCACCAAAGTTGTCCCCATGTAGAGACGAGTTTTCAAAAGCCGCAGAGTCGAGAAAAACCTTTCGGAACAGGCATTATTAACAGACCAAGTACTGAAGTACACAATATTTGCAATAGAAAACTAATTATTGGTTTGGGATTTCTATCTAATTTGCCTCTCTTGTCAGCAATTTTAAAACTCTCCTTTATTTTCTTCTACTTTTTATTTTCCTCCTTATTTTTTCCTCTTTTTTTGCAAATTTTTCCTTCTTTTTTTATTTTTATTTTTTCCTCCCACCCAGTTCTCTCTTTTTACTTATTGTCATCGCTTTTCCACACCTTCACTGTTCTCTAACATTTCCATTCCTTCCCATATTCTTATCATTTTTCTCCTTCTCTTTTTCTTCTTCTTTTTATTCTTCTTTTTCTTCTTCTTTTTCTTCTTCTTCTTCTTCTTCTTCTTCTTCTTCTTCTGTGTTTGGGGGGGGAGAAGGAATTTCCCCTTCCTTTTGTAATGACAATTAGATGAAGTAGACTTCACTTGCCAGAAGGGTTTTATTTGCAAAAGAGGAGTTTATTGCATGGTGTGAACCCGGCCTAAAATGAGGCAACAATAATTATTTTCAAGAAGGCGGTGTGCTTCATATTGTTCTAAAGAGGGCGTAGAGCATCTAATTGCACTTGCCGTTTACATCTTGTCACACGCTTACTTAGAGAAAGGAGGATGCTTATTTTCCTTCTAATTGATAAGACCTGGAAGTGTATCATCACAGATGCAGTTTTGACAGGACACTTTCTCCCCTGGAAATATTATTTTCAAGTCATTACAATGTAAACATATTCTGGTTGAGCTATTCTGTTTGATTAATTTAATTTCCTCTTGCCTCGGTCTTAAACATCGCTGATTTGGTTGAATGGACAGCAAGCAGGGCAGGAATGCACTACAATTAATTAATCGATGCTTGCTTTTAATAAATATAGGCTACTAGATCAAAATCATCAATTCCTGCCCTGTCTGCTGTGTAGGCTATTTGGATGCATGAAGTTGGAAATTGAGGCTTAATAAATTTAATATCATCAACTCATTTGCAAAAACCCTACTCAATTAAAGGAAACTCTATTAATTGATTTTCAATATTTTAGAAAAGATGAGAAAATTACATGATTATTAGTTCATTGTGGACCGTAATTACTAGCGGAATCTGTGAAGCATCTTGCGGTGCAGGAGCAGCATATGCAATCCGCAAAGCATTTGAGAAAAGATGAGAAAATTACAATGCAATTCGCAAAGCAGTGGATTCAAGTGTCTTTCAGACTAGATCTTGACTTTGGATTTTGAAGAGATGATTTATAAAAAATTGAACCTAAATCATAGTTCTTTTTCATAATCTGTCTGAGTTCTATCCCACAAGGATTGTGATGGAATTAAAAGCTAAACTCAACTCACAAAATCAATGTTGATGGCAATGCAATACAATACTGTAGTTCAGTTAAAAACTTGGGTGTAACCATGAACACTTGATGGTCAGAGCAAGTTATTAGGACATGTAAAAAGTTTTTTTTCTGCAATGCATCCCTTAAAGAAAATGCAAGATATTCTTCCTGGATGTTTTCGATTGTTACTGGTTAAATCTCTCATCTTCCCACATTTCCTGTTCTGTAATGAATGACATGACTGTCTTTCTGAATGATAGACTGCAGCGCAGTCAGAACTACTGACTTCGGTTCGTCTACTCTCTTCAACAACATAAACGAATTACTTAATCCCACATTGCAAGCTCAACTCTCAAACTCCTAGATCAGAGACTATTCAGAATTCACAAACTTGTCAAAGAAATCCTCAAATATGGCAAACCTAATTACTTTAAAAACGATTTCAAACTTGTTTCTGAAGGCAGACAGAATAATGTTTCACATACTAGAACTGGGGATAATACACTAAGGATACCAAACCAACATACTACAATCTATACTAAATCATTCGTTGCAAGTGCTCGTTATTGAAGAAGTATCTTTTGAAGAGAATGACTGCATCTTTTCAACCGAAGAGCAACTGCATGGCAAACCTTAATCTTTCATTTTGTAAATAAATATCCCATCTGTATTGTTCAGAAACATTAACATTTTAACATTTAATTTAACATTTAACATTTTAATTATGTTTAACCACTACAGAACTTTTTCAATTTGTACTTACATTTTATTCTCTTATTAATAATTATATAGTCTCTCAGTTCGAAGCTTTCAAGGTTAAGTTTGAATGGACGAATTTTTGTCCAGACTTCGCCCTTATTACGTAAATGATTCACATAGAATTTCAGTCTTAATATCCAAGGTTTTTCTCATATACAATCTACTGTGTTGTTAATATTATGCTTTTCAATCAGCCACAATGGTGTTTTGTAAATTTACGTGAATAAAGTAATAAATTTGTCTTACTTCACTCGAGAACAACACCCATGAAGTAAAAATAAAACTTGAACCAAATAACTTCGAATGATATCTAAAAAGTTACAAGGTCTTCTATTAACTTTGCCTTACATAATGCATAAGCTTACAAACACAGGGGTGAAACCAGACATTTTTTTTTCTGGAAAATGTTTTGGAGGGGGAACAATCACCTAATAAACATCTTCATTTCCATAAACAACACAAATAAGTCAACGAGCAGACTTTTTCAACGGTTGACTGACAATTTTAAGGGGGGATACATTCCCTTTAACATCTCCCAGGAACGCGCCTACCTTTTCACATGAATATTTGTCAGAGCATAATGCTACGTTGCAATAATAAAACTTGACCTTACGTTTACGTTTAAATTTGAAATGCAATGGATGGGAAGATTTTTCACAATATCCAGAATTAATTGCTTTATTTGTCAAACTCTCTTCAGTTGATGCTCATTTAGATCTCCCTCACACTCGCAAATTTCACCACGGACTTTTTTCCATTCTTCTCGCGCAACGTGAACATGCTTTCAGGCCTGCCAACCGACCCATCTGCCGCTGATCTCTGTAGTAGCTCTCTTCCGGCCCATTCTCTCATCTTTGGCCTGAATATTCATGAAGGACCCAACCCCTAAACGAACAACTAATTAAACATTAATTGGAAGCCGAGGGCCTCCATTATAAAATTCCACACCACAGCAACCGCAGCTAACAACCCAACATACGCTCGGTTGTTGTAGGCCTCCTCCTCTTTTAATTAGTTGGCTAGTTGCTTTTCTTTCTCTCTTTTGTAGAGTCACTCTCTCTCTCTCTCTCTCTTATTATTATTATTATAATCCATAAAATATTAACTTATGTATAAAAAGTTTTCGTTTTACTTTAATGTCTAGTGTAATATTAACCACTATCACCCCCTATTATTCCTCTTAAATTATGCTTAAATTATCACCCCCTATCATTCCTCTTAAATTATGTTTTTTTTAACTCACTTTCATATTAATGTTTAACATAAATTATCTCATTTGTAAATAATCTCTTTTTCTGTCTCATTGTTTTACTCTCAATCAGAAAATATCAATCCATAACTTCTATTATTAATTGTAAATTAACTCTATTAATCACTTTGTTCTAATCATTCATATCCTTCAAATAATTTATTCATCTTATTTTAGTTTTTAACTTTCATACCGTTTTCAGTTTATTATAGCCTACGGTCAAGTGTTGATGAGAAGGATATTCTTGAATATCCTCTTCCAAGAATGGACATTTATATGTTCAAACTTCGCCGTTTCATGTAGATACATCACAATCATATTATCGTTATCAAATTGCATCTTATACTGTATACATATCGTTGATTAATTCTTTAGTTTAGATTTGTAAAATTCATAGAACAATAATTACAGTACTTATATATTTTTAACTATCATAATCTAGAATCTAAGACTGTGCATTTTGTAATCTACATGAATAAAGTAAATAATCTAATCTAATCTAATCTAATCTCTCTCTTGTCTGTTATTGTTACTCTCATCATAATCACAACAATAGCGCCATTCCACTTTATAATAATTGCTTCTAGAAGAATGATATTAGCAACAAATTGTATTGCTCCGCCTGTTAACACGATGATATTATTATTGTTATTCAATATTTAGAATTTAACAAGCATATGATAATGTCACTGTAGGAAAACTTTTTCAGGTACTGGAAAAGTATGTACATTATAAATACGTACGTGTAATTAAAGATCTCTACACCAACCAAAAAAGTCTTATCAAAAGTAGAAATATGGTTTCGGAATGTTTTCCTATAACCAAGGGTCTCAGACAAGGGTGTTGCATGTCCCCAACTCTATTCAAAATATATATCAATGAAAGAGTGGCTAGAGAAATGTTCTATAATGGGGATAAAAATTGAAGAGAGATATCTCCATACACTTCTGTTTGCGGATGATCAGGTTGTCATAGCAGAAGATGAGTTTGACATCCAGTATTTGATGAGAAAATTGACAGAAACCTTTGAAAAATGGGGTTTAAAAATAAATTATGACAAAACCAAATATTTGGTGGCTGGAGAAGTCAAAAATCTGGATGTCAACAATAAAGTCATTGAAGGATGTGAGGAAGTGAAATATCTTGGAGTACTTCTGTCAAGAAAAGGTAATAGTGAGTCAGAGATTACAGAGCGTATCACATGAGCCAGAAAAGTCATAGGCCAACTTAATCCATTGCTTTGGTCAGAATCTCTTAGTCTCAGGACCAAGAAAATGATGAACGATTCCATCCTTAGGAGTGTCCTGACGTATGGTGCAGAAGCCTGGGAAAAGCCAGAAATCAGGAGAAGGGTGAATCAACAGGAGTCAGTTGTTGAAACAATTTAGAGTCGACAACTGTTGTGGTATGGCCATGTGTTGAGGATGCAGGACATTAGATGGCCTAAATTTTTGATGCAATGGAATCCTCAAGAACAAAGGAAAAGGACAATGGGAGGGAGAAATACAGAGCTACATGGCTTCAAGACAGCTGACTCCTGCAGATGCGCAAGATAGAGGCAAATGGAGGTTGAGATGCGAGAAACGGCCTTGAGCTGTAATACAACTCGCTAAAGAAAGAAGAAGGAGAATTTATCAATCAAATTAATACTGTTTTAAAATTACAAATGTTGGCTCAGCTCTCAATTACAACACAAAAAATAATTTCAATCAACCTGAATTAGTTATTTCTCCATTAAATGGAATTGCTTAGGAACAACTGAACTAAACATTATCTAACGTATAATGATTAAGCCAAACCTTTAAGTTTCGTTTCAACAATTTCATATTTACAAACATAGTGCAGCACTCAGGTAAATCATTAAATATTTTTGGAACAATATATGATAAATTATTCTTTGCAATATTATTATGTGCAAATGGAACAATATATCTCACATTTCTCAAGCCTTAACGGCTTTCTTTAAGAACTAAATTCTTTTTACTAAAATAATTCTCATTATTATTGTAAACAAAAATAAACCTCTAATACTTAAAACGTTACACCTGTTCAAGAGGGTTTCAGATGGAATTCTTCTAGGTGAATCACTAATCAAACATAAATTTTTTTTCTGAACACAAGTTATTCTTCTCAAATAAACATCACTGGCATAACCCCACCCTTGTAAACCATATCTCATGATAGACTCACCCAAAGCTATATACATCATCCTCTTTACTTTACTGGGAATCAAATCTTTCACATAATGCATTTTGGCTAAAACTTGTTTCAACCTGTTACAAACATTTTTAATGTGTATAATATCCCATCGAAAATGATTGTCTACTGTTACACCAAAATACTTGTGTGAAGAACAGTTTAAGATAAATTGACAATCCCTGGTACAAACATATATTTTTCTCTCTTGTAATTTGAAACATTCACAGCAATGGTACTTAATTTTTGGCTCTCTAATGCTACTCATATATGGTGTAGTTATATGTAACACCTTTATATGTAACAACATTGATATTCAAAAAATTATTGTGAGACCATTTCGCAAGAGTATTTGTATCATGTTGTAGCCGTATTTCTGCTGTTTCTAAAGACTTATGAGCAGAAATTAGTAAGATATCATCTGCAAACATGAATATTTTACAATGCTATTCAAATATTCAGTTAAATCATTTGTGTAAAGTAAAATTAATAAAGGCCCCAGGACTGAACCTTGAGGCACTCCCACAATCGAAATCTTCTCTTGACTGAAATCATTACTAATTTTGACAACAAATTTTCTATTTGCAAGATAACTCTCAAATAATTTTAGTACCGGCCCACTTATGAGACAACTTTTGTAATAAATTTTTATGATCTATAGTATCAAAGTCTACAAATCTATATTACTTAGTTTAATTTTCACCTTACCCTTATTAATCCTAGGAGTATTAGATATGGCATTATTTTCAGAACTATATCTACTCAAAATTTGCATTGTTATTGAATAGTGATCAGATATCTGTGTTTGAATAATACCTGTCAAAATATTCTCATGTACACCATAAACATAAAAATGGTCTAGACATGCACTGACAAAATGATCCCTGTAATAAGCTTCTCGTGTGACATTGTAAATACATTTATAAAACCCATTCTCACACAATAAATTTTCATATGCTTCAGTCTTATTATCAAAAATTAAACTTTCTGTATCAATATTGATATCACCACCATATATAACAGCATTATTATTCCTATTCACATTTAATTGGACTTCGAATTCTGCTAGAAACTCAAGGATATTATTACTTGGTGGTCGATATACAAATATAAGATTATAACATTTACCACAATTCAATTTTAACACTCCTTCTATGCATTCATACGAATATGTTGTGTAATTAAAATTTATGAAAACCAAATTTTTATTAACATAAATCACTATACCTCCTCTTTGTTGAACCCTCAAAATTGTACAGCGATATTTCATCTTCATTTAATCCCACCTCAATTAAAACTAGAATGTCAAAAACTATATTTGATAATTGAAGAAGCAATTCGTCAAAATTACTTTTAATACCAGCTATATTAAGACAGAACAAAATTAACTCGCTAGATTTTTCTTCATTCTTTAAAAAAATAATTCTTGCTCTTTCCCAGTCGTTGAAGAATTAAAACTTAAATTTTGAATATCATGATCGATATCTTCCATCATCTTGAGTGAAAAGGTAGATTAATAAAAAACTCAAATAAAACAAAATTGATTAAACAAGAAAGAAAAAATCTTCCTATTATTCTAATCAGATTAATTTTATAGGGGAAATCCCAAAGCTTTCCTTGTATATTACGCATATTTTTAGTTGCCGAATTTTTCGATATCCCTTTCATTGTCTAACTTTAATACCAATGAATCGTCTGATTTCTTTGCAAAAACTTTCTCATATTTAACCCATACATATTTCCAGCCCTGGTCCTTTGCCTTTTGCTCAGCATTCCAAAGCAATGATTTATTAAATTGTGTCAAGTTCTCACAAATGAATAACCTGCTCATTCTTATTATAAAAAGCATATCGTTTGTAACAGTTGTTTTCTTTTTATTTATTATGCTATCACTTACGCTTTGAGACGAACGCTTCACAATGACAGCAGTCAAAGGAGTCAATTGAATAATAATAATAATAATAATAATAATAATAATAATAATAATAATAATAATAATATCCCTCAGGGGCATTTCTCTCCCTCTTGAGAGAAATGTACGGGGTGTGGCGTCCCTGAGGTGCCTGAATCGCAAGTGGTGGATGTAGACTGGTTTGGCTTTATCAGCAAGCGCCCCAGGTCAGTAGGGTGATACATGAAGTATCTGTATCATTTGAAGCATCTATCACAAAAGGAGCTGTAAACTGGTTGGCACTCAATTATTGCATCCCAGCAAGTAGGGCTATTCCCAACATGTAGCCTGAAGCAGCTCCTGCAAGTGGGCCAGAGTGTGCAGTGCAGACTGGTGACACTGCTCGGAAGGGATGTGTGGCATGATCTGGTCAGTACTGGCTCTCTTGGAACTCCCAACATCAACGTGTTGCACCCAAGGGGGTGATGAGATGCCTAAGATGGATGAAAGTGGAAGGCAGGAGTGGATGATAATTATTCCCACTCCAGGGCTGGAAGCAATTGTAGCAATGGGGGTAGCTGCAGTTGTGATCACTCCCCCACGTCTGGAGGCACTGCGATCAGTGACAGCTCATCACTCTGGAGTAATATCAGTCAAGATGAATTCCCCTCCAAATAATTTAACAAAAACCAGCAATGCAGATAAAGTTTTGGATAAAGTGAAGGTAAAGAATAAAGAGGATAATGGTCAAAACCCATTCCAGAAATCCAAGAAGGTTGTGAGATCTCCTCCTCTCTTCAGGCGCAATAGCCTTCCAGATATATGGAGAATAGCCACTGACAAGGAGCCTGAAGCTTCATGCTCTAAGATTCAGCAGGAAAACAATAACTTAGAGGAGCTTCCTCCTGCAGATCACCCAAATCCAGCAATAGCTCCCAGCGTGAGTGCTGCCAAGAGCTGGGTTGATGTTGTTGAAAAATCAGGGACTGCAGAGTTGGGAAGACTCTGCCGGCAAATTGAGGAGGCTGATGAGAATGAAGAAGCTCAGCTTGAAAGAATTAGCAGAGAGCTTGCAGCTATGCGACAGGCTACTGCAAAGCAGAAAAATGTGAGCATGGATATCAAAAAAGGAATGCTCAGGATAGAAGAGTGTCTGGATGTTATACGTGCTTGCAGGTTGACCAGGCTGAGTGCAATAGAAGGTCTTCAAATCAAGGTCTCAATGAGAAGCTCTATTGGAGCTAAGGAGCCATCTCCCCTTCCACCACGCAAGCGGCCTCGACCCACATCTGAGAGCCCCAAAGCTGCTGGGAAGACTTCAGGAAATGCAGAGCCTTCAGAACCAGAGAATGTTGAATCAGAGTGGACAATAGTTTCTCAGCAGAAGAGAAAGCAAGAAAAGCAGAAGCGCCAAAAAGCTACTGAGCCAAAGCAATCTGTGAAAGATAGAAATTTGTCAAACAAAGAAGCTAAGACAAAAGCTACAAAGAAAAGGCCAGTGTCAAAACATTCTAAACAGAGGAAAGAGGTTGTGATTATAAAGCCAACTGCTGGAAAATCATATGCAAAAATTCTTAGTGCAGTGAGGAATGATGTAAGTATAGAGCAGTCTGGAGCTGAGGTAAGACAAATCCGCAAAATTCATAATGGAGGTGTTCTCATTGAACTTGGAAGATGTGAAAATCTACCTTCTATTCATGCAGCAATTGAAAAAGCTGTGGGGTCCAATGGTATGGTGCAGAGTCGATCTCCCAGAATGAGATTGGAGGTGTTGGATCTGGACACCTGTACCACTGAGGAGGAAGTTCTAGCCTCAGTTCTCAAAATTACAGAGGGGGACAAAGATAACTGTAGAATAAAAGTCTTTGCTCCAAATAAAAGGGAGGTTAGAATGGCAGTAGTTGATCTACCTGAAGCAGATGCTCTCAAGTTACTAGAAACAAAACGCTTAAAAGTAGTATGGGTGAACTGTAGAGTCAGGCAGAGAGTTGATATACAAAGGTGCTATAGATGTCTTGGGTTCAATCACATGAGAAACTCATGCAAAGGGCCAGACAGAAGCAATAATTGTTGGAAATGTAGTAAAGATGGGCATAAGGCAGCAGATTGTGAAGAAGATCCTTGGTGCTCCTTCTGTGCAGATAAAAAGAGTTCAGCTGATCATGCTCCTGGTTCTGGTGTATGTAGTGCATTCAGGGAGGCCCTGCAAGCTGTGAAAAACAAAATACCACTATGATAAATATACTGCAGGGAAATATGAACAGGAGTAGGGCTGCAGATAGCTTGATTGAACAACTAGTTTGTGAGAGGAAAGTACATTTGGCTGTCCTCAGTGAGCATAATCGTAATAGAGACCCAAGCCACTGGTTTGTAGATCAACTTAACACTGCAGCTATCTGGGTAACTGACCAGAGAGTAGTCCCAGTTGAAGATTCAGGGGCTGGGCAAGGATATGTGTGGGTGAAAAGTAAAGGCATCATATTTGTCAGCTGCTACCTCTCACCAAATGATAGTATTCAAGGATATCAGGAGAAACTTGAATCACTGGAGGACATGATTCTTGACACCTCATACAAAGTTATTGTAGCAGGAGACTTTAATGCCCGTGCCCAAGAGTGGGGCATGCCTACCACTAATACAAGAGGTAGGTTATTGTTGGAGATGGCTTCAAGGCTAGGCTTGCTGATTCTGAATAGAGGGGATATGCCAACCTACCAGAGACCAGGCTTTGGAAGCTCTATCCCAGATGTAACTCTGGCTTCTGAGGCACTCTTTAATAGAGTTCATGAGTGGAGTGTGATTGAGGACTACTCTGGTAGTGATCATAGTTATATCTCATTCATGCTGAGCAGCAGAGTACAGCCAACTAGGGAAGCAAATCAGATGTATTGCTCCACAAGGTACAAGGTCAACCTTATGAATAAAACAAGATTTGCAGAGGTGTTGCAGGCTAAGCTGGACCAGCATTTGGTATTGGAAGAGCCCTCAGGCCGGGAGGAAACAGAAAACCTGGTAGAGATCACTATGCTTGCTTTAAAAGATGCCTGTGATGCCTCCATGCCACGTCAGGGCAGATGGAGAGGTAGGATGCAGGCATATTGGTGGTCAGAGGAAATTGCAGAAATGCGCAGGAGATGTCTGTACTTGAGGCGGAGGGCTCAGCGCTCACGCAATAGACCTGAAGCTCTTGAAAGGTCATCCCTGCTGCTAAGAAAATGCTAGTCAAAGCTATCCAGGACAGCAAGAAAAGGTGCTGGAGAAAGCTGTGTGATGAGGTTAATCAGAACCCATGGGGAGAAGGCTACAAAATTGTAACAAAGAGACTGAGTGGTCTAATCCCCTGTAATAAAATGAGTGCCAGTAGCATGAGTCACATTGTTGATGCTCTCTTCCCTACTCATCCAGTTGAGCACAGGCCAGCAGGAGGGGTTGATCATGAGTCCATCCCAGTGTTTACAGTTGATGATCTAAGTGAGGCTGTTGCTTCTATGAAGTGCAAAAAGGCTCCTGGGCCAGATGGCATTCCTGTTGAGGCTTTCAAGGAAGCAGAAGTCACTCATCCTCAGGTGCTGTTAAGGATGTTTAATGCATGTCTGCAAAATGGAGTGTTCCCAAAACAGTGGAAAATGGGCAGACTTGCTTTGATCAGTAAAGGAAAGGGAAACCCTAATTCTCCTTCATCCTCTCGACCACTGTGTATGCTGGATGTTGAAGGAAAACTGTTGGAGAGGCTTCTGAAGCCACTACTGCTCCAGTCAGTGAGAAATAGTGGAAACCTCTCAATGCACCAACATGGTTTCAGAAAGGGTCACTCCACCTTGGATGCCATCAGGGAAGTCATTGAAGTATTTGAAAGGGCACAGAGACCATCACATCCCACAAGACCACTAGTTCTCTTGGTCACTCTGGATGTGAAAAATGCCTTCAATTCTGTTAGGTGGAGCACCATGTTAGATGCCTTGGAAACTAGATTTGCAACACCGGAATATCTAATGAATATTCTAAGGGATTATCTGTGTAATCGCAGCCTCATTTATGACACTGAAGAGGGTTGGAAACAGAGAGATATCACAGCTGGGGTGGCTCAGGGATCAATTCTTGGGCCTGACCTATGGAACATAGCATATGATGGATTGCTGCAGCTTCAAATGCCTGATGGAGCATCCCTCATTGCCTATGCAGATGATGTTGCTGCTGTAATAACTGGCCGGACTATGGAGTTTGCCCAGCTGACACTTAACCAAGTGATGAGGAGAGTGAATGAATGGATGTTGGATCATGGGCTAGAGTTAGCCACTGCTAAAACAGAAATCCTCATCTTAACAAGAAGAAGGATACATACCTTAGTCCCAATGACAGTTGGGTCACACAAAGTACAGACAAGCTCCACAGCAAAGTACCTGGGGGTAACTTTGGATTGCAAACTCACCTTCTGGCCACACATCCAAAATGTGTGTAAAAAAGCTGCAAAGGTTACTGCATCATTAAGCCAGCTAATGGCAAATGTCCGGGGCCCAATGCCAAGTAAAAGAAGACTTCTGATGTCAACTGTACAAGCCACATTGCTGTATGGTGCAGAGATTTGGGCAGAAGCATTGAAGGTGAAGAAATATAGGACTCAAATGGCATCTGTGCAGCGTAGAGGGGCTCTTAGAATAGCCCGTGCATACCGCACAGTGTCAGAAAGTGCAGTGTTGGCTGTAGCTGGAGTAATCCCCATTGACCTGCTGGCTCTTGAGCGGAGGTTAATCTATGTCCGGAGTGAAGAGGTTGGTAGAGCTGAGGCCACTGCTGAAGCCCATGTTCAGACCATGACAGCATGGCAGCAGCGCTGGAACGAAGAAACAAATGGTCGGTGGACAGCACTGCTGATAAAAGACCTAAAAGCATGGCTGGATTGTGAGCATGGGGAAGTGAATTTCTACCTAACACAATTCCTTACTGGACATGGATACTTCCGTTCATACCTGTATAATATGCGGAAGGTATCATCACCCAAGTGTAAACTCTGTGGTGCTGAGTGGGATGATGTGAGTCACACATTCTTCCACTGCCCATGCTTCCAGGGACAGCGGGCGTGTCTCATCACCATGCTTGGAGATTTTACACCAGACACTGTGATAGAGAAGATGCTGTTATCTGCCAGAAACTGGGAAGGAGTTTCCACTTATGTTGCATATGTCTTGCGGCAGAAGAAAACAGAAGGCTGCCTTGACAATTAAGAGAGAATAGTGGATGAAAGGGATAGAGCTTTAAGAGCTAAGAAGTGCAACCCAGTGTGAAGTAATGCAATAGCGGTTCCGCATTGGGGGTATTGCAGGTTAGAGATGGGTTTTTTAGTGCGGTCGTTTTAATAACAATCCCACACTACTGGGCAGATTCCAGGTGCCTTATGAAGGTTTTTCCCATCTCAAAAAAAAAAAAAAAAAAAAAAAAAAAAAAAAAAAAAAATAATAATAATAATAATAATAATGGCGGATATTGACAACAGTATTGAATAGCTGATGGAAATCGATGAATGCTACTGTACAACAAAAATATCAATCACCACCGGGAATCGAACCACGGACCTCCTATTTGCCGGTCGGGACCATGATGACCTTTCTGTACAGCAGCATTCATTTTAAACTTGGCCATATCGGCTCGTATCTCACAAGTTAGTTTGAAATGACAGACAATTTAACAAACTGACAAATATACAGAAATAGAATTTATTAATTTCGAATCCCTTTAAGTGCTATTAATTTATACTGAAGACTTACTTTCCATCACTGGGGTCAATTGGACAGCTACGAGAGAAGAGAGCATGCTGACTCAATTCTTTCAAGTTTTCCCCTGGAGGTAAAATGAGCCGAGCCCTTTGGCTAGATTATTAAAAGGCGGGCATAGAGAGTCAAAAAACCAACAATTTTTCTAACAAATTTCTCCCCAATTTTTTTTTGGATTTTCCAGTTCTTTTAATATTAAACCTATTCGATTTAGAATAACGCATTAATACCTGCAATAATCCGCTATTTCTACCTCTTAGCCAGTGACTTCACTTTTTTTGGAAATGCTCAATGCTATTAGGCCATTATTCTTGGTATTCCTAAGATACGTGAAGTGTTGCAACGATATTGCTATGAACATTATTCTACAAGCATTTGAACAAACGTGAAAAATCATGAAAGCACTATTTGCTTGAGTCAGTCAATTTGCTTGAAAAATATCAACATTTTTATAAAGATTTCTGGTCTTTGGGGATGAGGGTTCAGGCCCCAAAAGCGTCCCCTAGGTGCATCACTGGTGGCCGTTCTTGGTACCTATCACCTGGTCTTGACTATAGTCACCATGAAACCTGTTTCAACAAACAGATTCCCATGCTTCAGCCATGCATTTGACACTCCTTTGTCCTTCATCAATACTAGGCTGTGCCAAAGCAAATGCATGCCTACCTGCTTATTCCTCCACTGCTGCAGGACCTCGCTTTCATGCTGCTTACTTGTCCTTATTCCAACAATATTTTGTGCTGACAATTTGAATGGTATGTATTTTTCTGTGCCACCTTAAGTGCTCTGTAAAGGCATTCATCTTTTTTTTCTTTACTCTCCATCTGATTTTCACACAGCTACTTCAGATCCATAAAGCCACATCCATCTTTATGTCTAGGCATCACCTGCCTTTCAATTGAAGCTTTTGGGTTATGTGCTCTGAATTTTGCAAGGTGGACTCTGGTTGCATTAATTTCAAGTTTAAAATCAGAGTGAGTCCAACTGATCACATCATACATTACCCACTATACAATCATTATCAAGGGTACTGCACATGTGCTTATTGCCTTGAAAATATTTTTCTATTTTTTTTTAGGATGAAGCCCACATAGGCCTGAGACCTGTGCGTGGATAATGAATTGGATGATGGTGATTGATGAATTGGTCCTAAAGTTTTAGGTGGGTTCCGAACCACCGGGAAGTGATTCTGCAGCAGAGAACGGAGTCTTTTTTGCTGGCCAATCCAACCGGTCACCCTTAGAAGAGCTCCCAGGAGTTTCGTAGCTTATCTCTGATTGAACAGATACCTGCTACGGCACTCAGCTATAACTTCCCAAATTGCATTGGAATGCGATTTCCGAAGGGTCTTCACTCTTAACAAATATGCATCTCTCATTCTCTGCTTTATTTCCTTTTACTCTATTTGCGTGGACTGACGAAACCTCATGTATCCTTAGACATCATCTGGCCCCATTGCCTCAAAAGCATCATCCAGTTCACTTGAAGTTTTTAGGGCTTCACTTGTCCCTGGAGTGTACTTGGTGTTTAACATTTTTCAATCCAAACGTCATACTTATATCAACAGAAAATGTTCTCACTTTTTGCAACATCTCTACTGACTCATTTTCAGTCACTGTATAAAGCTTATCATCCATGTAGATCATGTGAGACAAGCAGTGGGTGTTTCTTGAATCTCCTTTTAGGTTGAAACCATATTCTGCTGAATTCAGTTATGCTGGTAGTGGATTTAAAGCCAAACAAAACCACAAGGGGCTAATACTGTCTTCTTTGGAGATTCCCTGACAGATTGGGATATTATTGGACTTCACCTGTACATCACTGCTTTTGATTTTCAGCACTATCTCACATGGTAACATGAGATGACCAAAAATCCTTCTAACAGCTATTATAAACATAATATCATATATATTTATGATATTATTATTATTACTATTGATTTTTATTTTTAACGATTGGGCTTACTTGCTTATTAAATGATCAAATAATCATGCATTAATAAATAAAAATGCTTAGGCATTGCTAATGAGATCAATGAAATTATACCAGCTATTCTGTATGAGATAAAAAGTGTAAACCAAAGCAGACCATAGGAAAAATTTCATTTTTCTCTCAAATAAATGAGGTTCTAACCCCATCAAATTTTCTATCAGGTTATTTAGAAAGAATCTATATTTGAAATTTGTTCCATTGAATGATTACTTATTGCATTATTTGCAATACTATGTTGTGTAGCACCAGTTCTCAACATCAAAAATATTGCAAATGTAGTCTCTATTATTTCACACAACTGGTGCTTCCTGTAATACAACAGAATAGCAAAGATGAATGAAATTCACGCATGTATTTGAGAATACTGTATTCATAGATTGAGTGAGAAAGTCAAGTCAATGTTAAAATCAAATATACGTTCGAATGAAAAAGATGCTACCAAACTGGATCTTATATAATTTGAGAATCTCATCGATAGAGTTCATCCAAATTGTCACGTGTCTGTTGCAAACTAAAGAAAGAATCTTGAGTGCATTATTCAAGATCACATGAGCCATTTCCACGAACCAGCAGCTCATACATTATTTCAATGCTCGGTCACATGACTTCTTTTACGACTTCGAGGTCCAAAGTTTTATGGTTAAGGAGAACAATTTCATGTTTCCACGACCCTTCTTTAAGAGACTTCCACTTCTTTATCATAAGTTGGAGATTTTCAACCACCCAACTCCTCATTCAGCATGCGATTGTTTCTTTCAAAATTAATGAAACGAGCCGATTCTTTTCCAATCAGTATTAAAGCTGATTTCATGGTAATTTTGAGTTGGCGCAGCTGAATTCTAATAGGTTATTAAGATAGATAGTTGAATCAGACATGATCAGATATGAAGAAATCTATTTCAGAAAATAATCACTTTCTTCAGCTCAGGTATCAAGTTGATGGGAAGGCAATCGCTCAGATTTTGTCGAGTAAGAATGTTAACAAGTAAGAATAACAAGCACTGGTTACAAGAAATTGGGTTTATTCTTTTAAAAAACTAGTTTGATTCGGAATGTGATGGATAAAAGTTAAAGATGGAGAGGCAACGTTCAAAGGATGAGGGTCTTGTCAACTTCTAAAGTTCTTTTAAATGGAAATTGACTCACGTTATGGCGTGACGGCCGTTTCGCTCTGTTGTCTAGAGCATCATCAGACGACCCACAGTACACTCAAGTGTGCTATGGGTCGTCTGATGATGCTCTAGACAACAGAGCGAAACGTCCGTCACGCCATAACGTGATTCAATTTCCATTTAAAAGTGTTCTTTAAGTTTATAATACATATTAGTGGAAACAAGATGGATCTTCAACATCATAATTCTAAAGTTCATTAAATAATAGCCACAGTAATTTAAATTTTATGTTTTATCTTTTGATTCTTATCTGAGCCAGTTTTTATTGTTGATTATGATGTGAAATGACGATAAAAATGACAAGCCTAGCTTGGGATCAAACCCGAAACCAGCGTAAAAGACGTGCTTGGAAGTAATCAGCTACACTCACCCTTACCCGATTGCTATAGTCGCCAAAATAACAGTATTTTTCAAACAAAGAGCTTGATCACGGTTTTGGAAATAGTTTAAAAGTTTGAAAAAGGGCAAAGCACTGCCACTTTTAATTAAAATCATTGCTATGGGTTCTATCACTAAAATAATGCTGGCAACACTAGAAATTAACACTTGAACTTTATTCACACAAATCAGTTATGTCACACAAGAAAAACTAATTACTAACTGTCAATAGACCAATCAATAATTCAATAAATAACTGAACACTTATGAAGCTCAGTGTTACGGTATTTGATAATCGCAATAATAGCACTGAGTATTCTGCCAAGGTACTGGTCAAGGTTCTGGCCAGTAACTTGGCCATATAATGAGAAACCCAGACAAATTAATATGGGCTACTTCAAGAAGTCCTCCAACAGCAAGAGAAAACCGGGTCGAAGAAGAATATATTTGTTGGAAAATCTAAGGATGCGGTTCAGAAGATCATCAGCTGAACTATTTCGAATTGCCACCAACAGAATCAAGATAGCCATGCTGGTAGCCGACATCCGGAATGGATAGGCACTCACAGAAGAAGAATTCTGCCACGAAAAAAGAAGTCAAAGAAAGTAGGAATTAATGAGAGTTCTGATGCGGCCAATCAGAAGACAGGGGGGCGTGGCCACCCCCCTTCCCCCTCCCCCAGGTCAGACATTTTGTAAACACCCACCCCTTCCCCCTGTCCCAGTCAGCCATTTTGTTTTTAAGGTCACATACCCCCCTTCCCTATGTGCCCCCACTTTATTCCCAATAGATTAAAGGGGGACCCCCCGCAAGCACCAATGAGAGAGGACCTATCCCCCCTGACCCCACCTCTCACGGAAGGTTCCCAATAAATATAGAACATACAGCTTTATATCTATATATACATGCTTGCAATTAGTATATCTATGTTTGGGCATATCTGTAACCTATATCTGTATATACAACATACGCATCTATATACCTAAATATACTTGCTTGCAATTACTATATCTATATTTGCAATAGCATCACCCCCCGACCCCGCCACCACTTTAGGTATTAATTGCGGCTGCACACTTGCTACCTCCTGCTGTGATTCTCAAAGCCCTCTCTCTCTCTTTCGCACGTGCAGTGTTAATATACCCCCCTGCCCCCCAGCCCCGCACAGTGCTTCAGATATTAATAACACTTCCGCCCCCTGCTGTGAAAAAACTATTTCATAACGTTTAAAAGCAGAGCACGTGCACAAGTTTTATGTGTGTGTGTGTGTGTGTGTGTGTGAGAGAGACGTGCTCTCAGGTCATTAACCTTAGAATTTAACGGTCGCAACACGTGCCTAGCAGGTGGGGGACTGTACACAGAAATAGAATGCTTCTACACTCCTCGATTCCTAGATTGATAGCGTTGTAATAGACGTTCTTGTTGGGGAGGTAAAAACAAACTACTATCATATTTTATCGTTGGCTCATCCATTCCAATAAGCCGAAGAAATTCGCTGACAGTATGTTCTGGCAATAGACCTCGTCCCTCCAACTCTTTATAATCAAACGTTCTGGCAGCCATTACACATTTTTCTATCAAATAATAGGCATATCTATACATCAGATCATTTAAATGTCTCTTGAAATCTCGATTATTATGCACATAATCCATTAATAGGTCCTGTGATATTTTTACAGCTGTGTTAAGTTGTTCATATGAGATGAATCCTGCTTTTTCAATTATAAACTCTTTTTTAGTGAGTAAATTTTCCCTATTGAATTCATCTCGAGTGAGTAGTTTATCTCTTTCTGCCTTTGCCTCTTTGCTAATAATTTTCATCTCATTATTGAGGGTATGTCTACTCACCAGCACACTAGCCTTCTCCTGCTCAAATTCTCTCCTAGTTAAAACAACCTGTTCTAAATCGTGCATGCGTTTTTCCAACACATTGTTAATTATACTTAATCCACTATTGAGATTTTCAAATGAGACAAGTTGGCTTCTTTCATTGTTAAATTCTGTTCTAGTTAAAACAGCTTTCTTCAACTCACTCAATTCAAATTTCAACTTGTCAAAATTTGCTACTAATTTTTTTAACTCCTCTAATTGCTTCGCATGCACTGTATGCAGCCTACCGAATCGATCGGTGTTCATTGTTCGAATGTCAAAATTAATTATCAACACCTCGGTACATTCGCTCCAGCAGAGAGGTTCCAACGCTCCGATTTGTGCCTCCTTTCTAGAAGGAACAGCACTGACGTCACCACCCCAGCTCATGTCTTTAGTCGGCTATTCTCACTTTACACGATGTTTCACAGAGGGGTGAGGGGGCGCCCACTCCGCATTTCTTCTAACATACTCTTTCGCAACAGCCGGTTTCACCCAGCCTCATCTCTCTCATATTTCTTTCTCTCCTCTTTTGCTCTACCGAACAGCTTCCTGCCAACGCGGGCTGTCACACCAATGTCCTCGCTTTTTTACTGTATGAAGTTAGCTTCCCGCAGTTCTTGCAATATCGAATCGATTTCAATATCATGAGCAGAATTACCGACATTTTTAGAACCCATTAAAATAAATAACCGTTCGACTAGTTCGTTAACATCATCCCAGAATATGTAGTGTCTACGGTGTGATTTATTTCTAACAAAATTCAATAATCCCTTCCCATACTTTGAACGTTTTTTGGGTGGAAAAAGTTTCTGTATAATTTGAGATTTTTTACCAGAATTACGAATTACGTAACCCTGGTTATTAATATGTACAGATGTCAGTGATAATATTTTTTTATATTTCGCCAAATCTTTGTTATTGTAGAGATTTGAATTTGGCCTACTGTTAAACAATAGCTCCAACAAACCATAAGTCATTCTAAACCTTTGTTCGCCGACAGTTATAAAAACATCATCAAAACTTATGGGCTCATCGCCAATAAAATATAAATTTTGTTTATGATCAAATCGTATACCATAAGGAATAGAATTATCTAATTTCTCGTTATGAAACACGCCTAAATAGTTGTCTAAAATTTCTTCTATTCGAGTGCGACGGTTAGTAATATTCAAAGTCGAATCAAAGAAAGCAGATTTATCATTAGCAGAAATATTTACATCTTCCTCCCCATCCTCCTCCTTCTCCTCCACCTCCTCCTCCTCCTTCTCCTTCTCCGTTACCAACGGTTCAACCTTGTGTTCTTTTTCGCGCTTTACTGTTTCATTGGCAGAGATTGTGCTCTTTTTGAGTTCAATTAATGGAGTAATTATTGGTTCCAACCTTTTACGATTAAATTCTTCACTCTGTGTTTGAAAACCCAATAAATTTCTGTGTTTTTCAATAATAGTTTTTCTCAATTTTTTTATTCTATCTATTAAACTGCTTCTCTCCCCAACAGATGATGCAGCGGTAGGAGCAGCACGACCGTGTTTCTTACGCATATTAATTTTCTTCATTAGCTTACTCTTTGTGTAATATCCCAAGTATGATCAAACGTTGAATGAACAAAAAACGTGCAAACACCGAAGTTACCTCATTGCAAAGGAATCTTTATGAATTTATCGAATTGCTCTCTGTATCTTCCATTTTCAGCCTTACATTCAGTAAAAATAGAAACAAATTTGTGAGCACCTTTTGACCACACCTCCCAACATAGTTTTCTAAACTCACTGAAACTCATATCTTCCCCTACAAAATCCCTATAAATTAATTTCAAATTTAATTGATCAAGTTTAAAAATAATTAGCATGTTTGCGTTATCTCGGATGTGATGTTTTTTAATAGATCCGTAACTTTGTACCAAGTAGGCTGTGTCAATTTCGCGATGTCTACCCATCGTGAAAAATTCACGAATTTGAGGTACATTGCTTAATTGTAAATCATCAAAAATGACAAGAGAGTTTCTCTCAACTTTGTTGGGATGAGGTATCGATTCTACATTGTCTGATAAATGAAAAGTAACACATTTTATCTTTGAAAACACCTTTTTCAAAAACTCATATTTATCCTGGTACAGAGACTTGCTAAATAAGTATAAATGTTTAAACTTTAATCCGTTTTTATTGAAAATCAAATTCAAAACAGTGTTTGATTTTCCGCTACACGATCTTCCAATCAGGATAATGCGTGCATTATGTGGTAATAAACTGCCGTTTTTACTCTCGGTGTGCGGTTTACCTGTAATAACCTCATCAAAATTGATGATGGGTATGGTCGTATCCTTTACCATTGTATCACTATGATAGCCAATGGATAACTGAATAAAACACATGGTTCAACATATTTTATCAATTTATTGATAATATTTTTCAGTTCTTTTCCAATATACAACATTTTGCTTATTTACAATATAATACATAGTATTTACAATATAATACATAGTATTTACAATACAGTTCTTAACCTAGTAAATTCTTTCTCTCGATCCATGTAGGTTCGCTGAAACCTAACCATTTAACCAATATTTTATCTTTATTTTTCCTTATAATTTTCTCTACTAAATAAACTTTCTGCTCCTCCTCATCCAGCTTTGTTTTTTTCATTTCTTCTTTGTAGAAACGGCCAGAAATTATTTCCCCTTTCAAATCACGCAAGATGTAAGTAGGTGGCTTAGTCGGATAGACTGAATGAATTATAAATAATTCCCCACTCCAATTAATATTATACGATTTGTCAAAAACCTGTCTGTACTTACTAATGCGTACAACATCGCCCAATTTAAATTTCGGTTTTATTCGTTTAGATTTCAAGCGTAAGTTCTCATTGCCCGTCTTATTAAGCGATGCTATTATATGATTTCGATGTTTTTTGCGAACATCAGATGGCCGCATTTGAATTGTTCTGTGGAAAGCATTATTATACTCTTTAACCATTGTTGGTAATGCTCCCACCCATCGTTTTGTTCCATGCTGCGTTAAATATTTATAGATTTTTGATTTAATAGTTCTAATAAAACGTTCGACTATTGCAGCTTTTTTCTCACTAAAAACATGGTAATGTTTAATATTATACCTATCCAATAATGCTTTTACTTTTGTATTAAAAAATTCGGTACCTTGGTCTGTCTGAAAAAATTTAACATTTTTATTTTTACGAATAATTGGTTCAAGTGCAGCATACACAGAGCCGGCACTTTTGGATTTTATTGGCACACAATAAGCATATTTAGAAAAACAGTTAATTACAGCTAAAATAAAAGTAAAATTTGAATTATGTTTTGCTAATGATGACATGTCAATCAAATCTGCCTGAATAAGATCTTGTTCACTTTTTAACTCATATTTTCTCCTATTAAAATGTACTCTTGGAACAGAATGCAATTCTTGTGCTAATCTCTGTCTAAGTTCATTCATTTTTGTTGACATCACACACGTGTGATATATCTCAACTGCCTCGGCACGCGACGCGTGGGTAATCTATTTTTAGCCACCCTCTTTTTGTGAAGCAGCACGCCTCACTTCTCCTCTCCTCACTCACCGCCGCACACTTTGAGAGGAAGGTTCTTCTTCTACTACTTCTTCTTCTTCTCCTTTTTCTTCTCCTTCTTCAACTTGGGGGATTCTATAATGACCCCACGCCAAGGTATGAATCCCATCCGGGGCAATATACCTTTTCGTATCAAAACACGAGAGAGCAGTTTTAGCACATGCAATCTGATATACTTTATGACAATAGCTCCTTATCATATTAAATCGCTCATAATGCGAAGTTCTTTCGAATAAACATTTTTTGTACAAATCATATGTTAGACAGCGATCTTTAACAGATTTCTTTACACCCTTAGCTACGTTTTTATACAATTCATTCTCATCATCTACATATTTAAAACTATACATTTTGGGCCGTAAGCCAGCAAAATGTGTGATAATTTTCGAATTTGTCTCATCTTTAAATTTCCCAACCACTTTTTTATTTACAAGACTATAACATTTGTGAGTGGTTGGGTAATCAGATGTGTCAAACCACGTCAAATTATTCCTAATATCCCGGTACACATCCTCAGTTTTTATTTCATAGAAAAGACTATCTGTATCCGACATTAATAGATTCACATTTTCAGGATGATATATGTTCAAAATTTTGTTGTAGTGGAAATCAAACATTAGGTGTTTACTCAATTCCAAAATGGTGAAACCCGCATAAATTGGTTTGTTCAAGCATATTTCAGATTTTCTTGAAAACACCCCAATTACATTTTCATCAAAAATCACCCAGCGTTTACACAATGGCCTGGAAACATATTTATCCAATTTTCTCTCATCTGTTATGAGATTTACGGTGCAATGGTGTCGATTACCCTGGAGAGATTTTCCGTATATTATATTTGATAAATTTTTAAAGTTCTGAACTTCAAATTTATTCCTGGCATTTCGCCTACATTCCGTATTGAATTGAATGTAAGGTTGTAGCCAACGGGACTGTGTAAAACTAATTACCCTATGAATCTTCGTTAAACGCATACCCAACTGAGTGTAAAGCTGGAGATTGCGATAATGAATTACATATTTTGTTCTATCATAAAGTGTTGCAAGGAGTTTTGTTGATGATTTTTGTGAATCGTGTTTTTGATATTCAGACATCAGGTGAAGGGGGGCTGCTTCTTTTGTGGGGGCAAGGGGAAACTGATTGTGAGAATCGTGTAAGTATTGTGGATACTGCATATCAACCTCCAGAATGTAGCCAATTTCTGAATCGGCACTCAAGTTTAAAAAATCTACTTGTGCGATTTCATTCTCATTCAAAAATTTAAAATTTCCGCTCGGGAGAGGTTCACACATTGCGTATCCATATAAATTGTTAGCATCCAGGTAAACAAGGTAATTAGTAGGTTTACTCTCATCATAATTCGACATATATGGGTTGTTCGCTTCAGCGAACCTATGCGGAATGACCGATAATCCTCCTCTCACTGCACCCTCAATCATAAGATGAATATCAATGTCCCGAATCAAACCAAGCTCCACCTGTGTGTATTTTAACATACAATTCCATGAGAAATGTGCCAATGAGAGAAAGTGGCTAGCATCCAATCCATATTTGTCGAATAATGATGAGCGCATATCCTCAAAAACATCGGCCAAAAGCAGAACATCTGTTAGAAGGTATAGATCGTGATATTCACCAAGAGAGGTAATATTACATGCTTTCCACACCTTCTGTGCATGTTCATATTCAGCAGGATCCAATGGTGAATCGTTCAAATCATTGTGGAATGCTTCTATGGGAGGAAGACACGTTTCATTGAACTTTTCAGCACAATCAAAATAAGTGTATGGATACACACCCTTTTTGATTAAAAGCTGGTGCTGTTCAGGTGTTCTGAATACAGTGTACATCCTTTTAAATTTCGTTTCCAATTCAGTACTTTCTGACAAATTTTTTACAAGTGAATCTAATGAAGCATTCATGAACTTAAAACTATCTAAAAATCTAATTTTACCAACACTAATTGTCATAAATTTTTCAGAGGAATTGGCGATGCAATGTATTTTTCTTTTGCATTTCCCCAAAGCTTGCACAATAAAATGGGAATCGTACCCTGCGAAATTATGTATATAACATGGAATAAAATCGGGTGATTTAGCATTTAAATTACAGGCTTGGTGAGCTGCACAAATAAATTCGCCTGATTCGTGCGAGTGGTGTTTGCATCTCACCTCACCAATCAAGAAATCCTTCCCACATAAACCACATTGTTTTGCATCATCAAATACTTGTTGTTCACGCTCATTTAATGGAATCATCGGTATTTCGCGTTTCATATCATTATAAAGCATTTCACCTAAATCTGTTACATCATCAACGAATTTTTTAATAATTTTTTCACTTTCATTTCGCGCGCGATAAAGAATGGGTCCATGACAAATTTCACCATGTATATTTAACACTACGAAGCAATACCCGCACGCAACATGCTCACGCGTCTTTTTTGTGAAGCTACTAGTAACAGGGTCTGAAGCATCAGCTTCTTCTTCCCCCTCTTCTCCGCTTTTAATTGGTAAAATAAACGATTCAAAATCGGCGTAAATTACATATTTCGGTTTAAGCGTATAAGTATAGTTAGTAAATTTGATTACATCACCCTCTTTGGGTAGCACCGTTCTTTGCGCTGCGAACTTTGAACAAAGCTCTTGATGCCTTTCCAAATTTTGTTTTCCATCTCTATTTACCATTTTGTCAGTTGTGAAACGATGAAAACAAAATTCACATATGTGCAGCTCCCCATTATGTTTTGATAAATGACTCAAAAGACGCGATAAACCATTCTTTCCGTTCGCGGTATTGATCAAGCAAAAATGTGATTTATGCGGTGCGGTTTTAGTCTATATATGCTACATCTGTAGGGATAGAATTTCTTTCCATCATCGTCGTACGCAATTACATTAATCGATATGTTGGGATTCAAAATTTCAATTTTCCTAACATCTCTCATGGTGGCTGGGAAGTTAACACCGTTTGTGTTGAGTGTATGAGCAAACTTGCTCAGATATTCAACAGTCATATGTGTACCTCGACGATGATGGAAATAAGCGAGAATTGACCACAAAAGGCATTTCTCGTCATTGAAATTTTTTATGTTAATCACACACTTTTTCCTTACAATAAAATCGGGAGTCTCTACAAAGGAAGATGAGGATGTGTACATAGGATTATACCGAATTATGTTTAAATCTAAAGAATGTATTCTACTCAAAACCCACCCACTACCAAATTTTGTAAAATTCTGGAAAGAATTTAAAATTTTCTTAATAGCTAATTCATAGTACTTGTTCAATTCATCTAAATTTTCACGAACATTCACACATATTGCCGAGTAGCTGTGAAAGTTTACAGTACTCGAAATTTGTTCACTTTCCTCGGGCAAAACAATCAATTTTTGTAATATAATATTTAACACTAAAAACCATTTCACATTTCCGTGGAAACGGTCTGACTCCTCGACGATCTGGTTCAATACTATGGGTTTTGTAGATTCCAAAGTCGATTCCACGTCCAGCTCCTCGTCTAGATAGGTTATACGGTGACGTATTGCGTTATTGTTCAATCCACGCAGATCCTCGATTGTATACCGCATTTTGACGAATTAGTGCTCTCTCTCTCTCTCTCTAAAACAAAACAAGTTAGTAGCGGATTAGAAGTTGATCACCACGGACTATTCTAAATTACGAATGATTGACTTTCAAAGGAAGCGATTCCACTGCGTTCTCCAACTGAAAGGTTAAAAAAGATTATGAGTGTGAAACAGATTATATCTATGGATATAAACGTGGCGGTAGACGAGGAAGAAGAAAAGTTTATTAAAAATAAATCCTCGTTCGAAAAACAATTAATACATAAATTACGCTACCACCGCTATGAGTGCTATGGAAGACAATATGGACACTATTGCATGTGTATAAATCCTGCACTCAATGAACCATTACACCAATTTATTGGAGAATGTAATTCAGATACGTGTTTTTATCGAATAATGCAATTACATATTGCAGATAACCATCACGAATCGTGTAATGGCGTCTATCACACATTTAATATGTGTAACAACAAAATTGATAAATTTTTGTGTAATTCGTCCAGAAGATTTCGGTGTGGGAAAAATTGTAAATTATTTCAAACACTCAAGTGTGCTGGTAAAACTAAGTAGGAATACTGAACGCGAGTTTACTCCTCCAATGTACAACAATAGGCAGCAGAATTAGTTGAATGGAGATGCTCGCATGCAATGTGTTTTCTGCAGAATAATAGTTTCTACCGAGAAAAATAATTCGAAATAATGCACAGTCAATAATCGCTACTTACATTGTAAAAGGGTGATGGCAAATGATGAACTCTCTCTCTCTCTCAGATGTGTGCTCTCTCTCTCAGATGTGCGCTCTCTCTCAGATGTATGCTCTCTCTCGGATGTGTGCTCTCTTACACTCCACTGGTACAACTGATCTAAAACAAACAAGTTAGTAGTGGATTAGAAGTTGATCAGCACACTATGGATCAATCACACGTTTTAATGTACGAAAGATTGAGGTTGTTGAGTTTTGATGAGAGATGGAAAAAATTCGAATCTCCCCTTTTATCACCTAAACATTTAGCTAAACTGGGATTTGTATTCAAGACGCCACCAGACTCAGTGCAGTGCGTGTTTTGTTTAGTTGGTTTGGAAAAATGGTTAATAACAGATGATCCCGAAAAAGAACATGAAAAACATAGTCCGAATTGTGGGTGGAGGAGAATGCATAATATTTCTATCGAGAATGAAAATTTTAATAATCTTCGGGATTACGACCAGCGAATAAAGACATTTTATCAAAGATCAAAGCCCCACTGGTCAAACTCAATTAATAAGAGGATATTGGTTTTTAAAAGAAATGCTGAATATTTCGCGAGTAATGGATTTTTTCTACATAAAACGGGTTATTTGCAATGTGTATATTGTAAAGTAATTATTGCAGATTCGAAAAAACTGTGTCATGCATCGTTTTGTATATATAATAAGAACAGTCTTAAAGGAGAAGGAGGAGAAGGAGAAGGAGAAGGAGAAGGAGAAGGAGAAGGAGAAGGAGAAGGAGGAGAAGGAGGAGAAGGAGAAGGAGAAGGAGAAGGAGGAGGAGAAGGAGGAGAAGGAGAAGGAGGAGAATTAATTAAAAAAGTAAACAAACCTGCACAACGAGGAAGCCGAGGAATCACTTGCACTTTCTTGTAGACTTGGAACGTCTCTAGTTGGAACTGAAACATACAAAATAGAGAAAATGGATCAGATTGATGTTTAAAAATTTGGATTATGCACACTTATTATCAGATTATGGAGGTGTCATCTGCATTAAGGTGTGAGAAGATTTATTGTAAATATTATTGAACAATTACTATTACTATTACAATTGCTCCAATTTAATATGCAAGATTTTTTGCACTAACAGTATTTACCCAAAAACTTGTAAAAATGTGTGATTGGGTTGAAGATAATTTTTATGAGTTTGATTATTTTGTGGCTTTTTTTTTTTTTTTTTCAATTTTTTTTTTTTTTCAATTCAATTCATTTATTGCCAAATTATTTATTGCGCTTTATTTCGAGTTTGTTATAATTGATTATTGTAAATAAAGATTTGAATTATTATTGCTCACCTTTGTTTCAAACTGTTGTGATGCTTTCAAAATGATCACTCTTCTTGTTGTGTCGTTCAAAACGCAAATGGTCTTTTATCGCTGTGCGCGGATAGCTAAAGTTCAAACTGTTGTGACGCTTTCAAACTGATAAAGATGATCACACTTTTTCGATCCGATAACTATGACGTTCAAAACGCGAATGATCTTTTAGCGGTGTGCGCGGCTAGCTAAAAAAGGATTGCGGGATGCGATGAGCATTCCTCTTTGGAGTAGGTGAGCACCTAAAAGAAGGAAGCTCGCAGGAAGCTCTCGCTGGCACGCGCTCGCTTCTCCCCCTCAACACGGTGTGCTATTTTTATCAGTATGTTTGCATCTGTCAACATGGAATGTGCTTTGGCGATGCGCAACGTCTGGAAAACGATAGTACTATTTATATTTCTATTATGCTGTCTAAACACCGTACTACTTTTAAATAAAGATAAATCGTGCAATCTGCATGAGAAACGAAATGATACGCAATTTCTTTTCAATTCCTTTGGATCGTCAACTTCACTGAGAAATCATACTTTATTCAATATTAAATCTTGCGTTAATTCATATTATAAAACACCAATTTCCTTTGAAATTGGGTTGATACATTGGTATAAATTTATGGTTGATGAGCGAGAAACAGTTTGTAATTTCTACAAATACTATAGCGTTCTTGCAAATTGTGCCGAGACTTTTAATGAAAAATCGAATTTTCTTTTGAAGAAAACTAATCAATTATGTAGTAGTAGTAGTAGTAATTACAGTTCAGTTTATGTTTAACCTTTAAAGGATGAACAGTGTTAAGAAAAGGCGCTGCTCTGTTCGTAAGCGTGGTAGAGGTATTTTATCAAAAATTGGCAATGTATTGGGTACAGTGATAAATAAGGGGGTGGATAACCTCAATTTCGAGGCTCATTTACCCAATTATTCGTATTGCGGACCTGGTACAAGGTTAAGGTCAAGGTTAGCACGTGGAGACAAACCTATAAACCGTCTTGATGATTTATGTAAGACGCACAACATAGTTTACTCCCGAGCGTCTGATAACAAGACGCAGGCGGAGGCTGACAGGCACTTGGCAGATGGAGCTTGGGAAATTTTCAAGGACCCAAAAACGGGGTTATCTGAGAGGGCATATTCTTATCTCGTTACAAACATTATGAAAGCGAAATCCGCATTTGGTGGAGGTTTGAGAAAACGAAAAACGAGGGGAGTTAGAAAAACGCATAGTGATAGTATTAGGCAAAAGGCGATCAATAGGTTAAAAAATCATATTGCTGGTCGCGGTTTTTATCTGAAACCATATCCAACAGGCGGAAGAATACTAGTACCCCCCACCCAATATGGTGTAACACTATTTCCTAAGGTTAAAAAGAAGCAAGGTGGAAAAAAGCAGAGGAAAAGACAGAGAAAAACGCAAAGATGAACGGCCCGCTGTCAAACTATGACCTGATAAAATGGTGCAAATTATTAGATATTCCACTAAGGGGCATATATATGATTGATACACTTCCGAGTAAAATTCGAAATAATGAGCTCGCAATTGTTAATTTAGACAAACAGATTGGAATGGGAACACATTGGACTGCATATATTAAACGAGGGAAAAATGTGTATTATTTTGATCCGATCGGTGACTTGCAACCGCCACGCGAATTGGCAAAATATTGGGAAAAAGAAAATAATGTAAAAATATTCTATAATACCAACCAATTGCAGCGGGTAAACACAGACATTTGTGGGCACCTAGTGATTTTGTTTCTTGCTAACCAGTTGTAATTTTACGCTTGTGTTGAAAGCATTAGCTGAGTGAGTGATGGCTGTTATTACACTAACCTCAAAAACAAGTAATCTATATGAGAATTTAAACCACGCTCTGGAATTGGATAAAAATCGCGAATGGGAAATTGGATTGGTTAACTTGTGGACGTTTAATAGTATACCGAATATAATAAGGGGGAAAAATTCCAGTTTTAAATATGGAGATAAACTGGTGAATCTTGATACAGGATCGTACGAAATTGATAATATAATAAGCGCTATAAAGTTGAAATTGAACTTGAGCGATGAGAGTCTCGTTATACAACCGAATAATAACACTATGAAAGTTGGAATTTATTCCGATAAACCAGTAGATTTAACTTTTGACGATTCAATTGGTAAGACACTTGGGTTTGATAAACTTCTACTCGATGCGAATACATGGCATTATTCAAATCATTTAGTCTCAATCAGCCATATTAATACAATCGTGGTGTCGTGTAATTTAGCATGTGGAAGCTTCGCTAATGGAGATGAAAAGCATATTATTTACGAATTTCTGCCGAGGGTACCGCCCGGTTATTTGATTAACGAAACGCCCGCAGAAATTATATATGTACCTCTCAATACACGCAGAATTCAGTTTATTAATGTGACGGTAACCGATCAAGACGGATCACTTATTGATTTTCGAGGGGATAGTATAACTGTGAGGTCACATATTCGTGAGAAAAGTTAGAAGATGGGTTTTATTGTATTCAATGCCGTACCTAAGCATCAAGATGAGAACAGAGAAAGCGTCAGTAGGAGTTTAAGCTCAGTAGCGTTAACACCTACGTTAACGCCGAAAAACAGATTAACAGCTAAAAACGCGAGAATACTAGAAAAATTGGGATTTATAGTTAATTGGAAAAATGTTGGGAGCCGCAATAAGTGAAATTCTAGATGTCGATAGTCAAATTCAATTTTACTCGGATATTACTAAGTACGAATTTCACACGCACACAACATATTCTGGACAGAAACTAGGTAATTCGGATGAAGTAAGGCTTCCTGTAAATCAGCAGGATATATACACACTGCCTTGTAAATCGTTTCTATTTATTGAGGGGAGTGTTAAATGTACAAAGCCGGGTGCGAAACCCGAGGATCCACCAGTGCATGCCGAATATAAACTTGTCAGCAACGCAGTAGGCCATCTGTTTGATGAGATTCGTTATGAATTGGCGGGACAGCAAGTAGCGAAATCGAGACTTGTCGGAATTACGTCTACAATTAAAGGATTGCTTTTGAAAAATGTTTTCGATACAAATACATACCAATTGGCAGGATTTGATAGAGATGGATATAAGTTGACGGATAATAAATTCATTTTTTGCGTACCGCTGAAACTTTTGTTACCATTTTTCGAAGATTTTCAACGAATAATTTTAAACTTGAAACAAGAGCTTGTATTATTGAGAAGTGCGTCGGATCTAAACTGCGTTGAATCGGCTACAGGAACAAATGTTTCTTTAACAATTGATAAACTACAGTGGAAAATTCCGTACATCCATTTGGAAGATCACGTAAGGTTGAAATTTTTGAAATTACTCGATTCTGATCGTCCTTTAAAACTTGCGTTTAGAAGATGGGAGATTCACGAATTTCCAAACATGGCGACATCGAGAATTCATTCGTGGGCAATAAAAACATCGTCGCATTTAGATGTTCCACGCTATGTAATTTTAGCCTTTCAAACGGCTCGGAAAAATGCTATTAATAAATCAATGTCTGATTTTGATTCGTGCGAGTTGTATAATGTTAAATTATTTCTAAACAGTCAATATTATCCCTATGATAATTTGTTGGGGAATAAGCAGATAATGTACCGAATGTATCTAGATTTCGCGCCGAGTTACTATAACCGCTCTATAAATGCAGAACATGGGAACGCTATTGATTTTAAAGCGTTTTGCGAAAAATCACCAATAATTGTGATTGACTGTTCACACCAATCTGATCATTTGAAAACATCCACAGATATAAGATTAGATATGGAATTTAGTAAAGAACTACCAAACTCGACTTCGGCATATTGTATTCTTATAAGCGATTCAATAATGGAATACACGCCTTTAACCTCATTAGTTAGAGAAGTACAATAAATTGCCGGTAGGGGGATGTTTAAAATATAAAGGTGAAATGTAAGAGGCTTATTTATCATTCGTGTGGGCGTGTGTGAGAGAGCAACATGTCGACTTCTTCGGTGTTTCAAGAGGCGATTGGAGATTTTGAGGCAAGTGAAGACGGAAAAACACGTACAGTGGGAATACAGTGTGACATGGAAGAAAAGAAGAAGAAGAATTTTGCCGTTGCGGATCTACACTGGTTTAAGGGAGATAATAATCAAATAATTTTAAAAGAATTCGCGTTGGTTGATCAGGCTGGTAATTATGTGGTACTACACTTTAAACCGCCTTTTCCGAAATCTACTTTGAGCTGGAAAATGTTTCGCGAGGCTACCTGGTTAGAACAACATTATCATAAAATATTATGGGATGAGGGGGAGACGGAGTTTACAGATTCATTGATAAGAGGATATCTCGGCGCGTATGATTGCATTTTTACAAAGGGAACAGAAAAAGCTGCATTTTTGAAAAAGTATCATAATGATGTACGTTGCATACCAGAATATTTTGCGAAACCAAATTTCACAAAGTTTAAAGATACGTGGTGTTTTGAGGTTTGTAACATACACAAAAATGTAGAAGGTGGGAGATGCGCTCTAATAAGTGCACAACATTATTTGCAACTATTAACATCTAACACGCTTCCAAAGATAGGAGAGGATGGGGATTATACTTGTGAAAATAATCGAATGAAAAGTATGAGGAATTGCGCTTTTTATAGTAGAACAAGCAAAAGAAATTATGCGAGACAAGGATTTTACTATGATGGAAAAAAGGTCGTATGCGTTTACTGTGGTTATGAGTTGGAATCACACAAAGTGAGAATTTGTAGCGTGGGCGTTGGTAGGAAACCTATCAATTTTTCGGTATTAATCCCGCTGTATAAATAATTAGTTGTAGATAATGGATCCTCAGAAGTGGATGTGTGCGGATAAAGAATTAGAGAAGAAATTACGAGAATATCCGCAATGGTTTGATTTGTGTGAGGATGCCATTAGAAATTCTACTCGTGAAAACATTGGACTTGCGAGACAGTTGAAACAAATTTTTTTAAACACTGTAAATTTGAGTGATATTAACCATTATTTATCCTATTATAGGCTTTGCGTGAAAAAATTATTACAAATTGAGGAAGAAGCTACAAACTGCGCTTGCGCAAACAGCGGTGGGGAGAATGCATAAAGGAGTGAAATTGGGAAGCTTGAATCATTAGGAAAGATGAGACGTTTCGATACGGCTGCATTCAACGCTTTGGCACGTGAGGTGTTGCCTCTAGAATCAGTACCTCTCGGTTCGTATCTGGTCGTTGAAAACGCCATAGTCTATGGTACAGGCAGAGTGTTACTAAATCTCTATGATCCCGACAGTGAGGGAGACTCTTATTTCGATTTATTACTATGTGGTAAATTTAAAAGCGTATTAAATAATGAGAACTTGACAGATTTTAACAAGAGAAAATTCGTATTAATATGCGAACATGAGAACGGACAAGTAGAGTTGAAAGAAATGTAAATTTTTACAATGGGTTTTTCTCCATAGCACAGGTTTATGTGACCTAGCCCTGTGTGAACCTCTTTTTACCCAAATAAAAAAAGAGTGACCTCCAATAAGGCGGTGAGGTTGACGTTCCTTTGGAGGCTTTTTCTAACTAACAAACCGCCGGTCATTCAGTATGTGTTTAACTATCATAGAGGAAGGATGCATTGCTACAGCTATACAAAATTTAAAAAACTATCCCGTTTACTGATGGGTATTTCAGTAAGCGAGTTTGATATTATTGCAAAGAATATTAAATTTTCAACCGAGGCAGATGATGGAACTTTGACTGCAACAAAAACTGAGAATTTCTGCTATCCTATTTTATCTGAAATATATGATCTCCTAGATATAGTTATAAGTGAGGAGGGACATTTGCACTATGGGTGTTCTAACGATTCCCCCATACAAATTATTTCAGATACAAACGAACTTTGGGATGCTCTATATGATTTAGCAGATAAAAAATGTAAAAGGATTTGACTGTCGGCGTGAGCTACTCACAAACAACATTGTAATAGGCATGTTTATTCATGCAAAGGTTAATGACATGAAAAGTACACCAGCATTCTACACCTATTTGTGTCTAACAACATTTAATGATGCTAAATGCGATTATGTGTGTTGGGTTTGCCTAGAAACCATGTTACTAATAGCAGGTGCCTATGAATCTATTGGAGGATCCAGTTTCACTTGCACACCTCACATCAAGAGTGCATGTGCACGAGATTCAAAAGGTAGTGCACGTGATTCAATAATCCCATGTTTTGGTCATTCAGTTTACTTATTGGTATAGCTATAGATGAGTTTAATATTATTGCAAAGCATATTTGAATTTTCAACCGAGGCTAATGAATGAGCTGAGAGAGAGTGAGAGAAAGCCTCTCTCACACACACACAGACAGGTTAAAACATGTTTGTGACCTTCAAATGAGCTGAGAGAGAGTGAGAGAGAAAGCCTCTCTCTCTCACACAGACAGGATTATTCATGCAAAGGTTAATGACCTGAGAGAGAAAGTAGATGTATGTTCATCTCTGTCATGTTGATGTAGATGGTCCACTCCCGCAGAGAACATGTTAAAAGTTAATGAGCACAATCCACAAACTTGTGCACATGCCAACTTTGCCTAAAAGAAAGAGAGGGTAGAGAGAGAGGATTATTATTCCACAGCTTAATGAGTCACATAAAAAAACTTGTGCACGTGCTCTGCTTTTAAACGTTATGAAATAGTTTTTTCACAGCAGGGGGCGGAAGTGTTATTAATATCTGAAGCACTGTGCGGGGCTGGGGGGCAGGGGGGTATATTAACACTGCACGTGCGAAAGAGAGAGAGAGGGCTTTGAGAATCACAGCAGGAGGTAGCAAGTGTGCAGCCGCAATTAATACCTAAAGTGGTGGCGGGGTCGGGGGGTGATGCTATTGCAAATATAGATATAGTAATTGCAAGCAAGTATATATAGGTATATAGATGCGTATGTTGTATATACAGATATAGGTTACAGATATGCCCAAACATAGATATACTAATTGCAAGCATGTATATATAGATATAAAGCTGTATGTTCTATATTTATTGGGAACCTTCCGTGAGAGGTGGGGTCAGGGGGGATAGGTCCTCTCTCATTGGTGCTTGCGGGGGGTCCCCCTTTAATCTATTGGGAATAAAGTGGGGGCACATAGGGAAGGGGGGTATGTGACCTTAAAAACAAAATGGCTGACTGGGACAGGGGGAAGGGGTGGGTGTTCACAAAATGTCTGACCTGGGGGAGGGGGAAGGGGGGTGGCCACGCCCCCCTGTCTTCTGATTGGCCGCATCAGAACTCTCATTAATTCCTACTAAAGAATTTACCACATTAACTTATCCCGAGCATTTGATATGCGTAATCAATGTAAACTGCCACTTGATATGAACATTGAGAAGAGCGAATTACATCTGAACTGAAGCTCACGACGAGAGCCCTTTTATATGCTGTTTGAAAGCATTGTAGGAACTTCTGGAAACTAATTGCATAAACTGGAACATTCTGGCAAATTGTTGAAACACTAGAACTAACCTTACACATTTAATAGGAGTGAGAGATACATTCAAGGACAGAGAAGAAAAAACAAGGGTCAATTTACAACTTTTTTGCAGCACGTACTATCAATAAAAACCGAATATTTTTTACAAAACAAGCAGTGTAGACTATTTTTTTTCTTCCGTCCCGCATTCTTAACATTATGATTGTATAAAATATAGCCCACAAATATAGTGTTACGGGTTCTATGTCTAAAATAACGCTGGCAACACTTAAATTTATCACTCGCACTTCATTTACACAAATAATCACAACACTCACTGTTCAGTAATGTCTTACAGAAAAATAAGCAATTAAAAACAGATAACACGATATTGTTCAACTGATAATGAGTTTTCAATAAACTGCACAAAAATCAATCACTAAAAGTTATAAGGCCGATCTAATATTAATTAATAACTGTACAATAAACTGTCCAATAATATTCAGAACGAAACGTCGAAGAAGAACAATTAACTTACGTAGCACTAGTCCGTAATACAATAAACACTATTCAGTAGCTCACTGGTATGAATTAAACAGGAAAAAGAATTATCTCTATAGTCACTGAGAAAGAATTATCACTATATATGGACACAATATAGAACTGACACAATTTGTTTATCACGACGAATTTTCAAAGACAACTGAACTAATTTACTCAAATGCGTTCGCCTTAAATAGGTTTTTCAAATATCGAGCAATTTCTACATATTTCTATCATCTTCTGAATAAATAAATCAAGGAAACTGGAACTTTCTACAATATTCGATAAGACTCCATTGATTTCTAATCAAACAACTAGAACATTCTACTAATTACCAAGTAAACACAATAAAAGTGTCAAAAGCAGAATAATTAATTGCTTAAAAGTAAACATTTACATAGCAGATAACACCGAGAACAAGTGTTTCTTCTTTCTTTCTATTCTCTCCAATTTCATATCCGCTACAATAGCCTTTACTGTAGAATCTAACACTATTTCAAATGAAAGGTGTGTACATAATACCAATTATTACCAATTTTGCTCTTCGATGACATTTTTATTTCTCTTGATGCAATTCATTTTCTTATTGGTTTATTTAATCTAAAACTCTAAGATAAAATCAGAATGAATGATGTGAATCAACCTTGTAAGAAGTGTGCTATGTAGATTATATTGACTGCTGTGGATGAAAATAGCATATAATAATGAGTTATTACTTTTCCCGGACGATTTGGCAATGCCATTGAGTCATTGCTCTTCGTTCTATCGCTATCGATGCCACCGTATCGTGGGGAAATCAAAAGGTGGGATTTATTCCGGTGGTGATTCTTTCCACTCAGAGAATAGATTCAGCGAAAGCTTTGCCCATTGTTACGGCTCCGACGATAGAATAATGCATGTCGCAGTTCCTCGGCCGTATTATGAGTCGTATACAAGTTAAATGGCCGTCGTTTCCATAGGAAGTGCTTTTCCTTGTTTATCTTTTCACAATACCGATAATATTTCTATTCGAGAGAGGACTCTCCAGTGGAGTAGAACATAAACCACAAACACTTTTGATAGAAATTTTGTAGATGTAAGGATGTTGAATATATTGATCAAGCATACTTAATTATTTATTTCAAGTGAATATCACAGCAGAAGTATATTTTGGATCCATCTCATTTGAACTGATAACATGAGATATCAAGAGAATAATTATTCGTAGACAACAGTTTTATGTCGCCAGCAGGCTTGCTTCGCTCGCCATAGCCGTCCAACCAAGGGACTCCACCTCCTGGACCTTCCAGGGGATGGGGAGTTCATGCTATTGAGCCAGGCTCTTTTCAATTAATTTTGAGTAAATTTTACTTGATGAAAGCTTAATTAAAAAAGTCAACTTTCGCACTTGCTTGGAAAACTTTTGAAACTGTTTCTTAGCAAATGTACACGGCCAAACATTTGTAGGCTACCTGTACTCTGTTCAGGCAAACGAGAGACAAACCAAAACAAACGTTTGCATTAGTGTGAGTGAAAAGTGATGACTCATATCAGCTGTAGACCGATCGATTAATTTCTACCAGTTTACACTCATATCAGTTCAGTGTCGCAGTCGCTGTCACAGTTACCAGTTCACTTATATACTGCGCGAATCGTATTTCTATAGTAATCGGCTACTGCAAATCGGCCTTGTTGTTTGAAGATACACTTTTGCTCGTGAATCGTTGTTTACATCGTCTCTCCTTTTTCTAAACAGAGTATAGTTTTAATTTAATGGCCCGTAGTTCTCGAGAAACGGTGATGAATGTGGGTGAGTCGATCATTGGGATTTGGCTCTTATACAATATATCTAGATTGAATGAATTGATGTAAATATAGTTCATAGTAGATATGTTTGGAGACCTTTGGGACAACCCCCCTCCCCCCCTCCCCACCCTCCCCCCCCCAAAAAAAAAGGGGGGCATTCTGGAGCAACCTTGACCTTTGACCTTTACCCCCCCTCCCCCCCCTCAGGCTCGCTGCAGCCTTCCGGACCCATTCCCCTCTTCGCCCTCTCTCTTGTCCCCTCTCGCTCTCTCGCTCAATCCCGCTCTCTCTCTTACTCTCTCATACCCTCTCTCTTGCTCTATCTTGTTCTCTCTTATACCATCTCTCTTGCTCTCTCATACCCTCTCTCTTGCTCTCTCTTACCATCTCTCTTGCTCTCTCATACCCTCTCTCTTGCTCTATCTTGCCCTCTCTCTTGCTCTCTCTTATACCATCTCTCTTGCTCTCTCATACCCTCTCTCTTGCTCTCTCATACCCTCTCTCTTGCTCTCTCTTATACCATCTCTCTTGCTCTCTCATACCCTCTCTCTTGCTCTCTCATACCCTCTCTCTTGCTCTCTCTTATACCATCTCTCTTGCTCTCTCATACCCTCTCTCGTGCTCTCTCATACCCTCTCTCTTGCTCTATCTTGCCCTCTCTCTTGCCCTCTCTCATACCCTCTCTCTTGCTCCCTCATGCTTTCTCTCGCTCTCTTGTCCTCTCTCTTACCCTCTCTCTTCCGATCTCTTACCCTTTCTCTTGCTCTATCATGCCCTCTCTCTTGCCCTCTCTCATTCTCCTTCTCCTTCTCCATCTCGTCCTCCTCCTTCTCCTTCTTCTTCTTCTTCCCCTTTTCCTTCTCCTTCTCTTTCTCCTTCTCCTTCTCCTTCTCATTCTTCTTCTCCTTCTCCTTCTCCTCCTCCTTCTCCTTCTCCTTCTTCTCCATCGCCATCTTCTTCTCCTTCTCCTTCTCCTTCTCCTTCTCTTTCTCCTTATCCTTCTCCTTCTCCTTCTTCTTCTCCATCACCATCTCCTTCTCCTTCTCCTTCTTCTTCTCCTTCTTCTTCTCCTTCTCCTTCTCTTTCTCCTTCTCCTTCTCCATCTCGTCCTCCTCCTCTTTCTCTTTCACCTCTTATTTATCTTCTCCTTCTTCCTCTCTCTTGCTCTCTCTCACCCTCTCTTTCTCTTTCACCCCTTCTTTATCTCCTCTTTCTTTCTCTTCCTCTCTCATACACTTGTATAATGTTGTAGTCACGTTTTTAGTGCATGGCGCCAGAATGTCAAGGTCAGTGATTACGTAATGCGAGAAACGAGCGATAACATTTGGAGAAAGAGGAATGATGATAACGCAAGGAACAGTAGATACTATGCGCCAGTGAATGTAGTGGAGAGTAATTGCGAAGTAGAACAACAAACTATAGTAACGCTGAGGAGAATGCGAAGATCGGAACAAAGAAGAGACGAGAAGAATGAGTTTATCCTGCTGCGAACCGTTTACAGTGAGAGGAGCTGGTATCAGAGGATACTACGAACGTGAAAACAATAAGAAGAGAGCAAAGAGACAAGCAATAGCCGACAACTCTCTTCCTCTTCTTCCCCACACCCTCTCTCATGCGCTCTCTCTTCCATTCTCTCTCTCTCTCTTGTAGTAGTAGTATCCTATTGATGATAGTAATATAACTTACAAAACGTAACGTATCGTCTTGTATATATTTTTTATCTATCTTCCATGAATGTAGGTGTTGTCATCCATCCAAGGTAATAGTCAGAAGTTATATAAATTATACTTTACTCTCTCTACTCCTCTCCCTCTTTCTCAGCTACCTCTTTCCCCTGTCTCTTTCCTCAAACTTTTATAGAGACTATTTATCAAAAGTTTCCTTGTCATACTCTTTCCGCAAGCATCAACAATGATGCTATAATTTTTCCTCTTGGCAAAGGACATTATAAAATCGCTACCAATCATGAACAGCTACAGGCTACCATCTATATATATTTTAACATTACTATTTGTTATACATCCACGTGTCGGCAGAAAAGGGCCTTGTGAAATCGCTGCCAATCTTGGACAGCTATACCATCAATATCCACCATTAATACCATTAATTAAAGTCATAAAAATATCCACGTGTTGGCTACAATAATTTTAAATAACTATTCATTCAGGTTTCATATGTATGACGTCAATGTTGCATTCACAATGCAAGTGCACTACATTATGCAACAATCTCTTTCAAGTATTTTTTCAAACTATTATCCTTCCCCATGTATAACTGAAAGATCTGCATATTTATATTCTATTAAACGACTAATTACTATATCCTCCAAATTTTGTTACATCACACGTCAAACTATAAAATTTAAAGACCGTTGCAACCCTCTTAGTGGAGGGATTCACCTAAATTCGCTATGATTGGTGGATTACCGCATCACGTCTCCTCCTTCTCCAAAACCTCGGCTTTACCTTAAAAGATTCAGAATACTACTATTTAAATTTTTTAAAACCTCACAAACAAAACTGCGACCAACCACATGCAGCTCATTCCTAGATGTCTAAAGAAATGATACCGACTTCAAACAAGTCCTACAAAAATTTTTATCTCATCGAGAGCGCGTAAAATTGGATACTAAAGTGAATGGTATGTAAAACTATTTTATTACTAATAATTGAAGCAAACTGAATACAAGTATTCTGAAATTTTTTCATAATCAATCATACCAGAACTATAACTATTTGTATTATTGAGAAATAAAAAAATATCTTTACTAGTGCTTTGAACCGTAACAGCAATAAAGTTAGAGTATATTGAAAAATTTTGATTGAATTATGACTCAGGCTAACGTGTTCAGCAGTTTTGTCAAGGAGCATATTATTTAAGAATATAAATCAATGTTGATGCTTTATGCAGTTACACATTCTCAAGTAACTAATGTTTCATCATGCTTCAATAGATAAACTATATGTGAATCACCTCCTTTAAAAGAAATAATTAGGTAAAACGATTTGGTAATTCATGATAATAAATATTTTACGAGCTTCAAACCGACTATATTCTTACAAACAATAATGTCATACTTGTACTGAATCATATCATTACGTTAACTCAGGCTAAAAAAGGTCTGTGTGTATATAGTACCATAGCCGATACGATTGTAGGTGACTCTTCAGACCTCAATGTTTTAGTCCGAAGAGCGTACTACACAAACGAGGAGTGAGGTAGTTTGTGATTGCTTTCCTCACTGAGCTTACAGAATTGCATCAGTATGCCAAGCCCACCGAAACAAATTCTGAATCTCTATGCTTGACAGTCCACTCCCACCTTTACACAAGGTCTGGCTGAGTGTGTATAATATCTAGCACACCTCTGAGCTACTTCCTGCGTCCAAGCCATCATTCGACAGAGACGTTCGGAAAGCAACACAATAATTGATGTAGCCTTTTTGTATCTGAGATGAATAAAATTTAATTCATCGCAAGCCACAATAAGGCAAGAAGGTCTACTTGCTTAAAACATTTTATTCAAATTTCAATTAACGATGATATTATCTCCATTAGTATATTTCATGCCAACTTTTCATTTTAAATACAGCACAGGGAAAAAGATCTGAAAGCGAACATGAGTACAAAGATGGGTTAATTATGCGGAACGACGGACGCCTCGGGCAACAATTTCCTTGTCAATCATCACTAACCTTCTAGAGGAGAACCAGATGCTTTCAGACTACACTTTCTAGAACTGGAAATTGCTCTATGATATTGAACAAGAAACGGAATACTCTTGAAAATGCACAGGTGATTTATCTCAATTAGTATTCCATATATTTCATACCAACTTTTCATTTTGAATTGAATAGCATAGTAATTTCAACTGATATTCCTGCCTGACTGGTTGTAGAATACATAGATCCGACAGCCAGCTTCACCGAGTTGAGTTGGCTATTACAGTAAATAGCTGTTTACCTTGTACCACAGTTTTACGCTGTTTGTGAAATACTAGGAAAAAATATTTGAGTTCACTTACATTCAATTCGTAGACTAGTTTCAAGTATGTGATTTGTTGAGCATAAACTTAAGCTGAATTGAGCATAGTTTTGTAATATTTCCTATCAAAGTTTAAATCAATTGTGTATGCTAAACAAATGAGCTGCAGTATGCCTACTGGAATAGTAGGTCAAGTCTCCCTAAATGCGTGGGGCTAAGTCCCCCTAAATGAGGCTTCAGCATATTTCGTTAAATAATTAATTAACCAAGATTGGATCTGCAATTTATTCTATACTAACTTATAGCTAATTATATGTATAATTGAATGAAAAACGCTAAATGATTTCTTTCCTTTCATAAATATTATGAAACTTGATGAAAGCTACAGCGTTATGAATTTACTTCCGAGTGACGATTTAGACAATATGACCTCTGCTCTCTAATTATGATATTAGCTGAATGGCTTCCCACTGTGAATTATGTTGGATGTCAATCACCACTCAAAAAATTACCCATTCGTAACATACATGGGTCAAGTCTCTCAAGTCCCCCCCTATCCTTCTTGTCCTTTTTTTCACTACAGTGATAATCATAGCACTACAGTGATATTTATAATAAATCAAGCCCAGCTAGAGAGTTTGAGGTTTCAAAAATGAGGGTTTTGTTGACATTTGCCCGCCTTCCTACACCACTCCCGGGGATTTCCTATTTTGTGAGACCGCCCATGCTTCAGGCCCAACCATGGATTTTATAGGCCTACGCTATGAAAACTTCAATTTAATGTAACATTATTTCTTGTTTTCAGTGAACTTAACGTGAATTCGTGACCCTCATCATACAGCTCAAGGTCAACATGCAGTTCAGCATTTAGACTTTTTACTTCTATCGCATGAAGATTCGAAATGCAAGCGAGTGAATCGTGCATCAATTTTCACGACTTGTTTCATCGGCGGCATGTTAAAATTAACCTTGAATTATTCACATTTCTTTCAAAATTCTTCGTAAATAATTTGCTCAACAAATGATAGGTTTCCGATAACTATACTTACAAACCTTTTTACCAAGTTCAACTATCTTGATTTCTGAGAGGATATAATTGGATAATTGTCTCCTGAAAATTCCTCGAAATTTTATTGTAACAGGAAATCATAATAAAAATTACTGCATTTACTTAAAATCATACAAATCGATAAAGCTAATAGACTAACCACATCATCATAAAATGCTTCATTATATTACCTGGGGAGTTTGAGTTCATAAAAAATGTCAAGTAAAAAACATTTTGAAAATGTATTTTGGATTGTAAAAATAATGGATCATTGTTTACCACATTAATAAGGGACTTGGCTAGATTATGTTAATAAGTCGCTGAAAAAGAGTTGAAATCAAAAAAATAGGTTTAAATTTAACAGATATTTTTTCATTTCCAAACCTCAAGGTTATGTTACTATTTATCTAGACAATAATAACTTGTAAATAATAACTGTAATAGTTTAACTGTAAGCGCTAACACTTTTAGATTTTAAGACTATTTATAATTAGTAACTAGAAGAGTACTTTAATAGAAAAGAATACTTATCAATAATAATTGAATAATTTGGTTCATAGTAGTTACATTATAATTAATCTATAACAAAAATATGATTTCTTTATCGATTAATTTACCTCTCTATTGTAAGTTTTAACTTCTAGTCAGTTTTAAATTGTGAGTATATAATAATTGTACTCAAATTTCGTCAAATAGCTATCATGAGAGGAAGCCTACCTTACTACACTAATTAGCCCTTAGGATGACTTAACAAAATTATGATCTATTGATTCATAAACTTATCAAAAATATTCTCATTAAAAATAAGTCTGAATAAAGGACTTTAACTTTTTTCTATTCGAATCTCTTACCACCATATCTCTTGCATGAGATTCTTATTTTCAATAAATTCCGCAATATTATTATCTAAATCTGTGTCTAATTGTGTTGCCCTGCTCGACTATTGATACTTGCTAGTGATTAGTATTATTATTTTCTTACTGTGGATGATCTTTGTCGAGGGTCATATTGCATTCTGTATGATTTTTTTTTTTTTTTTTTTTTTTTTTTTTTTTGTAGATTACGTCTTGGAGACTCCAGTTAAGGAGTATAAGACAAGTCAGATCAACAATATTATGCACTAGATACCATAATTACTTCAATTAGTTGAAGTGAGGCTTAATTTTCATGTGAAAGGAACTCTTGTACACTATAAAAAGCTTTATCAACTAAATATTTCTTCAATTGATTTTTAAATATTTCTATATTTTCAAGACTCTTCAAAAACTGCGGTAGCTTGTTGTAGAATTTCCTACCAATATAACTAGGTTTTTGTTTGAATAGGCTACTATTGTGACTCACCAAGTGATAATCTCCTCGGCTTCTTGTATTATAATCATGTACATCAAGATTTTGGTTAATATCATTCGTTTTTACATATAGAGTAGCTTCATACACATATAAGCGCAGGGTACAGTTAGGAGACCAAGTCTCTTGAACAACGGCCTACATGAATCTAATCTATTTACTCTTTCTATACACCTAACCGCTTTCTTTTGGATCTTAAACACCCTATCAAGATTTTGTTTTGATGAATTACCCCATACTAAGATAGCATACCTAATATGTGACAGTAAGAGCCCATGGTAAGCTGTAAAAAGTAACTTTTTGTCATTCAATCTAGCGAGCTGTCGCAGGACAAATACCCCAGATGAAATTTTACTACATATTTTCTCAATGTATGGAGTCCAGGTCAATCGTCTATCCAACGTAACTCCTAGAAATGCAATTTCTTCTTCCTGGTCTCATTGATTATCGTTTGCAAACACGTTTATAGCCCTATCTTCATTTAAATTATGTTTGTTTTTGAATTGAAGGTATTGGCATTTTTTACTATTTATAGTTAATTTCAACTGGTTTAAAAATTGGACAATGGACTGCACACCTATATGGGCACTTATTTCTAAATTATCTAGAATGGAATTGCTGAAAATGAGTGATGTATCATCAGCAAATAAGAGGGCTCTACCACTAATTAATTCTTTAGGTAAACGGTTGACATATAACAAAAAAAGCAATGGACCTAGTATTGACCCCTGAGGCACTCCAGCTTGCACCTCTAATTTATTAGATTTATTCTTTACTATACTATTACCAACTACTGAAGTTAGTTCTACACATTGTTTTCTCCCAATAAGATATGATTCAAACCATTTCAGTTCAACCCCATTTACACCTACATTTTGCAGTATTTCCAATAAAGTTCTATGATTAACACAATCAAATGCCTTTGACAGATCTAAGAAGATTGCAGTAGCTTTATCACCTGAATCTAATATATCTATTAGTTTTTCAACTAGAGAAACTATGGCTGTTTTTGTTGATCTCCCTTTCTGGAAGCCATGCTGTTCATCACAGATAAAGTTAGCTTCTTGAAGGTGCAGAAGTAACCTATTTAGAACTACTCTTTCAAAAATTTTACTTATTACATTTAAAATACTAATGGGCCTATAGTTTTCTACCTTTTCTCTATCGCCACTTTTGAAGATTGGCAAGATCTTCCCCTCTTTTAAATTATCTGGAAAAACACCTTGTTCTAATGAATGATTGATCAGATGAATCAAAGGGTCTAACAATTGATCTTTACATTCTTTCAGAATTTTACTGGATACCCCATCCATTCCTACAGTTTTTTTATTATTTAAACTATCAATGATATTTGACAACTCGTCTTGGCATACTGGGTGGAATTTTAATTCGTTCTGAATCCCCTCAGTATTCCTCATGTTTGCATCACTAATACCTGTATTAAGAGATTTTTGAGGATCCTTAGCAACCAGTTGATAATATCTGTTAAAGAAATTACAAATGTCTACACTATCATCAATATATTTTTTATTTTCGTTAATTATTCTGGGGACACTAGTATAAGCAGCATCTACATGAGCTACTTGCCTATTTTTGTTTATTACATCCCACACTGCTGTGTTAAAGTACACACTATTATTCAAAATTTCAGCTGTTTTCTTACATTTCGCTCTTTTCACTTTTTTCATATAGTTTTTCTTTAGAGCTTTGTAATTATCTTCACTTAACATATTTCTAGATAGTTTGAATTCATCATATGCATCTTTAACCCTATTTCTTTCAGCAAGGATATCATCAGTTATCCACTCTTCAATCTTGTCTAATTTGTTCTTTACAGGGACTTTTTTAACTGGACAACTCATAGTAATATGAAACCTTAAAATATTAATGAAACTATCATATTTGTCATTTAAACTATTGCTATTGTAAACCCTACTCCAGTTTTCTTGTAGCAGATTCTGCTTCAAACAATCGATATTCCCCTGTTCACATTGTTGAATTTCTTTCATTACTCTACTCTTTTTAATTGATTTATGACCTTGCAACCCCACCTCTAAGATTTGATAGTCATGATCAGATAGTTCCGAGCCGCCTAATCTTGTTTTAGAGTAATCTATATTAGTAAGGATGTTATCAATTATTGTTTGTGATGTTCTTGTGACTCTGGTATATTCATGAACTTTTATTTCCAAGTTATTCATGCAAATAATATCCTTTAAATCTTCTGTCATTTTATTCTGTGTTGCAAAGTCTGTATTGAAATCTCCCGCTACAATAACGTTGTAAAACGAGTAGTAGTAATCTCTAAAAGCCTATTGAATAGTTCACAAAAATTGTTCCATTCCCCATTTGGTGACCTGTAAATACCTAACACCGCTACTTCGAAATTATTGTCGATTTTTACTCTCAAACCAGTAACTTCTAAATCCATTTCCACAGCAAATTTCTCTGCATATTCTAAATTAAATATTTGCATATTCTTAGCATTTTTAGTGAAGATAGCTACTCCCCCACTTCGATGAGATGTCCTGCAATACGACGTTTTCAATGAATAGTTTGGAATATTAAGTTGTGACAATTCATCTTCTTTTAAACCATGCTCTGTGAAAATAGCTATATCAGGAGCCTCTTCTTTAAAAAATACTTCGATTCTATCTATTTTGTTACAAATGTATTGAATATTCTGATGGAACACAGTGAGTACCGGTACTTCCCTATCATCCCTTATTACTTTATCGTTGCTTTTGCATATTGAAGTAGATTTACTTAATCTCTTAGAATCTTGAGAGCCTATCAGATTGCTACAAGAGTTCCTTCCACTAATGCTATCCTGATTTTTTGATCGATTAACGTCTTTTAATACAATTGAAGATATGAATTTATCATCTGAAACTAGTTTCCCTTCCCGGTTTTGAGCCACTTTACTAAAAAAGGTTCGTTAGATGATTGTTTAGGAGAATTATTGACAGTAGATTGCAAACGACTTTCAATCAGCTCTGCCAGCCTATTACAAAATATTACTTTGCCAGATTGATTTAGATGTAGACCATGATTAGTGAAGTTTTGTTTTTTCAGCCTTTCATTTAGAAAACAAATCCCCAACTGCTTAGAATTCTTATTTTTTAGGCTGTTGATTGTATTATGAATTGATTTATTTGTTGACTTAATGGCTTCATTTAGCTCTGGCCTATCAAACCTATACGGAATTGTACTTATTATTACATTAGTTTTTTGGCTGAGTGGCACAATCTCTTTAATTTTTTCATTTATTTCAGGAAGATGTTTTAGATTAGGTTCATTTATATTGTTTGAGCCACCCAGTACTATTAGAAAATCGTTTTTTCCAAAATCTTTAGTTTGTTCCTGTGCTGACTCTACGATAGCGTTTATAGGGGCACTTGGTTTGAAAAAGCTCTGAACTTCATACTTATTTTTTAATCTTTTATTTAGTAGGTCACTACAGTCTCGTCCATGACTGGATGTCAAGAGCAGTACTCTACCTTTCCTATCGTTATTTGCCCTTACTTTAGTTTTGGTTGCTGTTTGCAAAACCTGACTATACGTTTTTGTTTGACCATTTCTATTTATTTTTTCCCCATTTGATTTAGGTTCTACTTTTTTTGTATTGATCAGAGGTTCAGATCTTACATTAGCCAAGTTTATTTTTGATTTTAATATTTCGATTTCCTCTGACATAGACCTACATTGACTCGTGAGATTTAGTATTTCAGTTTTATGGTCTTCCTGCTGCAATTTTACAATAACTTCCAGAGATTTTATGTGATCCACTAACCCTATTCGTTCTTCCTCAGAATTTTTTAGTGATGTTTCTAATTTTGTTTTCAATTTGGTGTGATCACTCAATAGTTTAGCAACCTTTTCTTCTACATCTACAGTAGCTTTAAGAGCTGTTGGAGATTTTTTCGTTAATAATTGCTGAGATCGCGTAGCTACTTGAGTTTTAGTTGAACAATTAGATTTAGATGCCTTGTTTGGACTCATTTTCCTAGCTAAAAATTGTTTTCAATTGATTTTAGTTAAATGTTTAATGAAATATTACTTAATTTATTACAATTGTCAACTTGAGACTATTTAATTACAAGAAAATTGATCAATATCGGTACACCTAACCTCGAAAATAGAATTTGACTTTTTATTTAAATACTTTAACTTATATTAGACAAGTTAATGATGTAAATTATTGAGATATTATAAATACTAATAATAATAAACAAAAATACTACTTATCCGTTCGAATTAAAATTCTATGCTTCAAAATTCGCAGAGCCTGTTCAGACAACGTATGCACAGTACCACTGCTACCTAGATATCTCCCAAGATATAGTTTAATCGCTGATGTTGTCGGTAAGACATATAGCTGCTCGAGAATATATTGGTTAATCTTTAAGAGACCAAGCTCGACAGAGATCATCTCCCTCAGTAAACTTTACAGCAATACTAAGCATAGCAGAGGTCATCAGCATAATAGGGATTCGACAACTTACAACGGTTGATTCCTAGATGTCATACCTGGAATAAATATTTCAGGTAAGATTGAAAGGACTTTTCCGTTTTTCGTTGTAGGATTGTCCCATCATACTCGCAATCATCCCAGAGCTGAATAGGAGCTTAATACCTGAGTGATTTTAGCAGCAAGGACAACAATTCATTTTATTTCAGGTAATTGTAGAGGGAGGTGAAAGTAGTTCTCACAGTATTCACTTATATTATTTGTTCCATGGACTACTTTTATATTCATGATTGAAATTGATGTTTATACTGTATTTTATGCCCATATATACCATTGGTTATACTAAAGGAATGCTAATTGATATTTATTCACCTTGGCCTGAGAGGAGAGTTTTCTCATATACTCGTACACTATGACATTTAATGAAATTGATGCTCTATCGCCTTGGCTTGGAGAGTGAGATTGCTTCCAAACACTAGGACCCATATTTATGAACGTGACTTATCAAAGTTTGACTTAAGTCAGATCGGATAAGTCAGACTTAGGGGCAATAAGGCTTACTTACACTAACAGGCCAGTGAGCAGCTTTAACCCTAAAAGCCAATCCAGCTCCCACAACAAAGATCTGACTCCTGATGAATAATTTACATTAAACAACTCTTTACTTACTTTGAGTAAACTAGATTGGATCATGAAATACGTTAATTCTCACAAATAACCTTCGATGATGTCAAGCTTTTAAGTGATTCCCACATAGATCTGAGACTTGTGCGTTGTAATGAATTGGAAGATGGTGATTGATGAGTTGGACCTACAGTTTTAGGTAGGCTCCGAACCCTGGGAAGTGATTTTACAGCAGAGAACAGAGTCCTTTTTTTTTTTTTTTTTTTTTGCTGGCCAAACAAATCGGTCACCGTTACAAAGATGGCTGAGGAGCTTCGTCGCTTATCTCTGATTGAACAGATACCTGCTACGGCATCCGGCTATCACTTCCCTTTCCAACTGCTATCTATCTGTATAGTCTTGTATATAGACAGTATGGCCATTGGACACCTTGCTTCTGATTGGATAATTTGGTCACGTCGTACAAATTCACAATTCAGTCAAAATATAGGTCCGTATTTATGAACATGACTTATCAAAGATCAACTTAAGTCAGATTGGTTAAGTCATACTTAGCAGCAATAAGGCTTACTTACACTAACTGTTTCAAGCCAGCAAGCAGCTGGAACCCTAAAAGCTAATATAGCTCCCACAACAAAGATCTGACTCCTGATAAATAATTTACATTAAACAACTCTAATTTATACTAATATGAGAATTTACACTACGTAAATGTTGCAAGGACAACTGGGTCAGCTCATAACCTCACTTTTTCAGCTAGTAAACTCACCTAGTATAAGTGAAGCTTAGAATAAAATTCGTATTCATGAACCTTTCTTAAACATCTTCTTAACTTAAAAGCCAAGACGTGCTTATAATTGGAGTCTCAAATCTGTTCTTAGCCAAGCTAAGCCATTCTCGAAGCCATTCTTAGATTGCTATGTTGTATCATATTTCGATTTCATTTTTCAGTATAGCATCAGCTCATAATAATAAAATAAAATCAACATATTCAATTTTGCACCATTGCAATGTAATTCACTATATATTTGACTTATATTATACTTTGACTATATTTTGAACACTAGGTGAACACTTTTAGGCCTAAGTGAGCACTAGGTGAACACTAGGTGAGCACTTGTAGGCATAAGTGAACACTAGGTGTACACTTTTAAGCCTAAGTGAGAGCTAGGTGAACACTAGGTGAGCACCTTTAAGCCTAGGTGAACACTTGGTCTTCTTCTTCTTTTCCCTGCGCCTATATCCCATTTCTGTTGGGGTCGGTCCTCCTTCGCCATTCCAAACGTTGCTGGGTCATTTCTGGATGCAAATCCATTGTCTTTATGTCCTTACAGATGGTTCCAATCCATGTGGTTGGCGGACGCCCTGGACCTCTTCTTGATTGTTCTATGTTCAGAACCATTCTTGCCATGTGTTCTTCATTACGCCTCATGACATGTCCATACCAACGCAGTCGATTTTTTCCTTTATATCAGCCACCTTGAATGTTCCTCGAATGTGGTCATTTCTCATCCTATCTTTGAGTGTCATGCCTCCTGACCAACATAGCATCTTCATTTCTGTGACATGGAGTCTTTACTCATCAGACTGCCGCATAGCCCAGCACTCAGAGCCATAAAGTAGAGCTGGTCTTACTGTTCTTTTATATACAATACCCTTGATAGGCATCTTGGGATTGCAAAGAATACCTATGAGTGATCTCCACTTTAACCATCCAGTTGAAATTCTGTTATCAATGTCCTTATTAACAGAGCCAGTTGCTGTTATAACAGATCCAAGGTATTTGAAGTGGTCAACTTTTTTCAAAGGTGTATTGTCTAACTGTATGTGCTGGTCTATGCTGTAGGGTGCTCCTGAGAAGTTGCAGTGCATATATAAATATGAACACTTGGTGTACACTTTTAAGCCTGAGTGAGCACTAGGTGTGCACTAGGTGAGCACTAGGTATACACTTTTAAGCTTAAGTGAACACTAAGTGTGCACTAGGTGAACACTAGGTGTGCACTAGGTGAGCACTAGGTGTGCACTTTTAAGCTTAAGTGAGCACTAAGTGTGCACTAGGTGAACACTAGGTGTGCACTAGGTGTGCACTTGTAGGCATAAGTGAACACTAGGTATACACTTTTAAGCCTAAGTGAGAGCTATGTGAACACTTTTAAGCCTAGGTGAACACGAAGTGTACACTTTTAAAGCTTAAGTGAGCACTAGGTGAACACTTGGTGAACACTGGTGATCACTAGGTGAGCACTAGGTGAACACTAGGTGAACACTTGGTGTACACTTGTAGGCATAAGTGGACACTAGGTGTGCACTAGGTGTATATCATATGACTACTGAGAAGTTTTATACTAGAGGAAGTATAGGGAAATGAATAACAATCAGTTGCAGATGTCAAAGTTTATTTTTTACAATCATTTGTGTGATGATACAATTTTGGCTTAAATTACTATTCACAATCATCTTATTTTCTATGTACCTTAAATCTATATGCCATCTTTGTTAGGCATCTGAAAATCTTCATCGCTGCTGTCCAGGGTAACATCACTTCGAGCACGTTTTGTAGGAGGCTGGTCATCATTGGTGGAGTGTCTCTTGTTAGTAAGCTGATAGTGTCCAAATGCCATAGTGCTGACGCCATCATCCATTATGCATCTTTTTTCATCAGCATTGCTAAGGGCCTTCTTCTTTTGCACAGTCGTCATGATTTGGTGTTTTCGTGTGCTGAACATCACCTGCTCTCTATAGATTGCCTCATCTCCATAGAGGCAGTCCAGGTAGTCATGGAAGCCAATGTAGCGTTTGGCATTGGGATGATCCTTTGAAAGCTCTTGACCCAACACAGGTCGCTGTACTCCCTTGGCCTTCTTGATGAGTCCACTCTTTGCCTGGCTAGGGTCTGGATTGTAGCATCGACAGGCGTACAGCTTGGAGCGTAGTCCAACATACTCGTGAGGAGCTCTGGCCGAATACTCATCTTTAACTTCCCCAACACCATTTTGTTTGTGTGAGAGTAGCATGGATGGTCGGTTGGGTATTCTGACGTGTCAAAGATATCTCGCAGCTCCTTGATGTTGAGTATGTCCTTGTACATGTCCTCTGTCTCAACCAGGTAGAAGAGGCTGTCTGTGTCCTGGTACAATAGCTTGAGACGATTGTTGTAGATGGGCTTCATCACGTCATAGTGGAATTCATACATTAGGGTTTTACTAATGTCCAGCACAGATAGTCCAACATAAATCGGTTTGTTGAGATTAACTTTCTCCTGATGGAGGGTGACTGCACAGATGTTCTCCCCAAAGATGATTCGATCCTTGAATGATGGTCGAGCCACAAGCTTCTTTAGACGGTTCTCACAGTTGACCAACTCCATGTTCATACGCTTCCTCACATTCTCCATGGTCTTGCCAAAGACAGCATTATTCATTAGTTTGAAGAAGTTTTTCTCAAACTTATTCTTTGACTGCTGTCTGAGACTGGTATTGAGCTGGATGTAGGAAGCTAGGAAGTCGGTCTGCTCAAACCTCACACCTCGATGGACCTTGGTTATTCTCAAACCATGTTGGACAGCTTGTTTGAGAAGACGGTAGTGGCAGACGTAGCGTGTATGCGAGTTCAGCGTTGTCATCAGGCGAACATATCCAGATTTCTGTGTTTTCCGGTTTTCTGGTAGGAATGGAAACTCGTTGTGTAGATCATGCAGTTCGGCAGGATACTCCACATCAACCTCGAGGATGTATCCTATTTGTTGTCTATCAGCAACACCTGCAATGTCCCTGATAACTGCCTCCAGTTCCTCTTTGCCCATCCATTGGAATTTCCGGCAAGGAAGTGGATTGCTCATTGCCCAGCCATACAGGTTGTTGGCGTCTGTGTACAGGAGGTAGGATGTAGGTTTCTCTGGATCCACAGGCGCCCCAGTATACTGGTTGTTGGCAATGGCATGGCGGTGAATGCAGGTGGTGATACCTCCTCTGATACCTCGTTCAATAAGCATGTACATGTCGTAGTCGGTCAGCAGCTCAAGTTCCACCTTTGTACTTTTGAGCATAACATCAAAGGAGAAGCCTGGTGATGTGAAATAATGAGCACAGTCTAGATCGTATGTCCTCATGCACACGTCTCTAAAGCTTTCGAATACATCAGCCAGCAGGAGCACATCCGATTTTAGGTAGAGATCGCTGTACTCTCCCAGAGAGCTACAACTGAACTGGCGCCAGACACATTGAGCATGTTCATAGTCCTCGTCACTGATACCGCGATCTGTTAGCCTACTGTAGAAAGCCTGTTTTGGAGGAAGTTGTGTCTCCTCCAATCTCTCCCATGAGTTGCAGTACTCGTACGGGAACACACCTTTACGGGACACAAGAGCTAGTTTATCTCTAAACTGTTTAGAGGTGTGCACCAATACATTGGCAAGATCAGAGGCATTCTCAGCTGTCTTGACAAGATTCGTTACCAGGTTGTCCAGACTGTCGGGTGTAAACCGGAATGTATCGATGAATCTCAGATGGAGACTCTTTGAGATGTGCTTGGTGAAGGAAATATATTTTTCAGATGTGTTGGGGATAACTGAAATTTTAGATTTGTCAGAACCAAGATGAGGAATGATCAAGTGGGTATCATAATTTGAGGAATTGTGGAGGAATACAGGAATGTAGGATTGATGACGTCTCTGTAGGTTGCACTTGTTACATAATGCATTCTGGTACAACCCAGTCATATGACAGTGGTCCCGAACCTTGTCATTGGTAAACTTTTTGTGACAGGCTTCGCAGAACTTAGCTGCATAAAATTCCGCCTTTTGTTGGTCAGAGAGTGGGGACATTTTCACTTTATTACATTCCATGGTTTCTGCAATATCGGTTGCAACCTCAGTCAGTGTCTTCATGAAGTGGGCGGCAGCATCTGGCCCACGGTACACAATTGGGTCCTGAGGAATGATGTTGCTGATGGTGAGCCATGAGGGGAATTGTTGAACGTCCCTCACAAAGTAAAGGCAATAGCTCATTGCCTTATGGTATTGGAGAACTTTTGTAGCCTTTCCAATCCATTGCTCTGGGGCTCCGCTGTCTTCCTCAGGAGTGGGCTGCTCCAACAAACACTCAAAGTCTGCATAAGCAACAAGTGGTAATCTATACTTGTTCAAATGCTTTTCAAACTTCATGGTAGGTGGGCTTCCATTGTCATTGGGCTTGGGCATCACAATCCTTGATGTCCGGTTCTGGGCGCAAAACTCCTCATGCTCCTCCATCCTGCGCTCGCCTTCTCTGCTGAGGGTGTAGTGGGTGAAGCAGCGTCTGCAGATGATGATACGATCATGATGTTTTGTCAGCTGGGCTCGCAGCAACTTTTCAAAGTTCTTTATCCAGCAGTAGTGGCTATTCACTTCCAAGTTATCACCATCCACTGTTTCATTCTCACAGAGCAGGAGAAGATCCGTGTGATCTGCCTTGATTTCATTGCCAACTCGTCGTGGGAAGATGTTGTTGTCAGCATCAATACCGTAGACGTTGATTGATACTCCGGGATTGTTCCTTTCGAAAGTATCGATCTGGTTGATGGTGGTGGGGAAAGACAATCCGGAAAAGTTATACTTGTCGGTCAGCTGGTAGTACCGGTCGTTGACTCGCTGTAGGTATTTTCCTTGGACATGCTTGGCAAGCATGGTCCACTTGAAGCACTGCTGGTCCTCATTCTTCGGGTTCACAATGGCTTTCCTTGCTGCAATCTTGGTAGGCAGCTCAATGTAGGATGATCCCCGCAGCGGTGAATACTTGCTGATGCGGATGAGGAGGCCATCAATGCTGAGGAGGGTCCATCCACTGGAGTTGCCCTCGAACTTTGCTTCCTCCTCCAACATTTTCTGGCATGCCATCTTGATGAGGTGAGGGAGTTCCATAATGTTGACCACTGAATAGTTGGGCGTCTTGAAGGCGACATCTTGAAACTCCTCCTTCTCCTGGTTCTGCTCGTCGAGGCTGCTTTTGTAGTAGGTAGCCTCCAACACCAAGTTGAATTTCACAGGTCCGTGATGCAGAAACTCGTTAGAGATGGCCGTAATGATTCTGTCCTCGAGGCTTCTGAGCAGGGAGTGGAAGTCCTTGGCAGGATCATCCATGCACCCATTGTTGTAGAATAGGGTGCAGAGGCAGGAGTTGAAGGTGTCCTCCAGCACAACAAACTCTCCCTGAGAGCCCTCGGTCATCTGGCATCGGCTGGCTTTGTTCATCTGAAACAGAGAGCGCATTTCCATTAATAATACTATGATATTTCACAATATTGCGTCACATTGATGATGAAATGAAAGACATTAATTGTGTGGGGATAGATACATACTTTTATTGATTTATGGAAAGGGAGTCCTTGCAAGTATCGATGCTTTTTCCTTGCATGTATTTGGAACAATACAGACGTCTTGTTGAAAGAAGCTGGTAACACAAAACTTATAATTGTTCAAGTAGAAAAGAAAGTATGCTTGGCGTAATCTGGCGGTCAGCATGGTAATTACAGTCTCAGCATGGTGAAACCAAGAATTGTGATAGATTATTAGCTTGGATAAGATAATTCCTTATGGGTTATCCATTTTGAGGTTATGTTGACTTGAGATTTGATACAATAGATTACATAGTATTAGATAAGATCATTCCTTATAGGTTATCCATTTTGAGGTTAATTTTCAAATATTTTCTGAGTCCTGAGATTTTTCTAATTCCTGAGATTCTTCCAAGTCCTGAGAATTTTCAAAGTATAAAGCAATTGTACTTACATTTAAAATACAACTGAAGTTCTGTATTTGCTGAATATAATCTAACAGATTGAGCACTGTAAGATGTTCACTGTAAGACGTTTACTGAGAAACTGCGAATCTACCGGCCAGAGCTCCTCTATATATACTCTAGAATCGGATCTCTCCAAGGTCATCACTCTAAAATCTGATCTCCTCAAGGTCATTAAGAATTTTCAAAATATTTTCCAAGTCCTGAGATTTTTTCAAATATTTTCTAAGTATAAAGCAATTGTACTTACATTTAAAATACAACTGAAGTTCTGTATTTGCTGAATATAATCTAACAGATTGAGCACTGTAAGATGTTCACTGTAAGACGTTTACTGAGAAACTGCGAATCTACCGGCCAGAGCTCCTCTATATATACTCTAGAATCGGATCTCTCCAAGGTCATCACTCTAAAATCTGATCTCCTCAAGGTCATTAAGAATTTTCAAAATATTTTCCAAGTCCTGAGATTTTTTCAAATATTTTCTAAGTATAAAGCAATTGTACTTACATTTAAAATACAACTGAAGTTCTGTATTTGCTGAATATAATCTAACAGATTGAGCACTGTAAGATGTTCACTGTAAGACGTTTACTGAGAAACTGCGAATCTACCGGCCAGAGCTCCTCTATATATACTCTAGAATCGGATCTCTCCAAGGTCATCACTCTAAAATCTGATCTCCTCAAGGTCATTAAGAATTTTCAAAATATTTTCCAAGTCCTGAGATTTTTTCAAATATTTTCTAAGTATAAAGCAATTGTACTTACATTTAAAATACAACTGAAGTTCTGTATTTGCTGAATATAATCTAACAGATTGAGCACTGTAAGATGTTCACTGTAAGACGTTTACTGAGAAACTGCGAATCTACCGGCCAGAGCTCCTCTATATATACTCTAGAATCAGATCTCTCCAAGGTCATCACTCTAAAATCTGATCTCCTCAATGTCATTAAGAATTTTCAAAATATTTTCCAAGTCTTAAGATTTTTCTGGAATTTTTTCCAAGTCCTAAGATTTTTCTGAAATTTTTCCAAGTCCTAAGATTTTTCTGAAATTTTTTCTAAGTCCTAAGATTTTTCTGAAATTTTTCCAAGTCCTAAGATTTTTCGGAAATTTTTCAAGTCCTAAGATTTTTCGGAAATTTTTCCAAGTCCTAAGATTTTTCAGAAATTTTTCCAAGTCCTAAGATTTTTCAGAAATTTTTCCAAGTCCTAAGATGTTACAAATTTTTTCTAAGTATAAAGCAATTGTACTTACTTTTAAAATACAACTGAAGTTCTGTATTGCTGAATATAATCTAGCAGATTGAGCACTGTAAGATGTTCACTGTAAGACGTTCACTGAGATACTATGAATCTATCGGCCATAGCTCCTCTATATATACTCTAGAATCGGATCTCCTCAAGGTCATCACTCTAGAATCAGATCTCCTCAAGGTCATCACTCTAGAACCGGATCCCCACATGGGTGGAAGGATGGCGGGAGGGTATGGTAGTGGAAGGAGGGCGGGAGGGGCTAGAGGCCCAGAGAGAGAGAGAGAGGATGACAGGGGATTCAGATTACTTTATTTGTATAAATTTACAATGTAGATGAATGATAAAAGTATTATTAATATTAGCAACTCTCAGATCCCTAGTTGAAGTTAAGTATTGTTGTTTTTGAAAAGTAAACGTAATGGTTGAATAGTTTGAGCAGAGGAAGAAGAGGAAGAATAGGAAGAGGAAGAAGAAGTAGTATAGCTACTCTTTCTTCACTGGTACCACACACCAGCCGTTACCTACTCATTCCGGTTTCATCTGTATGACGTCACTGATGCATTCTAATGCAGGAAAAAACATGTTTGTGTGCTGCATTACTGACCTTGACATTCTGGCGCCATGCACAAAAAACGTGACTACAACATTATACAAGTGTATTACCATATTGGTATGAGATCACTTTGCGGTGCTTTTAATGAAGGCAGTTTCAAGGAGAAAGAGATGGTGAGAGAGAGAGCAAGAGCGAGGAAGAGGAAGATAAATAAGAGGTGAAAGAGAAAGAAGAGGAGGACGAGATGGAGAAGGATAAGGAGAAAGAGAAGGAGAAGGAGAAGAAGGAGGAGAAGGAGAAGGAGGAGGACGAGATGGAGAAGAAGAAGGAGAAGGAGAAGGAGAAGAAGAAGGAGAAGAAGAAGGAGAAGAAGGAGAAGGAGAAGGAGAAGAAGAAGGAGAAGGAGAAGGAAAAGGGGAAGGAGATGGTGATGGAGAAGAAGAAGGAGAAGGAGAAGGATAAGGAGAAAGAGAAGGAGAAAGAGAAGGAGAAAGAGAAGGAGAAGAAGCCTTCTATTGGAGATGGAGAAGGAGAAGGAGAGAGGGTAAGAGAGAGGGTAAGAGAGAGCGAGAGAGAGGGTATGAGAGAGCAAGAGAGAGGGTATGAGAGAGAAAGAGAGATGGTATAAGAGAGAGCAAGAGAGAGGGTATGAGAGAGCAAGAGAGAGGGTATGAGAGAGCAAGAGAGATGGTATAAGAGAGAGCAAGAGAGAGGGTATGAGAGAGCAAGAGAGAGGGTATGAGAGAGCAAGAGAGATGGTATAAGAGAGAGCAAGAGAGAGGGCAAGATAGAGCAAGAGAGAGGGTATGAGAGAGCAAGAGAGATGGTAAGAGAGAGCAAGAGAGAGGGTATGAGAGAGCAAGAGAGATGGTATAAGAGAGAACAAGATAGAGCAAGAGAGAGGGTATGAGAGAGTAAGAGAGAGGGTATGAGAGAGTAAGAGAGAGAGCGGGAGTGAGCGAGAGAGCGAGAGGGGACAAGAGAGAGGGCGAAGAGGGGAATGGGTCCGGAAGGTTGCAGCGAGCCTGAGGGGGGGGGGAGGGGGGGTAAAGGTCAAAGGTCAAGGTTGCTCCAGAATGCCCCTTTTTATACTACTGTTCATTCATTCATTAAATAAACCTACTCTTAATTTAAAATCTGACCTAATAAATAATTCATTGTAATAATAATTGTATTAAACCCCAGAATCGTTTTATTCTATGAATATTTTGAATAAACAGCTCTTTTCGTAGAGTTGGTAGAGAGTCAGTGTGGAAGCCATTAATAAATTATTCAACAGCTTACGCCGATAACGTTAAACGATGCGATGGATTACATTGAATAAATTTGAAAACCATTACAAATGAGATTAACGAGAATCCCTCGCTGATAAAATTAACTTTTCGAACTCCTGGAATCCAGGTTACGAATAACAAATGACCTTCATGATGTCGGCGATTAAACGTGTTCTTCAGCGACTCAGGAACGTGCTTGAGCTTGTACTCTCATATACTCACTCGAGGAATTGAATGTATCTAAAATCTGAACGATCCGTCCTTTCAGCTCCGTCTCAGTCTTTCCATTGGGTTGAAATAGTGTAATTCCATTTACTCATAAATCAATGAATTCTAAACTCTCCTTCATGTGGTTCCGGTTAATTTTGCAAAGTACCTATCTGAATAATAAACAATATGTATTAAGTAACATGATGGTTAAAAATTAGTAGTTCAGTCTCTTATGTTGCGATGAATTCCAATAAAGCACACTCAAAACTGTGCAACACCTCGACTCAACAGAACGGTACGACTCAAAGCAATAAACTATCAGGAGCTTTGACCATAAATATAATAAAATTTATTAATTTATCTATGCTTTTGACACCACAATATCATAACAATCTTAACTCCTTATATACAGAACATAATTTATTAACTTCGAATTCCTCAATGTGCTGTCAATTAAACTGAAGACTTTCGTAATGGCGGATATGCCAAACATTTCAGTAATGTTTCGTTTGTGGATATCAGCAACTTGGGTAGAAGATTCCATACATCACAAGGACTCCATTTGAATGCATTAGGAAAAAGATATGTATATGATAAAATTATGGACGTGATAAATGATCTAGCTCATAAGAAGGAAACATTGCCTGTCTCAATCCCTCTAGATTATCAGTCTGTTGTGATAGATAGTGATTGTGCCATTGAATCATTTCCATCTCGTCATGAACAGGACTTGATTATTTTAAACTAAATGCTAATGATAAAGCACATCAATATGCTGCCAGTGATTCTACTAAAGTCAATATCAATCATTATAATGGTAATAATTTATGTAATTTAAGGTCTGATAACTGCTGCAGCTTACTGCTATGGAATGTTCAGGGGCTGACTAACAAGATTGATGATCTTGCTCTTATTACGACTCAATATAGTTGTGAAATTATTGCCATAACTGAGCATTGGCTCACAGTCACTGAGATTAATTATATTTAGTTTATCAGGTAGTTTATCAGGTAGTCAGGTTAGTTCCACAGTTTAGTCTTGTATCATTTTTCTGTCCTTCTGATAGGAAGAGGGGTGGAGCCGCTTTATTTGTCAAAGATCATATTGTAACCAATGAACTTCCAGAAGTGAATAAATTGCATGTCTATCGAAATGGTATGTGAAGCTTGTGCCTTAGAATTCCCGGAAAGTAAAGTAATAGCTGTTTCAATTTACCGGCCATATAATAATGATTATGCTACTGTCACTGCCTTCCTGAATTGTTTTTATGAAATTCTAGTGTTAATTTTTAAAAGAGGTTATTCAATAATTATTGGCGGTGATTTTAATGTCAATTTTGATCGTGAGAGTAGAGAAAAAGCACAACTCTGCAATATGATGGATAGTTTTGGTTTATGTCCTACCACAAATAGTATTACAAGACCAGGACTAATTAATCCGGGTTCTTGTATTGATAATGTAGTCACAAATATTCATCACAGTAGATGCAATGTGAATGTCATTCATACAGCACTCTCTGACCATAATGCCTTACTTTTCGAAGCTGATTTAACAGTTAAGCCTGTTCCTGTTTCCTTAAACAAGAGAACTAATAAAATTAGACTAATGAATTACGATAATATTACTATTTTTTGAATCTTATTGGATCTATTGTGTGGTTTGATGTCTATATAGCTGACAGAGATAAGAAGTTTAAGACGTTTCTGGATATTTATCTGAAAGCTGTTAATACAGCTTTTCCTTTAGTATTTTCCAAACAAAGAAATGCAAGGCCGGATACCAAATGGTATACAAATGAACTTAAAGTTCTTAAAGAAGAATGTGATGATTTGTACTCTCTTTATCAAGTATATAGGTCACAGTGTTTAAAAAATCTGTACAATTCAACTAAAAAGAGATATAAGAAAGCAGTTAGGAATGTGAGAAAAAACTACTTTGGTGATATGATTATTAATTCTCGGAACAAATGTAGAACTACTTGGAATATAGTAAGATTGCTGTCCAATGTTAACACCAGATCTAGTAATGTAAATTGCTCAATAAATGCAGAAAACTTTAATCAATTCTTCATAGGACACATAGCTGATCTTACCAGTAAAATTCCAAAAAGCAACTTGCTTTCTTCTGAGTACTTAGGAAATATTATGAAGCCAAATAGTAATTTCTCTTTTAAGTCTGTCACGGTAGAGAAGGTCTATGCAGTAATTTTTAAGCTTAGTAATAGTAAATGTCTAGATATATATGGTTTAAATTCTCTTCTATTGAAAATCTCTTCTAAATATATATGTGAAGTATTAGCTTATCTTTTTGATGAGTATGTTGTAAATGGTTCTGATTTTCCACCTGAGTTAAAGAAAGTTAAAGTCATTCCTATTCATAAAAGAGGCTCTAAGGAGGATCCATCAAACTACAGACCAATTTCCATAGTGCCTATATCATCGAAAATATTTGAAATGTTAATGCAGGAGCAGCTTTCTGAGTATTTTGAAAAAAATATACTACTGTCTGATAAACAATTTGGCTTCCGAAAACAGTACAGCACAAGCAAGGCTCTACAGAAACTAACAAATCATGTTGTTATGGATCTTGAAAGCAAGTTTCTGGTCACTTTCAGATCATTTGATATAAGTAGAGCTTTTGACACAGTCCATCATGATTTGTTGATAAGAAAATTGGAATATTATGGTTTAAATATGAAATCTGTTAAAGTGATTCAATCGTACTTGAGTGGTAGGACTCAGTTTGTCTACCATTCTGGAGTTTTGTCCAGTGGTAATGAAGTATTATATGGAGTGCCGCAGGGCTCCATACTTGGCCCACTACTTTTCATAGTCTATATAAATGACTTACCTTCAAATATTGACTGTGCCACGAGAGAGGGCTTCCTTTTTGCAGATGACCTTGCATTGAAGATTAAAGCTAAAACTAAATTAGAGCTGGACCATCTACTAGTTAGTAGTACAAATATTGTGACTGATTGGTGTTCTGCTAATAACCTAACCCTTAATGTAGAAAAAATCTGTGATATTAGTTTTAGTTATAATAATAGATTACCTGTTACTACTGAATCACTCAAGTTTCTAGGAATATATATTGACACTGGAGACTGGACTCAATTGGAATTCACATGTAGAGTATTTAAATAAAAAATTGTCGAAAGGTCTTTATTTATTAAGAAGATTACGTGGAGCAGTGAATGTAGATGTTTTATTAAATGTGTACTATGCACATATATTTTCATTGTTGCCTTATGGTATTACTGTATGGGGCAGTTGCTCAAGGTCTATTGAAACTTTTAGACTTCAAAAAAGGGCTGTGAGAATTATCATGAATGCACCCCAAAGAGCTCATTGCACGCCTTTATTTAGAAACCTGAAACTGTTGACATTGCCTTCCATATATATACTGAGCTTGCTGCTTCATGTCCATCAAAATAAAGGAGAGTTATTGACAAACAATGAAGTTCATAATTACAATACTAGGCACAGGAATGACCTGAGAACTGAATATCTACAATTTGCAAGATCTCAAAAAAGTTGGCTTTACACAGGAATAAAATTGTACAATTCCTTACCAATAGTTGTAAGAGGGCTTCATGGTATAGCTTTTAAGAACATTGTAAAAAATATTTTACAGGAAGAATGTCTATACAGAGTTGCCGATTATTATGAAATCAACTTTGAAAATTATATAAGAAGATAAATATTGACATAACTTATACATACTGTACTTCTATTTTCTGTAAATTATTATATATTTTGTGACTATCAAATTGTTTTTGACGTTGACCATGCATTGTAAAAATGTTTTTATGTCAATAAATGAATTTCTATTTAATTTCTATTTAATTTCTATTTAATTTCTATTCTATGACAACAGAATTGAATAGCTGATAGAAATCGATGATCGCTAATGCACAACAATATTTAGTCACCACCGGGAATCGAACAATGGACCTCCCAATAACACTCTGAGGAATTCGAAATTAATAAATAAATAATGTTATGAATATTAGGCAATTTGCATAATTATTGTCAGTCCCTTCAAATCCAACCTAATCTACCCTAACCTAACCTAGGCTAAGCATGCAAAAATCATGCTATCTTGTTGGTAATATGAAATTTCAATCAGAATAAGACGTTCTTGAGAAATAACTAAACCCAAATTTAGCACCTTTCAGACTTTGGACACTGATTGAAACTCTGGGTGTCCGTTTCCATTTAGCCTTTAAGCCGTATTATAAAAAAAATAAAAAGAATGGTGGATTCACCGGATGTGATAATGATGATAACATCTACGTAGTCGTATATCAATAAATAATCAATAATATTATAGTTGTTATCAATAATATTTGGTACATGACCACTATTAACAATAGAAAAAAAAAGAGTAGACACATAGACTTTCCTAAAAATGACTGTTTGTAGTAAACATCGTTTAGGAATAGAGCTGAATACTGAAAAAATATTGCGACACGATTTTGTTATGATGCAAGCTTAAAAGTGCGGGGAAGTACCACATATGGGATTTTGCTGATCTTTATTATTGCGAATTTCCTCCTTTCCTCCCCCTACCACAGTAAAGTTTTGATTTGAGAGGGGCGTGACATCCTCCTTGTGCCGCCTTTGTGGTGATTCCTTGAACGTTTCATGAGGTGAGTGAAGTTCATTTTTAACTAAAATAGTTGATGGATGATAGTAGTTGTTCAAAGGCATTCAGGCATACTGTGGATTTATGTCTACTGAGCAGGTAAATTCACACGTTATTTTCAATGTGTAACGTCGGAATAAATCCATAGCTTTCCAAAATTGCAATATGAGAGATTATTGTGTGGTATTTCAACAATTACCTGGGCAGCCACTCGACCAGAGCGAAGGCGAATGAGATCAGTGTGCGACCAGGCGGACCGTGACCAAGGGGGCACCTTGCGAAGATCTTCGCCAAACTTCAACTCGCTTAGTCGATTGTGAACGAACTTTCTTATATTCCACGGCAAATCATTATGTCTGCAATAAACAATAATACATTATTCAAATTGCATGAAAAACTGAATCGATTCAATTAAGACGAATTGAATTTAATCAATGAAAACGAATTGAATTCAGTCAAAACTGAATTGATTCAAAGGCTAAATGGATCAATGTATACGCTAATGTATACACTACCAATGCTTGTATGTAATTTTATTATTGTGAGTAAAACAAAAATTTAAATTATTTATAGATCTTCTACGTTCAAATTTAGATAATCTAAATCTAATGTCGTGCAAAAAGAGTTACTTCTGACTTCAATGTTATATTTAATCAATTTGAAATTATCTATTAATTACAAACATTGATTTATTTCTTCTCATTTCCATTTAAAATTGAAATAGAGATTGAGATACAGATAAATCCACAAGACCTCACAAATTGCATGCTTTGTACCCTGCCACACTTTCATAAGACCAGACACTATTTGGTGATGTGAAGGAAAGTCCTGTTGGAATTACTAAAATTAAGATACTAAAATCTAGAGTGTGGATTGAACCAACGGAAAATGATACAACAAATTCAGAAAATGAGGTTGGAGGTTTATTGCAATGATAACATGAAAAAAGGGCTCCTTCGCAGAGGAGACAGATCAATAATTGCAATAATGGCTGATTCAACCTCAATAAAGTTCGATCTCTTTTTAGAATATATCTCAACAATAATATTTCTGTCTTCTATAGGATTTATCACAATAAATCGCACTTTCTGATTTTTCAACAAGAATATAAAATGCTAAGTCAGCGTTTCTGTACAAACAACACCCCTTATCTGATGCAGGCGCTGATTCTTTCAAACTTTTCTATAATATTTCCACTAGTTGGATTTTTCACGCACGCGAGCTCATATATTATCATATTTTTTCACTCAAGGATATTCGTTTGATGCTAGTGAGGCTGGATGGGCCAGGATAGAGTTATGATGCCCTCCTGGAAATGGTCGTCTCGTGTCCAGGATTTTCCACGACTTTTTATTTCAGTTTTATAGACTCACTACTTGCAGGGGATCTTTGTAGAAACACTGACTTTTACATTAAATCACAGCCTTTTCAAAATTAAATACAAGAATAACACTTAACAAGACCAGATTATTTGGAGGTAAATTATAGCACTTCTCAGAAAAATCGATACAAGTCTGTGGTGAGTGGAGGATTCCACAAAATGTGAAAAAAACAAGTGACGTCAAACAATTATTGCCACTCTGAAATGAAATGAAAATAATTTAGCCAAACAAAGCAAAAGACTCGGTAGTATTGAGCCAGAAACAAATAAGAGAATTTATTGGCCATAGAGCGAATGCTTAAAATTAGCAAATACGAAATCAGCAGCATGAACACCTCTCAGTACCCCATTAAAAGAGAATACTGGACAGTCAGAGGTTTGAATGTGGCCACATTCACATAGAGAGTCTGAGGTGAATCCCTATATTGTTGTGGACTCAGCACATCTCCCCACTGATGTCCTGAAACGGTTCAAACAGCAGTCTTTCAGCTGTGTGCCAGGGACTAAGATGTTGCGGTCTGCTATAAGATGTTTGTTCTTCAGCATGCTGTGACCATCTCTCCTTCCAGAGTTTCCATTCATCTGACCTTATTTTCTGGACTTCAGGCGCCTGGGAGGTTGATTGCAAATATTTCTGGAGACTGCAATTTGTCTTTGCAAACATATTGGCTCTATTATTTTTCCTATTTTCTCCCGTCTACACAGGTCTGGTGGCATGATGTTGTCCAGGACAGGGAGCCACTCAGTCTCTATTATTATTATTATTCGCTTCAAATCCAAACAGACCCTGGAGGCCCTCTGGCGCCATATGAGAATATTCCAAATTTAAATGTTACTTCACTTGAAATATATTCAGTATCGGTGGAGGCATAAACAGATCCACGATGCTGGTGGTTTATTTTAATAGATACTTGTATAAAATCATTGTTTTTGAGTCTCAAATGAATTTCCCGGCATCGAAATCCCAAAATATTCCCATTATGTGGACTACCTCATTTCAAAAAACTGGCTACACTACTTGTCCAACCCATCAATCATCATCATCCTCATCATCATCATCATCATCATCATCGAATTCATTACCCTCGTACAGATCTTAGACCTATGAGGGCTTAATCTTTTTAAAAAGAAGGGGGGAAATTGTTCAATATAGTACATGGTTCATAAGTAATATGTAGTTTGATAGTCATACATTTTTCCAAAAGTACTGTCTAAATTTAAGACCATATTGTGGGAGAATAGAACATGTAAGAAGGTTTGAAACATAAGAATGTCAATAATTGAAAGTAGAATAGAAATTGAAGATAAACTAGAAGAGAAGCAAGAGATAGTATCACAATTATTTTATCATCTCCAAACCCATCAGCAAAAGGCTGCTCATAACATGAAAAAGACAACGGGATTTGAAAAATGAATTCCGGATTAGAAAAGTGTGCCTAGAGGGAGCGGTTTTATCCTATTTATTGTAAACCCGAAATCCTCAATTAAAAAAGGATTTGATGACCAATAAAGGTGACCAATCAACCCAAATATTCGATTCGTTCTTCATTAAATGTTTGAAAATGCGCCATTCTATCGATATCATTATCAAGAGAACGCCACGTTCTAATTGGCATCTTTTGCATCAGTCTAATATAGGAAGTAGTTTATAGTAGTATGTAGAAGTAAATTTTTGATTTTCTCCGCTATTACAGTGGAGAAAAAGCTATCAGTGTCTAGAAATTCGTCATAGCAAACCATCAGCTGAATTGGTTGGAGTATATTCATTTATTTTTGGGTTTTATTGTAGACTGTGAATAACCATTACAATTCTTCAAAGTTTCAAAATTGATTGAACAAAATTCAGGACCAATACAGATTTTTTCTTCTTCCCGTTAACAGCTTTTGACTCAGTTGAGAGTGTTGGGTATTTCTGCTGTATTAAAGTTGCAATATTGTTATACATTTTGTGTGTATTATCCGTTATTATATTTTATCTAATCACACATTTGTTGTTTTGGGCTATCGACACAGAAGTCTATCATCAATTAATTGAATAATATATTTATTTGAATGATTTATTTTCTAGACAAGAGAGTCTAGAACTTCTTAAAATCCATACATTTTGTTCCACGATTTTTTGGATTTTGGATGTTGGGAACTTGATTTGAGGCTTGAAACCAGTAATTCTGTGCCTGATATTGGAACCCATCAGCATCGTGGGCCCCTAGAGGCCTTAAATCAGGACAGTAAGGGGCACTTGAAGGCCCAAGACCGCGGCAATTAGCGGACCTTTGTGTATAAATGTTGAAATTTCAAATATTCTAGATGCAGCCTACTTGAATATTTACTTCATATGAATGCAGTGGCAATGGAAGCGACCCCATAGGGCCCGCGGTGCCAGAAAACCTCTAGGGTCTGTTAGGATTCCAGAGGTCTAAACTGGAGCAATAAGGGGCCCTGGAGGCCTTGAGCTGGGGAAATTTTGGGCCTCTTATTTTATTTTTGTTTTGTCACTTACTTACATTAAATGTAAGTAAGTGACAAAACAAAAATAAAATAAGAGGCCCAAAATTACCCCAGCTCAAGGTCGCTTGACTATGAGGCCTGGGGAAACTTACCCTGTTTGCACCATCCACTCTGTAACTTCAACTACAGTACATTCTTTTTTCTAGCTGCAACATTATTTACTCTTCACGTAAAATGTATGGATTGTATAAAATGTAATGTCTAGACAAGGGTCTAGACTCTCTTAAAAAAAATATTTTAGAGGGACTATTTATCAAAATTTTTCCAGACATAGAGCCCTAGAAGGTATTCAATACCCCACACCAATTCTCGCTAAGCTACTTTATTAAAAAAAAATCTTTCTTTATTAAAAACACTAAAAAAAAAAAAACAAATGTAATTGTACATCACAATCAGATACACAAAATTGAACTATGTGTTTGCACAGTAAGTTACATATATTACAAGAAAAATATATTCTTTAAGATTTCCATCAGCAAAGCCAAGCTTGTGCGCCGGATGAAAATAAAAAAAATAACACTTATAAATAACCTTAAATATAACTTATATCCAACATTATAAGAATACAGAGCCTATTTTAAAATATACATTTGCCTTCACCCACGTATCTATTCCAAGAGTTTTAGTTTTATTCGTGAATGGTATTAGCTGCATGGGTATCACGTTAAGAAGTTCACAGCAAATATAGAGAGTTTGATGTCTGCAAATGCGTTTATTGAGATTTGGAATCAAAACTAGATTTCTTAACGGTCTTATATTGTAATCAATCTGTCTGAATTTGAATAGTTCTCTATTGCAATTTATGTATACAATAAGTTTCTTCATAAATAATTGTCTTACAGTTAATACTTGGAATTCATCAAAGATCAGTCTACTTGTATAAAGTCTAGGTCTACCCAGTGCTGCTCGTATTATATATTTTTGAATAATGAACAACTTGTTAAAGTGTGTGTTCATTGCACCCCCCCATACCTCAATACAGTATTGCAGAATGGATTCGGCATAAGCCTTATATATTAATCTAATTATATCTAAATTATTCAACTTATTTATTCTATAGAATTGGAAAATTAAATATCTCAATCTAGAAATCAGATAATCAATATGACTCCCCCACTTGAGATGTTGATCAACAACAATTCCCAGGTATTTCAAAGCAGTTGGCCTATCCAAAGGTGCACAATTACATGTGTGAAATGCAAGACTATTAGAGTTACTGTTGAAGTTACAGGTTTCAAAATGGATTTTTAGTAATTTGTTTATAGGTGGTTGACCTTTACTATCTGGAGAAAAAGCTAGGTACTTTGTTTTCTTAGCATTAACAGTTAAAAGGTTATGTCTGAACCATAGCCCAGTTTTATGGAGAAGGACTTCAGCGTTTTGAAAAGTAGACTCCCAAGTATCACTAGAGACTGTAACAGCTGTATCATCGGCAAAAGAGATAGTAGAACTATTTTGGTGCTCCATATTAAAAATATCGTTGACATATATAATATAGAGGAGAGGTGATAGTACCGTTCTTGAGGCAATCCAAAAGCAGACAATTTCTCCAAACTATCATCCAAAACCTGGAATCTTTCTAGGAGATAGCTTTTAAATAGATTCAGAGGTGCCCCACGAATTCCATAATGTTCTAACTTAGCAATTAGTTTATGATGTGGCACAGTATCAAATGCCTTTGCAAGGTCAAGGAATATTGTAAGAGTTTTTTCATTTTTTTCAAAGCCTTTATTTACTTTATTGATAATATTAAGTATTGCATCTCTTGTGCACCTTTTTGATTGAAACCCATATTGGTTTACATTAATAAGTTTTATTTTCTCTACATAGTTAGTTAATCGTTTTTTTATTAATTTCTCCATAATTTTTGCAAAATTACTCAGTAAACTTATTGGTCTGTAGTTTTCAGGCTTTGACTTATCACCAGACTTATAAAGAGCTTTAATTTTTGCAATTTTAAAACTTTTTGGGAAGTATCCTTCTACGAAACATTTATTTATTATAGTTGCTAAAGGTTTAGAAACATATTTAGCAATTGATTTTAAAGTTATATTGTTTATTCCGTCTATCCCAGGTGCTGAATTGTTTTTCAGTTCTCTTATTGTATTTTGAATTTCAATGTGATCAGTAGGAAATAAATAGAAATTAGAGTTTTCACTTTTAGGTTTATTTATAAAATCAGGAAATGTGTCATTTGAGTTATAGTCAATTTTACTTGCGTAAAATTTACCTACGTTTGCAAAAAACGTTTACTGCTTCTTTTTATATGTTTTATCGATGATGCTCACATGAGTATGAGATCTGTGCTTGGTTATTTATGAATAGTTCAAATTATTATCTGCTTGTTAATAAATCAATTAATATATACTTGGTTATTATGTGAATAATGAATAATACAAAAATTCCAGAACCCTAGTGCCTAGACTATCGGAGTGGTGGAGGAGCAAATTCCTTCTCCAGCAACAATGCACTAGATACTATTCTACTAAAGAACTCAGAACATTCGGAAACACGAACAATTCTGTGCTCGATTATGATGCTACTGTTTACCACTAGCCGAATCCATGCAAACTCCTGTTGTCGCGAACTGACACAAGTAGTGATACTCACGTTTAGAAGCCCATTCCACGCCAACGGCCATTATATCTTTCGCTTCAGAATAGGTTGGTTGGTTGGATAGCTGCTGAGAGTTTCAAAGTGACTGAATAGCTTATGGGCATTGCTGATCGTGTTGGAGATTTTCAACTTATTCAAAGCATGGATGCTGAACCTAACGTATAATGTGTACCGTACAGTACAGCATGTGTTCAGCTACGTCCAAGTTCTAGAATGGAGTCAAAGTTTCAGAATATCACACATATAATGCGAGTCCCATCAATGAAGACCATGTACAGGAATAGTTCCTTGAAGATGGATAGAACAAAAATAAAAAACGTTAATTATCGAGATGGGTGATAAATTATCTTACAAAAGTGTTCACATTTTCTATGATCCAATCAATTTCACATCAGTTTTATATTCATAGTCTCCCAAGAACATATAAAAATAGACATTTAAAATTATATTAAAAAATAATTTAAACACTATTACTTTATTAATATTGACTTAACCCCTTTTGTGATAGAGGATAAGATACAAAAAGATTTTCTAAAAAAATAAATTAACATCTAATTGCTCCGGATTAGGTTGTTATTTTACCGAGCGCATTCGTCAGCTTGGCTCCTTCAAATCCACAAAAAGGGGTGACAAAGATGCCCTGAATCTCCCCAAAATTTGCAGTGCCGTGTAACTGCAATTTGCAGAAAACCAGGACTATGTTCATTTTGACCTGCTTAAAACTACACAAGTGTATTTGTCGAGCAAGGTGACCCAAATAGAAACACAATTAATTAGTAGATCTGTGCAGGTTTATTAGACGCAATATTATACCAACTGATAGTTTTTCAGCAGACTGACAATTCAATATTCTTTTTCAAATAATAACATTTTTTAAACGAATCTTTTTCCAGTTTGGTTTTTGTAGTTCAAAATTCCCACGTGGAGGGTATGGTTTTGTTGGAATAGCACTTTACAATTGAAGATTTTACAATCGATGTTGGTTTGTGATGAATTTATCCTTTTATATATTTCGACGCACTTCACAAGAGTGTTGCCATACTAAAGAAATACAAGACAATTAACAGTGCTGGAACTCCTGAGTGGTTTGCGACCCTCTGGTGAGTCGCCCTCCCATTAGAATAGATGGTAGATTGATTATTAACTTTTACATTCTTTTTAAAAATAAGACGCCTAACTCAAATCACAACCAGAACTTACATCTAAAAAAATAGAAACTTTGAGACTTTTTAATTGATCAATTAAAATGGACCACGACTTTATAAATTAGTATGTATGCAGATCCTCTCAGCTCAAGGTAGGAAGTCTTGAAAAAATACGGAAAACTCCCCCAAATTCAGGAAGTAGATCAGGAAAGAGAGAGATAGAATATCAATAGATTGAGTCACCTTTGACTTGTGGAATGAAATAAAACTTAGTAGGTTATCATAGAATTTGAGCTATTCTTTTACATATATTTATAGTATTTAAAATGAATTGAAAAATATTTCGGCTGTCTAAATTTTAGATATAATATGATAAGATCTGTTAAGAAAACCACGTTGACATTAAAGCCACAACAATTTATTTATATTATTAAAGTGCTCGAAATATGTTTCAAATTGCATTTTATCGATAACAGTGGAATAATAAAATATCAGTTCAATAATTAAATGTGAATTGCGCCAAAAATCAAGCTCATGTCTGCATTAACCTACAAAGTGAAAGTGTTAACATTTCTCACCAAAATAAAATTCGTTGATCGAATTTCCAGTTCTTTTTATTAATTGTACTACTTGAATTATGTAATATTCTTGACTTGAATATTATAGTTTTATTTATTCGATCATGATCAATTCAGTCTTGCTGAATATGTCAGTTTATGACCAATCATTATGCACCTTTTATAGTTCTAATTTAGCTTCAAATTGAAGTACAGGCATCTCAAATTTTGAAAGGATTTTTGGTAATAGCCTGAGTCATATATTTAAAATAATTATATTACTTTATAATGATATCGCATGGCATATTTTCTGATGTCGGTAGTTTTCGAAATTTCGTTCCCAAGTGACGTTACGCACAACACAGCGCTGTATGCTTACTATGGAGCTCATTTTTGAAAATCCAGGTCAATTCTCTAGTTGGGTGGGGGGGGGGGGGGGGAGGGACTAGTTCAAAAATGTTCCGACAATATGAATGTGTCTACTAGTTCTCCAACTATCGATCAGAGTTTTCTGGTATCAAAAATAATTTACGTAAGTTTACTAGGAGACTTACATAAATTCTTCTTATTCAAATTCGATTGATAATAATAATAATAATAATAATAATAATAATAATAATAATAATAATAATAATAATAATAATAATAATAATAATAATAACAATAATAAAAATAATAATAATAACAAAAAAAAGAATGATGATGTTGATGATGATAGTATATTTGAAAGAAATTGAGGTAAATTATTCAAGGAAATATACATATTCATAAATATTCATGATAATATATGTAATCATGTATGTTGAGCCAGGTTGAGAAGACCATTTAGTGAATGTTGAACACCATTGGCATCGCAATACTTTTTTGGCAATCTAACCGCTCCATCAGATATATGAGAGTCATTAATCAATATTGTCCTAAGAGAGGCGATGATGGTGGGGAGGGTGGCTGGAAAGTATATCTATGAAGGAGGTCACGTGGCCCAAAATCGAGGCTAATGGATTTTAATGAACGGAGCACCGGGACGTAAAATGTCGATGATGTGAATTATACGACTCGATGAAATTGTACTCTCCTGAATCAACGACGGTAGCTCTTCAATCTGTTACATCAGGAATCAGGAACATCGAGAGCTAGCCGATTCGTCGAAAACTCGTTAGAAACGTCTTGCTGATTGCACAGCCGGAGAAAATTTACATATTCTTTGATGGATCTCGCAAATGTGACGTCTCTGCCGTGATGCTAATTAGTATTATTGAAAGCGAGATTGTCGCGTCTTATTCTCTCTAAATTGTAACATTCTAGAATCCTCCAGCAGGTGAAATTCTACCCTAAAATCTTCTGCCTCACGAAAAATTTCGTCTTTGAGATACTTGTTGAGAGTGACAAGCTGATCATCTTGTCATATTTATCAAGAAGCATTCAATGTATTCTGAAAAAAGCCTTTACAGCATGCATGCAGGAAAGGGTGAATGGAAGGAGTTAAGAATTGACTTCCCTCTAGGGCTTCTCCCATCGATACCCTTGTCTACCTAAAAAAAATTATAGATTATTTTTCTCTCCCAATTTCTTGACGAAGAAAAATATTCATGAAGTAGAAGTTAAAGAGAAATAATGTTGCAATGAAAAAAAGAGAACAAGAGCTGAAATTGTATGTAGAGAAAGGATGAAAGGATCAAGAGTAAATTGCATTGATTCACACATTGCAAGAGAAAGTAAATATTGCTTCTACTGTCAAAATATTATTCAACAAAAATACAAATATTTTGAAATTGAAATTGAAAATATTGTTTAACATGCCAATAAAAATTCAGTCATTTATGAAAAAAGTTCAAAAATGTTTTAGTTAACAAACATTTAAAAAATGAATGAGGAACTCCGTTGAGTTTTGTTAGATGCTATCAACTCTACTGTGTATGATATTGTTACGGGTTCTATCACTAAAATGATGATGGCAACACTTAATTTTATTCACACAAATTGCTTACAACACGCACTAATCAATTATATCACGCAAGAAAAACCAATAAGAAACTAATAGACCAATTAATAATGTTCAGGTAATAATCAATTTGCTATTTCACTGTACAAAAACTAAGAACTAACTATTTAATAGGCCGATCAATAATTTAATAAATAACTATCCAAGAAACTATTCGATGTTGTAAAAAAATGTCCATAAAACCAGTTAAACACTTGATAAAGAAATGGAACACTTACGAAGCACAGTCTGTCACTGTATTTGTTATACGTAATCACCATTCATATAAACAGCACGACATGTGTGTAAGGAAGTATGAATAATAATATACTGTCACTTTATCACTTCAAACGTTTGAATCACGCTAAACTGTTATGTCTGTTTGTATACCGCCACCGCAAAGAGCCTCTCGTTACGAAACAAACGAAAAGAAAGCTTGAACAACAACTGAACTGCTGTTTACAAGAGCATCCGATTTTATAAGTCTTTGTAACATTCCAGGAAACACTCGAAACTCTATAAATTTCGAGATCTCTGTATTTACACAGATAATGTTGTCTGGTACATTCTGGATCACCATTTGATAGTAAGCAAGATGAAGGGAATAAACAAAAATTGCCTTTTATCAATTTAAACGGAAGTACTATTGACACAATGGGCAGTACAAAAATATTTTCTTTTTTTCTTGCGTTTCATAACAATATATAGTATTATGTTAAGAAATGTTCAGATTTATTCATAAAGCTGTTTGGCTGAGTGCCTGGAAGAATATTGATTGCTTATAGAACATCTAATCAAGTTAGTAGGATATTATAATAATTTTTTATTTAGTAGGATATTGTGAATTTTTGTTGGTTGGACCCTCTTGATTTTTTTAGTTTCATGTTTTTTTACTGCAGAACTTTTCCAAAGTAATATACTTTTTGATAAGAATTCAGCTTTAGAGCGTAGTTGGATGATGGCATTTTAGCTTCTATGTTATATTCTTGTGTATAAACACTTGCCATGTTTTTCTTTTTTCGAGGATGAAGCCCACATAGGTCTATGACCTATGCGTGGTAATGAGTTGGATGATTGTGATTGATGAGCTGGACCTACAGTTTTAGGTGGGTTCTGAACCACCGGGAAGTGATTTTATAGCAGGGAACAGTGTCGTTTTTGCTGGCCAATCTAATCGGTCACCCTTACAAAGAGTACCCAGGAGAACGCAGCTTATCTCTATCTGAACAGATACCTACTACGGCTCACGGCTATAAGTATTACTCATACAGTATTAGGCAGCCCTATCACTCTCTGTGAGCAGTTGGTAATGGTCTCCCTTCACCATACCAATAGAAGCCATATATGCTTTCAAAATATAAAGGTGACTTCATATTGCCGTCACTTCAAGACAATATAATCATTTGAAAAAATTGAAAATGTTTGAGTATTCTCTGTCAAAGATAACTAATAATAATTTAAATGTATCGAATTTCAACGAATCTTACTATTTTTACCTTCACTTTTGAGACGAATTCGACTGACATAATAACTACTATCTTCCAACTCACAAGAATCACAATTTTAAGATTGATATTAAAATTTCAAAATTTATTCACAACTCCTTCCTGTAAGTTCATATTTACAATGAAACCAGCTGGATTCCTAACTCACTGTTTACAAAAATAATTTCATGATTTCATTCCTCTGGAATGAAGGTAAAAAGTAATTTAAGGTAAATGAGATATTTCAGTTGCATTTGAAAGGTGATAAAATATTGAATGGAAGTCGATGACATCTGAATTCTAATCCACATTTATCAATGGATGCTGACAAGATTTCAAACAAGTTTGTGCATGAATATCGCCTCGTGGCACCAGCAGGCAGCAAGACAGCAGCAGCAGAAACAGTAGCAACTCAGTAACACACTTCATGACTAAGTGAATTGGCGCAACTGCGAATCTGAATCCGCATTAATCCCTAAGCTTGCAGCTATAAAGGGATATTATTTATTCGCTCTCTACTCTCGCCAAGTGCATTAAAGGAGCGGGCACCAGAAACGGTGGGGCATTTTCGACTTTGTAGTTAATTTAGCAGGAGCTGGGAATTCGCCTGAAAAGGCTCGGTCCACATTAACCGTCGCTGGCTATGACAATTTCCACCCACTGACACTTGGGAGATTTCGCTTCAGCATCAACAATACACGTTTGAGGAACGATTGTTGAAGTTGGCCGGTGATTCGCGAATTGAACTACTTGTGCATTTTGTAGACCTATTCATGAATGTGGCAGCTTGGACAACGAGTTTCAAGTACAATGAAATAGCATTCCAATCCAGGTGGTTATCTAAACAGATGGGTGATGTTGAGAAGTAAGTTCTAGTGATCAAATTCGAATTTTCAAAGAAAAATGAACATTAGATCTTGTTAATTCCAATCTGTCACATTTATAGCTGAGGGTATGAAAACTTCATTGATATCATTATTAACAAATCTTCAATTAATTAATCTTCAACAATCAAATTAGAACAGAGTTTTTTTGGCGGGCCGCTTAGAGCAGTTGGTTGAGGCGTCGCAACTTCAACTTGCTGTCGTTTCAGCGGTCGTGGGTTCGAATCCCGCTCCTCCGTCTAGCATCTATGTGTTATCATTCACCTCATTACCCACGCACAAGTCTCGATCTCATGTAGGCATCATCAGCAATAAAAAAAATTAAAACAGAAAGTCAACAGGGTTGGCTGTGGTGACATCATGATGTTTTAATGGCACCTTAATTCTTCCCAAACTGAAAATTTCAATTTTTCAGCACATAACGTATTTGAAGAAATCCATTTTACACATAGTCTATATGTAAACCTGAAATAGATAATCACAGCAAACTGTAACGGATTTCTCATAAACTACTTTGAAGTTTCAAATATTGATCTCCAAAAGCCATTTGTAAGAAGTTTTCAGCGAACACTTATATTATTATTTTTAACTTTTCATGTGAAATTTAACGACTTGCAGTCAAATATTTGTTAAGAATAAGTATAACTCACTTAATCTGTAGGCCGAGCGCTTTCGAATCTTTGAGATCCATCTTCAGAGGCGTGGGTTCCTAGATCATCATGTCAGTTTTTTGGTTAGAAGTGTTGTGGTTTTTGTAAAATGTGATCAAAACGTTTGTGAGATTTAAAATTTAGTTGATCATTGAGAATGTTTTGTTTATTGTGTGTGGTGTGTTTGTATATTTCAAATTGTTCCTAGGTGTTGAGTTCGTGTCCTTTAGATTTTATATGTAGAATGTGTAGGTTGGTACTGATGTCAGTAAAAGTGTGTCCAGTTTGAAGGATATGGTCGGCAAAATTCGATTCAGCTTTTGATGTCATGGCTTGAAAATGTTCCTTGTAACGTTGTTTGAATGTGCGGCCTGTTTGTCCTATGTAGAATTTGTTACAATCAGAGCAGTTCAGTTTGAAGATCCCTGGGAGATCGTATTTGTTTGTGTTCAGTGTGGTTTTGAGTGTAAGTGCATTTTTTATTTTGTTTTTTGTTCTGAATGAGATGGTGTGGCCGGCTTTTTTGAAGATTTTGCTAGTCTGTTTGATTATGGATTAATGTATGTCATTGTGATGTATTTTTTGTCAGTGGTGTTGGTGTTTTGTTTCTTATTTTATGATTGAGTTTGTCAATTAGGTCGTGTTTGTAGCCGTTTTCTTGTGCTAGGTATTTTATTGTATTTAGTTCAGTGTGGTAATTGTCGGTGGATAGCGGTGTGTTGTTGAGTCTGTGTAGCATTGACCTGAATGCTGAGTGTTTGTGTTGTGTTGGATGATTGGAGGTGCTGTGTATTAGGCAATTGGGGTATCTGTCATTGTTGGTTTTCTGTAGATGTTGAAGCTGTGTTGTTGGTTTGTGTTCTTTGTAATTGAGAGGTCTAGGAAGTTTATTGAATTGTTTTGCTCATATTCAGCTGTGTATTGAATGTTCTTATGTATTTTGTTTATGTATGATCGAAGTTGTTCACATTGTTTTTTGTTTCCTCTGTATAGCAATAGAACATCATCTACATATCTGTGCCAGTATACTATTTTCTGTGAAAATTTGTTATTAAAGAGTATATGAGTGTTTCCGCAGTGTTGGAGATAGATTTCAACAAATACGCTTGAGATTGGTGAGCCCATTGACAGTCCATCAGGTTGTGAGTAGAATTTGTTGTTGAAGGTAAAGTAATTTTGTTGAGTGATGATTTTTAGGATGTCTATTATTTCATTTATATGTTCTGTAGCTTTCACATGAAAAGTTAATATTAACAACGCAGTTCGTCATGGAACAAGAAATCCAGGAAATTATTATTTTTATTATTATCAGGGGTGTCTATAAGCGGGTAAGTGACGCCAATATCGTCATGAATATTTTTTTTGGGAGGGGGTATTTTTTTAAAATCAAGTAGTATTTATTTGATAGTGTGTCCTTTTCATGAGATGCTTCATTACATTATATATTTTTATGAAATCTTTTACAGTGCAATACGGGCCTACCATCCCTCTCCACCTGCTTACTGTCAATCACTATTCACAGGTTGGTGCTATGCAAAGCCAGTCAGTCACTCTTACCATGACATATTTTGCATATAATAAAAATAACAATTACGTAAATAGACCATTTTATCTCAGGCCAGTGAGTTCTGCGGAGGTGATAGCATTTATTAAACGCTCAAGAATAACTCTTGTCGAGGAATTGATAATATTATTAATAATAAAACTCTGAAACAAATAACAGAATAGCAGATCCCCTTACTTTTATTACAAATAGAAGTTTCAGGAGTGCTGTCATTCCAGATTCTTTTCAAGTAGCAAGCATTACACTAATTTTCAAGAAAGTTGCTAAAAATCTGCCAGGGAACTATAGACCAATTAGTTCAATTAGCAGCCTTGCTAAAATATTAGAGAAATTATTCAAAAACAATAATAATAATTTTAATACAAAATAATAAAATTATATATGTAAACCAATAAGGTTTCCAGGCAAATAAAAATACAGCGGACGCCCTAGCATATTTTGTAAATAAAATGCAACATAAAAGTTAAATTCCAGAAAAAACCCACTAGCAGTCTTAATGGATTTATCCAATGCATTCGATACGATACCACATGATAAAATATACAATAAACTTGATAAATATGGTTTCATAGGTCACTTCCTGAAATTCATAAAAAATCATTTGCAAGGCAGATCTCAAATTTTAACAATAAATAACAAAAGTATTGAAAATTTGTCATGCTATGACTTTCCCAGGGAACGGAAGGAACTTTCATCAATTTTGTTCATTCTATACGTTAATGATTTGTTAACTTTCGGCCGGTTACACGAAAGCCAATTAAGGAGTTTAATGTCAGTTAACTAACTGTCGTAAGTGTAACGGGTTGATTTCTGTTGCACAAAGATCCATTAGTTAATTTTCGTTAACCGAATGGGCACAATCTGGCTACACTGTAATTTCATCAACAGCTGATTCTGAAGTTCAGAAAAAAGATGAATTAGAGTCATTTCATCATGAATTATTTAAATCATTATTCAACTATCTCAACATTATTATATTCTAATAGATTTTATTCATTTTGAAAGGTTCTTAACACCTACGACCTAATTTGCCGTTCCGTACTCTGGTACAATAAACTTAACCAAAAAAATGTAACTTAACAGACATTACTGAGATTTAATCATCGGTGATCGGGCGGTTAAATATATTTTACGCCGGTTAACCGGTGTTTTCGCTTTTAATTGTCCTTTGTGCAACTAAATCTCTCCATTAAGTTTAATTTTCATAAAATGACGTCATTCTATGGGGATAAAATTTAATTGGCTTTCGTGCAACCGGCCGTTAGAATTGAGAAACGGTATAATTTCCACTTTTGCTGATGGTTCAGTTATTACTGTATATTCTCAGAAAATAATTTGAATGAAACTTTAAAAATGCAGAACATGGTATACTTAATGTAAAAAAACTGGATGGACTCTAATACTCCAAGTTTAAATGTAGAGAAAACAGATTTCATCACATTCTCAGCCAATAGAGAAGGGAAACAAGAAAATTTCTTGAAATGAAAAATTCATTTAAATTGTTTTTTAAATGACCAACTATATCTCTGCCCTACTATTGACAGAAAATCCAACTTCAAATACATTGGCATATGGATTGATAAATGCCTCAAACGGGATTACCACATTGATTTCTTGTGTAAGAAGTTACATTTTGTTTTACAAGTTCTAAAATTGAAAAAATTTACTACCTCTCTCTGAGCACAAGGAAGTGTGGCACTGGTTCAATCTTTGATACGATGTGGTATAGTTGTTTGGGGTGGGGCATTTGATACGTATTTATAAATAAACTGTTCTTCATACAAAAGTGCATCATAAAAACTATTTTGAAAAAGCCTAGAATATATGAGAGTAGAAGATTATTCAAAGAATTTCGAGTTGAAAAAAAATCGAGAGTTTCGAGTTCATACCATACGACAGCTACACATCAGTTGCATAACAAATGGTATATTAAAATATAAAAATAATTTCCCACTTTCAAATGGCATAAATTATGGATTAAGAACCGAATTGAATAACAAAATATCAAATGTGTGTTACAAATTTGACCCTTCTCAGAAGACAACTCCTTTACACTAGTAGTAAGTTTGTGAACATCCTAGAAATTGAGTTCCCAATAAATAGATATAGAAACTATAGGAAAAGACCCATAAATCAATAGATAAAACCAAGTTTTTCCTCATCACTAAACTTCATATAAATAAAAGAATATTGTAGTCAGAGTCGGCTCAAGGGTTTTTGGCGCCCTAGGCGAAAACAAATTCAGTGCCCTTATTAAAGTGCCTTGTGTAGGGTCTACCGTGAATGGAACTTTGGAAATGTGTTTTGTTAATAGTCGTTATAACAAAGAACTTTATTTTATAATCTTTGATTAATTACTGGGGTAAGTAAATACAGTAAAACGAAAATCAATTTTACATAAAACTCACATATAATGTAATGCAGTACAGTATCCACACACCTCCAGAAACATTTTGTTGCTTTTGTTGCCAACTCCCTTTCTATTGAAATTATCGCCAAACCCACAAGTCTCTCCTGGGACATTGTACTACGCAGGTAGGTTTTAATTAACTTATGTTTTGAAAAACTTCGTTCAGCACTAGCTACGGAAAGTGCCAGAGTAAGCAAAATGCTTATCTGACTATCTGAGCTAGTCTTTATAGCAGTTAGTACATTTTATTTATTGTATGAGTGTATTTTGTCATTTCAGTTTTAGATACCTATCAATATTTGTATTTGAAAATGTCAATTTTTCCTAATATTTTCTTACAATGAATAGACCATAATACTAAGAGTGTTTGTAATATAAATTTTAGACAAGTAGTTAGTTATGAAAATCCAATAAATAATATTAAAACGTACTCATATTTTTAGTCAGTTTAATTAATAATTGATAAACAGGTGCTTTAAATAGTTAGTGAAAACCTGCTAACGATTCAACAGGGTTTTACTACTGAGGAAAATAATATTTTTTTTTCATTTATTAATCTATTGTAAAGTTAGTTTATCCATTGCCCATTGTTTACAAATTTTTTAAAATGCTCAATTTTGCGCCCCTCCAAACATTGCGCCCTAGGTGGCCGCCTAGGTTACCTATATGGACGAGCCGGCCCTGATTGTAGTGAATTAAGTGAGATAAAAATCTCCTTTTGCTGGTGTTTTGCCACTTAGGACTTTACACCATGCCGTAATGGATATAGTTTCGTATGTGATAATGTAATATTTTGTTTTCACATTTAGTTTCTATTAAATTTTATTTTTATTTTTAATTATAAATTATCATAGTGATTATCACAGTAAGTTGTTTAGTATTAATTTAGATTTATTTCGATGTTATGTTTGTGATGAATTGAATAAACAGAAATTAATTAGGACTTTGTTGAGCTTTTATGTACGCTCTCTTTTTTAGGATCGAGTGGGAAAAGAAAATCCATGATTTCTTGATAAAAGCAGTAAAATAAACAATGAATATTCCCATCTTTCTTTCCTATTGTTATCAATTTATAATTTACGATACTAAACAATACTTCCATTTATATTTCCCAGTCATCTCCTCATTATTTTATCGCTCTAGTTCTATGAAATTGACGTTGTCATAACGTGCTATGATTGTTGAGAAACTGATTTCACTGTAGTGCATGCCTTTTGTTTTGAAAAAAGTGTTCAATTTGAAGCTCAACTTGGACTTTTCCAAAAACTGAATATTTAGGAAATCTTAATGTCCTAAATCCTGAATATAAAAGTTGGATTCAGATGTAATGCAAACATTCTTTTATCAAAGCATTCTTTACATTCTAATTATTATTCATTATTTTTTCAATTTAAGATCCTTGATGAGTATAATATCTCAGAACGAAAACCACTATTCTGGAGGTCGATTGGAGCGCACCTGGTGGGAATAGTCGATGTGAGCTCAATAGTTCGGGAAGACAATGAAACCAGGAGATTTATGACAGTATGGCTTTGGTAAAATCCTCGTATTACGCCAAATAATTCGTCCAACAACCTATAAAATACAGTTATGGTATGTCACTGGCACCTATAATTGGGCCTTAATGGGTTTCGATTAGAGCGGGAGATTTGAAAACTTTGGTAGTTAATAACTATGACTGGTTGAGAGAGATCAGGTAAGTCAAAACTCCTCGGGTGGAAACCAACTCTGTCTAGCTCTAGCCCTGGATCTATCTTCAGCATAAATTACGCTTACCGGGCTTTGCCAAAGATGCAATTTGATATCAAAGTGATTCAGCTACATCAAGAGAAACATAAACAAATATGATTTACTACATTGATAAACTACTATTGATAATGAGCTTCATGTGTATTTGTATGAAGTTTGAGTTTACCCACCTCACTCCGATCTTATCAATATCAGTATTTCATCACTCTCTATCGTTCTCTCTCTGAATGGAGCATTCCATTTTTATTGCTTCACTTCTTGATGAGATCTTCTGGTAAATTGTTAATTATTATCCTTTCACTATTATTGCAGTCTATACGATAGATACTGCTTGATTACATATTGGGTGCATCTGGTATTTTCTCTAATAATTAAGATGATATTGACTTTAGAAAAAAATATCAAAATTTGATGTGGAATGAAACTCATCTTGAAAAATTAAAATTCCAAGCAGGAGATAGGAGCAGAAACTTTATGTTATCGGATACTACACATATTTGCACTGCTGCTATTGCTTGAAATGACATTTATAAATTTTATTGAGTTTACAATAGAATATCTTTTCAATAATTTTGTAAATTCTGAAGTTGTAACAGCGGCACCAGTGAGAAACTATTTTCTTACCTTTTTCGCGTGGTTGACCTCTCTTGCCCTCCTTCGATGTTCCAACCCTTTCACTAGTAAAATTTCGGAAATCAGATCGCATATTTCAATTATTTTGAATATGTTTACCAGCATTCAAGTAGTACAATGGATTGGATGGTAAAGAGTTTAGGCATCGGAAGTTTATTGATAAATAAATACTCCAGTGTTAACCCTTCTAATTTGGTTAGCGCTTTGTAAAACGACGCGAATAATGGGAGTGGGAGAGGGCCTCAAAATAAGGACAAGGATGGGCAATTTGATATTCAGGATTGTGAAGTGCTTGTTTCACTGACGGTCATTAAGCAAGACCTGTTTGTCGGGCTTTCGCTTGAAAATGTTGGTGGATAGGGAGGGATTCGTCCAAGTGAGAGGAATACCCTCCATCGAACACCCTTTAAATAACGTCCTACCTCTACATCTGAAAGTAGCGAATACTATGTGTTGAATGAAAACCTCAATTGAGTAAATGAATTTTTTGCTTGGTTGACCTCTCCCGCCACTCTTTCACTGTTCAAACCTTTCACCAGTAAAGTTTCAGTTTCGATCATGATCTGGGACATGAACGTGGATGATGTTACAAAAATACTAGGCCTATATCGGCCTGGTATCAAACTACAGACTACAAATACTCTAATGTAGTTTAATTCCAAATCTAAGATTTTTTCCATTGTAAAATTGGGTGGATATTATGCATGATATTATTTTAATAGTTCCACATCAGTCTCATTCATTCCAAATCTGACCAAACTGATTTAGATTCCTTTTAGAATAATTAGGCTACTGTATGAGCTTTTCCTCTGCAAGCTTTCAACTTAAACCCATATTTTCAAGCAAACTCCTTCATCAAAATTTAAGTCAGATTCCTAGCGGTGAATCAAGTAGCCTAATTTCAATAGTTAATGTATTTACTGCCTTCCAAATAGTATTGATTTTATGTCTGATTAAATAATGAATGTGAAATTCATTGAGCTCAAACGAATAAGTTCGAACTTGCACTCTTCAGAAGTCTAAATGTTATTTTGAAACTTGATACTTGATTCTTATAATTATCAATTTTTGTCATTTGAAACACCAAGAAAAGGCAAACTGAGACACCAGCTGCTACTGAATCGCTTGCATTTATAATTCAAATTAAATATCAGAGGAACTGCCATATGATAAAAGTTTCCTCCATGAATTCTGTTTAAATTTTAATGTTTCTTCATTGATATTATTGATACAGTAGAACGGCTATAATCCGGACGTTAAAAATTTGGAACGTTGATAATCCGGATTCATGTCTGGAAAAAATGAAAAGGCCAAATGTATGAAGATGACACAGAACCAGATTAAGAAGTTGAAGACGAAATTGAAGAGGCAGGGCCAACATATTCAGCAGCATTTACGCATCAGAAACTCTGATGTCATGGCCCAAGAAACAGAAGGAAACGCAGCTCATTCTTTAAAAACGTATTAAAGACTTGGCTGCAAAAAAGCCGCAATCACTGCGGTATGAAAATCAATTAGACATTTTTAGAGCCCTGACAATGTATAGAGTGTGTAATATTCTTTAACTTCGTACTGTACAGTTCTTCTACTGTACTAAACTCCACGTTTTGTGCTGTATTGTATTCTGTATCGTTTCAGTTTCATTAAAATGCAGTACCAAGTAATTCACAACAGCTTTAACGGTATTTACCTACTGTACTTGTTTACGGATGGCGCAAAATATCTGTGCGTGTGGAAGCTTGCCGCTACAGTCGAGATAAAAACATCGATTGTAGTAGAATCGCAAGGAGAGCGAGAGAGATGCTGACGCTGACTAAATCAGTAGGCGATGTTATTTGAAAAGCAAGCATACTGAACCGCCTGCACCCTGCCCGCCTTTTTCCGACTCGTGAGTCCACGCGCACAGATAATTTGAGCCATCTGTACATACAGATGTATGTATTAAGTGAATTCTGAAGGTTTCAGTTGAGTTTCCATAATTTTAAAGCATAAAAACAGCCTATTTTCGAAAATCCGGATTTTTTGCTAATCCGGATGAGGTAAAATTAATTATCGACGCTTTACTGTACTCTTCATTGCTTCTAGTTCAAAACAATTCTAATTCAGAACAAGGTTGGTCCCGGCTGAAGAATTTTAGGGAGGCACAAGTTGGGATTTTGCTGACCTTTTTCTGCAGTAATAAAGAGTTCCGATTTTGTAGTGAGGAAGGACCTTGCCCCCTCCCACGGGACCGCTCTTGATTCAGAAGTTCGTAATTTCATTTATCTTATTCTTGAAACCTTTCTATCTTCTATTCGAATTCCCGCTTTTCAAATCGTCATACCCATTTGGGTTTATAAACGTAAATAATGATGATTATCATTGAACCCTTATCCAGTCTTTATGCACCTATAACATTACTTGTGTCATCAACGTCTTCATTCTAATATTGATGAAAGTATTGCGAGCATAACATCTCGCTTGAGTAGCGTCTTTGCTGGAATTAAAGGCAACCTGATTAGGCTTAGCTTGAACATCTGAATTTGGAAATTCAAGATTACGCTGAGTAAAGGCCATAGCGACTCGTCCTCTAGGCAGTATCTGGTAATTGCATATTTGGTCTGGAGAGATAATTATTGTTATTATTATTATTATTACTGTACTTGGCCTTAAGAATTCCTCCCCATTTCCTATTTCTCTCTCACTCATTACCAGAGACGAGCATCTATACAGTTTTCTCACTCGACATATTGTAAAAGTTTATCTGAATTTTCCATCATAGTTATATGCCTTACTATTCTTTTGGAAATCGGAGAGCCTTTTATGTGCATTAACTCCCTTAATAGTATATTACGTTACAAGTGCGGGAAATGGTGTTTACCATACGAGTATGATAAGTTAACGCACGAGAAGTCGAATGCGGTATTATCTTACAAGTATGGTAAACATCTTCCCGGACGAGTTACGTACGATATTTTTCATAATACTAGTCTAAAATATAAAAAAAGATAAACTTTAAGCATGCAGTTGAAATCGATTTGATTCGAAGATAGGCTATGTGAGGAATTGCCAGTTTATGTATGTCCTGTTTTGTTCTGTTTAAATTACTTTATACATTACAGTAGGAAAAATTTAATGTGTAATTCAAGCGCAAAGTATTGTTTCTGCACTCGAGAAAATTTTTTCACTGGCCTTCGGCTCGTGAAAAAAACTGTTTCTCTCGATGCAGAAAACCGCCACTTTGCGCACTACTTTCACAAATAACTATTACCGCACTGAAAAAGGATGCGGTAATGAAAATCAACTGTTCTTTCTGTAAGACGTTTTCCGGCTCGATTTAATGATTGGTAAAGTGGAGAATATGTACGAGTATGACGAAAAAGATACATACTCTCCCTCTGGAATAAAAATAGAATTTGTCAAAGTCATAATTGAAAAAGATTAATTCAAGTAAGAGAAAGAACAAAAAATTTAATATATTTGGGTATCACGTTTTCTCTAGTAATGACACAACACAGACGTTAGTCTGACTTTTGCAATTAATAAAGGGGAAATCACAACTAATAAAGAGCTCAAGTAATACAGTGCAGTGAAGTTTCAGATGAACAATATTATATTTTCCTCGCTTTCCCAGCTTGTATAAAAAACTATCTATTATTGACATACTAATTTGTTCAGAAGATCATCATTTTTATGATTATGTATTTTTTATTAGTTGAATATTTAGACTAGATGCCTGATAAATTTATAGTTCAGGAAGCATGAAATTCTCTGGCGAACCAGATTAGTGATAGTTTTACTTACTAGTCCGTTATTATAACAGTAATATTTAATGGCTGTCCTTCACACAGCAGATATAATTTCAAGCTCTTTCAATAATAATCATTATTATTTTCTTTTTTGATACTGTCAATAAGTATATCCTTTTGGTATATACTTACATCGATAAATTACAGTAGAACTTTAGTATCTAATGTAGAAGAAAGATACAAACTTCTCAAACTGTTCCCTCGCAACCATAAATTCTTGGGAGTACAAACAAATATTGAGTCTAATGTGTCCATTGTCATAAATTATTATCAAACAGAAAACCAGAGATGTGACCTGAGTTGGAGGATACATTATCCTCATTGAGACTTGGCATAGATAGCGCGACAAATGCCTTACTTAGTGCAGTCGAAATGCCATCGTTGATTGGTTACAGCTCGCAATGACTTTTATTGCAGTTGTTAGAATGTCCATCGCAATTCACAGGGAGGAATCTAGGCCAATAGTTGGTACTTGACAATTATCACTGTTCCACTAACGACCATTCGAGAATACTTGCGATGCTGAGAATGCTGTCAACTTTGAATATCTCTTCATTCTGTCGAAAGTTGGGAGAGATGGAAGAATTATGGCTTCCTTCTTTAACTACTGAATTGGAGTAGTTGATTTTCAAGAATGAAATCACATGAGGTCGAATATTTCCAAGATTGCGGAAGTGAGTTTCATCCCTTCCTGAACAGGGGAAGAAATTAAATAATTAGAGCTCAGGACAGAGATTGACCGGGAGTCATGCCAGGTATCTGTTTAGTCAGATAAGATAAGAAACGAGAGCTCAGCGCTTGTAATCTATCTGTAAAGGTGACTGTATGGTTTGGCCAGCAAAATGCGTTGTTCTCTGCTGTAAAATCACTTCCCGGTGGTTCGGAACGTACCTAAGTAGGATGTAGGTTGAACTCATCAATCCTCATCATCCAATTCACTACCCACGCATAGGGCTCCTATGCGGGCCTATGTGGGCTTCATCCTCCGGAAAAAAATTGATCATATTATTGTCAGATATCCATTGACAAAAATTCCAGGGGGCTACAAAGATTGCATGTATGACGTGGCCACACTCTGGCTATAAAATCTTAGTCTAAGTATGAAATATACTGTACAAGAACCTATCCCTTCCCAATCTATTATTTATTGCAAGAGTTTTAATTGGACTTTGGAGTTGGAGTTTGAGAAATGAGTAGTCCCAGAATAGAACTTTCCATTGTTATTGTCGAATAATTTTTGAGTGTCACGTTGACTTTTTGTAATGGGGGTGACAGAGAAAAGTTAATGAGGAAGGGCAAGGCAGAGAAAACTCTTCACCTTCAGCTTGATATCTGAACTCTATTTTTATTTTGTCGTTCCAGGTGTCCAAAGAAGAAAAACAGCTGAGTGAAATAGCTAACTAAGGTAGGTGGGAGAGGGAGTCGAGGTTGTGAGGAACGACTCAGGGTGGCGATGAACCCCCCAGGGTCATGTATCGTGTACTGTGTGCTGAGAAAGATGGATTCAGATCTTAACCAAGATTTCTACAGCAATATAAATCTGAGCTGAAATAGGGGAGTGAAAAGAAGTGAGTCTGGTTGCCCTGGTTGGCAGCGAAATGGCTCTGATCCAAATGTATCGCCTCCAAGTGTTGGGCTGGGCGCTGACGCATCACGACGCATCACCTCTGCCCATCTTCATTGCCAGTGCAGCTAAACGATCTCTGCTAAACCATATTTACTATCATATTTTATGCTGAATACGTTTGACACTTAGATAATCAATAATTAACTACGACATACTTTAAAGTGAATAAACAATCAATAATTGACTACATACTTTAAAGTGAATAAATCATTATCTATCAATTGTTGCTGAAATAATCTATAGGCTATATATTGCTTTATATTGATGTTATCCCAACAAATTGATAGTTTCATATATCAATCTTCTGAACCCACTGTAGATTTCAAGTTTTGCAGGTAAAGTAATGCCTGTATTACACGTGTCGAGGCAGTGGCTGAATGTGTAGTCACTAATTCTGTTCTTGAATACCATTTTATATGCGACACACTGCTGATGGCCCACAGGTACAGGTACATCAGAAATAAAAATCACCCGCAAGAACCAGCCTTTAAAAAAATTGGCCAATTGCTCGGCCACTGTCTCGGCACGTGCAATTGAGGCTTTTAAGCAAGCGTGAAAAATAATAGCGTAACATCTGGTTTATTTGTTATTAATTTCAGAGATCGTGAGATATCAGATCATCAGAGTGTAAGCACTCGAAAATAATTTTTAGAGCATAGAACTAACAGTTTGATTAAAATATAACTCTCTGATTTTCTAGATAGAATTTTTTAGTTATTGATGTGTGGTTTATCTATGATGATATGAATACACCAAAGAAAATGATCTTCTATCAACCCAATAATTATTATTGATTATAAAATCTCGTCTCCAATCCTCTAAAAGCTATTTGCTCGAAGATATAAGCCCTCGAAATTTAGTGAACTAAGCTTTTGATATTGATTGAACATTGTAATAATTTTTGAAGTAATACATATTATGGAATGAAAAATATTCTTGGGAATCGAATGCATCAGGTGTGTTAGTAAACAGGAATGTAGTAGCCGTTCAATTCGTTTCCTTGGAGCAATTTGCCCAGTCGATTCACGATCTCGAAGTGGATAGCCGATAAAAGAAATAGAACGTACAGCCAGCTCTTCTCTTTCTTTTTATTTGTGTCGCTTCTCTAAATCGGCTACGATAAATTCAAGAGACATCGAATTTTGTTCGTTCTTTTGCAGAATCAACTACCGTCGATAGAATCGAATCCCATGTAGATGTATCCTGTGATAATCGCATACTGTATAATGTAGTAATGTAAGAATAATATAGAGTTAGATGGATTTTCAGATTCCAAGTTTTCCAATTAAGTACTTATTGATGTAAATCAAAAATAATTTTCGGATCCATCAGTTTGGTTGAAATAGAATTTTCAGACTCTCAGAATTTTATTCTGTCAGCCCATGTCTTATTGACTCATGGTTTTTTTTTATTGCGATCATCAGTCTGCAATGAGCTGTTCTACAAATATTCAATTGCACAGTACAATTTTCCAAGTGAAAATATAACATAGAATTCTATAATAACCAAATAATTGAAAATTTCCATTTGTCATAACTCGAGCTTCCTGCCGTTGTCCTGATGCAATCATATCTTGGATTCAAAGAAAAATGTTAGAGCAGTTTCCTTAGAATGTTATTTGACTTGAGGATACAGTGATATGAAAAATACTACCCAGGTATTATTATGTTTCCGCAGAGGAAATGAGTGCTTCCGCGTTCCGCTTATAGGTTCGTAATAGTTCCCTTGATTTATTGCTTTGTTTTGATAGAGTTTGATCCTCATTCTCTTTCTTTCCTTCAATTTTCCTTAAGATGGATAGTTTCCAGTTCACTGAACTGTTTAAGAATCTTTTGAAAAATTCCACAGAGAATGCAGCCCCTTGCCACCAGCGGGAAGAAAACTTCTCGCAATCCCTCTCCTTTATCGTTTAAGGACAATGGAAAAGCGTTTCCCGACAAACATGTCAAATTATTTTTCCCCTTTTTTCATGTCGGGCCCATTATTCTTATGCTTTTACGTGATTTTCAAGTGAGTGGGCATTTTCTTCGACCACCTGAGATCTTCTCATGTGATTGGTACAGTAGTGGTTTAGAGGGGTAGTGACGGGGAGGGGGGCGAGAGCCTGTTCCAGGAAAGGGCTTTGTATTATGCGGTCGGTGACCGGAAATTTAGCTTGGACATGCAATCAATTTAGGATTTTTATTCAATAGAAGTTCAACAAAACAAAATGCTCTTCTCCGTCATTCTATATAAATTCCAATCCGGAACTATATCAACTTCGACGCTACCAAGCTATAGCTTGTTATCAACAACGGCTTTATGCATGCAATATAATAGAAGTATTTTCATTATCAAATTAATTTCATTGATAAACAATCGCTGATGACTTTGAGGACTTGACTTGAACTATGATCAATTTCTGACGTGATAAGCGTGATTCTAACTCATACTCAAGCTTCAAGCATGAGGTATTCGATACTCAATATTAACTTCGTAGAAGAGAAGAAAGAGAATATGGAGGAGAAGAGAAAATGGAATAGAAGAAGAAAGAGAAGACGGAGAATAAGAAAAAATATTAGACTGAGAAGAGTAAGGAGAAGAAGATTTAGGAGACGAAGGGGAAGATGGAAAAGAATAGATTAATAGACGGTTAAATCATATTTCTAAATAGGTTGTTTCAGGTTCTAAATACTCAATACGGTATCGGGCAGCCAATATTATATTGTGCATACTTTTCGAAGACCAATATATTTAGAATAGAAATTCTCATGCAGCCTGCTTACCCGTCTATTAGAGGTGTTTCTTGGAGAAGGGTCGCTGCCATGTGCAGTCTTTCTTGGAAGGGCGCTTCTGCCCTCAGCTGTAGGGCCAGGGGCACGGCCACCCCGGCAGCAGCAGCGAGCAGCACTGCAGCTGCCACAATCCACCTTTGTCTGCATCTTATTAATTCCTTACAACCTGAAAAATACACATTATTGCTGCACTCAATCTGTTTTGTATCATGAATATTGCTTCAACAAGGAAAATACTACATAATATTCTCATTGGAGGATACCATGATATACAGTATATTATTTGAAAGCATTTTTAGTGTTTTAAAGCATCACTTGTTATTAACTACAGCATTTAAATCCTGCTGAAAGCCATTATCTTAGACATTTCAATCTTTTGTCTGTTCTGAATGTGTGATATGTATAACATATAAATGTGCTCCAATTTTCAAAATAATTGTAATTTGTCAAATATTTTATGACTACAAATGTATAAAACAAACACAAACCTTTAATAATTATATGCTCTTTACAATACTGTAAGTGAAGAATGTGTGAGGACTCATGTTGAAGTTTTAATAGGATGACATGAAAATCCTGAAAAAATAGTGAAAGATTTGTGAGATAGTAAACCAAACAAATATGTTATATTGTGTTGGACAATTGCTTTTCGACTTTAAGAATGACAACTGGTGGGATAATGCTTTTTCAAAAGGATCAGAAGGAATAGCCTTTTTTTTAAATAAATGTTGAAGTTGAGAGGTTTTAACTTCTAAACTTCATCCTAGACAGCAAGGAAGGCAGTTACTGCCATATATGTTTTTGCCTACAAGAGGTGATAAATTAATCTCCAATTCTATCCTACGAATTGGTCTCATAGGATTACTTGGCGAGTGAGTTTTAAAATTTCGTGATGTGATAGAAATATTTAGTTCATAGCAGCCCAGCCTGGTGAGGTCAGGAGTGGGAGGCTGTAACCGAGTTAAAGAAAGGACTTATGTTACATGAAAGAGTTTCCTTACCGAATAAAGCTTGATTTCTTAAACAGCATTGCATACATAATCACTATAACTGACAAAAGTTACTCACTGACAAAGTCAATGACTCACTGCAAAAGTTGGAGTTTTTAATAAGGCAAATCATAATAATAATTATCAGAATAAAAATTTGCGAGTGATCTGAAGTGAGATCAAGGCAGCTCAGTCAACAGGAAAGCGAGTTGTTGAGTTTAAAGTTTGACTTCGTCTTGAGAGAACGAAGTCTGGTGCTTGCACAAAGTATGAGCTCTCTAAGAACATGGCAGCTGTAAGCGCAGTTCCCTTTCATTTAAATTCTATCCATTGTTTCTCCGTTCGTATTGCAAATCCTCATTCAACTTGCGTGCTTAGTTTTCTTCTCACTACTTGACAACTAACATACTTTTCTCAAGTTGTTTCTGAGTTCCAGCCTGAATCATAATACTCTTAATCTGTGAAAAAATGTTATTATTTCGTACTCGCAGTTTCTCAGCCCTATAATTTCATTTTGTGTATAGATTGTTTAGACTGAGATAGAAACTCGAATTTTTGCTACATTGCACATTATTGTTATTAGAAGCCTTACTTCCGATTTCCATGAACTGTCACTCCGGCGGTAGGGGACTCGATTTCTTCATTCAGCCAGGCATCTTCGTTTACAGATACACGTTAAAAACTAAATAATGGGATAAATTTATATATTAAATGAAAATGTTTAGCAAAAATTCTATTGAATAAGTGTAGATATGATTATTCTATTTGTATTATTTTTTTTCGTGCAGCACATCTCATAAGCCTCTCATTAGTGGTTCTGATGAATCGTAGAATAGGCTACTTTCTTCTCATATCATGCTTCTCTTAAATATCACATTTAAACACTTGGTATACCACATTTTCTATGGATTAACCTTGTAGCTTCACAAGTTCTGTCTTGTTTCGCAAATTTTTGACATAATTTTCTTCACATTTTTCATTAACAAACGAGGACTATCGTCCTCGAGGTTATATCCGCTAGAAAAGCGGAACCATTTTTGATTTCAACTTTTTCGATTAAAAAAAAGATAGGAATATAGGTCTGAAGTGAAAGATTAGAAGAAAATTTAGAGAGGATTAAATGGAGAGAAGTCGGTACTCGGTACCTAAGTAAAGAGCGAGCAGACACTTTTGGTGCCATGTTGCGCAGTGGATCAATTGGTGCAGGCTTTCATCGGCCATTACAGCGCAAAGGAATCTGCAGTTGAAGTACCAAACAAGATTTAGAGCTCGATCGGAAGAAAACCACATTTCATAGGGTGGAATGAGCTGTAGAAGGGTTGAAGCTGCTTTCCACAGACTTTCAAAAAAACGTACGATTCTAAGAGTAATTTCATTTAGTAGTTTGTAGTATCGGAAATTAGATTGTAATTTACTAACATGAGAACTACACTTAGATCGATTACTGATCTAACAATATTCTTATGCACGCCTAAACGGCGAGGTGGAACTAAAGGGTCTCCCCACCATAAAAGTCATGTGCTAATAATAATAATAATAATAATAATAATAATAATAATAATAATAATAATAATAATAATAATAATAATAATAATAATAATAATAATAGTAATAATAATAATAATAATAATAATAATAGTAATAATAATAATAATAATAATAATAATAATAATAATATTTTTGTAATCCTTTTCATGTGTAATACGTCATGCATTGTGGCACATGAGTTGCGGTATTTTTGAAACACCGATCGTTTTCACTAGATACGCGTCTTTCAACAAAAGAAAAAGTGGGACATTGAAAATGATATGATTCAACATAAGAGTGAATCAGGTCCTAAGAACTTCAATAATTATTTGAATTAGATTCAAACTGAATCCTTGAAAGCAAAATGAAGATTCACATCCACAAACATTTTAGCTTATCATTAGCTCATTACTTACAGCCATCAATGTGACTAATAGTGACTAGTAGTGAAAGGGATTTGAAATTTGAATTTTTTAGTAGCTTAATAAAACATAAAACAGTACCTTGATTTCAAATTGAAGCTATATATAACTTGATAAATTTATTGACATAACTTCGAACACAGCCTTTGTTTTGAAAAGGCTCACTGATATTTAGTTAAATAACAACTAGAATGGCGAATGTGCCTCTCAAAATGCACTTCATGAAATAACTGACATAAACAACTTTCTCTTGCATTCTACTTATTTTTGTGTTATGACAATGGAACTTCATTCGGCTGCCTATTTATCACAATATTTGTTTTTCATAAAACATTACAAAAAGCACAAATCAATGCTGTCACACATAAGTCAATGAGATATCCACATAGAAGTAAGATCTATTATTCAATTATCTGTCAATATTCTGTGGAAACCAGATAATACCAACTACAACATGATTCAATAATAGCCTTCATAATGAATCAAAGGTTATTTTTCCGTTGTAAGATTGATTGGATACTGGTAGCGCTATTGTGTTTGGCTGCTGGTAAACCATTCTGTTATGACTTGAAAGATTATCAATATTGGGAGTGCCCATCAATGGAGAGGTATCGCAACATCTTTCTTCTCTCCGATGTATGTATGTGATGGCAGCCGACTAAAATTGTTTTCCGACATTGAAAAAGATATTCACCATAACAAGTATTTTCAGACGAGATGGTTTTTCATTCCTACCCTTTTGCTGAGCTGTCATCTTCCTTTCAAAGAAAATGTCTATTGAATGACCGGATGAACGACATGCGGCAATAGAAAAAGCTTCAACCCACCGTTGAAAAAGGGCGATTGCACTGAGTGGATTACAGAAAAAATACAGCCCCGTATCATGACGTCTTTTGTGTAGGCTTTCTCTTTTCAAAATTGCATTTCAGGGGGTCTCAGCATTTCAGCTGGTAAGGACACTTTTTTGGTTTGGGAGAACTTAAGATTTGAAGGCAGATGGTTGATAAGATGGTGATGATTGATAAGCAATATATCAATTATGTCCAAGATGTTAAATTGGAAAATAAAACAATTATTGTTCAATGCATTAGAGGGAAGATTCAAAGCACTTCTGAACATCGCTTGTCACCAGTTATGGTTGATGTACAAGCCACCCAGCAGTACCATATTTTCAAATTGTAAAAATTTATTAAAAAAATATTATAAGTTATGGCAAGGCCGCCTAAAGCTAGAGACCGTTGTTGTGTCGAGTTAGTTGTGTTTTTTCGACTACTGCAATAATAATAGTGTCCTACACAAATATAACAAGTAGTTATCCAACATTAATATAATGCAATATTCTCATAGTCATCAATATCTTCTAGCAAGCTATACACCTAGCCTAATTGAACTTGCTAATTTTAATAAATACTTATTAAATTCTGTCATGATCAATATTATTAATACCAATTTTTGATAATATTATAAGGGTTGATTGTTTTGTGTTTCATTTGATCAGTTGTTGGTTCATCTGAAATAATTAGAAAAAGAATACTAGAATCTCCACTTGTATTCTGGATAAAGTGATAGGCTAAGTGATATGCGAAAGTTATGGATCAATAGAATAGTGTTCTAGGCTACAATTAGCTACCAGCTGAGCATGGATTTGGAGTGATTGTTGAACCAATTATGTAAAATACTTTCAATTTATTTCAAAACAATGCAAGAAATATGAATAATATGCTTGTTAACACTCTTTTCCAATTATTATTTTGATTTGAGGATTTCATTATTACAAGAAACTCCTGATTTTTAACCGAAGTCCAACAAGGAGGAGGTTTTCAATTCGATACTTTTTTTACTTTTCTTTGCTGTTGTTTCACTTGAAAAGTTGCCAATAGCAATTTGTTAATAGTCCGCGTATTGTTATTGTATTGCTACTGTTATTAGTCCGATCAATGTAATTATTAGAGTACTGAAACCTCTTGTCGTAGCACAGTTAACTCATATTTAACTCTCCACAAGAGAAGTAATTTTGGACACAATTTTGTTCATTAAGCTTTCCTATATAAGTAGTAAAAATGAGTTTTAAAGTTGACTGTCTCATCCATTTCGACGTTCACTTTCCTTTATTTTTCATTTCCTCATGATACTGGATCAAAGAATCATCACATTTTGTTAGTTGATACAGCAACCTTACCAATTTGTTTTGAACAATTTTCCAGCCGCATTTTCCGTTGTTACAACAGAGAAAATAGTTTTGAGCGACTGAAAACAATGGAAGCCACCCTGCTGAGAAAATTCCCTTACTCTGGAAAACCGAATCAGCAGGAGGCATCCAGATGCAACTGGCAGCGAGTAGATGTAGACCAGAGAACCTCTCTCCATCATGATTTTTTTCAAAATAATAATTTCTTCATGTTTGATGCCCGAAACTCATGGAGTTGGTCAAACTTAGCTTGCTTTCTCATTTTCTCTTCTTCGGCTTTTTTTTGCTTTTACACTATCAGCTATTTCTCAGACCGATTATTGTTGCTATTTATGCTTTTTCATTGTAACAATTTGGATGTTTCAGTAATATTGTGAAGAAAATACAACCGGCTTAAAGTGCTTCGTTAAGTTTTTATTTTTATTTTTTGTATATGTTTTTAGTGTGTTAAGTTGAAAATAATTGAAAAAGTTACTTATTAAAACATAACCTACAATTATTTGTATTGTTATTTAAAAATTAATCATACTATTTATAGAAATTCTCATTATATAATTATACCGCAGCGTAACTCAACCAGTGGCGCGGAGCAGTTAGCTAAAATGAAGAAGTAATTTTTATTTTGGTGTATTAGTTTCGTGTTTTGTAACTTTGGACACCTGACTAGAAGATTTTGCCACAATAACTTTTAATTTCATAATAGATTATAGTTGGGTTGCAGCTCGCTCAAAATAAATGTGGAATTTTGAATATCAATCCTGTGTTTTTAAACTTGAATATACGTCTGAATAAGAGCTTTTTGTCGTAATAAGTTGTATTTCAGTTGACTGCACACTTGACATTTATTCAGTTGCGCATTAACATGAAAACTAAAAAAAAATGAATTATTTTTATAGTTTTTCTAAAACATTCCATTACCTACAGGTGGCTCTCGGAAACTGCTATTGGTTGCTTGAATAATAACAATAATAATAATAAGCGTATTGCTTTAATTGGTGGGGAGACCCTTGCAGGTAGTTCCACCTCGCCGTTCGAGCCTTAACATGGGGAACATGGTGGACCTACTATGGTGGGTTGAAATTACTGATTGAAGGAACATAATTCAATTAAATAGAGATTGAGAAACACTGCCAACTCATATCGTAGTTTGATCGGTAAACTTGTATCAGCACTGCTCATCTAGCTGCTGCAGGGAACAGATTTATCTTAACTTGTGAAGTCTTGGGCTTTTTTATTGCTCAGTTCATCATTGCAGTAGATTAATGGAACAGAGTACACTTGAAGTACATAGTGATGAATAATTTGAGCTCCTTTGACAATCACTATGGCCACGTTCGTGCTCGGAAGTAGTTCACTTTTAAAAGCTATTCCATGTGAGCCAAACTTATTCTATGTAACTTGGATTGCTCTGAGTCACGTGAAGTCATCTTGACGACGAGAAGAGCCTCTCTGACATTGGCCTGACATTTTATTACACATTAAATAAATGCTCGGAGTTTTTGGAATAGTTTTGAAAAGTTTCGGTCGTCGGAGCTTGCCATTTTTCCTGGATTTTGTTGTTTAAATATTGACAGCTTAGCATAGTAATAGTTGCTACATTAATGATAGTACTTGATAATGAGATGCTTCCACTCTACGTCAAATTAGACAATTGTAGGTGATAAGATTCCCAAGATTATGTACTTACTATGAACACGTTGTTCAGCAGTTACTTTTTTATATTAGTAACATAATAGTATACTTGATTTAATTAATACTAATACTTGATTTTCTCTGGTTCTCTTCACATTGCTGTTGCTGCTCCAAGACCTCTCACTTCTAACTAAACTTCAAATAGTAAACCGCAATTATTACCTGCAATAGAACTCAAGAGAACTAGAGAACCTTCAGAGGAAAGGCGTTTCAAGTCTTCTTTGAAATAATTGATGAATTCTTATGAATGACAAAAACATTTAAAAGGTCTCATTGCTGAAAATAATATTGAGAGCTTAGAGCACATAGTTCGCAATATACGTAACCTGACTTTTCATTATGAATTTCTTACGTGAACGAATGTTGTTTACAAAAACATGAATTAAAATTCAATTCCTTGAATTAAAAAATTCTTGATTTCACAGCTCAAGTATGTAGATGTACATCAATTCTACGCTACTAAGAAATATAATTATCATTTCAATTTAAAATTAGTAAATTTTCTAAATGTAAGATAAATGAATCAATGACTTCCAGAAAGATCTTACAATTTCTTTTCATTTTGAACAAATTGAGTCGATCTTTCTCATCTATTTAGAATTTAGAATTTCATAATCTCGGTTTGTCGACATGGAAGCTATTCAATGCTACGTTTAATAGAAGATAAGATTAATGACAGTATACCATTATAGTATGTTTTGATAAAAGCTCACAGAACAATACTTCATTTGTTATTTGCTGAATCGTTCACATAACAAGTATTGCCTATTAGTAAAGGCCTACTTTTTCAGAGCTAAGGCCGCGTCTCCATCAACCGAACATGCTCGGCGAACAGTGTTTGCTGGAATTATCTGATGTCGCCGAACATTGTTTGGTGTTGGTTCGGTGTGGAGGCCAGTAGGGCAGGAAGACAGTTCTGGCGCAGTTTAACGGCGGTTAACTAACCATGATTAAATTTTAACGGCCGTTAAATTTAACCTAACTTAATTTAACATAGGAAAACCTAATTTAACGGATCGGTTGAATTTTAATGGTGGTTAAATTTTAACGGTGATTAAATTTTAACGGTGGTTAACTAACGATGATTAAATTTTAAAGGTGATTAACTAACGAGGGTTAAATAAACAGATTCTAAAAATTTTCATTTGAAATTAAATTTATGTAGCTCACCAAGGCGTTCCAATTGCATGTATCAAGCACTCCGATGAATAAAATAAAAAAAAATAAATAAAAAAAATTAATTATCATTAATATTATCATGGAGTAGGGGGAAAATACCGGTTCAGGCTCAATTTTCTTTAACCTTAAATTTAAGGTTAACCTGAGTCAACCTATCCAAACCTAACCTAACCTGAAATAGGTAAGTTCAAGTAGAATCAACGCAATCTATCCGATCTCCAAAATTCCCATTTTCACGTGGGTTCCGAACCACGAAAAAATTTGAGCTTTTTAACCCCTGGAGCGAATTTAAATTTGAAGACGCCATCTTGTTCAGCATTTCAAGGCATCCCAAATTCATGTATCAAATACGAATTTTCGATCACGATTAATTGGGGAAAAAAATAATAGAATTTTTGGGTCGTCTGTACTAAAAGCAGTACCGCTTCTGAGTCTAACCTAATCTTAAATTTAAGGTTAACCTTAACCAATCCACCCAAACCTAATTTAACCTGAAATAGGTATAGTTGTATAGTCAAAGTTGAATGAACGCAATCTATCCGATCTCCAAAATTCCCATTTTCACGTGGGTTCCGAACCACGAAAAAATTTGAACTATACCGCAAGGTATTGCTATTTCAACCGCTCAAGATAATTTTAATTAGAAGACGCCATCTTGTTCAGCATTTCAAGGCACCCCAAATTCATGTATCAAATACAAATTTTCGATCACGATTAATTGGGGAAAAATAATAATAAAATTTTTGGGTCGTCTGTACTAAAAGCAGTACCGCTTCTGGCTCAGTTTAACGCTGGTTTCAACGATAGTTTTAACGGTGGTTATAGCGGTGGTTTCAACGGTGGTTTTAATGGTGGTTATAATGGAGATTAAACACCAACTGATTAACCATCTTGTACTATCACTTACCCAGTGGTTCGGAACCCACCTAAAATAAAGTTTATTAGATGGTTCCTTCTTGTTCAAATTTCCAAGGCAATTCAATTTCATGTATTAATTAACATCCAATTTTTCCCTCTGCCTCCTCCCATTGCACACTAAATTTATCAAGATTCTCATTGACTGAGATTATAGACCTCGATTGCCCATGGAACGTGGGTTCTACAACCAACCATCAAACAACAGAATCAAGCAATACCACAAAAAATTTTGTATATATAAAAATGGATAAAATAATTTCATCCACCTACTCATCACCAATCTGCCAACACAGCATCAACAAAAACTGCCTCTTTTTCATATGGAACTCATTCAACACAATTGATGTAAAAATATTGTTTGAAAACCTTAAACCTCATATAATTGATATAATACTTGAAAATTCTGAAAAATTCCACCACAATATTAAATGGTATGTGAGTTTAACAGTTAAATTGAAAAAGATTTCTGCTGATAAAGAGTTGTATGTTGAACCAACATTCCATGGACAATCGAGGTCTGTAATCTCAGTCCATGAGAATCTTGATAAATTCAACATACAATGGGAGGAGGCAGAGGCAAAAATTATGGAAGGTTTAGATAAATTCATAAAGTTGGGGAGTGGTTGGACTATAGACATATTCAAGCAGTTCAATTTCAACATTGTAAGATACAGACCAATAAGTGGTTCTGGCTCATACATTCCTACTCCAGTTAAAATTATAAATAGAAAAGCTGTTATAAATGTGAAAAATGAAGATGATCTCTGCTTTGTCTGGTCCATCCTCTCCTATTTCAACACCAATAAGGAATATCGAGTATCTGCACTTAGAAATCTACAACATATGATTAATATTGAAAATTTATGCTTCCCATTAAAACTGCAACACATACCTAAATTTGAGAACCAAAACACAACAATAGCTGTTAATGTTATTGCATATGAAGAAGAGAAAGATATGTTCTATCCAGTCTTTGCATCCCAACACAGAAAAAGAGAGCATACAATCACCCTGCTGTTGTTATCTAACAAAGAAGAACAAAAACACTACACTCTTGTTAAAAATCTATCAAGACTACTATCACATCTAACAAAACGTGATGGTAAAGTAGAAATTTGCCCCCATTGTTTTCAAAGATTCACTAATAAAAACGCAAAACAAAATTTAGAAAAACATATTGAATTGTGCTCAACACATGAAACACAATGCATTAAAATTCCACAACAAAACACTGTTTTAAAGTTCACAAATTTCTCCTACACCCTACCCACTCCCTTCACCATATACGCCGACTTTGAATGTTTAATCAAAGATGAAAAACATATACCATGTGGTTATGGATATGTAATAGTAAATGAAAGTGGATCAATTCATTATGGGCCAAGGATAGTTAGAGCATCCAACCTGTCTGAATCATCAAATTTAATAGAAAAGTTTCTGGATGAATTAGATGAACATGGAAATGAATTGAAAAAGCGATTGAAAATACAAGTGCCAATGCATATAACAGTAGAAGAAGAAAACAAATTTGAAATGGTAGATGTGTGTTGCCTGTGTAATAAGAGCCTATTGTTTGATCGCGTGCGACACCATTCACATTCAACTGGAAAGTTTATTGGAGCCGCTCATCAATCGTGTAATCTTAATGCAAAACAGGTGGAGTTCATTCCTGTAATATTCCACAATTTCACCGGTTACGATTCCCACTTCATTGTTCAATCACTCAATAAATATAAAAAGAGAATAAGTTGCTTAGCTAGAACAAGTGAAAAAATAATTTCAATAACACTAAATAACACTCTAAGATTTATCGATTCACTACAATTTCTGAATTCATCTCTTTCGAAATTGACAGAAAATATGTTATCAAATGCTTTCCAACTGATTTCAGCACATTTTCCAAATCATACAAATTTACTGTTGAAAAAACAAATCTACCCATACGAATATATGGATTGTTTTGAGAAATTTGAAGAAACACAATTACCTTCTCGGCAAAACTTCTACAACAAACTAACCGATTCAGATGTAAGTGAGACTGACTATCAAAATGCTATAACCGTTTGGAATGCGTTCAACTTGAAAAATCTTGGTCAATTTCACGATCTCTACCTGACCACTGATATACTCTTACTCGCCGATATATTTCAATCTTTCAGATCAACATTCCAGAAAACATACAGTCTTGATCCATCCCACTTTTATTCGCTACCACACTATTCGTGGAATGCAATGTTGAAAATGACCGGTATTGAACTTGAACTTTTAAGTGATCCAGATATGCACCTGTTTGTAGAGTCCGGCATTCGCGGGGGTTTAAGTGTAATCCCCAAACGATATGCAAAAGCCAACAATCAATATCTATCTACATATGATGAAAATTCCAAAACCACATTTATAATATACTTAGATGCAAATAATTTATATGGTACAAGCATGAGTGAACCACTACCACACTCTGGATTCAAGTGGCTATCTAATGAGCAAATTCAAAATTTCGATGTTACAAAAATTTCAGATGAATCACACGTTGGCTACTTTTTAGAAGTCGATCTTGAATATCCAGAAAGTCTACATGATATGCACAACCATTACCCCCTTGCACCAGTAAAAGCCACACCGCCATCAGGGCGATATGAGAAATTGATTACAACTTTTGAAAATCGTAAAAATTATATTCTACACTACAAAAATTTGAAACTTTACATGAGATTAGGTTTGAAATTAACAAAAATTCACAGAGTGATGCAATTCAATCAATCAGCCTGGTTAGAACAATTTATATCATTAAATACCGAGTTGAGAAAGAATTCAAATAATGATTTTGATAGAGATCTATACAAGCTATGTTCTAATGCAATTTATGGAAAAACGTTGGAAAATGTAAGGAATCACACCGATTTCAGGATTATAACTGATGAAAAACAACTTGATAAAGTGATTGCATATCCAAGAATGAAACACTGGTCCAGATTTAACGATGATGTTGCTGGTGTATGTCTAAATAAGCTTGAGGTTCATCTAAATCGTCCCATTTATGTGGGTATGGCAATACTTGAGTCAAGTAAAGCAATAATGTACAAATTCCATTATGATGAAATTCTAAAAATGTATCCCAATGTTGAACTGCTAATGTCCGATACAGATAGTTTTATGTATCTGATTCAAACAAACGATATTTATAAAGATATTGAAAGAAATTTGGATTTATTTGACACATCTAGTTATCCAAAAGACCATCAATGTTACAGCACAAAACATAAAAAACAACTAGGTAAATTTAAGGATGAGTGTGGTGGAAAAATAATTTCTGGGTTTGTTGGACTACAAGCCAAAATTTATGCAATTCGCATAGGTGATTCAGAAAAGAAGGTTGCAAAGGGAATTCCCAAGAGTGCAAATAGAAATCAATTGAGATTTGAAGATTATAAAGAATGTCTGTTTGATGTAAAACACAAAAATGTAACATCATCAGCAATTGAAAGTAAACTGCATCATGTCTATACTGTTCAACGTGAAAAACTAGCTCTTCAACCTCATGATGATAAACGTTTCATACTACCAAACCGAATTGATACTCTAGCTTGGGGCCATAAAGATATTCCAATAAGAAAACGTAAAATTCGTGAGCAACCATCTCAAGGAAAAGTACAAAAACTTTAAAATCTGAATAACTTTAAAATATAAAAAAAAACTTTAAAACCTGAAAAACTTTAAAAACCTGAAAAACTTTAAAATAAAATAATTTTTTTTTTGCTTAAATAGGTGCGTAGGTGCGTAGGTGTGTAGGTGTGGGTACCTATACCTAGATTAATGTATTTGCTATGTAGGTGTGTAGGTGTAGGTACCTATACCTAGATTAATGTATTTGCTATGTAGGTGTGTAGGTGTAGGCACCTATACCTAGATTAATGTGTGTGAATGTAGGTACCTAAACCTATGTAGGTGTGTAGGTGTAGGTACCTAAACCTAGATTAAATGTGTGTAGGTGTAGGTACCTACACCTAAATTAATGTATGTAGGTAAAAAAAAAAAAAAATATTTTTTATTATTTGATTTATACTTTTTTTTAAATTACTCTAATTATATATTATATTTATACTTTTTTTTGTTAATATTATTTGTTTACATTACTACTTTGATGTTTTGTTTTGTTAATATTATTTGTTTACATTACTTTTCTAACAATTCCACTCAATGGTGTATATTCATAGATATTTTCGTATATAATGAGACAGTATGCAGATGTATTTTCTGGGATATTTGCAGTTGTGTCAAATGAAAGTTTCACATCTAATGCACCCGATTTCAAAAGTTCACTTTGACGAGAACAGTCTATCACAATTAGTGGTGTTTTTTCAAATTTATCAAATGCTATTGATGTTCCCGAATCACTTTGTTTGTAGTAGGCGTGTTGAAAGGCGGCAAACATCTGATACAATGTATGTTTATTACCCATAATATTATCATAGGGAAAGTATTGTGCATTCAAATACAAGCGAACATTATTCAAATTACAAAAATCAAATTGAGATATATCGTTACGAAGGCTATTCTTTCTATTAGTTTGCAGTCCTAGTACAACAAATCTTGGTTTATCCATTTGTGATGCTGTCTTAACAGTCCACTGATGACTTGTGCTTTCTGGTAGGGTAGGATACTCATGTAATTGCCAAGATCTGAATGGAAGGCTAATTGGTTTATCATTGTGAGATAATTTCAGTAGATTAAGACGAATTGTGTCTGCTACATGTATGTAAGTAGTATAGTTTTGAGACCTCTGGCGCACCCCCCCCTTCCCCCTCTACCCCCCCCCCTGCAAAATGTTCCCCTCCCCCTCCCCTCTACCCCCCCTCACCCTCCCCCCTACCCCCTCCACCAAAAATCCCCCAAAAATTGGCCCCTCCCCCAAAAAGTGGCCCCCCTCTCCCTAAATGTGGCCCCCCTCCCCCGAAAAGTGGCCCCCCTCTACCGAAAAATGGCCCCCCCTCGACAAAAAAATTACCCCCACCACCGAAAAATGGTTCCTATACCCGAAAAATGACCCCCCTCACCCTAAATGTGGCCCCCCCTCACCCTAAATGTGGCCCCTCCCATCCGAAAAATGACCCCCCCCTTCCCCGAAAAGTGGACCCCCAGTCCAAAAAGTGACCCCTCTTCCTAAAAGTGGCCCCCCTCTCCCTAAAAGTGACCCCCCTCATCCTAAAAGTTGACCCCCTCATCCTAAAAAACGGTTCCCCTCACCATAAAATTGGACCCCCTTTCCCAAAAAGTGGTTCCTTTGTCCCAAAAATCGTACCCTCATCCTAAAAACGGTTCCCCTCTCCCTAAAAGTGACCCCCCTCATCTTAAAAGTGGACCCTCTCTGCCGAAAAATGGTTCCCCTTACCCAAAAAGTGGTTCCTCTTACCCAAAAATGGTACCCCTCACCCTAAAAGTTAACCCCTCATCCTAAAAACGGTTCCCCTCACCCTTAAAGTGGACCCCCTACCCCAAAAAGTGGTTCCTCTTTCCCAAAAATGGTACCCCTCATCCTTAGAATGGTACCCCTCACCCTAAAAGTGGACCCCTCACCCGAAAAATGACTCCTATGACCAAAAAGTGGCCCCCCTCTCCCGAAAAGTTGACCCCTTCATCCTAAAAACGGTTCCCCTCTCCCTTAAAGTGCTCCCCCTTGCCCGAAAAGTGATCCCCTCATCCTAAAAACGGTCCCCCTCTCCCTAAATGTGGACCCCTCATCCTAAAAAAAGGTCCCCCCTTACCCGAAAGATGACCCCCTTAAAAGTGGTCCTCCTCTCCCTAAAATTCCAATGGATAAGTTTCAACGAGAAAGAGAGAGAGAGATCCTACATCATCAACCTTCTCATTCCAGTTGTGTCTGCTCATGACTCAATAGTTTGGGATCCACTTAGGTAGCCCATAGCATGACTATGCATATTCAATACTGATAGGCCAAGGTCAGGGGCCTTGGGTGGGGCTGGACTATAACATATAAAGAATGATTTATAGACTTAGTCATATTCTGGGGCTAGGGCATCTGGGGAATTTGCTGGACTATAAAGAATGATCTCTAGACTTAGTCATACATGAGGCATGTGGGGAGGGGCATGTGGGAGTTTGCTGGACTATAACCTATACTTAGGTAGCCCATAGCATGACTATGCATATTCAATACTGATGGGCCAAGGTCAGGGGCCTTGGGTGGGGCTGGACTATAACATATAAAGAATGATTTATAGACTTAGTCATATTCTGGGGCTAGGGCATCTGGGGAATTTGCTGGACTATAAAGAATGATCTCTAGACTTAGTCATACATGAGGCATGTGGGGAGGGGCATGGGGGGAATTTGCTGGACTATAAAGAATGATCTCTAGACTTAATCATACATGGGAGCATGTGGGGAGGGGCATGTGGGAGTTTGCTGGACTATAACCTATAAGGATCCCATCCAATACCCCGCCTCACTAGCCTACCGGCCTTGAAATTTTGTATGACGTCATTCCAATGCAGGAAAAACAAGTAATTGTGCAACATTATGCATTACGTAATCACTTACCTTTGGCGCCATACCAATGAAGCAGGAAAACAAGTAATTGCACAACATTATGCATTACGTAATCACTTGCCTTTGGCGCCATACCAATGAAGCAGGAAAAAACATGTCTGTGTACAGCATTACTGACCTTGGCGCCATCCAGGAAAAAACGTATGCAACTAATTTATGGCTGTTCAAGAAATAGGTGGGAGCACAGTTGACCTTGGGGAGATCCGGTTACCAAGTATATATAGAGGACCTCTGGCTTGTAGATCCATAGTATCTCAGCAAACGACTGCTAGCTTCTACAGTGAATCCTGCTAAAGACTCAATAACAGTAAGTATTTGTCTCTTGCTAGATCATCTAACCTCCATAGCTATTGCATGAAATCTAATGCCTAACCATGTTATCATTCATCCATTGCATGAAATCTAACCTCAAATGGCTAACCATGATATCATCTACTGCATGAAATCTCATTCATCTACTGCATGAAATCTCATTCATCTACTGCATGAAATCTCATTCATCTACTGCATGAAATCTCATCCACATGAATGGCTGACCCACAATGCTGACTGTAAGATTATGCTAATACCTGTTCATTTTCAGATGTCATCCACTAATGATGCCGCTGACGCCATCTACAACACAATTGCATCCCAAAAGCCGCTAGACCTCGTATCCATGAAAGATCTCGAGCCAGGGCACACGTACCAAATGATCAGCGCAGAGAGAGTCACCACAAAATATGGTGAAAAGGTGGCAGTCACACTGGATTCCGACAACGCACACATATGGGTTATACTTCCAGAGTCGTACTGCAGGACCACCTTCAAATTCGTCCCTGCTGTAGGAACCGTCGACATGAAATCATATAAATTCATGTGCCATCCTGCTGGGAGAACCCATAGAATCCAATTGATTAAAGAATGAAAAAATAAAAGTGTGACATCTGCAACTGATTTGTTATTCATTTTCCCCTACCATAGTTTCAGTGTCCACTTATGCCTACAAGTGTACACCAAGTGTTCACCTAGTGTTCACCTAGTGCTCACCTAGTGATCACCAGTGTTCACTAAGTGTTCACCTAGTGCTCACTTAGGCCTAAAAGTGTACACCAAGTGTTCACCTAGTGATCACTAAGTGTTCACCAAGTGTTCACCTAGTGCTCACTTAGGCTTAAAAGTTTACACCAAGTGTTCACCTAGTGCACTGTTGCTTCAAAGAAAAAAGGTTGAAAAGAAAAGTATATACTCTTACAATACATTATTTATTAAACAATCTCAAGTATGAAACAATACATAGAAATTGGCTACAATATTGCCCCTTTCAAAGTCTCTGGTAACACCATAGGTCTCTGCCGACCTATTAAGAGATTCCTTTACACGGCCCACGCCATCGGTCACATCACCTGGCGGCCATAATCTATAATGTTGCTCAGCTTTACGAATTGATACCAGTAGAGCAGGATCGCCTGATTGACCATCCTCAATCCTAATGCATCTGACACGTCCATCCATAGAGTTGTAGTCAAAGCCGGCAAATGTAATCCTTCTTCTGCCAACCAAAGATAGACTCTGGTCACCGCACTCAAAGTCACACCACCAAGTCTCATCGCTGTCGTTGAAATCAATCTCCAGCTTAACATCCTTGTTCCTCCATCCAGGCACTGAACGCAAGTCCATTATGGCTACCAAGCTATTCTTTAACTTGTATATTGTGTCTAATGGCACTCTACAATGATTATCAAAACAAGCTGTCACCATGAATGGCAGTCTATCCACATATGATGCTGGAGACCGTTGCTTCTTATCCTCCTTATACGATGCAATGCCCATGTAGATATCTTTCAGGAACGAATTGACACTAGTACGGTTGAAGTTTGCAGATTGTGGACCTGGACAGAATCTTTCACCTGGGAAGTCGTCTTTGTCTCTGACCCATTGTATAAACCCTTGACTAGGTACTGCATCGATGACAGCATAGCGTAGTCTCCTGAGACGAGTACAATCACATTCAAGGATATTCTCAGAGCTGACGTCACATGACTCTGCATGCCCAGATTCAAGTTGAAAATTGTCCATGCTCAAGCTGTCTTGCCGCCGCAGTAGCTCAGCTTCTAGATCCATGACTGCCGCCTTCAAGCGTGTCTCGGCTGCCCTTGAGCTCAAAATCCTTGAGATCATCTTGACTGTAGGTGTTAAACTAAACTATACTGAGCAGCAGCAGGCTCTTAAATACTAGAGGTGGTGGGGTAAATGATGACGCAATATTCACATTTCATTCTTTATTGACAAAAATAAACTTCGACAAAAATATCTATCTCTTTGTAATGCTTGCATGATCCAATTGTGCAGGATGTTTACTACATTGAGCGCACAAAATGGCGGTACATCCAAGCGTCCTCGTCCTCCATTGTCACCAGCCAGCTTCATCTTCACAGTCTCCAAGAAGTCGAGCAGGTAATGTTCTGGGCAGTAGACTGTAGTAGTCTTCATCAGCACCTCCAAGTTGGGCGTCTCATGGAATAGGTAGGGCGAACTCAGGTCCACATACTCCACATTTTCCTTTTTGTTCAGCTGCAGTAGCGTTTCCAGCAGACAAATCTTCTCATATCCATATACCAAGATCTTGACTGGCCGTCCCGATTCACTGTTCTCGTGCAGCCATCTTCCAACTGTGTCACATACAATTTGCTTCAAGGCCGAATATGAGAGGTGTGTTTGGCCGGCTCCATTGCCCGACCATCTCAGTCCATGTTTAGCTCTTTGTAATTGATTGCTTTCAACCAGGCCGCTTGTTTTCAGCAAAATGTCCGGGTATGGTGACTTGAAAAAGTAGTGGTGAGTCAACACATGATGTTCATCGTCACGTTCCAATATTGCCATCTCCTTGACAATAAACTGGTTATTCAATCCCTCAAAGCCTTGAAAGTCCATCAAGTAGATTGGTATTGGTCCAAAAAGTTCTGTAGCCCTGCTTGGTGTGATGCCATCTTCGTCGTCATCATCAGTGGAAGCCTGGTTGAGGTCGGTTGTACTTGTAGAAGCATCCTTCATCAACGATGTCTCATGTTGAGTGTAGTAGCCTGGGCAGCAGCCCACAACATCCTCTCCATCGCTGGGTGGCAACTCCCCCTCCTCCTCATCCAAAAAGCGTAGAACTCTCCTGGACATGATGACTGCTTCACTCGATGCTTCTTGCAACTATGAGCATACTGCTGCTTGCTGACCGCCTTTATATCCTCCACCGCTCTCTCTCTCTAGGCTGATTGAACAAGACCGGTCATTGGCTGATACTCCTTAACCACTTCGTGTATCAGCAGACAATAGGCATGTGTTTTTCCTGGAATGTTGTCACTTGCTTCAAACTCAACTCTGATGTCAATGCTTCCCGTCTTGAGCGATTCGTTTTGACGTGAACAGTCAATGGGAAACAGTAACATCTTACCATCCCGCACAGCCTGTTTCTCAAAAAGTGGGTTGCTTGCTCGAGCGTCATCACGATTGTAGACTCCATTGAATGCTGCATACATATTGTACACTTGGTTGTCATCACCATTGATGCTTTCATATGGATAGTACTTGTTGTTCAAAAACACTCGAATGTCTTTCATTTTGCACATGTCAAAGTATGAGCTATTCACAGTAGCCGCTCCTCTTCTTCCAGTCTGCAGTCCAATCACAATGTATCTTGGCTTCTCCAGCTGAGTAGTCGACTTGACAGTCCACGTATGTTTTGTGGTCTGTGGCAAAGATGGATACTCGTACAGTTCCCAATGTCTGAATGGCATTGAGATGGGCGTGTTGTTTTGCACCAGTCTCAGCAGACGCAATTTAGCTTCATCAGACACCTCTACATAGGGCATCCTCCACACCAGTTTCTCAATTGTGACCTTGCCTGCTGTATTCAAACAGTCTGAAGTGTCAGCACTGCGTCTCAGCACCAGCTCCTGTTTCACATTCAGCATAATCTGCCTATAGTCCTCAGCAAAGCCCAACAGGTATCTAAGTGGCACATTCATGATGGTTGTGTTGGCACCATTGGCATCAAACGTGCCAAACCCTGCCTGGGCATCATATCTGTAGCCGGCTCCATCCATCTTGAGCTGTTCTTCCCGCTCAAAGGTCATGGCATTCTTCATCAGGCTGGCAATGCCAGGGCTACGTATGCTGTCCACTACAACTCCATTGATCTCGTAGCGTATTTCCGAAAACAGGTGGGCAAAGAATCCAGAAACACAAGGTGAGCCTCCCAAGGTTGCATTTGATGCATTGGTCACCTTGTACTCCATGTGCAGATAGCTCTCCGATGGCAGTGTATAGATGTCCTGCTGCTGAATTGCTATCCGAATCTCATCGTTGGCACCAAAGCCTGTAGTATACGGTGCATGAGAATGATATTCATAGCCAGTGATGCTGTTCTCCGCTGAAGGGCCAGCCCTTGTCACATCCAAAACTCCCATTTTTCACTGTTGTTGTCGTCGTCTTCCTCCTCTTACAACTTGATAGCCTTTCTTCTGCAGATATTTGATGCTGCTTGATGTTAACACCACAGAGTCCAATGGTCGAATGACGTCTTTCACAAATGGTGCCCTATTAATAGACTTTTGTTCTACCACCTCCATGGGGGACATTGCTGCTTCCAATCCTTGATTCCACTTGCCAAATAATAGCACCATCACTTGGGTTGTTGTCGCAAATGTAAGGTTATGTTTATCGGTTCCTCCCTAAAGTCCACCAGACGTCCGTTCTCATCAACAATCTCCAATGTAATGCTACCAATCTGCTTGGTGTCTACCGGTAAATAGATGACATTTTGTACAGTCACACTCATTTTATACCCTGGATCAACATCTGGGTAAAACTCATAGATCACGTGATCCTTGACTCCATTTGAGTAGGATCCACTCACAATGTTACACTTTATACGCAGCACATTGGGACGACTGATTTGCACTGTCGTGATACCTCTAGTCTCGACTTTAGCTTCTACAACTTGGTCGAATCCCAGCAGCTTTCCTATTGAATCAGGTTGTCTAAAGTCCAACATGGCGTCGCATAATACTAAACATTTCAAGGTCGATGGGTCCACAGCCATCTGAAACTTGACTCCACGTTTCTTCATCCTTGCCTCCAGCAGGTTGGCAATTGTTTGAAATTCAAAACTACCTTCTGGCAATACTACCTTTTGCCAAACCAATACTGGAGCTTTTTCTCCTCCAGCCTGGGCAGCTCTAGGCTTCCTTTGAGTACCCTGGTTAGCAGTATCACTAAACAACTGCTGAGCAAACACTTTACCTGTAACTTCCTCATGAGTCATTGCATAGTCGTCCTTCTGGTCCACTTTTGGAGCCAGGAAATGTAGTGCATTGTTGTAGCCATTCTCAACATTTGGTATAGAGTTGCAGCTAGTAAAGCTGATGAGTCCAATTTCCCATTCGCCATTGCTTGTATCAAGTGGCGGGTAAAATTCACTTTTCAATATTGAGGTTCTACCTCCAAAGCAGAGCATCATGGTCTTGACTGCTCAGTGTACTATTACACAATGACTTGATAAGAGTATAGGCTAGAACCTTTATACTAAGTGGGTGGGAGAAATGAAAAGACAATAATTGTTGTACATTGTTATTTATTTTCATCAAGCAAAAACTTTAAACATAAATGTCCGCATATATGAGAGTAGAGATCCTCTTGCTTCTGGTCGTAGTTGTACTCGATCCTTGCTGCTGGACTCGATCCTCTGTGCATGTAGTCGATAAACTCCTGCGGTGGTCTCAAATTGCCAAATCCGTCAAAGTAGCGAACGATGCCATCCTTCTTCTTCACATAGCACACCCAATGTGTGCCAGCTCCATCACTTTGGTCCAGGTTGATGATGCCACACTCTTGATCCAGTGGTCCATTGGTTGGTAGAGCATCTCGCATGAAAACTCCTCGAAATTTCTTCAGCTTGAGACGGCAGGCGTACTTGTAGAGGTCGGCATCTGTTAGCGCTCGGTCGGGTAGAGCAACAATCATCTTCTGCCGCCACATTGACGGCGACGCACCCCATTTCCCGTCTTCTGACGTCTCAGGTACAGACCTCTACCACTCCTTTTCCTGGAAGCCGCTGTAGTTCTCTTCTTCTTCTGTGCAGCTCTCCTCTTCGCTCCTCCTCCAAACTTTGCCTTGGCCTTCATGATGTTGGTCACCGCTAATGCTGCAGCTCTTTCTGCCAATCCAGCGTCTGAAGATGTTGCCACACTCCAAGCCCGTTCAGCCAAATCTCTGTCTGCTGCTGCTCTGCTCCTTGTATCGCTATTCCTCGAATAGGCAATGTCGTGCTGCTTGCAGGCCTGATCAAGTTTGTTGATTCCTTGATCACCTCTTGCCAATCGTTTTTCAAGCTTTGTACCTGGTCCACAGTACTGGTAGCCGGGAAGATGAAGTTCTACGGGCAGTACGTCTATCGCTTTGTTGACTATTGTACCCGCTGCGTTTGTGATTGCTGAAAGTACTCCTCTTCCTTGGTACCTCCGTCTACCTCTGCATACAGCCATCGAATGTTGATCAGCGGCCTTGTCATCTCATTTTATACCCTTAGACGGTTTGGAGATTCCCATAAGCTTTAACATTTTATCCTTCAATTGTTCTTTAGTCAAATTGCGGTTTTCACTTGACGAACTAACATCCAACATGACAGTGAGACACTTTTCAACCACATCCTTTGAATGTTCATCCATCCTTTTCTCCAAATACTGTTTGTTCACTCCATCTGTAGGTTGAATTGGATCTTGCATATCCGTCAGTATTGATTTCTTAAGGCTTGTCATTAATTGCAATGTATCGGGATCTCTTCTCTTTGGCAAATGAAATGACATTATATCTCTACATGTAATCAGATTCACAGCATCACGATTGCTGCGTGGATTTGCCAAATTGATCATACGCCTATGACGGGCATTGATGTTTCCCAAAGAATTCATGTCTGCTCTCGAGAGACTTACTGCCCATCAATGCAACATTGCCGCCTTATATAGTGTGTGCAGGCTTACCAACTATGTAACCGCCTTCCTCCAACTCTTCCAAGATTGAGTTGATTTCATTCTCATGTCCAGTGTTGCCAACTGCTTTAGACTGATCCAACAGCTTCAGTCTGTCCACAAGTTCGTTGGGATCGTTGTAGTAGACATATTCAATCCTGTTGCCATTACTTGCAACCATATTGAAAGGTGCCAACAGTCCTCTTCCAGCAACTTTGGCTCCTTTCCCACTGACTGCTTCTCCTCCTCTTATCAGATCCTTGATTGTCCTCTTATACTTGATATTGTTATAGTTTGCAATCTTACCATTTGGACTGTAGTTTTCTCGGTACACATTGGTAAAGTCCAAAAGCAGTTTATAGGTGTTCAAGTCGTCTACCTTCACTTTTCCTTTGTCAGGCATTTTCATGAAAACCAGCTCACAAAGGCCTGGTGTAGCTCTGAAAGTCTTTTCAATCCTACCATCTGCAGGATTAGACAGCACAATCTTGTTACCTTTAGGTCCAAAGGTAAGCAGCTTACTGCCTAGATAGTACAAGTTGTCTATCACTTTCGGTCCAAATGCATCATCAAAGTTAAAGTCCTTGCGCACTGATTGCATAATGTACTCCCCCACTGGTTTTGAAGCCAGATCAGATTGGGCCAACGCTTGTTGTGCCACATGACTGCTAGTATCGAGCAATTTCTCAACACTAAGGTTTTCCTCATCATCATCATCGTCATCACCCATGTCTTGACGCTTCCACAATTGTCGTGCAACACTCGAAGTACTTGCAGCTGGACTTGCACCTTCACCTGTTCCATATGTTTCAAAGATTGGTGACTCCTCTTCTCTAATATCTGGCAGTGATTGCAGTCTATGCTTCATCCTTCCTGGATAGGGAGTGCTGCTGCTGGCTGGTGTTGTTGGCGGTGTAGGCAATATACGGGGTGCATCCAAAAATGGTGTAGTCATTAGATGTGTCTGTTGTTGAGCCGGTGGTTTAGAAGATTTGAGTGTTTCAACAATATTGGCAAGTGGATCACTAAGCGGCTTGAAATGTTTTGCATGCTGCTCCTCTGTCAATTCCCTGCCCAGTGTCAGCTCTCTATGCTTCCTCTTGATGTTACGCTTCAGCTTGACAATCTCCATGATGGTTGGTGCAATCTCTTCCACAGTTTGCTTCATCTCCTCGTCCGTCTCACTCGGCGTTCAGTGCTAGACTGAGCGAAATCACTGCTGTGCTTCAACTAAGAATGTATCAAGGCCATTCCTGTAGCGCCCTCTATTCTTGTCTGAGGACTGATCAACTACAAGGAATGCATGCGCAGATGATGACCATACGTCATTGCATATTCTTCTGAATTCGTCAAAGGTCATGTCGGATCCCACATGATCTCTGTACAAATGTTTCATATTCAGTTCGTCTTGTTTAAACATGATTAGAAAATTGGCATTGTCACGTATCAACTGTTTTGGTATACGGCTATAAGTCTGTGCCAGATAAAATGCATCAACGTTACTGTGTCGACCAGTGGTAAAGTAACGTCTGATGGCTTCCTGTTGCTCACAGATCACATCGTCGAAAATTATTATCGAGTTGGCGGGCAACTCATGCGGTGCAGGTATCTCTTCACATGTGTCACACTCGGTGTAGCTCAGTTTAGGTCCAAGGTCTTCCATAATGGTGCGCAGTAGCTGATACTTTGGTTGAAATGCAGTTTTTGAGTAGAGATAGATGTTTGAAAATGAGATTCCTTTAAGATCAAAAAGCATGTTGAACAGTAAATTGGTTTTTCCACAGCCTGACGGTCCACATATAATGCAGCGCATATGGTTGGGGAACAAAGGCCCATGACGTTTCTTTGCATTCATTTCTGGGTCGGTCAGACCACAGCCTCTCATCACTTGATCAAAGTCAATTATATTGAACCTGTGACTCCTTTGCACAACCGGCTTCATCACACTAAATCTGCTCTATCAATCCAAGAGTCGTGACTGCGATCGTATCCTTTCCAGCGCACCAACAGTTTATTACCTTTCCTTCTCAGCACTCTGGCAATTTCAAAAACACTGGGTACTTTGGTTTTCACAATCTCTTCTGCATAGAATCCTCCTTGCACACGCTGTCCTCTGCAATCTTCCAACTCGTATGTTACAGGCACTGTAGGTCGCACACGTGTTACTGTGAACAGCTCATTTGTCCAATTGGGTAGGTAGCCCTTGTCGAATGTCATTTTATACTTGCTTATTCGAACCTTATCACCTGGATCGACTGTTTGGTGAACACCTGGATAGAACCGGTTTTCAGATTTGTCCAACAAGCTCTGTTGATACTCTTGATGTTGTTCACCAAGTCTGGAGAGCAGTAATGTCTCATGCTCTTTTGTAACATCAACCGGTCGCATACCTATTGTCCTATGGATTCTTCCATTGTACTCTTTGACAAGTGAGGTTAGAATATCTGTCCAGCGATAGGTTCCACGCTCAGTGAATTTGATCCACATTAAATGTTTAAGTGTTCTGTTGAAACGTTCCACTATTGAAGCCTTCTTATCTGAATACGTTGAATAGTGATTGATGTCATAGTGTTTCACAAGTTGTTGAAACTTTGAATTGAACCACTCTTTACCATCGTCAGTTTGCAAGTGTTTCATTGGATTCTGCTCAAATATAGGATGCATTGCCTTGACAACTGCATCGGCTGACTTGTTCTTTATCGGAATAGCGTAAGCATACTTGCTCAGACAATTGATAATTGTAATAATGTACCTGTATCCTTTGTTCTGACGTGCATACGGTATCATCTCAACTAGATCAGCCTGATACAGATCATCTAGCCCCTTCACAGTTACCATACGTGTTGGGAAATTCCGACGAGCTGACCTGTGCAACTCTCTTGCTATTGTAGCCTTCTCCATACTGATACATAATATATGTTTACATAATATATATACTAGGCATTGAAATGGCGCCAGAATGTCAGTGATTGTTGCACACAGTCACGTTTTTCCTGGATGGCGTCAAGGTCAGTACTGCTGCACACAAACATGTTTTTTCCTGCATCATACCAATGAAGCTGTCAAGGTCAGCGATTACGTAACACATTTGCATAATATTGCGCAATTCCACAGACATGTTTCATTGGTATGGCGCCAAAAGGCTAGTTTAAGTCAATCATGGGTTAGAAATTAGTAGCCGGCATGTGGATATACAATATTTATTGACAATAGAAATGATATACATACAGTTTAGTCCATGATATCGACAAGCACCCAATGGTACAGCTGTCCCAGGTTGGCAGCAATTTCACACAGTCCTTTGCCAAGAGGGAATTGTAAAATAATAGCATCATTGTAAAGATTACTTATGAAGGCTTCAGGAAAGCATAATGACACTGTTTCCACAAAGTTTTGTAATGTTCCAAATGGTTCAGGTTGTTCTTCGTAGCCGAAACAGAATAGTGGTTGCAGAATCCAGTGGTTGCTGGTAACATGTTGACAATCTCCACAATCGCACATTATATCGCTCTGCTGGCTCCACTGGTGATGGCTGGTGGCGGTGAGTTGTCCAGAGTCTTCGGTACAGCTGTAGTAGTAGAGAGCGTAGGACAGTGTGGTGTACAGACCGTGTCTGATGCAGCAATGATGGCTTCAAGAAAGCCCAGCGATGTGAAGGATGGGTGGAGACAGGTGCGCAAATTGTATGCGCAATGGACTCGTCGGCACAGGTCCTCCTCCACATTGCGTTCTGCAGCCAGCTTCATGTACCATTCGTTAACGTCATGGCCCATTGCATCAATGGCTTCCTGTGTAGTATTCCGGTGTAGCACCATTCTTGACACCAGGCACTGGCGTATGTGGAACACATTTGATTTATCCAGTCCATGCTCCCTTGATGTTAGAAATTCCTCAGTCCTGTACTCTGGGTCCAACGAGCTAACGCTCACAGCAGCTGCCACAAGTAGATAGTATGTTGCCTGCATCATGATTGAAGGTCATCCGCCGATGCACGTCCATTTATAGCCTCAATGCTCATTAATTCTTGGAAGTAATCATGACGTCACTGCTGTCCATGACGTCATCATCACTGCTGTCCATGACGTCATCATCATTACGAGCCCGCTTTGTGGGAGGCTGGTCTTCATCACTGGAAGTTCTTTTGTTACTGAGCTGATGGTGCCCAAATGCCATAGTGCTGATGCCATCATCCATTATGCTTCGTTTTTCATCAGCATTGCTAAGGGCCTTCTTCTTTTGCACAGTCGTCATGATTTGGTGTTTTCGTGTGCTGAACATGACTTGCTCTCTATAGATCGCCTCATCTCCATAGAGGCAGTCCAGGTAGTCGTGGAAGCCGATGTAGCGTTTGGCATCGGGATGATCCTTTGATAGCTCTTGACCCAACACAGGTCGCCGTACTCCCTTGGCCTTCTTGATGAGTCCACTCTTTGCCTGGCTAGGATCAGGATTGTAGCATCGACAGGCGTACAGCTTGGAGCGCAGTCCAACATACTCATAAGGAGCTCTGGCCGAATACTCATCTTTGAACTTCCCCAACACCATTTTGTTTGTATGAGAGTAGCAAGGATGGTCGGTTGGGTATTCTGACGTGTCAAAGATATCTCGCAGCTCCTTGATGTTGAGTATATCCTTGTACATGTCTTCTGTCTCAACCAGGTAGAAGAGGCTGTCTGTGTCCTGGTACAATAGCTTGAGACGATCGTTGTAGATGGGTTTCATCACATCATAGTGGAATTCGTACATTAGGGTTTTACTGATGTCCAACACAGATAGTCCAACGTAAATCGGTTTGTTGAGATTAACTTTCTCCTGATGTAGGGTCACTGCACAGATGTTCTCCCCAAAGATGATTCGATCCTTGAATGATGGTCGGGCTACAAGCTTCTTTAGACGGTTCTCACAGTTCACCAACTCCATGTTCATACGCTTCCTCACATTCTCCATGGTCTTGCCAAAGACAGCGTTATTCATTAGTTTGAAGAAGTTTTTCTCAAACTTATTCTTTGACTGCTGTCTGAGACTGGTATTAAGCTGGATGTATGGAGCTAGGAAGTCGGTCTGCTCAAATCTCACACCTCGATGGACCTTGGTTATTCTCAAACCATGTTGGACAGCTTGTTTGAGAAGACGGTAATGGCAGACGTAGCGTGTATGCGAGTTCAGTGTTGTCATCAGGCGAACATATCCAGATTTCTGCGTTTTCCGGTTTTCTGGTAGGAATGGAAACTCATTGTGTAGATCATGCAGTTCGGCAGGGTACTCCACATCAACCTCGAGGATGTATCCAATTTGCTGTCTATCAGCAACACCTGCAATGTCTCTGGTCACTGCCTCCAGTTCCTCTTTGCCCATCCATTGGAATTTCCGGCAAGGAAGTGGATTGCTCATTGCCCAGCCATACAGGTTGTTGGCGTCTGTGTACAGGAGGTAGGATGTAGGTTTCTCTGGATCCACAGGCGCCCCAGTATACTGGTTGTTGGCAATGGCATGGCGGTGAATGCAGGTGGTGATACCTCCTCTGATACCTCGTTCAATAAGCATGTACATGTCGTAGTCGGTCAGCAGCTCAAGTTCCACCTTTGTACTTTTGAGCATAACATCAAAGGAGAAGCCTGGTGATGTGAAATAATGAGCACAGTCCAGATCGTATGTCCTCATGCACACGTCTCTAAAGCTTTCAAATACATCAGCCAGCAGGAGCACATCTGATTTTAGATAGAGATCGCTGTACTCTCCCAGGGTGCTACAACTGAACTGGCGCCAGACACATTGCGCATGTACATAGTCCTCATCACTGATACCGCGATCTGTTAGCCTACTGTAGAATACATCTTTTGGTGGCAGCGAAGTTTCCTCCAATCTCTCCCATGAGTTGCAGTACTCGTACGGGAACACACCTTTACGGGACACAAGAGCCAGTTTATCTCTAAACTGTTTAGAGGTGTGCACCAATACATTGGCAAGATCAGAGGCATTCTCAGTTGTCTTGACAAGATTCGTTACCAGGTTGTCCAGACTGTCGGGTGTAAACCGGAATGTATCGATGAATCTCAGATGGAGTCTCTTTGAGATGTGCTTGGTGAAGGATATATATTTTTCAGATGTGTTTGGAATAACTGAAATTTCAGATTTGTCAGATCCAAGATGAGGAATGATCAAGTGGGTATCATAATTTGAGGAATTGTGGAGGAATACAGGGATGTAGGTTTGACGACGTCTCTGCAGGTTGCACTTGTTACATAATGCATTCCGGTACAACCCAGTCATATGACAGTGGTCCCGAACCTTGTCATTGGTGAACTTCTTGTGACAAGCTTCACAGAACTCAACCGCATCAAAATCTACCTTTTGTTTGTCAGAGAGCGGGGACATCCTTGTCTGATGACATTCAATGGCTTCTGCAATATCGGTTGCAACCTCAGTCAGTGTCTTCATGAAGTGGGCAGCAGCATCTGGTCCACGGTACACAATTGGGTCCTGGGGAATGAGGTTGCTGATGGTGAGCCATGAGGGGAATTGTTGTTTATCCCTCACAAAGTAGAGGCAATAACTCATTGCCTTATGGTATTGGAGAACTCTTGTAGCCTTTCCAATCCATCGCTCTGGGGCTCCACCATCTTCCTCAGGAGTGGGCTGCTCCAACAAACACTCAAAGTCTGCATAGGCAACAAGTGGTAACCTATACTTGTTCAAGTGCTTTTCAAACTTCATGGTAGGTGGGCTTCCATCATCATTGGGCTTGGGCATCACAATCCTTGCTGTTTTGTTTGTGGCACAAAACTCCTGATGCTCCTTCATCCTGTGCTCGCCATCGTTAGCGACTGTGTAGTGGGTGAAGCAGCGTCTGCAGATGATAATCTGTCCTCTACGTTTTGTCAGCTGGGCTCGCAGCAACTTTTCAAAGTTCTTTATCCAGCAGTAGTGGCTATTCACTTCCAAGTCATCACCATCCGCTGTTTCACTCTCGCAGAGCAGGAGAAGATCAGTATGGTCGGCCTTGATTTCCTTGCCAACTCGTCGCGGGAAGATGTTGTTGTCGGCATCGATACCATAGACATTGACCGATACTCCGGGATTGTTCCTCTCAAAAGTATCGATCTGGTTGATGGTGGTGGGGAAAGACAATCCGGAAAAGTTGTACTTGTCGGTCAGCCGGTAGTACCGGTCGTTGACTCGCTGTGGGTCTTTTCCTTGGACATGCTTGGCAAGCATGGCCCACTTGAAGCACTGCTGGTCCTTGTTCTTCGGGTTCACAATGGCTTTCCTTGCTGCAATCTTGGTAGGCAGCTCGATGTAGGATGATCCCCGCAGCGGCGAATACTTGCTGATGCGGATGAGTAGGCCATCGATGTTGAGGAGGGTCCATCCGCTAGAATTGCCCTCAAACTTGGCTTCCTCCTCCAACATTTTCTGGCATGCCGCCTTAACAATGTGGGCAAGTTCCGTGATGCTGACCACCGAATAGTTGGGCGTCTTGAAGGCCACATCTTGGAACTCCTCCTTCTCCTGGTTCTGCTCGTCGAGGCTGCTTTTGTAGTAGGTAGCCTCCAACACCAAGTTGAATTTCACAGTTCCGTGATGCAGAAACTCATTAGAGATGGCCGTAATGATTTTGTCCTCGAGGCTATTGAGCAGGGAGTGGAAGTCCTTGGCTGGATCATTCATGCAGTTGTTGTTGTAGAACAGGGTGCGGAGGCAGGAGTTGAAGGTGTCCTCCATCACAACAAACTCTCCCTGAGAGCCCTCGGTCATCTGGCATCGGCTGGCCTTGTTCATCTGAAACAGATAGTGCATTTCCATTAGTACTACTATGTTATTGCATCACATTGATGATGAAATGAAAGACATTAATTGTGAGGGGATAGATACATACTTTTATTGGTTTGTAGATATGATGTCCTCTGGTAGGTTGAACAGTGTAAGCACTCGTAGATGTTCACTGAGATACTATGACTCTACCAGCAACTGATCCCCCATATATACTCATGCCAGGCCCCCACCCAAGGCCCCTGACCTTGGCCTATCAGTATTGAATATGCATAGTCATGCTATGGGCTACCTAAGTGGATCCCAAACTATTGAGTCATGAGCAGACACAACTGGAATGAGAAGGTTGATGATGTAGGATCTCTCTCTCTCTTTCTCGTTGAAACTTATCCATTGGAATTTTAGGGAGAGGAGGACCACTTTTAAGGGGGTCATCTTTCGGGTAAGGGGGGACCTTTTTTTAGGATGAGGGGTCCACATTTAGGGAGAGGGGGACCGTTTTTAGGATGAGGGGATCACTTTTCGGGCAAGGGGGAGCACTTTAAGGGAGAGGGGAACCGTTTTTAGGATGAAGGGGTCAACTTTTCGGGAGAGGGGGGCCACTTTTTGGTCATAGGAGTCATTTTTCGGGTGAGGGGTCCACTTTTAGGATGAGGGGTACCATTCTAAGGATGAGGGGTACCATTTTTGGGAAAGAGGAACCACTTTTTGGGGTAGGGGGTCCACTTTAAGGGTGAGGGGAACCGTTTTTAGGATGAGGGGTTAACTTTTAGGGTGAGGGGTACCATTTTTGGGTAAGAGGAACCACTTTTTGGGTAAGGGGAACCATTTTTCGGCAGAGAGGGTCCACTTTTAAGATGAGGGGGGTCACTTTTAGGGAGAGGGGAACCGTTTTTAGGATGAGGGTACGATTTTTGGGACAAAGGAACCACTTTTTGGGAAAGGGGGTCCAATTTTATGGTGAGGGGAACCGTTTTTTAGGATGAGGGGGTCAACTTTTAGGATGAGGGGGGTCACTTTTAGGGAGAGGGGGGCCACTTTTAGGAAGAGGGGTCACTTTTTGGACTGGGGGTCCACTTTTCGGGGAAGGGGGGGTCATTTTTCGGATGGGAGGGGCCACATTTAGGGTGAGGGGGGGCCACATTTAGGGTGAGGGGGGTCATTTTTCGGGTATAGGAACCATTTTTCGGTGGTGGGGGTAATTTTTTTGGCGAGGGGGGGCCATTTTTCGGTAGAGGGGGGCCACTTTTCGGGGGAGGGGGGCCACATTTAGGGAGAGGGGGGCCACTTTTTGGGGGAGGGGCCAATTTTTGGGGGATTTTTGGTGGAGGGGGTAGGGGGGAGGGTGAGGGGGGGTAGAGGGGAGGGGGAGGGGAACATTTTGCAGGGGGGGGGGGTAGAGGGGGAAGGGGGGGGTGCGCCAGAGGTCTCAAAACTATACTACTTATGTAGGGTACTTTCCATTGTATTTTTGTTAGATTAATTTCGATTTTAGTACCAGCGGTGGTTTGAATTGCATTTAAATCAGATGAAGATCGAAGCAGAACCAATTCTTGTTTTACATTCAAAATAATTTTTCTATAATCTTCCATGAAACCTAACCACATTTCCAGTGGTACACAAAAGCTGAATTTCTTTTTATTTGCCCATCCATCTCGATTCCATCCTGCATTCTCCCATATACATTTATTTTGTGGAGTTTCGCACAAGAGGTTTTTCATTGTTGTTGTCATGCCGACGTTACGTGTGCGGTCAACTTCGACTCCACCCACCTCATATCTAATCTCATCGAATAAATAGGCTATTCCATTGTTCACTAATACAAAGTCAACTTCAGTATTGTCTGCTTTTTGTACTTTAATATTACCCTCTATTAGAAGATAGCTTTTACATGGTAGAGTGTAGACATCCTGTTGATTTACATTGATACGAATTTCATCATTATTTTTGTATGTTTGTGATGCATATGGTGTGTGAGTGTGATACTCGAATTGGGTTATACTCTCATCAAATTGTACTTTCTCACCAACATTGAATATTGAATCAATTTGCATACCGTGAGGAATTTGGTGATTCATTGTTTATATTTTTATTATATACAAAAAAACCTAATCTTTGTAGTAGTTGTCTATTTTTAGGTGTAAGTAATTTTCTATCTGTTGTATCATGCTGTTGTGATTGATGATTTTTTGTAAATATTAGCATATTTTTTATATATATGTAATTATACACTAACTGGTTTTTTTCTTACATGTAAGCGTACTGTTATTGTTTCTCCACGAAAGTTTACCACATTCCCGTCCTGATCGATTATATTTATACAAATTTGATTTATTGTGTTTGTATTGATTGGCATGTACACCACAGTTGTGGGTGATTCAATTATTTTATAGCCGGGTGGTACAATTGTGTAAAACTCATGAATTGTGTGACCTTCACTGCCGTTATTGTACGAACCCTGTGCAATATTGCATTCTACACGTATACTATTCACACACATTATATGAACGGGTTTTGTTGATATATGCCATTTATTTGCTAGTAATTTTTCATGTTGAAATCCAAGTATTGGACCAATGCTGTCCTTCATAGTTAGATCAATATCTTTATCTGCATACAGCTCACACTGTAGTGTATTGTTGTTGGCTTTGATTCTCAGTTGACTGCTTGTCAGTTTAAGATTATTTCGAATATAATTTAGAATATCCTCCAATTCGTATGATCCTTCTGGTATTTCAACCACACGCCCATCATACACAAACTTATTGTTTACATTTGTTTCAATATTTGGAATTGTATTGTATGTGTACATGTTTACTAGACCCACTTCATAATCAAAGCTATCCAATTCAACTGGTGGGAATATTTCACTAACCAATGGATTCTTGTTTGCTGTTAGCGTAAACATAATCACTATATTTTTTATACAGCCACAATAGACACAGATGTCCGCATGAGTGTTCCATTTGTTGATATTTCTTGTAGTTGTATCGAACTCTTACACCTTGCATATATTTCATAAAGTCAAGTGGGGGACTTAGATTACCAAAACTGTCAAAATAGTCACATAGATTAGCGTTTTTAAAGTAGCACGTCCAATGAGTGCCCTCACCAATTTCATTATCCAGATTGATTATACCCAGTTCTAGGTGTTTGAGTGGTGTGTTTGGTAGTTTATCTCTCATATAAATTCCACGTAACGGTAAGTCAAGCTGTTTTGCATACTTTATTATATCTACATTTGATAATGGGGATTTTTTTTTAAAATGGCTTTCAATGCACTCTCTACCTTCTTCTTCTTCTTCTTTATACCACAACCTTTGTACGGTTTCAAATAGACGCCTTTGCCGAGTTTCTTTCCTCCTCCACCAAATTTCACTTTTGCATTCATAAGATTTGTAACTAGATAGGCTGCTGCTCGTTCAGGAAGACTAGCATCGGCTGCTTTTACTCTTTCCCATGCGAGTGCTGCAAGTTTCCTATCAGCTTCCGTTCGATTTTGTGTTGGGTCACTATAGGCTATATCATGCTCTCGACACGCTTCATCTAATCTATTTATTCCTTTATCTCCTCTTGCTAATCGTTTTTTCAAGTTTGTCGCGGGTCCACAGAATTCGTACCCGGGAATATGGAGCTCCATGGGCAGTAGATCAATTGCTTTATTAATTACGGAACCCAATATACCAGATCCCAACTTCTTTTTCATTGACCTCTTCTTTTTCGGAGTATTTTTTCTATTCATTTTTATATAGATAATTTTTCTCATACCATCTTTTAAATGAAGAATTATAGATGGAGAGATCCTTTACAGCCTCTCTATAGTTGGTAAGTAATTGTGGATCTGTGATGTGTTTCCACTGTTGTCTAATATCAATGTTTGGTAAGTAGAAATCTTTAACTGTATCTATTTGTTGTGCTAGAGTAATGGCGTTTTGAAATAAGTTTATCATCTCTTCTCTCTCCAAGTCCAATGTCTCTTTTCTACTCAAATGTCGACCAAATTTATCAATAGTCATGCTTGTTTTTATTATAATTCATGTTTGTAGATAAATTTACTCTCAAACCATGCTCTAAAAAACCATGGATTTTCAGTTTCCTCTGAATATTTTCTATACTGATCAAATAGGGTTGGATCTGTCATTGCTCGCCACTGATCAATGTTGTTGAGATCAACTCTTGGAAGGTGGTGTGCCGCAAGTGGTATCAATTGTAGGATATCAATTAAATTCTGCACCAATTGTTTCAATTCTTCATTGATATTTGCCTTTCTACTTGCATACAAATGTCGCCCAAATTTATCAATAGTCATTTTTATAATACTAGATTACCACCTATAATGATACCGATTTCACGTAATTCTTCAATTATTGATGCAATTTCTGAATCATGACCGGTGTGTCCGGCAAGTTTTGAATTAATCAACAATTCCAATCTTTCACACAATTCATTTGGATTATCCCAATAGGTGTAGACGTTGCTGTTAGGTGAGGTTTCAATTTGCATATCATGTATTCCACTACCCAGTTTTTGTTCAACTCCTTTAACACGTTTAGGTGGAAATAAATCTTTAATTATGCGAGTGTATTTATAACTGGTATTTCTTTTCACACGTCCCAATGCATCAAGATGAACTCCAGTTAGTTCAAGTATACGTTTATAGTCGACAAGATCACCTTTCCTATAGATGAATGTATCTGGAATTGCTTTGAATAGCAGCTCTAGTAGACCATGTGTAAGCGGGAATGATTTATTACCATCAATAATGATTTTTTTATCATCAAACTTGATAACTTTCTTTCCAATTTGCCATTCATTGATTGTGGGATTAAAGTGAACTCCATACAGATTTTGACCTTTTGTTGTTCTCATAAAATTATCAATGTATTTACCTATACGATTTCTAGATGCAAATTTCCGACTAGACTCTCTACTGTCTCTTCTACTACTTTCATCTAAATTACTGGGAACATTGGAGGTGTCTAAATTAGAAGATTCTAAATTACTGGGAACATTGGAGGTGTCTAAATTGGAAGAGTCTAAAAAACTGGGAACATTGGAAGAATCGAAAATGTTTGTTGTGTCTAAATTAGAAGCATCTAAATTAGTGGAGTCTAGAATGGGGTAGTCTTCCTCCTCTACCTCCCCCTCCTCTTCCTCATCCTCCTCCTCCTCTTTCATTTCCTGTTTAACATCAAATTGTTGTTGTTGTTTAAATTGATTCAATGATTCTGTAATTGGTTTATATTGTTTCTGTAAATTTTCTTCTTCACTAATTGCATCATACGATAATTCTCGATGTTTTCGACGTATAGAGTCACGCAGCTGTTTTATATTATTCTTAATGGCTGTCAATTCTTTGAGATCCTTTTTCAATATCATTTTTATAATAGGATAAATTTATCAAACCCAACTCTGTATCTCCCATTATCTAGTGCACAATCTTTGTTTATGACTAGAAAATTATTATTATTCCATGCTTGAGCACACATTCTACTGAATTCATCTCTACTCAAATCTGGATATACATGATCATGATATATGTGTTGTAGATTACGATTATCCTGTTTGAATACAACAATCAAATTACTGTTGTCTCTAATCAATTGTTTAGGAATACTAGAGTACGTTTGACAAATGTAGAAACTATCAATGTTTTTGTGTCTACCCATACTGAAATAGTCTCGAATATTCTGTTGTTTTTCCATACAAATATCATCGAAAATCATAACTGAATTGGTGTGTGCATCGTTTGGGTGTGGTATTTCTTCATTATGCTGGTACAGATTGAATCCAACCTCGGCTACTTGACTCATAATTTCCTTGAGAAGTTGATACTTGTCTTGCTGGTGAGATTTGGTGAATACATATAAATGTGAAAACTTGACACCATTCTCAGCAAATAATAAATTAAAAACAGTATTTGTTTTTCCAACATTGGACGGCCCACACACAATACATCTTACACTATTTGGTAGAAGCACACTGTGTCTTATTTGTTGCTTTTTATTTAAATACCTGTCAAAGTTAATCAGTGGTAGTTTTGATTTGTGCTGTTTTAGCTTCATTTTTTTAATGTATTATTATCAATCCATGAATTGTATTTCGAATCAAAGCCCAACCATTTCACATACAATTTATTACCTTTCTTCTTTAGCACTCTTTCAATAAGATACACATCTGGGTACTTGGTTTTCTTCATTTCATACTCATAGAATGCACCCTTAATAATTTTATTGTTATCGTCTTTGAGGTGATAGGTGAGGGGAATGCTTGGTAGTACATTGTGTACAGTGAAAATCTCATTAGTATAGTTTGGTAGGTATCCTTTATCAAATATTCGCTTGTAACGAGTGATTCGAACCTTATCACCGATTTTAAACTTTTGCTTTTTAAGTTTGAAGGAACGCAGGGTAGCCTTATCAATATTCATTAGTACATACTTTTCATTTTCAGTATTCACCTCACTCGGTTTCATGCGAGTGGTTCGATGAACGGTGTTATTGTATTTGTCTAACAGTTTTGGGAGTAAATTCAACCATTTATAATTTCCCTGTACAGTGAATTCACGAAACATGTGCTCTTTCAGGGTCCTATTGAAACGTTCACAGATTGCCGCCTTCTTATTACTGAAAGTACTATAGTGATTGATATTGTACATTTTAAAGAGTTTTTGAACAGTAGCATTGTAGAACTCTTTACCGGCATCAGTTTGAAAATTCTTTATCTTATTCTGTTCAAGTATTGGTTTGAGGGCGTTTGCCACATCATTACCCGATTTACTTTTCAATGGTATTGCAAATGCGAATTTACTAAAACAATTTATTACTGTCAGTATGAATTTAAAATTTCTATTGATGGTACTGTAATTTGACATATCAACAAGATCGGCCTGGTACAGATCTGTTACACCTTTGATTTCTGTACGACGTGTGGGAAAATTGTGTCTAACACTTGCATGTAATTCTTGAGCAAGTCCTTCTCTTGTATTCATTTTTTATACTAGAGTTAGATCTCCGCTATAACCACCGTTAAAACTATCGTTGAAACCAGCGTTAAACTGAGCCAGAAGCGGTACTGCTTTTAGTACAGACGACCCAAAAATTTTATTATTATTTTTCCCCAATTAATCGTGATCGAAAATTTGTATTTGATACATGAATTTGGGGTGCCTTGAAATGCTGAACAAGATGGCGTCTTCTAATTAAAATTATCTTGAGCGGTTGAAATAGCAATACCTTGCGGTATAGTTCAAATTTTTTCGTGGTTCGGAACCCACGTGAAAATGGGAATTTTGGAGATCGGATAGATTGCGTTCATTCAACTTTGACTATACAACTATACCTATTTCAGGTTAAATTAGGTTTGGGTGGATTGGTTAAGGTTAACCTTAAATTTAAGATTAGGTTAGACTCAGAAGCGGTACTGCTTTTAGTACAGACGACCCAAAAATTCTATTATTTTTTTCCCCAATTAATCGTGATCGAAAATTCGTATTTGATACATGAATTTGGGATGCCTTGAAATGCTGAACAAGATGGCGTCTTCAAATTTAAATTCGCTCCAGGGGTTAAAAAGCTCAAATTTTTTCGTGGTTCGGAACCCACGTGAAAATGGGAATTTTGGAGATCGGATAGATTGCGTTGATTCTACTTGAACTTACCTATTTCAGGTTAGGTTAGGTTTGGATAGGTTGACTCAGGTTAACCTTAAATTTAAGGTTAAAGAAAATTGAGCCTGAACCGGTATTTTCCCCCTACTCCATGATAATATTAATGATAATTAATTTTTTTTATTTATTTTTTTTTATTTTATTCATCGGAGTGCTTGATACATGCAATTGGAACGCCTTGGTGAGCTACATAAATTTAATTTCAAATGAAAATTTTTAGAATCTGTTTATTTAACCCTCGTTAGTTAATCACCTTTAAAATTTAATCATCGTTAGTTAACCACCGTTAAAATTTAATCACCGTTAAAATTTAACCACCATTAAAATTCAACCGATCCGTTAAATTAGGTTTTCCTATGTTAAATTAAGTTAGGTTAAATTTAACGGCCGTTAAAATTTAATCATGGTTAGTTAACCGCCGTTAAACTGCGCCAGAACTGTCTTCCTGCCCTACTGAGGCCTTCTCAAACATTATGATCGGTGTGGTGGGGGTAGTGGTGGGAACCTGTTGTTGGTCGTCACTGTTCGCTCACAAACCGAGCATTTCAATCGAACTCACGAACATGTTCGGTGACCCATATGTTTAATGTTTGTCCGTTTTTGTATTCGCCAACAATGTTCGGCAGACATGTTCGATTGGTGAAGATGCGGCATAAGAGTGACAACTGGGCGGTTTGGTTCAGGTCATGATGAAATTGGTTGATTATAAGAATAAGAGCCTTTACTAAGAGTAGAGTTGGAATTCAAGGTCCCCTCTACCACTTGAACAAATGTTATTTTTTTGCACATGGGATTTTTTTATCTTGGTAGTACAACTGTTCGTTTACCATGTTATGGGGAAATGTTCAGATAATTCAGTCAGTTCAGTCAGTTATAAGACTGCATGAAAGACATTTGAAGAGTTTTCTGCTGAAGCTAACAATCTTTATTATCAGAACCCTTTTTTCAAGTGTTCATTCTCCCTTTTGTCGCCGAAAATTCTCTTATACATTTACCATTCTTGAGGAGTGGACTTGTGAACAATCAATTTCATGATCGAAAATATTAGATCTGCACTCCATCATGGAGCTTAAACTGCGCTCTCAATTTGCGGTGGTTGCAGTAGTAAATGAATAATATCAATATCAATATATCAATATCGATATTATGATTTGGAGTGATGCATCAAGCGAACTGGTAGAAACAGATAGAACGTTGCCGGAGCGTCGGAAGGCGGATCATTAAACTTGTGCTTTGCTGTAAATCTCGAAGAGTCTTAAGGGGGATAACGACTTATGTTGTTAGGCTTACGAACGGTTCATGACTTACTTCCCCATGGGAGTCAATGGGCAGAAACCTCAGACTATATTTCCTCGGCGGAGTAATTGGTTTGGACTGTCCTCGTAGAATATCTATACTGAAGCTCGAACTGTACCATAGACTCGAATTACTTCTGTTATCCTTGTTCTAACATAAATATATGTTGAAAAATCTGCAGCTTCAATGTTTTCGATCATAAAATTGATTTTAACAAGTCCGTTTGAGAACTATAAATTTGATGAATAAGAGCATGTTCGTCAATAAAAAGGAGAATGAACACTTGAGAAAAAACGGGTAGAGCTATTTTCAGCAGAGAACTTAATTGCCTCTCATACAGTCTTATAACTTTCTGTTATTCTTCTCTACCAACCTTGGTAGTCGAGAATGTAAAGTCAAACTAAAGCTTCTTGTAGATAACAAAATTATCATTTCATCAACTTGAATTCTTTCAATTTCACGCTTGACTTCGTAGTTCATTTTTTATCTCAGATAGTTTATAAGCACTAAATCGATGTCTTCAATCCAAATCGAGAATAAAATAGATTAATTGTTCTTGTGATTGGAATCTTGAAATTTTTAAAGAAGTAATTGTTTCCTGCTACCAAATGTGTGATCAATTTTCGTAACAGGATCAATTGCCCCTTGGGAATTGATAGTCAGCTCAATTAATTGATTTTTTCTGAAGTTTGGTTATCATGCAATGATAATGATACTGGTAGAAAACCTTCACGAGTTGGTTTCATCCAATTCTCAGGTGCAACCTGACAACTCGATCAGGCTAGGCCTGGCCATCAGTATTTCAAGCTAATAGGTACGCATTCTATGTGCTACACAGCACAACTAATGATAATACTCTCTTTTCTATAATGCGTGTGGTGCAATCCAGTCCTGTTGATCAATTCAATGAATTAAACGTCACTCTATTGTGGATTTATATCTTTGCTTCGAAAAAATGATGCTGTGTATCACACACTTAATTCCTATTGGCATTTGTAGTTTTCCTATTGTACCTGGGCTGATGCTATAGAAATCTTTCATTGACGTAGAATACTAACTATGCGATTACTGATTAGATATTCGGTACTCAATGTTTTACAAGTTGATCCCTCAATTAACATAACCAAAGCCGAAACCACTTTCAAAATTTGATGAGATCAAAGGGATGAAGACGTGTTGATTCAAAGTTCATTGAACAGTTCGGAAAGTGTTCGTTTCCACTTAGATCCAACAGTGATCACATTGATCAAAGAGGTGTGGTTTCAGACCGAGTTTTAGAGCAGATTGCGAAGTGGAGTAGCCTAGATGTTAGCCTTTCCACTTTACAATGTTGATGTTGACCGATCCCTTTTCACTTACAATTGGCAAGAATAAATTGCTTGAAAAGCTATTTGTTAAAGAATTACTTGAACAGCAACTATCGAATACAGGTGTCTACACTTCGTAAAATGTATGGTTCACAGTCTTAAAATGTCAATTTCAATTTTATGAATGACTCTTTCTTTTATTGAAGATAGTCTCTTCTCTCACAGAAGTTTTAACAAATGAGATTGAAACTTAAATCAGTACAAATTTCATCTAGTATGTGAAATATAGACTAGCCTCAAACTGCTACTGATCGATCATGTACAGAATTTGGTGCTTCGTAGAGTTGAACTATCAGAAATAAATTTTCTCACCAAGTGTGCAGTTAGAAGAATTCAAAAACTGAAATATATTTGTGTTTCAATTGTTGGGAAACGATAGCTGCGAGCTGTGCCAGTTATCTGTTCAGTCAGAAAAGTCACGAACGCCTGGACCCTTTCTGTAAGGGTGACTGATTGGTTTGGCCAGCAAAAAAGACTGTTTGTTCTCTGCTGTAAAATGGTTGGGTAGGTTCAACCAGCGAACACATAAGACCAATGTGGGTCTTATGGGTTCGTTGGGTTCAACACATCAATAGGTAGGTTCAACACAGGTCTCAGACCTATGTGGGCGTCATCCGCCGAAAAAAGAGGATAAGTTCTCTCACAATTCTGATAAGAGGAATTAATGTCAGGATTTACCGTTACAGTACAAAGTTTTTGACATAATGTAATTCACTCAATTTTTATTTTTAATTCATTTTCGATTACTATATGTTGCCTAATACTGAAGAGTATCAATAATTTCAGTACTGTACTATTTTAAAACATGTTCCAATGTATTCTATTACATTTCTCCAATAATTTTTTATTATGCTGTCTGCCAGATTAGTCAGTCTACTGTATTAACCATCTCACAGAGAGATTCATCTAGGAAATTAATGAATTTTCAGTTTCGTACCATCACGGGATACGTACCACGTATTGGAATGATTATCGAATCCTATTTACCAAGTTCACTGTCTACTAGTTCTCAAAAATACAGATAACACCTAAATACTGAGATTTATTCAAATATAGAATTCTTTTTCAGCAATCTACTAGGTTTGTTGTGATGCAAGTACTTATTAAATAGGGAATGTAGATGGAGGATTCGCGGTTCACTAAACACTTGACTAAAGAGGGTGCCAGATTCTGTAGTATTTTACCAACAAAGGCACAAGCTCGTCGAATTAAGGTTTTCAACGTATTTTCTGTGTCCGAATCCAACTTCAACAAGCTTTAGCGGAAAACCTGGGAGATTTATACAGTTCTCCCGGTCAGGGTGTCATCCATATTAACCCCATGATTTACTTTCTTCTATTTTTCGTCACGTTTACGGCGCTGTGAGCGAGGGAGTGGAGAGGTAAACAATGAGCCGGACGTTAGCACTGAAACCGGACAGCGGCTTTTCAAGGTGCAATACTCTTTCTACTCTACTCTCTCTTTCCAACTCTCCAAGTTATAAATTTCTGTTCTGCTCGATCCGGCTGTACTGCTAGGGCCTCTGTACTGGGCCTCTGCGCAGCGGATAAAAGAATTCAGCATTTATAAAAAGCGTCCTCTTTTTCAGCTTCGCTTCGCGTCGCGACGCCGGTAGACGCCTGTGGTGATTAACTGGCTTTACAACCTCCAGCTAATGTAAAGGAATTTGAATTGCAAACACGACCGGAGCGCCAGCCGAAAAGAAAAGGAGATTAAATTGTACATTAATAATCTTCCACAAGCGTTAAACTTAATTAACGTTATTAAGAGAGTTTCCTTAGTGTTTTGTAGCTGAAATCTTGAAGCGGCCGTCAGATTAGAGCTGAATTTTTCAACAAGCCAAACGCTTTCCTGATTATTCATCTCACATTGTTGTGAAGAAAATTAATTTTGTTTCCAACTCAAAATTTACTTCATCCGTCTAGGCTCACTCTTGATGCACTTAACAATCTTGAGACGGTTGTAATGTATAAATTGTGAAAAAATTACAGTCAATCTTGCCCTACATCTAAAAAATATTATTGTTCACAACCTTTTTGCAATTAACAAGTAGTAAGTAGCTCGCTCTCTCTCTCTCTCTCTCCCTCTCTCTCTGTTTCGAACCTAAATTTTTATTAGAACAAAAAATTCTACAATTACAAGCTGGAAAGATTCAACAGCAATTGCTTTTTAAACGGTGATGAAGTCCTTATTATGTCCTTTATTCATGATTAACGTGACCTATAAAAATAAAATAATGTGACATATTTCCAAATGTTTAATAATAGTCCCAAACTTAGATTTAATTGAATCTCTTGTCAGTAATTATGTTAAATAATTAAATATTGCATTGATTCCTGAATATTTAAATACTACAGAAAATTATGATGAAATATTCATTTCAACTGTGCTTGAATAAATTTTTATTGATCAAATATTATGATTTTTTGTCTAGTTTAAGCTCTGAGAAGATAAATAATCCACTTCACAGTATACACAGTATCTTTTGCATATATTGTAAAATGTGAAGTTATGAAATTGAATATTTTCCCCCCATTATAGTCACCAGCATCTTGAGCATTATCCTTATCTCCACCATCAACTTTCAAAGTAATTTCTTTGTATTCTTGAATTTCTTGTTCCATAACAATGAAAGTTGTTAATAATAACTTTTGGTTGTAAATTTAACGACTTGCAGTCAGTTTTAGACTGTTAATATAATTAATGTATTCACACTTGGCCGAACGTTTTCGAGTTATTGAAACTCATCTTCAAGGCATCCTAGATAGCGATGTTGGTTAGAAGAATTGTGGTTTTTGTATAATGTGGTTTTTTAATGTGTTTTTTTATTTTTTGTTCTGTATGCAATTCGCATTCAGAACAAAAAACAAAATAAAAAATGCACTTGCACCCAAAACCACACTGAACACAAACAAATAAGATTTCTCATGGATCTACAAAATGAACTGCTCCGATTGTAACAGACTCTACATAGAACATACAGGCGAACAACATAGGACATACATACATTCAAACAACGTTATAAAGAATATTTACGAGCCTTACATACAAAAACAGAATCGACTTTTGCAGACCATATCATTCAAACTGGACACACTTTTACTGACATCACTATCAACCTACACATTCTACATATAAATTTTTAAATCTACATATAGATTTTTCTAAAGGACACGAACATTGGAACAATTTGAAATTCACAAACACACCACACACAATAAACAAAACATCCTCAATGAACAATTAAATTTTAAATCACACAACCTTTTTGACCAAACTATACAAAAACCACAATTCTTCTAAACAACAAACCAACATTGCTCTCAACAATACCTTGAAGATGAGTTTCAATAACTCGAAAACGTTCGCCTAAGTGTGAGTACAATTATTGTATATTCACAATCTAAAACTAACTGCAAGTCGATAAATTTACAAGAAAAAGTTAATTTCTTTGTGTTCTTTGTTTTTGTTGAAAAAGATTGATTTTATATGGTGAACTACCTATAAATACGGTGACTAACTTTATCTATTTCTGTAGGTTCTTATTACCTTGTAATGTGAACCTCTCTCTGTGTACAATATTTATTCAGTGTAGCTCTCCCACGCCTGTCTATTTACGTAGTGTGCGTAGTTGGTCAGTGTAGTAGTCTGCTCTTCCCCTGTATTATATGTGTCCCTTCTCATTCCCATACAGTAGTTCGAAGTAGGGTAGCTTCCTATTAGGACGCTTTCCTTGTAGGCCACACACAATTTCAGTTTAGGAAACCACACCTCAGCATAACGTTGCCAATACTGCGTGTATCCGTTGGCTTTGAATGCTTGTTTGAAAGGGAATACATCCAAAAACAACAAATACCACTGCTGGTTTACAAATTAAGAAAAATGTTATGAGAAATTGAAAAAATGTTCTGTATGCATTCATCTAACCTGGCATTAAGCATTACTTGAATTATATATTCTTGAAAACTAGAATTTATTAACGAGCTTGAGTTTTCTAACAACGAGACCAGCTCTCCAGGCACAAATGACAAATGTCACTGCTGGGTTACAAGTGGAGGAAAATGTTATGAGAAAAATGGTCAAACGTCTTTCATTTTTATTCAATGCTCCAATTCTAGTGAAATGAGTTCCATTATTTTCATGTTAGTACCATCAATATATTATATGAAATGTAACAATCTCAAAATATTTTTTAAAATGTAATCTACCAGTAATGTACACTGAATACTAAGATATATTTATTTCAGCACAAACCGGAAGTAGAGAGTGACATATCAACTAAATGAGACGAGCGAGTTTGAATGCGAATGCAGGCTACGTGCTGGAACTCTTGTTCGGTTATCTCTTAACCGAAGGTATATCATTAAGTGCCAACAAAGGAAACGTATTGCCACTCCATCCAGGTATGAGCCGTGTATGTTTTCTTACAATGACGGATGTGAAAAGGCGCACCTGCTACTTCTACAAAATACACGCTCATCCAACTTGAGCTTATCTCTGATATCCTATTCTCCTGGTGTTAACCCTGCTAGCATTGGAGTGTGTAGGGACAGCGTTATCATTGTAGCTACCCGTTCAATTGAAGCTCCCATGATTGAAAAATACGCTATACTTCAAATACAAGAATATGAAACTGGAGGGAAATTCATTATAAGTGAACCATGTGGTGAGCGTGATATTGGTATTATATTAACATCATGAATCCTTTGAAACCCATAAAGCCAATCCTCCAAATTTTCATGAGCAAGTAAGTGAGATATGTCAAAATAATAATTTTCAAACAATTACTTGATCCTTTTGTGCTATAAATATTACAATCGTTGTGTTAATAGTCATTCACAATAAACAACGTTGTGAAAAACGTATTGATATTACTGATATTATTGATTAATAATATCATAAGAGCGTTTAATAAGATAAAAGCGTTTTAGCATACCAAGGTATGCTTGGCAGACCAGCTCTCCATATCTGATCAGTATGCTCTTATCTAAATAATAATCTGATAAGTTCCACACATGCGCAAGTTAATGCAATACAGTTTCAGTAAAGATACTGGTAGAGAGGAAGAGAATGCTTATTGTCTATTAAGCGTACTCTCAACGAACTGCTAGTTACCGTACTACAAAGCAGAGAAAATATAGAATGGAATCTATTAGGCAGAAATGTTTCCCTTGTCTTCATGAAAAATTTACGGAATTTTATAAACAGATCATTTATGAAGTGATCCAGCACGTTTCTACACTTTTTTGGACAAAATAAATTAAACGTTAGTTTATGGGTTTAAAAAGTCCCATTTCGATAACTATCACTTTGTAATGATTACTGTATTAGTTTATTTATCTATCGTATGACAACTCGCATTCAAAATTGGTTTGATAATGTCTAGCAGTGTGGTTAAAATAGGCCTAGCCTAGACCGTATCTAGAACACTACAAATATAGAAAATGCCTGCATTATTACGAATTCTGTGAATATTTGTTCGATCTAAAAAATCAAACAATTCAAAGTGAGATAGTTCCGAAATTGAATTATATAATACAAAATTGTTTAATTTTCAAAATTCAGTGATTCAGTGATCTTTTTAATTTCATTTGTTATTAGGTTGAAAGCTATCTGAATTGAAACATGATTGTATAATATTGCAATATGGCGATTTCAAAATCATACTTTAGATGTGACAATCCACTTTCAAGCTCATGATAATGTGATGTGAGTATCATGCGTTGAAACCGAGCAATCCAGCGATTAGATTTTTGTTAGGATGAAGACCAATAATTTACTTTAGTCACTGCTACATCCACCTCACTGCACTAAATATGCTTCCATTCAACAAGTTCGTTAAAGGATCCATCCATTAAAAGGATTAATTTGATCCACACCATCATATAGGTTGGGAGTACATCGGCCAAATAGGCTTAAAAGATCCTCGGGGCAGACAGATGAGTGAAATAAAATCGATGCCTATGTGGAAATGGATCGGGTACTGGATTCATCTACTAATCTTGCTAGCGGATTCTAATAATTAAACATCGACTGTTACTGTCGTGAAACCATTGCAGAATTGAACGTGCAACTCAATTTGTGAAACAGGACCATACAGGTTGGAACATTCTCATAGCATACCGCTTACACTAGTGAAAGTTATTATTAGCTTATGGCTTTTATTAAGAGATCCTTACGAGTAGAATGACTACGCCAATTAAGCCACATTATTATTATGAAGAACATGGCGAATCAATATAAGAAGATGATTTTTTGGAAATTAAATTGTCTTATAATGTTCAAATCCTTCCCCTTCCACTTCCTTTCCCATTAAACAAAGTTAGAAACAAAACACTGAATTCTTATGGAAATATTAGTCAATAGCTTCATGGATTACCATAAATTACAAGATAATAATTTTTTTTTTGTGTTACTCTTTGTACTTTTAATCCATTTACTCGCACACTCTGAACTGTTCCGAAACTTTCAACAGTACTATTCTCTCTAGAAGTCTAGAGTATTTATAGTCTACTCTGTACTGGGAAAGAAGAAATAGGACAATACTTATTTCGAATATTAGTTTAAACTTTACTATAGTTTCCGACTATTCCAAACCTTATTCAATACGTTGTGGTGATATAAAAATATGTTTCATAGAGCACAGTTTCAGAAATATTTTCTCTTTTTGCTACGATATAGGTACTGGGAGAATTTGTGTAATTTTTAAAATCTCACATTTTTCAGCATTACAGAATAGAATATAAACAGTTTGTGCAATGTTTGAACTGTGTATTCGGAATGTTATATTATTGTGAATAAGACGTTAAGAATCTAAATTATAACATTTTATCGTACAGTTTTCTTAATGAATTGTTATTATTTGTGTTTCGTTTGTCATCAACCATGAAAGAACCAATACTTCTTGAAACGTTCTGAGAACTAAATTTGAGGAAAGTTTTTTCAGGTTCACTTCTTATTTCAGCATTCTGTTGGTGGCATTTTTCGGTAAAAGCGTACTACCAATTTTTTCCTATTCTGCCTCAGCTGAGCGTTTCAGTGAGAGTACAGAACCTTGTGCTGAGTTTTGTTCTCTGGAGAACATGATGCTCACGTAAAAAAAGCATTTTAAAAATTTACAGAAGTTTATTAAAGTTGCAATTTGCACACTGTGGAGGCGCAGAAATTTCATTCGGACACAGGAAAGAGACGTGGCATTCTGACCAGGAGCCAACGATAATTGGATTCCAGCACTCTACTCTCCATATTTCCGGCAATCAACAACAACATTGACATTCCTCGTCTCACCTCATTGACATCTATGAGCAGAGCTCATATTAATCATGTGCTCATGTTTGGAGGGGCATCATTGTACATGCAAATGCATTCTATGATAGTGGAAAGTTGATAGTTGAGTTCAAACTTCAAAGAAAATATACCTGCTAACTTCTAAGTGTCATAATGCTCTCTATATCTTTTTATAGAACGGGTAATTCAATTATTGTACTACATCTCTTCCATTCAAAATTAACAAAATTTCACTACTATAATGGCATATAATTCAATACCTGCGCTTGTGGCCCCTCAAGCTCAACATATTTTCAAATATATTATCCAAGGATTTATTGAATCATAAATGAACTTCACTAGAGAATTCAACTCTTATTCATGGCCATTTTGCATTGTTGTCATGCTTCCTCAAACCCAGCTGGAGGCCCACTCAATCAAAATCTGGTTTTGAAAACTGGGGTCATGGTTGTACTACTGATTCAGTGGACCTTCAGTCGTGTCTGAGGAAACAATACAACAATGTAAAATGAGTATCACACGAATAAGTAAGTATTGAATTCACTAGTAACGTTTATTTTCAATAATAAATTCTAACTAAAGCTCATAAACCAGCTACGCTACATGAGAGAAGATTCGATGTATGGTATTACCTGTGAGTTTTCCTGATGTTGACGAACTGGAAGTGGCAGAAGAAGCAGGGTAAAAAGTCATTTCTTCTTTTGGCAAAGGTGGAAATTGACCGCTTTCATCCTGAAAAATCCAATGATAGCAATCAATAGAAGAAAATAAATACAGTAAGAATGGTGAACAAATTTTTATTTAACAAAAGTTATTTGGTTATTTTACATTGTAGGTGTTCCTGACCATTATTTAAAATCGGTCTCGACTTTCTGCTAGCATTGCTATTTGGTTTTCTTCAAGCTACAATATCTTATGACATTCGTTATCTATTTATATGATTTATTAGAGAAATGAAACAGTAGTGATCGTTTCAAAACCTATGGAAATGGTTTTTTAGTCTTGGAAATTATTGAAATCATTATCCATGGCCATGATTTGCTGTTGTATTCGTATTTTCAATCATATTCAAGGGTTTGGTATCGCAGGAGCATTTTAAACAATTTGACGAATTTCAGTTGTTGACGTATTTGTAGTTACTGCAAAACTTTATGGAAGTTATTATGGCATTTTAAATTTTATAGATTATGTTATTGTATCTTGCAAATTTTTATGCGTCAGTAGTCATGTTAAAAAACGTTGATATTATAAATATTTGAAGAACTTAATCTACTGGTAATAATTCATGAAGGTTTTTTGGAAATCCTTCAAATTTCAGTGAAACATGTACTACTTATTGAAATGTACTAAATGTACTAAATTCTACTTATTGAAATGTTAGTTGAATATGAATGTGTTAGTGAATCAGACTCGATTTGTGAGTAGAGAGGGAATGATTTAAAGTTAGAGTTGGATCTGAAAATATCAAGTTGTCACCTCTCAAACAGTGTGATGGCTTTTATTTGGCAGCGACCAACTGACAAAGCGTGATGAAAAAGCTTCATGATATTAACTTTGTGGAAGCCACGTTTTTGCCAGGCAGCCAGTCAGTTGCACTAGCGGAGAGTCAAGAAGTAATAACGAACGCTGGAGGAGATATTCGACAATAGAAACGAGAAGCAGTATTTTGATATAACTTTCATATAAGATCACAAACCTTTGATAAGAAAAAAGAAGATGATGAAGGAGGCTGGAGGAAGATTATAAAAGGACGACATCCCTTGTCTTAGCAGCATCCTGCAGCATGCTTCAACCTCTTACACGCACTTTACTTCATTCGTTTTCTCTTTGTAGCATGTACAGCTTTTCGGATTAGTGTAGCTAAATAGGAACATTTTAGATGCAATTTCAGAGCTCCTGTTTTTATGTAATGAATAATTCAATTCTCTATTCAACTTTCTACTCTTTACTCTTAACTCTCTACTGATCATTATGTTAGTTGAACAGGTTTAGATTATGCACGGTATTATAAGTATTCATATTCATTTGCGATATTCTATTATTGAAACTACGACCGAAAACTGAAGCTGTAACAGTTTAAAGAAAAACAATACAGTTTAAAAACAAAATTAACTGTTCAACTCACATTACTGTTGAGTTCATGATTTTTCATAATGTTTTCCGCCTTGTTTCTCTCATATTCTCTAAATTCGATTTCTGCTTTTAGCCTTCTCCAATGACGTAAAGTGACAATTTCTAATTCAATATTTGAGAGATTGAAATAAAAAACGAAGCGCTTAAGAGAAACAAAGGATTATAAAAAGAAAATCAGTTTTATTCTAAGGTATATGGAGAAATCATATTATTGTAGCGAATATGAAATTGGAGTGAATAGAGAGGAAGAAGGCACAGTGGTTCTTGGCGTTATCTGCCATGTAAATGTTTACTTTTAAGCAATTAATTACTGTGCTTTTGACACTTTTATAGTGTTTACTTGGTAATTTGTAGAATGTTCTAGTTGTTTGATTAGACATTAATGGAATCTTTTCGAATATTGTAGAAAGTGCTAGTTTCTTTATTTATTTATTTAGAAGATGATAGAAAAATGTAGAAATTGCTCGATATTTGAAAAACCTATTTAAGGTGAATGCATTTGTGTAAATGAGTTCAGTTGTCTTTGTAATTTGTCATGATAAACAAGTGTGACAGTTAAGTAGTTTAGTTATTGTTCTATGTTGATAAGTGGTAGTAGTGACAGTTCGCGTTAATACAGACAGTGAAATCCCATTGGCGCTATCACAAACCATGCAATGAACTTTCGTTGTCTATAGTGATAATTCTCTTGACAGTTCTATAGTGATAATTCTTTTAACTATGACTGTATTATGGACTTGTGCTACGTGAGTTAATGGTTCTTCCTAGACGTTTCTTTTTGAATGTTATTGGACAGTTTATTGTACAGTTATTTAATATTAGATCGGCCTTTTGACATTTAGTGATTGATTTTTGTACAGTGTATTGAAAACTCATTATCAGTTGAACAATATCGTTTTATCTGTTTTAAATTGCTTATTTTCTCTGTAATAAATTACTGAACATTGTGAGTTGTGAATTATTTGTGTTAATAGAGTGCGAATGATAAATTTAAGTGTTGCCAGCGTTATTTTAGACATAGAACCTGTAACATTATATATCAGAAATATAAAATCTTATGAAAAATATTAGTATGAGAATACTTTGAAAAAAATTAACAATAAACTTCCAATTTTCTCTTTAGAAACAAATTTGGAGTTCTCCATTTAGAAGTATTGAACATGAAGGACAAAATTTCTAGATGGTCAACAATATCTCTCTTTGTTGAATTATTGATTTGTTCTGAAAAACAATACCTCATTGATGCAACTGAGACACTTAAACATTTAAATCTGTCATACTCACATCGTTCATCATTTTTCTCCATAAACTTTTCATTTTTTTGATCAGAAATAACCGATGGAATTACAGTGACAAAGGATCATCCCATTTTTTTTACTGTCACACTTGCATTACTCCTCTTATTAACAAAACTGATCCCAATTCTCAATTTAACTTGATAATTATCATTTTAGGAATCATCACATCCATTCACTGCTTTCCCATCGGAATTGATCCTCCAATTATAATTGAGCTCAGGATAACAGAAGCTTTCAAATATCTGTAGCTCCCATCTGTTCTTGGAAAGGTTTGAATCGTTAAGTTATTTTTCCCATCGTCCATGCTCGTTCTCTGAGAGTTATGGTCTAAGCTAATAAAGAGCTCCATGGAAAATGCCCAACTTTGTAATTAATTACCGAACTTTAAGACTTCTCTTAACAGAAACTTTTTCATTCTAAACGGGGTAATTGGATTTTGGTGTAAAAATTCAAAAGTTGGTGGTAGACTTTTGCTATTGTCCTATCTTGCACTAATGCACAATGGTCTCTTGTAATTAAAAAAAAAACTATTAAAAGCTTATAGGTTAACGTGCATACATTGGAAAATTGATGAAAGTAATAAATAACTACTTTTATTTTCATTTTAGCTTCAAAACTCGAAATAAAATACAATTCCTTATAGTTCAGAAAATATTATTGCTAAGCATATTTTAATGATAATTTTAAATAGAATAGGCCTAACGATTGCTCATTCCATTTGTTCTATTATTAGAGAATGTATAGAATCATAGAACCCTACCTTGAGTAACAATTGTAGGCCTATTTAGCTTGCAGATTCAATTATTGAGTAGTATTTGGGCAAAGAAATTAATTTTTTGTGGCCTTGCTGACTCAGGTCTTGTTTCCGGGATTTTCGATTGATTTCAAGGCTTTTTTCACTACAAAAAGGTCGTTCCCTGAAGATTTGTCCATTTTGTAATTGAATAGGCCTACAGAAAGTCGATTACTGTACATGGACTGACCAACTACTCTTTCACCGATTTTAGAAGAAAATAGATATGGTGGGAATTATGTGGTACCCTAATCAGATAAGATCAGTTAAATTATATTTAGAAAGCGATGTTCTTAATTTGAAAAGTTCAAAAGTACACTTTACAGTTTGATTTTCTTTTGATTGAGATTTTCAATCAATTCTCTTTGGAGTTGACATGAATCAAAGTCGATTAGCCTTGTGAGAATCGCCAAGTGGAGGCAATTAGATGCAATTGAATAGGCGTACTCGTTGAAAGAAATATTTTGCCGAGCAGCATTGAAGTTTTATGAATCGAATAAATTTCAATAAACTCATTTGAACACTTCTATCACACGCTCTAATTTATTAAGATATTCTTGGGGTATAAAAGAGAATTTATTAAAATTTCATAGCAAGGTTTCCACAGCAGCTAGAGTTGAGCTCAAATTTTGAAAAATAGCATTACAGCATGAAGCGTTTGAAAATTTTAAAATTAAGGGTTAAGAACACCATGGCAAGCAAATTGTAGCGAGACTGGTGGTCCGCTATCAACTAGGTACTAAAAAAAAATTTCAGTAAGTTGGGCGACCTAATCAACGGGTAAAAGAGAAATCAGATTATATGTGACAGTGCCCGACATATATTAATATTTTTAAATCCAATTTGTCTTTTTTTTATAGAACTTGATGAATAATTATTTGTTTATTGCTATGATTAAATATGAGAATCTTATTGTCTATTAGTGCAGTGTTTGCAGTTGACAGCGGAAGATAATTCCTACGTGTGCTACCAATTATCTCTCAAATTCGACAAACTATAATGAGAGACTTGCTTCGGCAACCTTCCCATTATTAATCCAAACAGGTATGGCATCGGAGGTTGACCTCAACAAAATCCTGGAATCATTTCAAAATGGGAAAGAAAAGTGAACATTGAATTTTGTTTCGAACCTCTAAAATGGAACCATTTTTGTCTCTTATTGATATAAGATTTTAAATAGAATTTATGTCTAAGACTGGCTACAATTATGTATTAGATGGTAATTTTTTAAAAACTTCTAGGAGGTAAGGTTAGGTTGGATTGGGTTAGGTTTGGGGCCGCTTTTTGATGAAAGAGTGGCTGATCATTCAATGAAATCTGATAAGAATTTTTCTCTCAGTAAACTAGATTGGGGTTTCAGTCCTTTCATATAATTTCTAGTCCTATAGTTACGCAAAAATGACTACTTGTCCCGGGCACTGAATAATCTGTCCTTTTACCTATGGATTGCAAGGGTCCCGGGTTCGATCCCAGTTCTAACCGAAAGATTTTAGCTCGGGCCACTCCCGTGTTTCGGAAGACACGTTAAGCTGTCGCCCGGCTGCCTAAAAACGATTGTTAAGTCACGTCAGAGGCCCTGAACATGTTCAGGTGCGACCTGATAGCTCTGACACTAGACCTGAGCCAGCCAGGTCACACGATATTATTATTATTATTAGTATTACTATTTTAAAAAATCTATTCTATTACTATTACTATTACTATTACTATTACTATTACAGTACTATTATTATTATTATTATTATTATTATTATTATTGCTATGGATGAAAATAGGCAAATAACGTGAGTATCCAAGAATGACTCTCCATGCACTATGATGGTAGGTTCCGGAAATTTTCTAGTTTTGAGTTTCACCTACTCATTAATGCTTTACGAATACTTTAACCAACGTTTTCAGTGTTTCAATGTTGGAGAGAGAGCTCAGGCAGAAAGCAAAGATAGCAAAACCGCCCTCCCGTCAGAGTTGATAATGGGACAACATTTCCAGTATGAAGATGAATTTCCTCCCATTGAATGTTCGCTTTTCTGCTTCCATAAATTTGTACTTTAATCCAGCTTTGATTCATTGTCTTCGACCGTCGAACTGGAGCCGTGAAATATGATTTTGTATCGGGTCCAAAGTGTAACTTCATTTTATTTTCACTCTATTCCCCTTCTCTGCACTTTCCGTGTGGCGGAAATCTAGAGCTCGGTAATTCAAAAAAAAAATGTGTCCACTCAGCATTCACATTTATTTTCAAGGGTGACACAGCATGAAACAAGGGTTCGACATTTCTCAATATGTAACAATACAAAATGCTGTTTCCATCGAATTGGGTCACACTCGAATATTCGAGAATATTAATATGCAGAATTTAACAGTAGAAGCTGTGCAGAACTGGCCTTTTTGAGGTGCGGCGGGCGGGTTTCGAACTGTGCGGTTCTTCTTCGGTGTTTGGTTGCAGTCTGTAGTGTTCTTCATCAACAATACTAAGATGAGATCTAGTACTATGCAAGTATTACATTGCTCTAGATTTATTCTAAAATCCTCCATATGTCGGAACTTTTGAATTGAAACTTGATCTAGACTTTATTGATCCTGCTGAATATCAAGTCTACGCTACATTCAAGAATTTCTTGTATCACTGTTGTCACTTCTTATAATGGAAACGGCACCACACAAAAATTGAACGACGATTTTATGATAAAATTAATGGAAACGTTGTATTTATTATAATTCAGGTTTATTATTTGATTGAGAGAGTTCTGTTCACATTGTAATCACAAAATTTCAATCTTTGTTACAATATCACTGCTTTTTTACATTATTTCATAATTATTATTCCAAAATTTAATTATTAATCGTCTTTCTTCAATTTTAATTCGGTGTTAGCTTTAAATATTATGATGTTGAATTTCAATAACATTAATTCTGTAGAATCACCATGATCTGGGTTTTAAAACTTGATAAATTATTCAGTTTTTGGTATTCTGCTGAAACGTGTCCTTTCTGACGTTAAAAGTACTGTTGGTGACAAAATAATGAGGTCACATCTTGTGCATAATTCAAATGATACGATTCTCAGTAGTTTGCAAAGTCGGATGCTGAAATAGAATGTTGACTGAATCTTAAAACAATCAGTGACTTTGAAAGAGAAATGAAAGCTTGTACAGAGTGAGAAAGTTCAGTTGTTAGTAGTTTGGTGTTTTGTGGAAATGGCGTGAAGACTCCCCCACGGAAAAAACTTTCTAAAAAAAATATTTGAAAGAGTAAATATTGCCAGGTACTAAGAGAACATTACTGGTCCAGTAATATTTTAGACTTTTCCAAATTTTCTATGAAAGCGTACCTATCTATTTCAACATTTGCCTAGTTTTACTTCCTTGCGCAGATCTAGCCCACACCTTATTTAGAGTATTTAATTTGGTTGAATGTGAAGTTCCTATCAATTTTGACGTAACTGGATATCGTACTCTAATAATTTTGATAAATGCTCAATAGAAAAATTAAGTTTTGATCATGGAAATAAAAATATTAAATTGCTATCTTTCCCATCTTGACACTTTTTTTATCTGTAGTGAATATTTAAATTAATATTAATTCATTTTTTTCATCGATCTGAGGTATACGATAACATGAATCATGAGTTACATGAATCAAATCATAGTTCACATGTATCCAATCAAAGTTTTTTCATGACCTGAAAAAACTTAAAGCGTTATGATAGCACTACGGGAGCGAATTTATTCAATATCTACCATAATACTGCAATCAGCGTTCATTTTGAAAGGAATTAAAACTTGAATCGTCATTCCAACTGAGATTTCATAATTATTTCCATGGGAATCGAACTCTTGTCAGATTAGGCAGAGATGGTCCTCCCCTCCCGACCAAAGAAACTATGCATCTTCCAGCTTTTATTTCCCTTTATTGTTTATTTCACATGTATACAATCAAAGTTTTTTCATGACCTGTTAGAAACTATACAGCCTCTCTCGATCACTCTTTTTCAAATTATATTGATATTAATATGTTCCTTTTTTGCTTTTAAGTCTTAAATAGTCTACTATACTCCCTTCATAAAATTTATGATCCAATACTTCCATATTTCTTATTAATGTGGCAGTTCAATCTCACTGAAAATTCATCAAATGTTTTATTGATATTTTTTTCCTAAAATTACGGTTCATGGTGATTATTGCTCCCCACGTCTTCAATAAATTGAGTGTGTCAATTAATTTCAACAACATTGCTTGATGTTTGTACAAATAGAGTTGTAATGTAGCTTTGGTCTGCTTGGTTTTTGCTTCTTGATGGTTATTGCACTATTGCACTTGAGACAAAACATTTGAGTTAACCGTAGGCCTACTTGACTATGTTCATAACATTTCCCGATAAAAGTAGCTACACAATACAGTGAGAGTATTATGGGCACAATGGGCTCGTACAAAGGAGGAAATAATACGTTTCAATGGTTTTTGTTCATAGCACTGTCACTTAATGTGAAATTGTCACTCAGCTCAACGCAAGTCATGATACAAAAGTGTTATGTTTGGTGAATGGTGCATAAACTATACAAGACGCTAGCGTACAGTAGTAAAGTATGCACCATCAAAATAGTATAATACTGTGAGCTTATTTTGGAAGATAAATCATTCAAACCCTATTTGAGAAATTGGGCTTGATCAGGTATCACGAAGTAATGTGAATGATTTAGTAATTGCATATATAACACCATAATAGTGTGATAGTAATATAAAAAGTTACTGTCCAAATTACTGCTTTCAAGTTTGATTGGAAGCCAATTCAGTCCTTTTAGAAACTATACAGGCTAATAATTTCCATTTGAGTTGTCAAATAAGTTTACACACGTATAGATCCTATCCACTGCTAATCACTGTCAGGCCCATCACTCTTCGAGTAACCAGTCTTTTCTTGTTATAATAAATTATCAACGTAATAATAATCCATAGAAGCAAGAGGCTATGAATCTCTTAAAAAAATACAGATGTGTGCAGTCTATAACCGCAATTTCAAGCAACCTTCTGTCACAGGCATGTGTCTGTAATGTGCCTCTTTAACTGAGCATTATTAGAACCTCTAGTATTAACTAATAAACAAATTTTTTCAAAAAACAGAAACTCCACCTAAAAAGTTTCTAATCATTGTTTCCATGACTAAATATTTAACTAAACTGTAGACCAATTGAGTCCAAATTGTACATCAAACCAGTTTCCGGGTGATGTCTCTGTTGAATGCAGTTGGGTGACGATCGCGGCTTTTTCCACACACATCTAACAAATCGAATTAACATTTTTCTTGGGCTCCTTTCACGCGCGGCTATAAATCATAGGGTCTGTCATCTCCATTCATTTTTCACCATCACATTCTTCCTTCCTGAAGAACGAAACTTAACAAATTCTCACTCCGAGGCATGCTGTAAAGGAAGCTACTGCTTCTTGGATGGCCTGTTTCCGTTGCTCTCACTGCAGGTTAAAAAACTACTGTATTTTTCTTATTAATTAGTTTGATTGGTAATGATCGCTGATCGACTGTGATTTTGAAGATTGACGTAGGTCAGCTATTCTATCTTGATAAAGCTAGACATAAACGTGATGTCATCAGAAAACTAAATATTTTTTATTGAGAGGAGCTGTTCTCTGAGAACAGATGACTCTCAATAAAACATGGAAAGAAGTGTAAGTGATTTGAAGAACGAATAAAACATATTTTAAAACAAAAAAAGAAACCGACTTCAGAGAAATGATACTCGAACATTAAATACTCACGTACTAAAAAGTTTAAAATAAAGTATTTACTTTAAACTGAGAAAATTTTAAATTTCATACAAGTAATCTTTTGAAGTCGGCGCCAAATATTTTATGAAGTTGATAAGAAATTCTAGCTAATATCAAAACTAACACTGTATTTTTTTGGAGGATGAAGCCCACATAGGTCTGAGACCTTTGCGTGGGTAATTAATTGGATGATGGAGATTGATGAGTTGGACCTACAGTTTTAGGTGACTTCCGAACCACCAGGAAGTGATTGATAGGAAATTCTATCTAATATCAAAACTAACACTGTATTTCAATTAAATATGTGATTTACACTCACTTTTACTGAAATACAGTGTCAGTTTTGATATTAGATTGTTCAATTATTTCGTCATGGAAAACATCACAGAGTAATTCTGTTATATTTTAGAAGTTTATGGGAAATTTGGCGCCGACTTCAAAAGATTACTTGTATGAAATTAAAAATTTTCTCAGTAAATACTTTATTTTAAACTTTTTAGTATGTGAGTATTTAATGTTTGAGTATCATTTCTCTGAAGTCGGTTTCTTTTTTTGTTTTAAAATATGTTTTATTTTAAGCTTTTTAGTTGAATTTTCAAACTTTGAAAACATGAGAAATTTCTTAAAGCCTACATTATGAAATATTTTATATTAGCAAGCCAATAATTAATTTATAACATCCAAACTTAAGCAACTAAAAATCCACTTATAAGAAAAGATAAACTAAGGAAAATTCTACAACGTTTTATTTTATGTGGAATATTGCATTTCGGAAAATTATAATAGTGAAAGGCTTCTTAAAAGTGAAATGGCTTTTGATTCATTTTGATGTGGTTCCTTTCAGAATATACCTACACTGAAATAGTAGGCCTATATTACGTTACAAGTGTGGAAAATTGTGTGAAAAAAAAAATATTATATTATGTTTTTATATTGAAAAAGTTTAAAGTATTAAAGAGTTTATGGTTTTTATATTAAAAAATATATTATATTTTTGTAATATAAAAAACATAAACTTTGAGCTAGTACAAAAGGATCATTAAACATAACTTCAAAATAGCCTATTGTACACACATGTATTTAATGGCGAATTAATATTCTTAATCCATCACAGCAGCAAAACTAAAAATACTTCTGAGATCAGCTGTTTTTCCAAATTCTCCAATTTATGATTGAAACTAAATAAATAACCTTATTCCTATGACTTAATAACATCAACTAAATTATTTACAATTTTCATATGAACATATGGACAGAAATATTATATATATATATATATATAGCGAGTTTTTGCAACTTCAGTTTTGTCGCTTCTCGCATCCCAATCGCCATCTTTCCTTATTGATCCAGTCTCCTTCCTTTACTTTCCATTTGGATGTGGACGTTGAAGATCCATTTCTTTCGCGGTCTTCCACGCCTATTTCTGTTCGCCGGTATCCAATTCCAGACCTTCAAAGGTATTCTCTCTTCATTCATTCTGCGCAGATGTCCATACCATTTCAATTGCTTCTCTCCAATGACATCCATTATTGAGTTTTTTGCGCTCATTCTCTCTCTTATGATTTCATTCCTGATTCGATCCAGTAACGTTAATCCGAAACTCCTCCTCCAGTACATCATTTCCGCTGAAAGAAGTTTTTGAGATGTTATTTTGTCCACACTCCACACTTCTGACCCATACGTCATGACCGGCTCAATCATTTCCTGGTATATATATTTTTTTGTTTTTTTAGTTATGTTTTTATTCCATAGAATTGGATGTAGTGCTCTTATCATATTTTTACCCTTCCTTATCTTCCCCATGATATCTACTCTATCCCTTCCATCATCACTATTAACAACGCCAAGGTATTTGTACTCCTTAACATTTCTAATCAATCCATTTTCCGTTTCAATATCCTGTCCTGTGCCTCCAAACTGCATATATTGTGTCTTTTCTGTATTAACCTCCAAGCCCCATTTTCTGTATTCTTCTATCAATTTTATTATCATATAGGTCATGTCCTGATGATCTTCTGCTAGAACTACCTGATCATCCGCAAAGAGGAATGTATGTATCTTAGAATCCTCCAGCTCTATTCCCATTGGACTGCATTTTTGTGTCCATTTCTTTAGAGCAGTATATATATTATATTCTTCTTATTCTCGATTCAAATTAAGTTCACGTGATTGGTCAAAACGGGACATTACAGGCTTGTTTCACACTGAACCAGCTTTGGGTAACCGATGTCTTTTACTGGGCATAATTGCATTGCATCATATGATTTCGAAAACCGTCTAGATGTAAAGCGCTCCATATGATACAATGATCAGACTGGTAAACGACACCGGTTATCCGATTGGCGGTTATGTGTGGAACTATCCTATTCAAACTTGATTGAAATGAAGACATCGAAGAATGCTCCTTTTTGTTTAATATTGGGCTAAGTATTGGGCCGATCCTTGCGAAACTTGGATGGGACCACCGCTGAGCGATGCTCTTTCATTTAAAAAAAATTCATCGAAATCGGTTCAATATTGTTCGAATGATTGATGTACAAACATAAAAAAAAAACAGGTCGAATATAGTAACCTTGTTCTTTTTGGAAGTCGGTTAAAAAAGCAAACATTCAATATCTTTTTAGTCTGTGATGTCTATGTTGTAAACTGAGAATAAAACGGAATATTGGCGTATGTTATGAAATTATCTATTTAAACGTACGTACAACATGATCATCTGTCTATTAATCAGTCCACTCGTCAAAATAAATGAGATTGTCACAGATTGGCTTCTAATTTCTTGCATATTTGACGCTCAATGAGATCGGACTCAACTTGAGTAGAAGAGTCAACGTAATCATTGATTTAAAAGTGTAGGCTACTTTTTCACAAAATAAAATAAAAAATCAACATTTAATTCTTCGCTAGGATAATTCTTAATTCTTTAATTCATAACCAGTAAACATCAAGTATCATTGATTGATAAGGCATTGCTAGCTACAAAAACATATTTTTTGTCGACTAGCAAGTCCTCCCATCTATTTTTTAAAATTCTGATTCATTGCACCTCTATTGAATTAATAAATTAATTGAATCAATAAAACGTTCTTTACTTGGCTAGGTATTTAATTGAATTGAGAAGTTGTGTAAAATAAATTTATTTTTTGAAGATCTTCACTTTACTTCTGGGGAACGATTATTTGTAGGTGATGTATCACATTCAAGTTTGCACTTGAATGTTTCCTGTACGGTTATACTGTATTGGATGATTTACAAAAATGAGTCGAATTTCAATTTTCAACAAACAGACAAAGCTGCTCACGTCTTTAAATTTAAATCATGATACAATTATTTACTGTCATAAATTTAATAATTCCAACCCTAAACTAATTAGATCCACTGCCTTTGAATTTAAAAGCGGTTAGAAATTGAAAAAAAACTTGAAAGCCAAGATGACAGAACTACATTATAACATATTTAATTTATGACAAGTGGAATTGCAAGCAAGTAGAGACGTAACGGATGCTATTTTTTATTCACATGTGATGTATAGTGAAATGCGGTGTAATCCTGACCGGATTCAGCAAAAGCCGGTATGTGACTAGAATAGACCCGCTCTTATTATCTCAAGCTTGCTCCAGAGGAATATAAATGAGACACATGCGAATAACTATTTGATGATCTATGTCATCTTGAATTCTCATGTTGGTGAGCTGATTCTCTTATCAAAAGAGATGAAGCAGACATATTTGATTCTTATTATCAAATATGTAACACACCATCTTTCATGTCTCGCTTTTCCTCCTAGGGATTCTAAGTAAGTGTGAGATCAAAAAACATCTACTGAGAAAATTTTTTATTGAATACTGAACAAGTGTTTAAGGGCTGTAAATCTCATTTAAAAACTTTCCAACTCATCAAATGCAATATGAACATCAAGAAACAAGGACGGTTTTAATTGTCTAATGCAGTGGTTCCAAAAGTGATCCAGGGGGACCTGCTAAGGGTCCATGTTAGTGAAAAATAAAATTGGGGGTCCACAATAGCGAATGTCTCTGGATTGGGGCGTGGCATATAGTACCTATGTACAATCTAATATCAACACTGACACTTTATTTATATTTTTAAATTATGATTTTTACTCACTTATACTCGAGATACTGGAGGGATGCACTGCACTTCTAAAGAAAAGCTTCATCAGCCTAGAAGTGAAATACATCCCTATAATGTCTCTAATATTGTTCATCAAGTGTTTTGTCATGGAAAACATCGCAGAGAGCATGAGAGTGTTATACGTACTGTCTTGTATGAGAGTTTTATACGTACATACAAGCAAACATTATATCTATATAAAAAAAACGCTTTCTATGAAAACATTTTTAAATTTTAGAGAATTCACACTTAGTTGTTTATATTTGAAAATTATAAGCCTTCACTGAATGGTAAGTCACTAAACAGCTCAAGTTTACCAGATATATATTTCCATTTTTAGCTGTATTATTATGAGCAAAACAAGCTCAATATCTTTCAATTATCTTCTTTTATATTTTTAAACTATTAACATGTACTGGTTGGTCACTAAACAAGTCAGGTACCAAATATTTCAAGCTATTTTCAGCAATGTTGTAACTGAGCAAAAGTAGCCTCATATATTTTAAAATAGTATCTATATAGCCTCGTATTTATATTTGAATCATATTTAAAAATATTTCAAAAAGGATCGTTTATTGGTAGGTCACTCAAAAACTTAGGTAGTAACCAAATTATTCAAGTTATTTCAGGTTTATTATTATGAGGAAAATAGCCTAAAGCCTTTAAATTATCAAACCATACGGACTTTTTCTAATATTCTAGCAAGTTCTTGCTTATTCAATTAATTGTTCAAAATTATTCTGATGGAAAAAAATCCGTGCACAATAAATTACACTTATTCCGAAAATAAATTCTAGTTATAGGATTAATGTTTAATTTCTATTTTTCAAGTTTCTAATAAGGTCTAATAAGTTTCCTTTTATTTACTCTAAGTATTTGATAATTTTAAATTGAACTAGAAATCTTAGTACTCTATTCAATTTTAATAAATTTGTTCTGGTCTTTTGATTAACTTTCTTGGAATCAATTTTTAATATTCTTGTTAGAACACTCCATTATTGTATCTGTATCGCCCTTTTGTCACAAACTTGATGCAATATTCTACAAAAATGTGGATTATATTCACATTTTGGTTATATTAAATTGTCATTTTTCACCTCCTCTCCTCTATTCACTCTCTTTCACATTTCACTAACAATGAGATGATAGATGTGAGCTGTGTTCTCCCACATTGAGCAGCCTTGCGGCTGATTTTAATAGATGCGAATGTTGAAATATTACTACAGATGACACAATATTGTTTAATAAAGTACCGGTCGTTATACTTCTTGAGTTCCATTGATACTATTTCACTATAACTAACAACAATATTTTACTTTTATATTTATAATACTTTTTGATTATTTTAATTCAAATTCGACTACGGTACATTATAAACATTTAGTAAGTTTATGTTTTTTTTCAAAAATGTTTTTTGCACCACAATGATAAATTCGAATCTTTTACTGTTAGCAGTAGTAAACCTACTTCATCAGCTTTCAAAAACACATTTCATCTGATAGTTAAAAAAAAATTAATGACATTTATGCAGGGGTCCACCTGAAACCAAAAATCATGGCAAGGGGTCCATGAGGCAAAACATTTTGGGAACCAGCGGTCTAATGGTTTGATTTCAAAAATTTAAATTATTTTAATTTAATTTTCTGGATATTTTTGATAAAAAGATTTTTTCTAGATAAGAGACGGAGTAATTTTTCTATATAAGACTGGATTGATTAGTGTAGATTTGGAGTATAAGTAGACTGAAGAGTTGCAAGGGATAACGCAAAGCCACTCGGAAAACCAGTGAGATAATCATTTATTTGAGAATGCTACAACATAGATATTACACATTTAATCGTATTGATATTTTTTAGACCAAATTCATCTATTCAAATATATTGTTCAATTACAGAAACTAGGCTAATGTTTTATGGAATGGAAAGTGTGAAAATAAAATTTTGAATTTGAATGGGAAGTCTAAAAATGTGATGAATAATAAGACGAAATTGTCACAACCACATTTATTAAAAAATATTGAGAAACTAGTTTCGGTTGTTATACCATTATCAATCTCAAACAAACTTTGTTAGCCTTATAGCCCTAGTATTTCGAACTTTGATTATGATAATGGTATAACAACCGAAACTAATTTCTCAATATTTTTTACTAAATGTGGTTGTGACAATTTCGTCTTTTTATTCATTATACCTTCCACAATATCACCTTCGCCACTACTAAGGAAATCTAAACATGTGGGTTGAAAATGGAAATGGAAAATGGAACCTTGAAAATAGAAAATTGTGCTGCAATATTATGGAATAATAGAATTAATTTTATTATTGTAGCCTACTGCATTTACTGAATATTATCGAATCACATTAACCAGTTGCAAGAACTTTCTCGGTTACATATCAGTGAGAAAAATTACTTCCAAAAAACAAATTTACATGAACTTCAAAAATGTTATTATCAGTTGAGAAAGAAGCTTAAATCCCAACTTGAAATGGTCATAAAAATGGCAGGACCATCCCTTAACTGTGAAAAATTGTACCACATGTTGTGTAGTACATGTCAGTTTCTTTAAAAAATCATCTTATCAATGCTGCTCTATGGGTATTGTTTAACCTGTGGGTATTATATTGACGAATATAATATAAAAGTATATCACTAAATGTATGGCAAGAGTTTTATTAATAACTAGCTATTTTGCCCGTCCTTCGTACGGATTATGTTTAGAAATAAGACTAAATATGTTTCGGCTTTTTTGATAGCAACGATCATGAAGTTGTTAGCAGCTTAGGCCCCGTTCAGACGATACAGTTTTTTTGCGGTACGGTTTTTTTACTGTACGGCGTCAACTGTACTGTGATGTTCACACGGTCCGGCTTTACTGCTTATTGCTGTGCTCTCCTCCTTCTTCCATTGCGCTTCCTTCTTCTTCTTCTTCTTCTTCAGTGGCCCTACAACCCAGGACGGGTCTTGGCCTGCACTAGTAATTGTCGCCAACGGTCCCTATCCAGCGATCATTTAAATGTCTGTTCCTTTACTAAATTCCTTGACGGCCGTCCGTTCCTATCATTTTGTGCTTCCATAACAAATGTTTTTTTTATGGAGTGGGGGAGTTAGCCCCACATCCAACCCCCAACCTGGAGGACCAGGGAATTTTTTCAGGTTTCCTTCCTTAGCCTTTAACAAACCAATGCTGAACTACAAGGCAGCAGTCAATTTTCTATTTGGGTTTTCTTCCCCTAGCCTTTGGATTTCCATTGACCTCCATCTGCAAGGCAGCAGTTTCTATGCTGGTTTTGGTCCACCCTGGGTATTTCATTTCCCCGGTACCACCTATATCTAGGAGGCATCCCCCAATCCGCCACCTGGGGAGGCGCCCGATAGGAGACCAGCAACTTCCACCATTGCGCTTCCAGTTCAGTTTTATTTATTCCAGTCCAGGATTTTTTTTTTATTTGTGTAAGATTTTTTTAAATAAGTTTCTTACTGAAGGTTTCTCTTAAAGTTTGATCAAAGTACGCAAATTCTGGTTTCAATATTCTACACATTTTTCTCTCTTTATTTTAATATTAATCTTAAGTCTTGTCCCACAAGGCGGGTCTCTCATATATTAGAGAAATTAAATTTTCACAATTAATATCTTCCACTTCTGGACACTGGAATTCACTAATAAGAAGATCAATGCTGAAGAATATCAATGAAGAAGATCAATGCTGACGATCTGAAGACTGCTTCCAGCATAATAAGCGTATCGTTTGAACATATCCATTACCGGTACAATACATGTGCCACCGGATACGGATAGTTATTTTGCGGTACAGCTGATTTTAGTGATACAGTTTTCGAAGACAAAACCGAATGTAGAAATCGGATAGAACAGCTTTTTTACTGGATCCAGTCGAAACAGTATTGTGTGAACATACAATATGAAATGTACATGCAAACGAAAGCACTGCAAAATAACTGATACAGCAAATTTACTGTACCGCACAAAAACTGTATCGTGTGAACGGGCCCTTAGTAAACAACTTAGAACATCAGCAATTCAGTGACAGGTATCTGAGAGAATATTTTCTGAGAACAGCTGATTAATATATCATGATAAATTACGTGATTTGTTCTTATGTGGTAATAATAATAGTGCTACCTGGCGAATTCCCAAGAGCCTACCACAAACCGCACCTTCCTAAAATGTTAATTTTTGTTTTGATAAATTGAAATTAGAAAATTTTGTTTTTTTTTCAACAAAGAAATAATTGATAAAACATAAGATGAGCTTTAATTCACCAGACATATGTTTCCTAAAAGACTGCAATGCTCCGACTACACAAGTCTGCAGACAGCGTAAATAACGCCGCGAAGGGCCCACCATTTATATTTGAGAACAGCTGATTGATATATCATGATAAATTACGTGATTTGTTCTTATTCTTATGTGGTAATAAAACTTGGAAGAAATGTATCCAAAATCGCACAATACTTGGTTTTTAAACGTTTATTATTCTGTTGAAAAAAAAGTTAATTTAGTTTTTTATAGCTAAAGACATTGTCAATAATGTTTTCAATACTGTTCAATAACTAAAATCCCGATCGATGCTCTCGTTTTTGAGGAGAAGGCCGCGTAAATTGTATCCAAAATCGCGCAGTACTTGGTTTTTAAACGTTTATTACTCTGTTAAAAAAAAAGTTAATGAAGTTTTTTATAGCTAAAGACATTGTCAATAATGTTTTCAATACTGTTCAATAACTAAAATCCCGATCGATGCTCTCGTTTTTGAGGAGAAGGCCGCGAAAAATACCTTTGCGGCCGTGACAGACAGACAGACAGACAGACAGACAGACAGACAGACAGACAGACAGACAGACAGACAGACAGACAGACAGACAGACAGACAGACAGACAGACAGACAGACAGACAGAAGAGTGAGATAAGACTATTTTCGGCTTATTTAATGTATAAAACGTAAAAATAACCAAAAAATATACAATTCTGATAAATGTACAGACAAAACTCTAATTTTATTTATATAGATAGAAATATAGGGCCAGGCTGCAGTAGTGGAAGCTATTACAAAATCAATTTTAAAGACGAAAAATGCTCACTTATGAGCAAATTGACTTCAGCAGAAATTGTATCAGTTGACTTGAGAAATTATTAAGTGAAAAATAATTTAAGCTGCTTGAAACCCTCAGGTTTTAGCCAAGTAATTTTCTTAGCTTTCACAAAATTAATGGGCTCATTTCAAGAATTTTAAGGATTGGACAGTTTTGAATAGCGTCCCAAAGCGAAACCTTTTTGCAGAAGTCTATTTGCTCACAAGTGAGCATTTTTTGTCTTTATAATTGATATTGAAATAGCTTTCTCTACTCTAGTCTGGCCCTATATTTTTATTATTGATAAAACTCTTGCCATACATTAGTGATATACTTTTTTATTACATTCATCAATATAATGCCCACAGGTTAAACAATACCCACAGAGCAGCAATGATAAGATGGCGTTTTTAAGAAACTGAGTATAACCTTCTACAACATTTTATATATTTGAGTTTTCCCATCACCTTGTTTAGAAGTTGCCTGTTTTGAACTAATACTACTCACTAATTTAGAAGACTGACTACATTCCCGTAAAATCATGGTAATAAAAGGTTAGTAACGCATTCAAACCCTGATGTGGTAAAGCATTAAAAGCGTGAAAATAAAGGTAGGATTCTATTCCAATAATTTAAAACTTTGACGAAGTGAGCATGCTCATTGGCTTACTAAATTCAAGTTCCTTCTAATCAAATCTAGCTTATTGCACAACTGAACTGGGTTGTCGGTCATCACACTCTATAGTACTGGTATGCAGTGGTATCATTATTGAATAGTCTAGCACTATTTGCAATGTATGTAATATTACATTCCTATAAATCAAATACCGCATTGCATTACATAATATGCCTATAGAATATCATCATGATCTAATCAAAGGAGAGTATAATAATCATACTTCACATAAATATGTGCAAATATAAATTAGTAGAAATGCAAAAGATGGTTCGGAACCCACCTAAAACTGTCGGTCCAGCTCATCAATCATCATCATCCAACTCATTAACCACGCACAGGTCTCAATCCTTTAAGGGCTTCATCCTCAGAAAAAAAATGATCAATGAAATGATTGAATAATTGCTATTTAAATGATTGATGAAATACAGATTCAATTACTTTTCTAGCTCTCAACCCAGCTCAACCTGGTCTTTCTAGAACAAACTCCGTTAGGCCTTCAGCCCGACTGAAAACACGAGATAAGCAAGCTGATGAAAGCCCTTAGAATTTAACAATACCTTGAGAGACTGTTCAACCTGGCCCTTCTAGAAATTGATTATAGTATTTGCCCCAAGAGCAGGCTTCATAATTACAGGAAACAATATCTCACTGTAATATCATGAGTTTATAATAATTGCGGCAACCCTACCTGTTCTGGTTACAAGGCTACTAGAAACTGTGAATTACTTAGCCTCTATAGGCAATTTATAAAGTATGGAGATAATTGTTGTAATCTTGAATAGGACTAGCATCACTATCATGATTTTGATAAAATATCAAAAATCATTTCAATACTAAACATTTATATGTTCGATTATATCCAATACTCTGGATTACCTCAGCTCTGTCGTCATTGACACAGCGAGGATAGCAAGCCGTTACTTCTCAAAAATCAACCCCTTTATTGAAAACTCAATATTCGAGTTTTCTCATTAAAAATTGTCAAGAAATTGTTTGAAAAAGGAAAATTCATAATGCAATCCAGTAATTCATGAAATATGTACGAGACTACCCAATAAAGATTTTAAGGGGAAACTGATTTTTTTCACTTATGAAGGACCGATAAAGCTTCTCTGAACTGTCAAGGAGACTCATATTTTTCATTGAAAATACGAACTTCTCTTTTGAGATCGCTATTGAGAATGCAATCCGGGGAATATCTGTCCGCTCAGTATTATTATGAATTGGCTCAAGAAACTCAAAAGCTCAACGCCAAAGAGAACTGTTTGTTACAAAACATAATTTATTATTTATTGAATAAAAAAGTATTTTTTTTTATTCAGCTCAAAAGGGGCAATGTAATTGATTCACTGCTTTTTAACAGAGCATATTGCATATAAATCAACGAATCATCACCATTCAATGATGATTTGATTTATGAGTCAAGTTACTACTGTAGTCTTATTCAATCTCTTGTTTGACAGACATGGAGGATAAAAATTAGCATTAGCTATCGTTATCTTCAAAACATACTTTGGCACAAACTCTAATAAGTAATACAAAACCTAGAGAGATAAATGGTGGAACCATCAAGTTTAAATTATTATTATTATACAGTAAAAAGCGTCATAGTTGATAATACAATACAAAAGAAAAATGAGAAGCAGGGAAAAGATGTAGGTCTATTTTTATACCTTGCATTACCTTGCATTGAAATTATCTCAAGAACCGAGCAATCTGTGATAAATAACAGCAAGCTATTTCTGCCCTTGAAAAACAAATAGTGAATTTTCGTTTTCAAAGCTTCAGAAAGCATTCGTATAATGTAAGGTTGAAAATGTTTATGCGTGAAAACTCACGCAAAGCCAAAGTGAAACGTAGCGGTTTTGTTCACTTCAAGAAGAATAATATCTCTCACCGGGAAATAAAATTTCCCTTGTTGTACTATTTACTGCCGGAATCGTTTTTGTGACTCCCAAAGCACACTGTATATTTGAAAAAAGATCGGTGTGGCATAGCGGAAAGCGCGAGGAAAGCGAGGAGTGGTCGTTGGAGGATGAGGTGGATAAGGAATAGTGGAGGGATGGCGGCAGCAAACAGGCGCAAATCTAGCACGCTGTTTTATTTCTAACTTTTCTCCTCCACCTTTGTGTGAGCATACGCAACACAGATTGTAAAACCATTGAGACTTTCACGGTCCAATTTCAGACGGAATTGCTTTCACTGCTGGCTTGTTAAACTGTTTGTGCAACATGAATCCAGCCTCTAAACCACGGACAATTAGTTGAGAAATTTTCTATAAATCTTTATGGGCTGTTCACAATGTTGGGTCACTGAATTGAAAATCCACCTTTGAGAAGGATGTATTCATGGGCGGGCCGCTTAGCGCAGTTGGTTGAGGCGTCGCAACTTCAGCTTGCTGTCGTTTAAGCGGTCGTGGGTTCGAATCCCGCTCCACCGTCAGGCATTTAAGTGTAATCATTCACCTCATTACCCACGCACAAGTCTCAGACTTATGTGGGCATCATCATAAAAAAAAAATCCATTAACGAGGAGTTTAAAAAGTTTTGAAGGGTTTAAAATAAGTATAAGGTAAGTATCTCTAAGAGTATAATTCAGTGGCATATCATATTAATTTGTTCAATTATGACTTCTTATTGTTCTGATTGTCCATGATGATACAGCAGAGATTCATTTCCATAAAACACATTGAGGCTTTAATTGATAATTTAAAATTACTGTAAATTCTTATAGCAGATTCTTGGTCAACAATTTACTGTCACATCAAATGCAATTGCTATTGTTATTCATTTCCCACAGTACTTCGACATATAAAATAGTAAATTTTAAATTTGGTGTGGAAACGTGTCAAAAACTTAAAAAAATACTGAAAGTAGGAGTTTTATTTGGAATCTATCGATTGAACCTGGAGTTTAAACAAGCAATTTTGTGCTAGCATTTGCTGACTTGAGACCTGTGTTAGCTCTGCAAGCAAGATTATTGTGGTGTGCTTTTGATAAAAAACGCAACAATAATCCTTACACGCTCACGCTTGAAAATAATGCAGTAGAAAGACAGCTTAATATTATTTACAAAGCTTACTTTATTACTAATGGTATGAATGTATGAATAATTGAAACTCTTGTCCAATGGTAACACATCTGAAATGGATTCATGGTGGTTTACCATTATTCTTAGATATTCGCTTGAGATGGCGTGTTCCTAAATGTATTCATGAATGTAAATCTAATCCTATTTGTTTCGTAATATCCTCTATGAGAAAGCATAAACAGTATACTTGCGCCGTATTTGATGTGACAGTAAATTGTTGACCAAGAATCTGCCATCAAAATTTACAGCACTTTTAAATTTGTAGTCCAAATTATCGACCAAAGTTTCGATGTTTTTTTTATTTGAGGATGAAGCCCACGTAGATCTGAGACCTGTGCATGGGTAATGAGTTGGATGATGGTGATTGATGAGCTGGACCTACAGTTTTAGGTGGGTTTCGAACCACTGGGAAGTGATTTTACAGCTGAGAACAGGACTATTTTTGCAAAGAGTGCCCAGGACAACGCAGCTATTTGATTGAACAGATACCTGCTACGGCTCTCAGCTATCACTTCCCATGTAATGTGTTTTATGAAAATGCATGTCTTCTGTAACGTGGACAACCAGAACTATATCGCTGCATCCAGAATATCAAAAACTCATTACTGAACAAATATATAAAACTCAGAATATATAAAATACAGAATATCAAAAACTCATTACTGAACAAATATAACATTGAATTCTACAAACAATAAAATAGCTTTCAAAAATCTGAAGATGTTTGAGAACTTTTAAAGACATATTAAAATCAAAATTCAAATTTATTTATTGCACATTCAGAAATCATTACATATTCTATTATACAGTATGAGTATATAATGATAATTTCAAATAGAACACATTCTATATGGTATTAAAGCAATAAAATAATGAATAATTAGTATAAACATAATCTAATATTCATGAAATTCATGTAGCTTTGCAGTATTTTATTATTATTGGCAATACTGTTGAAGCTATTTAAATTTTTGGCAGCTCAAGTGTACATTTATTGTCAATTCACTATAATACCTCACTGTAATAATAAGATCTATAATAATACAATAATAAAAGATAGAATAGAATTAATACTGATGATAGTTTAATATTAATTGGGGTGCGACTAGCATGAGCAAAGCTTGTGTGCTAGCCGCGAGTATATCCAGCAGTATAAACAAAAACAATATTCTACATAATAAACGACCTATTATTTAGAATGTCACATGGAAGGACATGCAATGCATTCCCCATTCATTTCCATTTATTCAAATAAATATTTTATTGTCTGTCATACAACAAGCTTATAAAGGGTACCCCCCCAACCGCACCACACCCACTATTTAATCATCATTAAGTTTACACGTTCAAAAACGGTAAGCTATGATTGGTTAGCTTTCTAACCTTTGATTTATATTATAATAAATAACATTAAAAACGGAATAGCTCTGAAATAACACTCATCCTGTATCATAATGTGAGATAGTGTGCAACCCCTTATTTTGGGAAGCCCGTAAAGCGCTTGCGGTTGTTTCTAAAAAAAATGTATAAGATAATTTTTGTAGAGAATTTTGTCCGCTTTAACTTTGATCAGAGTAAAACATTCGATTTCATTTATCGTTACTGACTTAAAAGCAAAAAACTAAAAAATTGTACCTTTCCACCCCCCTCAATCGCACAGCCCACCCCCTCCCCTGGGGACGTTTAGTACTACGTTCTCACTCAATGTTAGAGGAAGAGAGTGGCAAAGAAACCATTTCTCTATCAATTTGGTTCTCTCGATGGCCATATTTTTGTCAAATTTGACTGGACTAATGGTGTTGTATGGATGGTGAAAGATCGTCTGTTTGTATTAGTCTACAATATGATATTTCTAGCATAAGTTTATTTCAGAGTGAGTACTTGAAGTCCATCAAAAATAGCCTGGATCTCCCCAAAGCAGTTTTTATAATGCGCTTTTGTAAATTGAAATTTTTTAATTATATTAAAATTATCAGTGATCAAGGAGGCCGTGGAACTAGTTGAACAAGCTCGACAAACACTTGTATATAATTAGCAAATAAAGAATTTTAAAGTCAATAAGATATACTCGTAAGTTTAGAAATTAAATACAAACACAGTTATCTCGCAAGTGCTCTGAAATCGAAAATTTGGCAAAATAGTGACAGGAACGTGAATTTAACAGTAAATACGGCAACATAACCTAGGCACCGGTAAAAACAGTACCTAAAATGATTTGTAGCGGGTGTAAGTGTGAAGTGCCAAATCGTGATTTGATCCTATGCTCACGTTGTAAAATTGATTATCATTTCGCGTGTCAGTCTATAAAAGAATCGATCTTTCGAAAAATGTCGGCTGAGACAAAGTCGAAATGGTGCTGTTCGAAGTGCAAATCGATGAGTGCAAGTTCAATGGCGGCTGGCTTATCATCTACCGATAACGAATCAAGTCGGGCTTCGGACGGTAAGAACAGCAGCGTTTCACTTTCGCTATCTCTAACTCAGGCTGATCTTGATGCTATCGGCCGGATTGTAAGAGAAATGATTCAAGTTGAACTGACTCCAATCAAACAAGAAGTTTAGTGCAATAAAGGACTCAATTGAATCCATTTCTAATGAATTTGATACTTTCAAATGTGAACTATCTGCTTTAAAAAATAATGTTGAGGATCTCAAGAATGAAAATGCCTTATTAAAAAGTGATAATGATCAATTAAAATCGCAGCTAGCCTCTCTTCATGAATATACCCGTAGAGATAATCTAATTATATCAGGAATACCAGAAACAGCTCACGAGTCTGTCTACGAGATTTTTGACTGTGTATCGACTGCAACTAATAGCCCGCTAACATCAAAAGACTTAAGTACTGCTCATAGACTTCCTACGAAGGGCAACAATAGTATCAAGCCAGTAGTAGTAAAATTTCTTCGAAAATTAAGATAACGGAACACGCCAATGTGTTTTTAAAAAGCATTTATTAGAACAAAATCGGTCTACTGACCAGCATAGTAACAGTACGTGAACAAGAATGACGACTGAACTAATTTTACAAGATGTTTTATAATCTAAGGAATGCTTACTATGCTATTTTACTAATCTATTGTTCCATATCTATATAACTCCTCCCTCCTCAAGATGAAGGTGTCCTCACCTTCATGTAGGTATAGGTAGTTGAGGGGTGAGATGAATTCCTGCTGTATCCCATCTTACTTGTAATTTATCCAAAACATGTTTATTATTTTCTTTTTGCTCTAAGTAAAAATTAAGTTTAGTTTTTATATAATGAAATACAATAATACAAATAATAATTATCAAACTTATGACTAATACAAACATAATATAATCTGAAAATGATCTACTAATTGGATAGTCTTCAATTAATCTTAACGGTTCTAATTCAGTGTTTGCTCTATGAATCTCATCAAAAGTTAGATTAGTAATAATTTTATTAACATGTGTTGGTATTTCTGTTGGAAATATAACATTACTTTCCCAAAATGAATATGGTTTGCTATAATTGAAAATTTTTTTGGCTGTTTTTCAATCCAAAAGGTAAACGAAGAAATTCATAATGACCATTTTCAGTGGAGAATGCTGTTTTTGGAACAGAGTCTGGGTGTAGTTCAATCTGGTGAAATCCGGATTCTAAGTCTATTGCTGAGAAATAAGTTGCACGTCCTATCTTTCCAAATAAGTCTTCAATGTTTGGTAAGGGATATTTTTCATCAATCGTCTTCGAATTTAATTTCCTGTAATCCAGTACCATTCGTATCTTTCGCTGGCCTGAGGCATCTGGTTTTTTTGGCACTACCCAGATTGGGGAGTTGTAAGGAGAATTCGAATTTTGAATAATTTTGTTCTTCAATAATTTTTCTATTTCTAATTGAATATCTTCCCGAAATGCTTGAGGATATCTATAGTTCTTAGTATATACTGGAGTGTCATCTTTTGTGACTATTCTATGCTTCAGCAGGTTAGTGCTACAGGATGTATCATTTTCTTGTTTTATGAGTTCTGGAAAATGTTTCACTAAATTTATGATATTCGACCGTTCTTCTTCATTCATATGATCAGTGCGTATAAGACTTGGAATTTCATCTAAAAGCTTTGAACGTTTTGACTGACAGGTTTTATTAATATTTTTACAATCACTAATAGTATCTACTTGTTCTATTTCCATAGGTTCAGGACTAATGGTCATGAGTTCCTCGGCGAAAACTAAGCATAAACATTCGTTTTTTTCAATAGTTACTAGTCCTTCTTCAATTCTATATTTATCGTTATTTACTGCTTTGACTAATCCTTCATTCAATTTTGAAGATGACTTCACTGGGACCGAGATCACATTGAAGCCTGGTTGAAGAGTAATGCTCTTATTATCTAAGGAGAATAGCAATTCCTTAAATCCATTCTCGTATTTTAAAACGTTTTCACTAAAATCTACATTTGCTTTTATTGCACTTAGTGTTTCATGGCCGAGAAGTATGTCATATTTTGGTGAGAATTCAAATAGATACATTTTTATTTTGTATGGCTTCGAAAAGATGTCTTCTGATTCGAAAAAAATATACTCTTGTCCCTTGCTTTCTCCATTTGGAGTTTTGACAATAAAATCTTCTCTGTACCTAGTAATATCTGGTGAGACTAAGGACGGATTAACGTAGTTTTTGAGTGAGCCTGTGTCTACTAGCCATTTGCGATTTTTCTTATCACAAAAATACGGGAGAGATTTGTTTAGAATTTTCAAATCGAATTGTTTGGGGGGTCCTCCGCATAGCTGGGGCCTGACTCTAAAAAATGATCGGTTAGCTTATTGATTGAGTCAGTTAGAGAGTTGATTTGAGATTGCATATTAAATATTTGCTCTTGTGTGGAATCATTTTGTTTTGTTTCTTCCAGATAATTTACTTCATATGGTGATCTGTAATTCCTCATTTTCTGTACAGGGTCTGTCCTTTGTGTACGTATTGATACAGTATTGGATGAGTTCCATTGTGCTTTGTTATTATTTAGTGGTTGTTGTTGAAAGTTTTGTTGTGGAAAATTTTGTCGTGGAAAATTTTGTTGTGAAAAATTCTGTTGTGGAAAATGTTGTTGAAAATTCTGTTGCGGAAAGCTTTGTTGAAAATTTTGACGTTGAAAGTTTGGTTGATAAAAGTGTTGATTTTGTTGAGATCTAGGTTGTGAAAATTGTTGTCTACCATGAAAATTTCTTGAAAAATTCTGGAAAGGTTTTCCTTGGGTCCATTGTTTCTGATTGTTTCGTTCGAAATTTGGAATTCTAAAAGAATTGGTTGCCTGTGTAAATCCACTATCGTGTCTGTTCATTGTATCAATAGTGGTGTTGAAGCGCAATTGTTGTAATATAATACTACAGTCATTAATCAATTTACTTCTAGCATCATCCAAGTTTTGTACTTGCAATACTTGTAGATGAGATCCTAGAGTTGGGTGTACACCATGAACAAAAGTATTAACTAAAGTTGCGTTAAGCTGTTGAGTTAAATTTTCTAATAAAGTTCCGGATACACCATCCAACTTATATCTGGTTAATACATGCGTGCGTTTTTCATCTAATCTATTCAAAAATTCAATTGGATGTTCTTTATAGTATGATTTCATTACAGCTAATTCTGCTATCAATTCTGGTACAGATCTATTATCAGCAAAATTTTGTTTCAAGGCATTAACTAATTCAGCGATATTAGAGCAAGAATTATTATAGGCTACTGCTTCAGCTGGTCCATCAAGGTGGTTCATGGCCGCCTTGAAAAGAATCCAATGATTTCCATCTCTTTCTACTATATTTTCAGCACAATATGTTCCAAATAAATCTTCACAAGTGGAGATAAATTGTGGAAGTTTGTATGAAGTTCCATCATATCGAGGGATGTACTTTAAAAGTTCATGAGGAAGAGGCTTATTTATCTCCGCCATTTTAGAATTTGAAAAATTTGTTTCTAACCTTGATGACTGGATGACGGAATAACTCGCACCTGGGGTGGCGTGGTGATGAGCTTCCGGGTCTTCTTCGTTGTCCGTTGATGCTGGGCTGCTTATTAACGGCCGGTTGACGTTGTATTTGTCTGCCAGGATGACCACTTGGCTGCTTCCGTTTAGGGTTGTTGATGTGGATGAGGAGTTAACACTCGCGTTTTCACTACTCGAGACTATAGGTCGCGAAATAATAAGTTAAAAGAACTTAATGAAAACGTCCACAGTTCCTGTGCCGGGCGCCAATTAAGATAACGGAACACGCCAATGTGTTTTTAAAAAGCATTTATTAGAACAAAGTCGGTCTACTGACCAGCATAGTAACAGTACGTGAACAAGAATGACGACTGAACTAATTTTACAAGATGTTTTATAATCTAAGGAATGCTTACTATGCTATTGTACTAATCTATTGTTCCATATCTATATAACTGAAGACAGGACAAGGAAACTTGGTTATCAGACTTTAGGAAAATATCATCCATGGACACAACAAGTCACGGTATACCGACCAAGTCCATAAATAGGAACCTCCCGGATGGCAAGGTATTTGCTCATCAACACTTACCACCTCAAATCTTGGAGCAACTCAAACAGGTACGGAGTGTTGCCTTCCAAAAAGGTTATAAATTCGTATGGTCAAGGGAGGGAAAGATATTTGTACGAAAGGACACTAACCAGAAGGCAATTACGGTACGTAGCATTAGGGACTTAAAATCTCTCTAAACTCAGTTTCGTGACTCAATTAGCTTTTTTTTCTTATATTTTTGTATGCTGTTTGAAAACCTTGATAATCAATTTGCTTGTGATATTTATGAAACAGTAGTGGTACAAGATTTTTTGAATTATGAAATTGCTAACTCTTGTGATGTAAATGTTATTCATATGAATATTAGATCTATTAAGGAAAATTTCAATGAATTCATTTGTTGCATCAACTACAGTAAGACTAGGTTTGATTTCATAATATTGTCTGAAACATGTGATGATGCAGAATTTGTCTTTAATATTGAGGGATACACCGTTGTAAACAGAAATAACAGGTTCACAAGAAGTGATGGATTATGTATATTTGTTACCAAAGATATAGATTTCCAAGAGATTGATGTAAAGATAGATAATATCAACTCAATTATAATTAAGTTTAATTTAAGTAATATATCATACGAGATGATCGCACTCTACAGGTCTCCTTCACTAGAAATAAATGCCTTCTTGTCAAGTTTTGATTATTATTTGCAGAGTATTAGAAATGATGTATCTGTCATTGTAATGGGAGATATAAATATTAATATAATGGACCAAAACAACCTTAATTATTTGACAAATGAGTACCTTAGTGTTTTTGCAATTAAATGGCTTTAAATCGTATATCAATAAATATACTAGATCTTTTAATAACGCCAATGGGCAAGTCAACAGCTGTATAGACCACATTTTTTTCAAATGTGGATCAAACAAGGAGGTGAACGTATAGGGTGCGATCCTACAATCAAATATTACAGATCATTTCAGTACTGCTCTCCATATCAGAAAGACAGATAATAGTGCTGAACCTAAAATTAAATGTAGGTAATGCGGTGAAAAAAAATAGTTATGATAAACTAAAATTATGCCTAGAGATGGAAAGTTGGGATGATGTTTGTAACAATATAACAGACGATATCGACACCTTAGTTGATAGGTTAACTAATAAGATCAGTGTAAATATTGCTAAATGCACTGAAGTTGTCAATTTTTCACATCGAAAAAACCATTAAAAAATGGATTACTCCTGGGTTGATTGCAGCCATTCGTAAAAGAGATAGAATGCATATCAGATTGAGTAAGCAACCGTTTAATGTAAACCTTAAACAAGACTACATGAACTATAGAAATACTTTGAACTCTCTAATAAGAAAAGCAAAGAATGATTACTACAATAATAAATTTCTAGAATATAAAAACAATTCCAAGAAAAAATGGGAGTGCATCTCTGAATTGATAGGAAGAGAAAAAGTATACTATGAACCTGAAATTAATCCTAAAATTTTAAATAATTATTTTGTGAATGTTGGAGTAGAGCATGCAAAGAAATTGTTGGACTCTACAAATCATATTGAAATACCAAAGTCATGGAATTCACCTCCAATAAAAAGCATGCTCCTGAATCCAACTAATATAACAGAGATTTCTGAAGTAATTGAAGAGTTGAAAAATAATGCTTCTCCAGGTGTAGATAATATTAGTACACATTGTATTAAACTAATAAGTGATCATATTGTTCACCCATTGGAACATATCATAAATAGATGCTTTGCAGAGGGTTATTTTCCGATGGCGTTCAAATCTGCAAAAATAATTGCATTGCACAAATCGGGTGATAAATGTAAACCAGAAAATTATCGGCCCATAAGTATTTTGAATAATTTTTCTATAACTATGGAGAAAATTATTAAAAAAAGAATTTTAAATTACCTAAATATTAATAATTTTCTGGAGAAAAATCAATTTGGTTTCCAGCATGGGAAGTCTACAACTGATGCGATTATTCACTTAACTAAAATAATAGATAGAAATTTTAATTTTAATAAAAAAACATTGGCTATCTTCTTAGATCTGGCAAAGGCGTTCGATACTATCCCTCATAGTATTTTATTGAATAAATTGGAAAAATGTGGGATTAGGGGGGTGTGTGGTGACCTTCTTGCCAGCTATCTTCAAGATAGAAAACAAACATTAAATTTGAGTGGGATATCTGTGACAGATTATTCATCCAATTTTGGTCTACCACAGGGTACAGTGCTCTCCCCAGTACTTTTTTTAATTTATTTGAATGATGCTCTGAAATTACCTATATCAAATTGTACCCAGATTTCATTTGCTGATGATACAGCACTTGTATTTTCCGGGAAATCATGACCTGAAGTGTACCAAAGTGCTAATGAGGGTTTAAGAATGATGAAAAGTTGGATGAATGATCATATCTTAACTTTAAACTTGAAAAAAAAACAAAATATATTACTTTTTCTCCAACAGCTGCAGGTCAACCAAATGATTTATTACAATTGAAAATGCATGATTCACACTGTGCATTAAATACTATGATTAATTGTTTGTGCCAAAAAATTGAAAAGGTTATTTCTATAAAATATCTGGGAATAATGGTCGATAGACATTTGAAATGGGGCTCTCATATGAAGTATCTATCTTCTAAACTTAAATTTTTAATCTATAATTTTTACAAAATTAATCAACTAAAGGACTTAAATATAAAAAGATCGATTTATTTTGCTTATGCCCATTCTTTATTCCAGTATGCTATTGAAGCATGGGGTGGTGCGTTTGATTGTTATTTTAATAAAATATTTACTTTGCAAAAACATCTTATAAGGGCAGCATTGGGTAGACCGAGGAGATACCCAAGTAGAAAATTTTTTGAAGAATTTGATGTGCCCACACTTAGGCAGGTGTTTGTAATAAAGATTGTTTTGCACCTAAATAGAAATGTAAATAATTTAGAAACCAGGATAATACCCTATCAAACACGTCCGACAGTATCAAGATTTTTTAATATAGATTTTATAAGATTAATGGTTTGCAGACACCAATTCACTTTCCTTTGTAATATATTTTCAAACAAAATTCCGATAAATTTCATAGATAGAAAAGTTACTGAAGTTCTTCTAACGGAAATAACTATATGGGTTCAACAGAATATTTATTCCACGCTACCTGAATTTTAATATTATCATCATTTTAATTACTATAGATTTAGTTTTTCAGTAAAATCGATTGCAGGCACTGAATTGGCGCCACAAGCTAGTTTTTTTTTGGGGGTTATTGTACGGTATAATAATACAGGGTTTGAACTAAACAAAAACCTGTAATTAACATTGTCCTTTTTGTAATAATGGGTTTGTTTTAATATTTTGATTGTTTCTGTTCTTAAGTTATGGAAGAATTATATCTCTTTATTTTGTTTTATTTTTATTTTTAAAGAGTATGTTATTGAATTGTATTTCGGTAAATATTTTTTTGCTGTGTTTTTCGATTGTTTTACAATGAAAGAATGATAATTGTGTGTTTTTTAGTTTTGACACCTCATGGAGATACTTTAAGATCTTTATTACTTTACCTTTAAATTCATTATTGATTTCTCTCATTTCACGAGCTTTCTATGGTTACTAATAATATTATTGAATGAACTCACAGCCAGCGCTCAAGTATTTACTTTGCTGACTGTGCCAAAAATGTGTTATACACTTTATATTGTGAATTTTCTTATATTTGTATTTTTGTATTTTGGCAAAATAAAAATATTATTATATTATTATTATTAAAAGAAAGTATCGTAAGCTGCACCCCACACCACAATAATATGCTGAAAGAGTGAGTGTGCATAAGCAAATTATAATTTTCTAATGATCTGAATAATATTATTTCTAATTTTATTAATTCTGTAGAATATAATAATGGAATATTTCAGCCTAGAACACAGCTAGTCGATATGCCTGTTCCATTTCAAGTGTTGGTCAACAATATTATTCCTAGGTACTTTACTTTGTCAACTCTTTCCAGTACATTAAATTCAGATTCATTGTTCACTATGTGGAAGGTAATTGAAAGGACTGGATCTAACGAATGACTGACCTACCCAACGTACTAGGCATACTAGAGAGAGAGAGAGAGAGATAAGGAAGAAGGATACAATTACATACATCATAGGACCAAAAATATTCGACAATACTGTACAGTGGTAATACTATACTTCAATATACCTACTTATTGATTTCACTCACAAAAATCAAGAATCTATTTTCTAATGTAGCTAGAGGACCTGAAAAAATCAGTAGATTCAAAATACAGTGCCAGTTCTGTTTGAAACTTATTTTGCCATGAAACTCCCCAGTTGTTTAATAATCGAATTAGAAATTCTCCACTAAGTAGTAAAAAATTCAAGGTGATTATTATATAACTTAGATCTAAGGTATTATGATTATACTAATCTTAATAGTTCAACACACCACTGCCTTTTATCATGTTTTTGTTGTTGTTAGTAAAGGAACAAATAAATCCAGAATCCGGGAAATAATAATAGGCAGCACGGATGGTTGGGAGGCTGGCTGGTCGGGCACGTTTCAATGGTATTGCTCTAGATTTTCGGGTCGAGCTTGATGTGCAAACATTTCCGTTTACGCATGGAATGCAGTAGTAGTGAAGCAGAATTGTTGCGGGGATTAAAACTCGAGATCGGACGGTTTTCAGAATGTTTGCACCGGGCTACATTATAATGTTTACGAGGATAAAGCAAACAGCTGGAACACAACGGTGCTAGCACAATCTGAATGGTCGACCCAAGGCAAGATAGAATCTAATGGCCAGACACCCTTTCAACTAATAACCTGGCTCTCAGCAAGACACCGCGGATTTTATTCAACTTTAATTCAGATTATTAAATTTACAGGACTAGCCGGCAGGCTCGCTCCGCTCTCCTTGACCAACTATTCAGAGGACTCAGTCTGCTGGACCCACACGGGAAAATTTTGAATCAAACTTTTGTTTGTTGATCAACAGTTGTCATGAATACACTAGCTAATAAATTCACATCTCCTCAGTTATGACTAATATTACAAAATCATCAGTTTTGTACGGATTTTTGGAAAATTCTCGAAATCCTTTTTCCAGCATGCGTCTAGCATGCCGCACAAGCATCTAGCTCAACCCAAATTCAACCAAATCTGTCTACCAAAGTTCAACTTTCTGCCACGTGGTTTTCGAAAAACGCTCATGGATGAGCCAGTAAGTACTTGACATATAAGTAAATAAATCCAACGTCAAATCATTCATATTTTTGAAATGCAGTAATATCAATCATTCATTTTTTGTCAAACTTGATAATTAATCCCTAATATTAAAGTGAATGTCAGTTCATTATATAGGCTAATAGTATAATACTGTCATGCTAGTATTTATAAGGTTGCAAATAAATGTTAAGACTGGATAAATGAATAATAATTATGGAATTAATAATCAATTTGTAAACAAAATTGGCCTAATCAGAAATTTTTGATACTAAAATTTCAATTTTTTTTAAATAATATTATAATTTACTATTTTTTTAAAAGTATTTTAGCATTTGAATATTATTTGGCTTACAGCTTAAGTTTTAAACCAATTGCGCCGTAATGCTGTAATGTAACACTGTATGTCTGCTTAAAAAACGTTGTTTCAATAATTAGCTAGTCACTACAGAAATAGCGAAGTGAAATAAGTGAAAGTTTAAAAGAAATCGCTGAAAGTTACTCTTGAGCATTTGAAGGTGATCGAATTGTTTTCTTAAATTGTAATTTTGATGGTTAAGAAAAGCTGGACTCTGAAAATCGTAAGGTTGTTACACGTGAAATTACACCACTTTTGTTCTGAGCTTGAGTTACGTGGTTCTCTAGAACTCTTGAATAATAAATTGATGATTAACGAGTAGTCAGTGAGAAGCTCTAATAGCTTTTCATTCAGAAATACGATGAAATGTGAAGTAGTTCCTATTCTTGATGTAGGCTGACATAAGTTCACAATGAGAGTGAGAAAAATAAATATTTGTTTGAAAAAGGTTTCTCGCAGATAGGAAAGGAAATCAGGAAATCAGACCTTATTCAGAAGAAATGAAAAACAGGGAAGTTGATGAGAAGAGGAGTGCAGGAGGCAGTAAATGAGGATGAACAGAAGAGACAGAGCCGCTGGAAGATCTCTTGCAAGATACGCTAATTATAGTCGCTTTGCGGGGGAAATTTAAATAACAATCAGCTCTCAGACTTCACCCACTTATTCACTCGTTTCTTGGTGTTCGTTCGTCTCCTCATCAAGCAAGAAGCTTCCGATTCATTTCCAACTTCCTTCCACCGCCATTTGCAATTTTAATTGGCTGCGTTTCTAAACTATCATCTGGAACATCAAATGGCTGGGACCAGACATTTCAATTTATTTGCTTAAAAATAAAAAAATAATAATAATAATAAATACAAATGCCTTTTATACCTTTTGATGTTATCTTTTTCCAGTTCAAAATTCTGTATCTCACTATGAAGTACTGTTCGAGTTGTTCCTCAGTATAAACGAGCGTACACATTGCTATGTGTATTTTTTTTTTGTATATTTTTCTTTTGCTTTCCTCTATCACATCACGTTTTGTTTTGAATCTTCATCAAATCTTTAATAAATATTCTTTTAATCTTTAAATCATGTTCTCTTGATTATTCAATTCGCAGCTTTCCTCCTTATTGCTGCGACATAATTATGACATATATAATAATTATGTCATAATTATCCACCTTTTGTTTAAACTATTACTCGACTCTCGGTTTCTAGGAGTAATGATAGAAGCAAGGGCCACGAATCATACAAAATTCCGGAATATTCAAAAAGTACTTATTGTAAAATAGATAATTTCCTATAACAATACTCTTTAAACTGAACCAAAATCGCTATTTGCCGGTAAAAAAATTTTCCATGTTTTTTAATTTGGTAAATCTTCAGCAAATATCCCGAATTGTCTATTGACACCTTTAAGGCGACGATTATACTGAGCGGGTTTATTAGCTAATAAGCTAGAAAGACGAGCATGGTGGAACTTGTTCTTGTAGTGTCGAGTCTCGCTGGCTTGTCAGCTTGTAAACTCGCCCACTGTAATCGACGCTAAGATAAGTCTCGGCTAAGCCGTAACCCGGTTAATTGGTATTTGGTAAATCGGAGTCGCGTATTATTTCAATTTCAAACATTTATTTCCAGCCCCTTACTATTAATCACTTGTATTTTTAGTGTGTTTACAATACTAAATTCATCATTTAACTTTGATTTATTAGTGATATATTATTTGCTCGTCACATCTGTTCATCTTTAATCCCCTCATCATTTTTCAATACTCATCTCTTCCCTTCTCACATCTTCTCTCTTTTTCCTTTCATTTTCTCCTTTCCTTCCTCTTCTCTCTTTTCCACATCCCTCCATCTCATTAGATTAGCTGTATCGCTTCCATCAAGTTGCAATTCTAAGTACAAGACTCAAATGAATTACGCATCTGTATTATACTCCTCCATAACATCAACTTGTACATTGAAGAACACAATAATATTGATTTAGTACTCAGTCCATTCAATTACTCATTACATGCAGGTCTCAAGTTTATAGTTTCTCCAACTTTATAATTAGCTCAGGAATGAGATCAGCATAATATGAAAGTTTATAATATCGAGTTTCAGACAGAATTCCTTAAAATATTCCACGCACAACATTCTTAGTTCAGTTAACTTTTGTAATCACACTCTGGTAGCAAGTGAGATCTAGCAGCACGTATTGTGATAAAGTGGTGGAAGATACAACAGAATTACAGGGGAGATATCACAGGCCTCACTAATAGCATCGCCGTAAAAACACCAAGTGAAGTGTCAGGCAACAGAAGCTATGGATGTGGAAACATTCCAGCCAAAGGGAAAGCAATTCATTTTGTCACTACTTGGAAATAATTTATACTTCTCTTTCGGCCGTTTAGTGGAGCTCTTTTTCATGGAATGCGACATTTTCCTTCAAATTGCTAAGCCCCAAACCCAAGTTACACTCTTTCCACCTCTGATCAATTAATGATTGAAAAGTTTCCCTTCGAATTGTTGTTTCAAGCTGCTGTTGTCAAGTGATCATCCATAATGTAACATATTCCAAGTAACGTACTGTTTGGACGAATGACGTCCTTTTTTATTTTCATACTTTCTTCAATAGGATGAGCAGGAGTTTTCATGAGTATTTAATAACGTTTTTGAGAATTATGATTGAATTTTTATAAAAAAGGTTTTGATAAGAGATGTGAAAATACAGCCCAAAGAAATAGTGTATAATTATTGAGTGATATTAAATTTATCGATCCATGAAGATAGTAATCACTCTATAACATAATTTTAGCAATAATAATTGCTAGTTCTACAAGTACTGGTTATAAATAATTATGTACATCAACGTGGATTGGGTGTGAGAGAGAACCGGCTGCACTCCAACTCCACCCTCTGAGGTCAAATAAATGTAGTCATGCATTGAATTAGTCGTTATACATTGGAGTTATAAGTTGGAGTTATACATTTTGTAAATAAAGACAGAATAACATTTAAACATCATATCATAAAAAATAAGCGGGATTTTATGAGCCAGATGCATCTATTTGAAGATTTTTTTCTGTCTCCGTTTTCTGTTCAGCAAAAAGAAAAACATTCTCGTTTATGCGGTAAATTCTTTAGCAGTAAACTTCCTTCTTTGTGGCAGAATACTCAGTGCTCTTATTGTGATTATCAAATAAATACAAAAACAGACACTGTGCTTCGTGTTCCATTTAATTATTGAGTGTTCAACTGATTTTAGACATTTCTTTTCACATCATTGAACAGTTTATTGGATAGTTATTTATTAAATTATTGATCGGCCTATTGATAGTTGGTAATTAGTCTTTTTAAATTCATTATTAGCTGAACGTTATTGATTTGCTCGTTTCTTATTGGTGTAGTAAGTAATTTGTGTGAATAAATTGCGTGTGTTAATTTCAAGTGTTGCCAGCAGTATTTTAGTGATGGAACTCGTAACAATATGTATCCGAGAGAATCAGTGATTTCTAACGCTAATGACGGGGATAGTGATCAAATTAATATTTTATTAATTTAATTTGATGTTGCCTTATTGCCACACAAACTGAGAGAGAGCTTACCTGAAGCTTCAAGACCAAAAATAAAACATACATAAATTTTCTCTCATGACAGGCCCAGATCATAATGGAATACAGTATGTTCATTGAGAAATCGGGACTCTGCATATCAATATATTCATGAAAAAACTATTATTGCATAGCTATAAGTATTATTGTACCTAAACATAGCCTATGCTTACAAATATTTGGACTCATGTAAAAAAATTGTAATTGAGACAGTTTTGGGCTAAAAGCCTGTAAAGTTGTTTCTTTACAATAAGCTGTATATTGACTGTTTAAATAAATGCATTCATAAATTAAATAATCTCCGAATTATTCCGTACACCAATGTGAAATTCTTATAATTAAATTCTTCATAAGAACGTTCCAGGCAAATTCAGTGAGTGGAAAGGGCCAACAATACTCTGTAATCCTGAAATGAGAGATAAAATTCATGAAAGTTCTGGGCAGAAAACTGGCATTGACTCATGAAATATTCAGTCTGCCAGTCGAAGTGTCTCGAAATTGGCATGCCGATATTCCCAATTTCTATCGATTTCAAACAGTGTAAACGCACACAGCAGTCAGTAAATAGCCGTTCCGGGAAATCTCCTGTCACAGTTTTCGGATTTAAACCCAAATCGAGAAGTCCGCATTTGTTTTCCAGCTTCATTGAAAACGAATCGGAAAATGATTGCACTACACACACTATGAATTGAACGTTTCATTATATTCAGATATACTACTTGATTATAATTGAGCATTAACTCCAATAATCAGTGCTGCAACTTAATTCCTGGATTTTTCATGAATTCCACATTCAAGACTTGTGTATGGGTAATGATGTGAATGATATTATGAACGTTGGACCAACAGTTCCAGGTGGATGTCGAACCACCGGATAAGTGATAATAAATCCTTCCTTGTTCCGACTCAGTGGCGTAACGTACACCCCCGCAGACACCGCGGCGCGGGGGGGCCCGGGCTATAAGGGGCCCCGGAATGAAAATATATTTTTTCAAGAAATGGCCCGTGCTCAGACTGATATATATATTTTTTTCAAAAGAAATAAAACTGAATTACTGAAGGAAGAAGAATGAATTGGCTAATTATTGTTAGGTTTATTGTATACTTTTTATCAATTCGCAAATAGCTTTAGTGGAGGAATTCAGAAGCAGGATGTTGTGACTTCAGGAAATGGAAATGGAGACATACCGAGGACAAAACACTCTTCAAACAAACTTATCTAGACTGTCACAAATCATGTCTCCAAAGTGCAAATATTAGAGGAAATTAATATTATTTTCCCATCGAATTCCTCAATGTATATTAGCATAATATTGTGATGTAATGGAAAGTGGGGGGTTGTGTAGAAATAAAGTCAATATTTTTCTTCATACAGTATTTTGAATTCAGTCTCTTTTGAATCGTCTAGTTAGATGCATGTAGCCCTACACACGTGTCCGATAAATTGTCTTAGAGTAAACCGTATGTATATTAATTGAGTTCGTGATCGTGAGTTTATTATTTGGAGTGCCATTTTTTTTTCATTGCTATTCTATTTTTCAACATGCTGCGTTTATGGTATTGTGATGTTGTACAGTCATGTTTTAGTTATTTCTATTTTTCATCGACTAGTACATTTTTAAACAATGTTCAGAAGGAATATTTATGCCCTTGATATATCGGATAAATTACGTGATTATTGTACAGAATAAGTATATAAATAATAGCTTTGTTTCAATTGTTTCAGTTTTCCTAACACAGTTGAATTTTTTTCTTATAATAGGATCAAGTACTGTATAAGTACTTTACGTTTTCTCTCTTCTGTCTCTTAAGAATAAATTTCTTAAATTTTTTCTCTTTTCCTGACTTAGTAATTTCGCGGTAATTTAGATAAAATGCCCTTTTTTCAAATTTTAACCTGTGTCCGTGTCTGCAAACGAGGCGAGTTCTGAGAGAACACATTTTCTGGGAAAAGGAGCGAAGGTGCTAACAAGGAGGATTTGAATGTGGATCCTATGGAAGACATCAATTTCAAGGTTTCTAGGTTTCAAGATTAATTATTTATCTGTGATGTTTTCCATGACGAAATACTTAATGAACAATCTAATATTGAAACTGACACTGTATTTCACTTTTATATACTGTATTGTTTTACTCACTTATATTGGAGATGCTTGAGGTATGCATTTCACTTCTGAAAAGTGACAAAGGCTGACGAAGCTTTTTTTCAGAAGTAAAATGCATCCCTCAAGCATCTCCAATATAAGTGAGTAAAACAATACAGTATATAAAAGTGAAATACAGTGTCAGTTTTAATATTAGATAATTATTTATAACATAATCAACACTCAACTATTTTCATCTTTCAGGAGCCCGTAGGCCATAATCATTAGAATAGCCCCCCTTGAAACATGATTGAATTTTTAAATTTTCTTAGATAAAAAGGTGTTTTGCTCTTACATAATTATAACTGCCCAAAAAAAATCATTCAAGTTTTTATGGGAGGGGTGACAAGGGAGAGGGGGGATATTTATATGATTTTGAGGAGACGGGCCCGGAAAATCGGTTGCGGGGGGGCCCAATTGGAAAACGTTACGCCACTGTTCTGACTCATAGTAATATTGTTAAACGACTTGCTCCCACTAAAAGTTATACTTGAAATAGGATCACATGAATAGGAAGTGTTGGATTGAGATTGAACACAAGGTTCCGAAACTATGATCAGAACTATTTTTCTCAGCTTATATCCGTATCAGCAGGTACATTGTAAGTCTATTCGTACATTGAATGATAAGGGGAGTTACCTGGGAGAGTCATTCATGCAAAAGTTTATAATTTTCAAGTGTTTGGTTGAAATCGTAAAGTTGGATTTTCTAGACCAAATTGATGCGAGTCAATTCACTGATGATTTCATCCAACTTCATTCTGCAGAACTCACAAAAGTAAGTTTGCTTTAAAAAGAAGAGAGAAAGAGATAAAAAGCAACAGAAAAGTCTCAAGTAGATAGATCGCAAGTCAGTGACTGCGGTATATCTGTCAATTTGTTAATATTTTTTTAAACTTATTCATGTACGAGTCTTAAAAATCTCCGCCACAAAGCTCTACTGATCGATGAGGAACTCTGATTGATGAGGAATAGCTGATTCACCTTATATGCGAATCTCGTACATACATATAAAAGTCTATTGCCCGGTTTCTAGGTCGTTCATTAAGTTTACTCACAGCTGGAGCAATGGGTTAACATTGCTCCAGCTGTGAGTTAATGATCCATTAAACTTAATGAACGACCTAGAAACCGGGCATATGTGTAATGTTGTTCCCAGTATACTCCGAAACCGCTGAACCGATTTTTATGAAAATTTCAGGCACAATGTATAATAGTCCCGAGATGGTTCCCGTGAAGTTTGGGAGTTCAAAAGTCCTCGCTTAAGATCACAAAAAGGAGAAATCTATCCTTAAAGGAACAACTGATAGAAGTCAACAGTTTTTAATCATAGCGCCCCTTAGCGACGTTATTTACGCTGTCTGGAACGCAAAGACTTTGCATATACCGTGTAGGCGGAGCCTTGCAGTCATGTATATGACTGGGTATGATGAAATGTAATATTATGCCGTGTTGACGACATCTGTTAGAATTGTTCATCTGCAGCTAAAATTTTGAAATTTGAAATGTAACCTCAGTGGGAGGCGGCGAATAATAACATAACAAACCTAGCTTCTACCCTAATAGTAGTAGGAGGTTTAAATTTGAAATGTTCATTCAGAGGTGGTGAGTAAGAAAACAACGAAGAATCAGATGGAAGAGCCCTAGGACTAACTTCTTTCGCTAATAGTCCTAGAAGGTTGCAATTTGAAATGTAACCTCAGTGGGAGGTGGCGAATAATAAAATCAAGGAGAATTTGTTATGAGATCGCAGCAACTCGCGTCGGGCCAGCTAGTTTAATCGATTAATATCTTAGACATTTCATCAACTTTGGTTTTCCAAATTATAAAGATCAGATATCAAATTACTGAATCTAATGACTATTATGATATCAGTGGAAGTACGACGAGTTTCCAACAACGCCAAAAGCCATGAGAATGAGCTGTTACAAGCTGAAGTTTGGTGCGAGTGGCGTGAATTTAATTTGGAGTTGCGCTAATTAAGTTTCCACTTCTCGTTTACGCTTTATGCTTAGAACTAGCCAATTGTGGTTTGTAGAGCTCGTTTAGTGAATTGCAGATAAAAATTTCCGCCACTCAATCCAGAACAGTATTATCAAATTCACTTAACTGACCACATAAAGACCAATCAGTTCTCGTATCCTTTAATAGATCTACTGGAATACAAAACTGTGATGTTTTTAACAAAATCGTAATTATTTTCATCACTACTTTGAGTGAAGAGCTTATAAACTTGCTTATTTTCACTCTATTCCATTTCATTTATTCATATTTTACATTCAAGTAATTGCAGACTTTATAGGCACCATTAAATCAATTCAAATAATTATTATTCTGCCTCATCCTAAAATCTGCCTTTAAAAAAATCGTTATATTCTTTAAGGTGCGTCCCAAACACCGTAAAAACCTCCCTCAAGTAGTATCAGACCTTAACAAATTGTGTCGTACTTCATGCCGTCGCGTAACATCTTTTCATCATGTTGCGGGACGATGTTACGATTGGCTGATTACGAATTAAACTCCGGGACGGGCTTTTTCGCTGTCTAGACGCACCTTTAGGTTGCTAAATCTGTACGGTACAGATAACATTTACAAAGATTCGCACATATGGCACTAGACTGTATAGTACTAGTCTACTAATACCGATTATTTTTATTATTTATTATTATCATTATAATGATCTAGTTGCTTCGGCCCTATTACTAGTAGGCTAATGGTGCAATCTGTAATTCCGTTTTGCTAACTAAGATTTTGCTGAGGAGATCATCAAGGAAGTGAAGGTGTAAAATATTCACACATTGACAAACCTGACATTAGCAATGAAATTAATTAGAAGTGTTTCGGTTTTGTTCATAATAATAATTATTATTGCTAACATAACCAATCAGAAAAAGAAGTTTAAAAATTTATTTTTTCATATCCTTGAACGAATATGACTTGCGAATTTTCTTCAATCCGTACATTGTTTCATGGCAATATGAGGCAATGTTATCATTTTACGATGTCATACATGTGACCGTACGGATTGAGATTTCATCGTTTGTTGTTAGAACAAAGAGTAACTATAAAATACTAAAAACATGTCAATGCCCTGCCGCATCCTAACCCCTTTTCCTCATAAAGCCACAGTTGCATCCAATGTTGTTTCAGAACATAAAAAATAAGCTCTAGTCTTGCACGTATGGTAAAAGATTTTTAGGGTCTCAACTTTGCTCTCTGGTCAAAAAAAACTGGTGTACGTTCCACACTCAGCAGTTAAGGGGAGGTTTCTTTGAAAGGGCTAATAGTTTCAAAATTCTTATTATATCAATTCCAAGATTTCTTACATAAGAGTTTCTCCTTCAACTCACCAACTTTTTCAACAAACGCTTCTGGAAAAATCTGTGGGAAAAGGGTTATGAAATTTCCACTGTAACTGGAAAAATGAAAGTGGTCATAATACGAATATGTATTGTGTATTGTACTACCAAAAAACGGTCCCAATACTTGAACCATGTTGAAAGTTCATGTTAGTAGTGTCATGTAAAATTTGATTGGTTTTGACAAAATGTTGAGTATGTTTGGACTTAATCACCAAAGTGTATTTTCATTTAAAACTTCATGCTCATTTCATTCTACAAATACGGGTCGATTAACGACTGCATTCCACATCCAGCATGATCGGCTCTGATGCCAATTTTATGGTAAAAGTGAATGTGCATGAGTTGAAGTCAAGACCATGTCAATAACAATGAAGTGAGGATCATTCTTTCTTTATCAGTCCACTCTGTATTTTAACGTTTGGAACAGAAATACAGAAATATCTCTTAGTTCAACAAATTAGTAAAATTTAAATTGAGCAATAAATTCGAAGTTTTATTTTTCAAATTTTTGGCTAATAACTGATCACTGGTTTAAAAACTGGAACTTTTGTTGTGTGATTGGGAAATAGGTAATGATAATGAGCTGAAATATGCTACACATACGTTCCGGACGTACTTTAGAGCATGGAGTTGAAGCTTCTCGTGCATCCCGATAGATAACAAAACTCCCATGTCCCATCCATTTGTCATCAGTAACTACACCAACAAAGCGTTGAGTTCGATCAATACCGGCGATTCAAGTGATTACTGAGCGTGATCACTATTTCAAGTAGGCTAGTATCAACATTATTGAGTGAGTTCAATTAACAAGGTAGTGGCGTTCAGCTTGTTCAATGTTCACTGGGTATTGTGATGGTCGGTTGCCGGAATAGGGGTTACGAGTGAGGGAGGTTCGCTGGCTGAATATCACGGTCGTTATGCAAATGAACAATAGTTTGCTCGATTCCCTTTCATTGTCATCTACTTGCGAATGGATCTCACAACTTAGCAAGTCTCTACAGAATCAAGAAGTTTGTCCTTGCACGAGTTAATTGGTCACAAGAAACCCGGCCTGTAGTACACCTACCTGTAAGTTATGCTTAGTGGACTGCTAATGATGCCTCATGGCTCCAAGGGGACTGGTGGCTAGTGAGAATATTGGTAAAAGACTTCCAGCATACGTTTTCAAGAGTTATTTAGGTTCAATTGCAATAAAAGCAGACAATTACTGATTGGGACTAATAAAGCAAGTCTAACGGTTCAAGTAGTGCTATAAAGATTGGAATTTACATTCCGAGCTTGAAGCTTTTGAACCTTATTGATCGAACAAAGAGAGGTCGCTGTTTCAAGTCGACTGTTTTGCATTTGTCTGTCTGTCTGCCGGTCTGCCTGCTTTTGTAACGCATTTCTCGCTTAACTCGTGGACCAAATTCAATGAAATTTTTAAAAATGTCCAGCGATGTACGTGTAAGGATTTTCAAAATTTGCTTGTATTTAAAGAATATTTAAAAGAAAAAAAAGGAAAGGCACTCAGGTCTTCTTCTATAGAAAACATATGTTTTTTAAATGAGCTTTTCCATCATATGCAATCGGAATCAATTTCAAGATCCCTCAGGCCCGCTTATTCATCTGGTTGAGCCTTCATAACAATAAGGTTTGAGAGAAGCAGATCATTTCAAATATTTCAATTAAATATAATAACATGATTACTAAATAAATGATAATTTTAGGTATTTAATTAACATTGTTCTATAAATTTATTCATTAGACTGTAAAATCTGATCTGAGCAATCAGCTTTCTGGAATAACATAAGCACAGGCCGAATTTAAATAAAAATACAGCCTTTGTGATGTGATACAGAGTGACATTTGGATAACAGTCATGAAATAGACTACGCAAACTGAACCACGGGTTAGGTCTGATGATTGTGTTTAATTTTGTTATGGTAATAGTTATCATTGAGTACTCGATGAACTGTGTTCTATTTTTACAGGAAATTATCAGGAATTTTTAATAATACTCCGTTAATGCGGTCGAATAGTAGAGTATCAATTTGCACTCCAATTAGCAAGAACGAACTAACCACTTGCATAATAATGATTATAACTCTTGCATTGAATTGCTACAGTGAAGTATTGCATGCTCTACAAATCCTTCAAGATTTTAATAAAATAATATTCCAGTATTATATTGAGTTCAAAATTTATTACAGGATACAGGATTGTAGACGACTGTGACATTTCAATCAATAAAAACAGTTAAGATAAAACTATCGGAAATTCTGTAGCAGCATCAAATTCAAATAAATTTTTATGTTTGCATTGTGCTCGATTATATTTTGTAGATCTGTTCCATTTCATTGGTTTTGATATCTATAATAATTATTTAAATGCAACTATTCTATGAATTATATATTTTCTCAGATTTTAATTTCTTTTGTTGTCTGTTTTCTCTGCAGCTATAGGATCTCCTCATCCAAGAGATAACCAATTGATAACAATATAATAATATATAACCATATTCATTGGTCAAGTGCTCTATGAACCATTCTCCCTGTACCTACAGTACCAAGTGTTCATTATTTGTACAGAGCTCGTAACAAGTCATTATTCCATCAAGTAGAGTACAAGTAACGCTACTGAACAGTGCATTGTTTGGTAGCCACGTGGAGCGCTTGTCTCTCATAAGGCTCCGCTGCTACTCCTACGGTCATGAGCTCGATTCTCGTTCAGCCTTGAATATTTTGCGTGATCTTATCACATTATAACCCACGCACAAACTTCAAGACTGATGTGGGCACCATCCGACACAAAAAATAAGTGTGACTATTTGGAATTAGATCATAGTTCGATTGAAACAGATGACAACAATCATAACTTTCTAAAGATTAAAGAAAATATAATTTGCAACTACCTGATTTTTCATTATCCATTCCATTTTGAGTAATTTATCAGCAATTGTGTCTGCTATTCATATATAACTATCACATTCAATTTCGGTTTTATCATTCACATCTCACACAACGCCCACCAAGTGCAATACATTTCTCTCTTTTTGTCATTCAAAGTAATTCAGCTCTCGCAGTGAGGAAAACGTGAGGATCAAGTTGTCGGTCACAAAATATGAAGGAGGAATAGAGAAAATGAAACACAGTTGCGACAGAGACAGAGAACGTCCGATGGCCCTGGGAAGAAAGGGATCAAGCACTGGGAGGAGAATGATGGGTGGCTTAGGCGAGGAAGATATTTCTCCTTAATTTGCTCCAGGGCTGAAGTGCGGACAAGAAGTGCGCTTGAGAAGGGGAAGGGCGAATAATAAACGTCCAATCCTCTGCGGTGACACAGTCCTCCAATTTATGCATCTTTTTGCTCGGCTGCTATTCCGGTGATATTTCCATCCTCGATATTTCCACCGTAGGCGCAAACAACAAGTGGGACAGCTTGTCCCTGCAGCAAACATTTCCTAGAAATCAGTTCATAGCACTCTCGATTCCAATAATTATTTCTATTGTGCAATGACCCAGATATAAAACACATGACTTAACCCATGCCAGGGAGGCGGGCACACCCTATCCTTGACTTCATAATTATATAATGAGTATATACTCATATATTCATACAGTGCTTACTTCCCAAAAAAGTGTAACTAATGTCAAACCTGAAGCTAAACTTAGTTCAGAAGGAATTCGGGCCTCTGTAATTTGATAGAAAAGTCAAATATAAAGACTATTGAAGATGTCCTTGGACACCACTTAAGAACAATTCTCGGGTCAGCTTTCAGGTGATAAGTAAAAAACACAATTTTTCACCAGACAAAAGAACTTTATAAATATGAAATGAAATAATTCTTGTTAGGCGGAGTCAAGACTATAAAGTCTTCTCTACCCCTCAACCTTATGATGCTTAAAAACGTATGTTCAACTTTGCATATGCTATGGTCCCTATGAAAAATTTAAAAAACCCAACATGATTTGGAAATGTTTTATTTCTACAATATCAGTGAGCTGGAAACAATTGCTGGGAAAACAAGATATTTCTCATTTTTCTATCACTTTTTTCTTTTTTTTGCACCGAAAAAGTAGCATTCATATTGTAACTCATCTCATTTTGCACCAAAAAGTAACTTGAGAAAGTTTCATAAGAATGGAGGTCTAGGAATGACTTTACAGATTTGGCAAATTGACAATTATTGTCAGTAATTTTGATAATTACTAGTTACAAACCGCAAAATCGACAAAATTACGTTATGAATGAAGAATTATTATGACAATGGTAAAAGTGCCAGTTCTTTCTTCTGAAAGCGTGAAATGGCTTAAACCCTTTTACTCGTGAGTATAACTCATTTTTTTAATTCAAACTCAGTTATTCGAGTACATAGAAAGAAAGCGTGGCTTATCCCTTTTTCACAGCGGCAGAATTTATAGCATGATGCATACCACAAATGTCTGCCATAAAAAACTCAATTTCGAAAAAAAGGGACTCATTCCCTTTTACACACCGATCCATTAATTGTTAAAGAACAAAAGAAAAATTTCCTCAAAATTGTTGTCCAATAATTTGATGACCAGGAACTTAACTTCAAATTAATTGGCTGTCAAAAGGGATGTTTCAGCCTACTCAATTATTATTCTGTACGAACACAGTTCTTGCTCAATTTGAAATACAACAATGACAACTGACTATTTGATCTATAACAATGCAATGCACAGTGGATGATTCATTTCCAGATTATACTTTGATTTCTATTAAATTCCATTTTTAGTTTTTGATCGGTTAATTAATGTTACTTATTAACTAATTCAAGTTATTTCATAACGTACTGCATCTTAGAATTATTGTAGTCTCTCAATGTGAATATACTACACAAACAATCAAGTTTTATGAATAAATTGGAACATACTGCTTGTTATAATTACGAAGGATTTACCTCGCAAACGCAGAACAAAGTGAAACGATTCGCTAATTAGCAATATTACAGATAACGACTTCTGACTGATCCAATTATTTATATCTAATTATTGTAGAACGGCGCTTGTAAAGAAGAAGAGAACAGGAAATGGCGTGAGCGGTGAAGCTGGAACTGAGGAATTCTAGCTCAAAGAGCTCGGTAGAGGAAGAAAATGTATTTAAATTTGTACAGAACGAGGATAATTAGTATATCTCTAAGGAAGCTTATCCTTTGCGCTGACAGAAAGTGGCGCTGAACGTCTTTTTCGCCAAGCTAAAGAAGCGTTGCTCCCCTTACCACCATCATACACAGTCTCACACAATCATCCTCTTTCTTCCGCCAGAAGCAGTGCACAATCTGTCTCTGTTCACGTCTTGAGGGACTTCTCACACTCGGCTGAAATTCGTCGACTTGACGCAGTCTACCTTGTGGGCGCCTCCTTTTGCAGGCTCCTCTCTGCACCAACATTTCGAATGCAAAGCGCTTCAGCTTTGCTCGGAATCAAAGTCTTATTCAACTGCGAAGCGGCAGCCAACTTAGAATGCACGCATCCCTCATATTCTTCGTGGAATAAATCAAGGTTTCTCAAGTAGAGAAGAACCAGAGGCGCCATTCTCGACGCAGGTTCACAAGCTCACAGTTTCTACTGAAGTGTTGGACGAAACGCATGGACTTCTGCTTTGTTCATTAGCACATAACTCAGTTTCAAAACTCATTATTCTGAAAGACGACATATTTTCAAACAAAATTTGAATACACACTAAAACAGGTCAAGAATTTCCAGTTTGCATTATAGTAGAATACTGTATGTAAATGCATGTAAATACTGTATGTGAAATACATGGTGTATACAGTATACATAGTGTAACTATGATGACTTTCGATATGAAATTACAAAAGTTATTGAAAATCACAGCGTAGAATTAGGAGAATTGAGAATAGGCACTGTTTTGATGGTTTTCCCATATTTCAATTTCTTCATAGTTGTTTCTTAAAAAAACTCATATTTGTATTTCATCAATGGTGGTGCATCTCAATATCACAAAAACTGATACGGTTATAAAAAACTTATCCTCACGAGACAGGAGTTTCTGTAGAGTGTTTTTATTCTATCTGAAATAATTGTACTATTGCTTTTATTTGGTGATGTATATTTGATTTGATTTATCGGCAAAGTGGATAAACACTTTTTAATTGAATGAACGTTCTTTCTATAATTCTTACTTCAATCATTCAATTTAATAGAGCATTACACATTTTCAAATATCTGTTACGAGCTCAATATTTGATTTAGAAAAATTTCAACAACGAAAAATGAAAAATAGTGTTGTACTGTTGATAAATACACCGATCCCGCTTGCAATACGTAGTTCATCATCATTTTGCTTAAGCACCTGTTAATCAGTTATCCAATAAAATTGCTCAGAGTAATCCGACTAATTGTATTCAACTTGTTGAAAGCTCAGGGGAGCTGGTTCCCACGTTGGTCGCTGATAATGATAGTTATTTCATTCAGTTCTGAGCTGGAGTATGGGGTTGGCAGTGTCCCAGAATTGTGTGCTTACAATGAGAGAGAATTTCGATTTTCACAGTTATGAACGAGGTAACTCCTACACCTCATGGAATAGAAATCTTCCATAGAAAACACCTTCAATAATAATGTTATTGGTCAATGAAGTTTTCATCTGAAAAAATCCTATTGATTGAGTTTGAAGCTTTTGCACACTACTTGCCAATTAGTTACCAGATGAATCATATCTTTTTTTTTAATAATAAAAGTAAGTTAACTTCAGGTTGCACTATACTGCTATTTTGATTGACTCGAATTTCAATTTCAATGGCAATCTTTGTTAAATCCAATTTTCAGCAAATCCCTGTTTGTCCATTAAATCATAGAACCAATCACCGTAAAAAATAACTATTTATATCTGTATCTTCCGGTGTCGAAATAATCTGAAACTGAAGTGGAATAGAATAATTAGTTAGCGAAGGAAGCAGGGAACGAGTGGTATCCAAAGTGAAAAAGAGCATGTATCTGAAGATAGGTATCATAAAATAGTTATGGAGAGCTGATAATTGAAAAGCAAAAGAAAAGGGATAAACCTGAAACGGAATAAGGAGACTAGTCACAAAGAAAAGCAAAAGAAAGCAAAGCAAAATAAAAGGGAGAAACCTAACACGGAGTAAGGAGACTAGTCACGCTCACAAGACATACAAGGAAGAGGTGAAGCAGGAGATACTTATTGGGGAAATTAGAAAGAAGAAGAAGAAAAGAATGAGAAGAAGAATAAAATATTAATAAGCATGTGTCTTTTGTTGGTGGGGAGAGCCTTCCGGGTAGTTCCACCTTGCCGTTTGAGCCATGCTATCGAGAACCTGTATAGTGGAACTACAATTTGATGTGGGTTCCGAACCATCGGGTAAGTGATAATAATGCTTCTAACATAAAGTCATAGAAGAACGGTCACCCATCCAAACGCAGTCTTAACCTGAACATCACGATCGCGTGAAGATCTTTCAGCTGATTTCACTGTCTCAGAAAAATATAATATTATTTTATATATGTAAATTCATTTCATCTCAATACTCTTTATTTTCAAGCCTTCATTTAATACTGTTAAATGATAACGCAGATTTCCAAATGCCTACAAGTGGCCTGCTGCTTCAGCAATATCAATGCCAGTGACATGCTGCCCAAGTTGAAAACGAGTCTCAATAACCTGCAATGTTCCTATCGATTCTGACTCTTAAAACCTTGATCGATTTATAGCTTGTTAGCCAAAAAAGGTTTCCAGCGGAAAGTCTATTTGAAACTGAGCAAGTGTTAAATCTATCGAGAATAGTAGTTGAGAAGAAACATGGGTGGAAGTTGCTTGTATTCTCTTTTGCAATACTGGTGTCGCCGAATAGATGGAGCATGACAAGTAAGGAATGTAGCCTGTTAAAAGCTTTCAGGATCTGTCTGTCAGTCACACGGTGGGGGACTTCTAACTCTCAAGTGCGTATCTGTGTCTATTCCAACCTACGGTTTCGCCTATGTATTCTACATAGTGTATGATTGAAATTTCGCGTTTTAAATCAGCTCACCCCAAGCCATGGGCTTTACAGTGAAGAAATATTAAAAAAGTTGATATGATGTAAATTGCAGATCTTTTCACACTTGAATAGCTTAAATATAGCGTATAATGTCGTGAAATATGTATGTCATGAACAAAGCAGATTGAGCTTCTAATACCGAACTATACAAATCCTATCCCTGGAAAGAGTTTTCCAGATTCTGTTTTAATTCTATTATTTTAATGCTGAAAAGTTTATTCCTTGGTCATCCTATTCCCTGGTCATGTTGACTACTAAACAAGCCGTGTGTAATTTCATTTTATTCTATACAGACAAAACAAAAACAAAAATTTTCCATCACATTATATTTACTGAACAATATCAAAATTTTATATTCATTAGGTACACAGAACCTGTATCAATACATAGAAAAAAATATAATTTAAATAAAACTTATCATAAATCTGTATACTACAATTTGTATACTGAATCTGCATACTAATCATGGTTACTAGTAAACTAGCTGCGAGTGAATTGTCGATATGGTTCAACGATGAATAATTAGTTAGCTACTGATCACGTAGAAAGTTCTATGTATGCGGTATCACTATCTCACTGTCTTACTCGCCAATTTTTTAGTAGCCGGCGAGTAGCTAGTAAATTGACCCCGTTTAATCGACGCTCAATTAGTACTGTGCAACATGTGCAAACAGCAGAATTATAAATATTAAATAACCTATTCAAGAATTTTATCTTATCAAATATTCAAGTCAATGTCACTCTGATTTCATTGTCAGAGCTAATAAAAAAACTAGCGATTATTATTGCTAATAATATTTCCACTAAGATCATGTTTTACAATTCTAATTTTTCGATCAAATTCTAGAGATTTATTGATTTTTTTCATTTTGATAAATAATCAGATTCGCTCAAGACTAAAATCGTTTGCGTTCTCAAATAAAAATGTAATCATCTTGGGAAAATTTAATAAAAGCAATGAGAACTTGTGAGGGACAAGTAATACTGCTATATTATTTCAATTCATTCTTTGACCTACTTCCGGTGACATAGCGGCTACATCTGGCAATATTGACACTCCATGCCTTCACTTCATATGGTGAATCTGAATGAGGGATTTCCATGCGTAGGGACATGAGAAGTTTATGAGATGTGTAAACCTAGTGCAATATCCATTCTATTGAAAGGATTTCGAATCTGTAAAAATCGGATAGCCTACTGATCCGATAAAAAGCGGAGACAGTCATGAATGATGACAGTAACTTTACAGTTATATCCATTCCTATATCGTAAACTGGTTATGATTTCACTGATAGAAAATAAACTAATTTTGAAAAATGTCACATAGATGTGCACGTTATTATAATATGAAGCGTGATAATATAATTGAAGCTCTATAATATGAAGCGTTATAATATGAAGCTCTACTATGACTATAAAACCCATTTCTTCCTATCGTTTTTAAAAAGTGTTATTGGAATTCTCAAATATGAATGTGACAACTACACTTTTACCTCGTTTACATTCAAAACAAATTGGCGCTATTTCAACTCTTATTATGATGTAGATATGCTCTACTATTTTCATAAAATTTAGTAACACCACAAACTTGTATACGTTCGAAAGCAAACTGTTATTTTATACCTGTTATCTATAACTGACACCAAGTTATTTTCACTTTTTTATAACCAACAATAAACCTTATTGTTATGAACTTACCGGATTGTTCTAGAACAGCTCAGAGACTGTTAAACATTGAGAAGCTGATTTTGATCACATCTGTCGTATTCCATCATATTTGACAGCGTAATATTTCCATGGAATGAAATAATGTCAAATAGAAGGTGGTAGAAAAAAATAAGGAATTATTTAGTAAACCCTAAAATGTAAAGGAATGGGCTAGAAACTTCCATGAAGCATTTAAATATCACTTGGGCGTGGCCAGTAAGTCTTGTTTGGAGTGTCGTCGTGACAGCAAGAAGCTTAGTGTACCAGTTTGTAATCGGACAACAAGTATAGAGTGATTCGTGGCAGTTCCAGTAACAGTTATTTGCGCCTGACATAAGAAGAGTGTGCATTCTTGATAAGAATTGGTCTTTGTGAGTGTGATTGCATTTAATCTACAACTTGTGTGTTTAGAGTTATTAAGGACTGTGTAAATAGTGAGTGCTGACAATTTTGAGAGTAAGTGGACTGTTATTATTCTATTATTTCAGTTGTACATATCAGAATATTTGACAGTCATTACCATTATCAATAAATTAGTAGAAATCGGCCTGTAACCCATATTAGACATTTATTTTTCAAGTATTAATTAAACTTTAAAGTGATTAAACGTTTTCATTGACTAAATCTGTAGCCTACATATTTGTGTTACTTTTTGTGTGATAAATCTGTGAAGTGTGTTAGTGTGTAAATAAAGTTCTATTGTTATTCTTACATTTTTCCAGCATTATTTTTAGTGGTAGCAATATCGTTATCAACTGTAGTCATAAAGAATTTTGGCAACAATAACTACTTCCAGCACCCTCGTTATACTGCTTGCCTGCCTGCAGTGCCAAGTTTATTTTATATGTAACTTAATTGTTGATGACAAAAAGTTGATGAGTGGAAGATCTCTTGAATGGATTCAGACAAGTTTATTAAAGTGTTATTTAAGAATATTATACAAATAATACTTTTGGAAAATGAACATTTCAATTCCAATAAACGGCTTCGGGATCTCTGGTGGGTCCACATATATTTTCTACCTGTAGTGGACAGGGCAACAGGTTGTTGGGTTGTGGAAAAGTACAGCTATTGTTCCTAAATCTATGAATGCCCATTGTTGGTTACTAGTACGAGAACTGGAACCAAAACTGATTTGCTATCTGAAGAGAGCACGATTTGGAGTAATGTGGAATACTGGGCTACACATGCTGAGTGATAAAATCTCAATAAAATGAAGAGTTGACGGTACATTTTTAAAGAGAATGTTTTGTGGTAGTGACGGATTTCTTGATTTTATTCTTTATTTTATTCTCTTCAAACTCACTTTCAGCTATTTTATAACTTTCAGGGGACAATGCTTGTTCCTAAGAGATAGGTAATACAGTGATAAGATGTTGAAAAGGAGAAGTAAATAATTACTTCTGGCAAAGTGACAATCACAAACTTATGCTATCAATTGATAGGATCTCATTTTCAATTTCTATACATTTCAGCTACAGTATGAGTAAGACAAAAGTAAGACTACCTCGTCCAGTGACTGAGAATCATGTTGGTGAGAAGTTTGAGAAGTTTAACTAGATATAAAAATTGAAGGTTTGATTTGAGATGAGAATTTTGTGTTGTAATGAAAGTTATTAGCAGTTTATTCCAGCCATACCAATTCAGTACTTTTAAATATAGATTAATAGATAAAACTTTTTTTAAAAGGATTTTTATTAGACAATTTTTCTTTTACCAATCCATTCCATAAAACCTGTAAGGACATTGAAATACTTACAAGAAAAAGTTACATTGATTACACTAAGTTTTTGTCTCACAGCTCCACAAAATATGTACTCCTAAATGTGCGCTCTATAGTCAGCACCAACAAGAAAGGCTCAAAACTAACGAATTGGTCAAACTTTTCAACTATTATGGAACAATAGAAAAAGGATGAAGGAAGGAATATTTCCACCTTTACAAACAATAGGACAACCCTTTCCGATCCCATCAACCTGTTGATTTGTCTAACTCCAGGTAGAAAACACATGTGGACCCATCACAGATCCCAAAGCCCAATAAACACTTTTTTGAACGTCTGAGCATCACTAGTTACATATTGACGTTCTGATACCTTATACCTTATGGTTACATCATATTTGAGTATATAATAAATATTGAATATTTTCTTATTATAATAAATCAAATGTAAACTTGAATCAATCACTTCGACAGACAGTCATAATTCTGAGTACAGAAAAGTAAAGAAAAAATATACAGTAATTTTGCAAAGCATTACATCTTGAGTGATTCAATATCATCTTGCATCCCAAAGCAAATGTGTTAGGCAATTGCTTCAAGTAATCTCAATTTGTTGTCCAACCAAAAGTAAAAGAAAGTATAATTACCGAACGCATTTAAGATCTAAATTTAAGCGATAAATTTTTGTTTCAATTTAAGCCCCCTGTTTAGCCAGACCTCCAAAATAAAAATTATAATAATATTGTTAACTTCTGAAGTGATCGGAATAAAAGCAATCACCGAATTACTAGTATTACTATTATGAAGAATTTATTGTTTTCATTCCACCAGAAATTTACAGTACTAGAAGAGTACTCTCATGGACACTGAGAAAAGAGTAATGTGAGTCGTAATGATCTCATCCTGCATTAGAAAGAGAAAAATATGCATCAGCGGAAAAGCTTTGATTTTTCTTTGTTGAAAGCTTGGAATTTTCCCTAGTGCATCAATCACAACCGGCTCAATTCTTCTTCTATTGTTGCTCAAGATTTTCGTGACTCGTCTTGCCTGCAGTGTTAAAGGAGTTTCTCTGTTTACTGCTCGTTCTTCCTTCACAGAAATATTGTTTTCAAGAATTTTGACATTTTCAAGTTTAAAAAATAAATCCAAATTTGAGCTTAATGAACAAGTAATACGACAGTAGTGAAATATGTACATCGTTATTAATTAATATGTAATTAAAGTCTTAGAATTATGTTATCATTTTTTATAATAACAAGTAATACATCGACTGGAGTGAAATTGTACTATTTTGAACATCGTGATGTAATTAAAGTTTTTTAATTATGTTATTGTTTGTTAACAGCATGTGCTTATCCAATAATGAGAACATAATATTAACTTAAACATTTATTATTTCTTATATGAAGAGTAGGATGACTTATCTTTCGGTGAAATCAGGTTGATTAATTTGTGGATGACATTAAATCCTTGTATCGTGGATCCTTATGAAACTTTCAATTTGATTTGAATCTAGGGAAATAAAATCAAAACTTCTTAGCCAATATAGGCTATAATTACATTATCTTCATAGAATAACTCAATTATTTCAGAATATTTATTATCAGTAATTCTTTTATTTAAAAACTATGTGTTGAGGCTGCGTCTAGTTGGTGTTATTTATAAAATAGATTTTTTTTAAAAAGATGTTTATTTTCAATTATTGTTTAACAAAAAAAGTCAATGAATGTCAATAACTGAACTTTATCCAAAAGCCGAGTCCATTGTAGGAATTTACATTTCATAGTATGATTAATGTGATACAATAATTTAATTTATTCTAGTCATTCCTTCAAGTAAGAGAGCGCCGCATGAATAAAAAGTTGTTAAATAACTAGCAGTTTACTCTCTTTGCATAAATGTTTAGAAAATGGATATATTTAAAATTTATTATTTTAAGTATACGTTTTTCAGTTGTTCGTGGAGGTTCAATATGAAGCTTGAAGCTCACGAAACAAAATTATGTTATACCCTGAAATAGATTTTACCAAAATTATGTTATACCCTAAAATAGATTTCACCAAAGAATAATAAACTGTTTTTCAAGTTTCATAGTCCAGGATTTTGCGAAGCAAGTAAAATATAAAATTGCATGATTATTACACTCGAGATTATCATTCACTATTGTGCTCAATATGTTATTCTAGCAACCCGTTGAATAGAATATTAATTCGAACGGATAAGTAGTATTTTTGTTTATTATTATTAGTATTTATAATATAATAATAATTTACATCATTAACTTGTCTAATATAAGTTAAAGTATTTAAATAAAAAGTCAAATTCTATTTTCGAGGTTAGGTGTACCGATATTGATAAATTTTCTTGTAATTAAATAGTCTCAAGTTGACAATTGTAATAAATTAAGTAATATTTCATTAAACATTTAACTAAAATCAATTGAAAACAATTTTTAGCTAGGAAAATGAGTCCAAACAAGGCATCTAAATCTAATTGTTCAACTAAAACTCAAGTAGCTACGCGATCTCAGCAATTATTAACGAAAAAATCTCCAACAGCTCTTAAAGCTACTGTAGATGTAGAAGAAAAGGTTGCTAAACTATTGAGTGATCACACCAAATTGAAAACAAAATTAGAAACATCACTAAAAAATTCTGAGGAAGAACGAATAGGGTTAGTGGATCACATAAAATCTCTGGAAGTTATTATAAAATTGCAGCAGGAAGACCATAAAACTGAAATACTAAATCTCACGAGTCAATGTAGGTCTATGTCAGAGGAAATCGAAATATTAAAATCAAAAATAAACTTGGCTAATGTAAGATCTGAACCTCTGATCAATACAAAAAAAGTAGAACCTAAATCAAATGGGGAAAAAATAAATAGAAATGGTCAAACAAAAACGTATAGTCAGGTTTTGCAAACAGCAACCAAAACTAAAGTAAGGGCAAATAACGATAGGAAAGGTAGAGTACTGCTCTTGACATCCAGTCATGGACGAGACTGTAGTGACCTACTAAATAAAAGATTAAAAAATAAGTATGAAGTTCAGAGCTTTTTCAAACCAAGTGCCCCTATAAACGCTATCGTAGAGTCAGCACAGGAACAAACAAAAGATTTTGGTAAAAACGATTTTCTAATAGTACTGGGTGGCTCAAACAATATAAATGAACCTAATCTAAAACATCTTCCTGAAATAAATGAAAAAATTAAAGAGATTGTGCCACTCAGCCAAAAAACTAATGTAATAATAAGTACAATTCCGTATAGGTTTGATAGGCCAGAGCTAAATGAAGCCATTAAGTCAACAAATAAATCAATTCATAATACAATCAACAGCCTAAAAAATAAGAATTCTAAGCAGTTGGGGATTTGTTTTCTAAATGAAAGGCTGAAAAAACAAAACTTCACTAATCATGGTCTACATCTAAATCAATCTGGCAAAGTAATATTTTGTAATAGGCTGGCAGAGCTGATTGAAAGTCGTTTGCAATCTACTGTCAATAATTCTCCTAAACAATCATCTAACGAACCTTTTTTAGTAAAGTGGCTCAAAACCGGGAAGGGAAACTAGTTTCAGATGATAAATTCATATCTTCAATTGTATTAAAAGACGTTAATCGATCAAAAAATCAGGATAGCATTAGTGGAAGGAACTCTTGTAGCAATCTGATAGGCTCTCAAGATTCTAAGAGATTAAGTAAATCTACTTCAATATGCAAAAGCAACGATAAAGTAATAAGGGATGATAGGGAAGTACCGGTACTCACTGTGTTCCATCAGAATATTCAATACATTCGTAACAAAATAGATAGAATCGAAGTATTTTTTAAAGAAGAGGCTCCTGATATAGCTATTTTCACAGAGCATGGTTTAAAAGAAGATGAATTGTCACAACTTAATATTCCAAACTATTCATTGAAAACGTCGTATTGCAGGACATCTCATCGAAGTGGGGGAGTAGCTATCTTCACTAAAAATGCTAAGAATATGCAAACATTTAATTTAGAATATGCAGAGAAATTTGCTGTGGAAATGGATTTAGAAGTTACTGGTTTGAGAGTAAAAATCGACAATAATTTCGAAGTAGCGGTGTTAGGTATTTACAGGTCACCAAATGGGGAATGGAACAATTTTTGTGAACTATTCAATAGGCTTTTAGAGATTACTACTACTCGTTTTACAAACGTTATTGTAGCGGGAGATTTCAATACAGACTTTGCAACACAGAATAAAATGACAGAAGATTTAAAGGATATTATATGCATGAATAACTTGGAAATAAAAGTTCATGAATATACCAGAGTCACAAGAACATCACAAACTATAATTGATAACATCCTTACTAATATAGATTACTCTAAAACAAGATTAGGCGGCTCGGAACTATCTGATCATGACTATCAAATCTTAGAGGTGGGGTTGCAAGGTCATAAATCAATTAAAAAGAGTAGAGTAATGAAAGAAATTCAACAATGTGAACAGGGGAATATCGATTGTTTGAAGCAGAATCTGCTACAAGAAAACTGGAGTAGGGTTTACAATAGCAATAGTTTAAATGACAAATATGATAGTTTCATTAATATTTTAAGGTTTCATATTACTATGAGTTGTCCAGTTAAAAAAGTCCCTGTAAAGAACAAATTAGACAAGATTGAAGAGTGGATAACTGATGATATCCTTGCAGAAAGAAATAGGGTTAAAGATGCATATGATGAATTCAAACTATCTAGAAATATGTTAAGTGAAGATAATTACAAAGCTCTAAAGAAAAACTATATGAAAAAAGTGAAAAGAGCGAAATGTAAGAATACAGCTGAAATTTTGAATAATAGTGTGTACTTTAACACAGCAGTGTGGGATGTAATAAACAAAAATAGGCAAGTAACTCTTGTAGATGCTTATACTAGTGTCCCCAGAATAATTAACGAAAATAACAAATATATTGATGATAGTGTAGACATTTGTAATTTCTTTAACAGATATTATCAACTGGTTGCTAAGGATCTTCAAAAATCTCTTAATACAGGTATTAGTGATGCAAACATGAGGAATACTGAGGGGATTCAGAACGAATTAAAATTCCACCCAGTATGCCAAGACGAGTTGTCAAATATCATTGATAGTTTAAATAATAAAAAAACTGTAGGAATGGATGGGGTATCCAGTAAAATTCTGAAAGAATGTAAAGATCAATTGTTAGACCCTTTGATTCATCTGATCAATCATTCATTAGAAAAAGGTGTTGTTCCAGATAATTTAAAAGATGGGAAGATCTTGCCAATCTTCAAAAGTGGCGATAGAGAAAAGGTAGAAAACTATAGGCCCATTAGTATTTTAAATGTAATAAGTAAAATTTTTGAAAGAGTAGTTCTAAATAGGTTACTTCTGCACCTTCAAGAAGCTAACTTTATCTGTGATGAACAGCATGGCTTCCAGAAAGGGAGATCAACAAAAACAGCCATAGTTTCTCTAGTTGAAAAACTAATAGATATATTAGATTCAGGTGATAAAGCTACTGCAATCTTCTTAGATCTGTCAAAGGCATTTGATTGTGTTAATCATAGAACTTTATTGGAAATACTGCAAAATGTAGGTGTAAATGGGGTTGAACTGAAATGGTTTGAATCATATCTTATTGGGAGAAAACAATGTGTAGAACTAACTACAGTAGTTGGTAATAGTATAGTAAAGAATAAATCTAATAAATTAGAGGTGCAAGCTGGAGTGCCTCAGGGGTCAATACTAGGTCCATTGCTTTTTTTGTTATATGTCAACCGTTTACCTAAAGAATTAATTAGTGGTAGAGCCCTCTTATTTGCTGATGATACATCACTCATTTTCAGCAATTCCATTCTAGATAATTTAGAAATAAGTGCCCATATAGGTGTGCAGTCCATTGTCCAATTTTTAAACCAGTTGAAATTAACTATAAATAGTAAAAAATGCCAATACCTTCAATTCAAAAACAAACATAATTTAAATGAAGATAGGGCTATAAACGTGTTTGTAAACGATAATCAATTAGACCAGGAAGAAAAAATTGCATTTCTAGGAGTTATGTTGGATAGACGATTGACCTGGACTCCATACATTGAGAAAATATGTAGTAAAATTTCATCTGGGGTATTTGTCCTGCGACAGCTCGCTAGATTGAATGACAAAAAGTTACTTTTTACAGCTTACCATGGGCTTTTACTGTCACATATTAGGTATGCTATCTTAGTATGGGGTAATTCATCAAAACAAAATCTTGATAGGGTGTTTAAGATCCAAAAGAAAGCGGTTAGGTGTATAGAAAGAGTAAATAGATTAGATTCATGTAGGCCGTTGTTCAAGAGACTTGGTCTCCTAACTGTACCCTGCTTATATGTGTATGAAGCTACTTTATATGTAAAAACGAATGATATTAACCAAAATCTTGATGTACATGATTATAATACAAGAAGCCGAGGAGATTATCACTTGGTGAGTCACAATAGTAGCCTATTCAAACAAAAACCTAGTTATATTGGTAGGAAATTCTACAACAAGCTACCGCAGTTTTTGAAGAGTCTTGAAAATATAGAAATATTTAAAAATCAATTGAAGAAATATTTAGTTGATAAAGCTTTTTATAGTGTACAAGAGTTCCTTTCACATCAAAATTAAGCCTCACCTCAACTAATTGAAGTAATTATGGTATCTAGTGTATAATATTGTTGATCTGACTTGTCTTATACTCCTTAACTGGAGTCTCCAAGACGTAAAAAAAAAACTTTGATTAAGCTACATCAATTACAACCTGACATGACAAGAGGCATCTATGTGATATTTTTTTTTTTTTTTTTTTTTTTTTGTAGATTACGTCTTGGAGACTCCAGTTAAGGAGTATAAGACAAGTCAGATCAACAATATTATACACTAGATACCATAATTACTTCAATTAGTTGAGGTGAGGCTTAATTTTGATGTGAAAGGAACTCTTGTACACTATAAAAAGCTTTATCAACTAAATATTTCTTCAATTGATTTTTAAATATTTCTATATTTTCAAGACTCTTCAAAAACTGCGGTAGCTTGTTGTAGAATTTCCTACCAATATAACTAGGTTTTTGTTTGAATAAGCTACTATTGTGACTCACCAAGTGATAATCTCCTCGGCGTCTTGTATTATAATCATGTACATCAAGATTTTGGTTAATATCATTCGTTTTTACATATAAAGTAGCTTCATACACATATAAGCAGGGTACAGTTAGGAGACCAAGTCTCTTGAACAACGGCCTACATGAATCTAATCTATTTACTCTTTCTATACACCTAACCGCTTTCTTTTGGATCTTAAACACCCTATCAAGATTTTGTTTTGATGAATTACCCCATACTAAGATAGCATACCTAATATGTGACAGTAAGAGCCCATGGTAAGCTGTAAAAAGTAACTTTTTGTCATTCAATCTAGCAAGCTGTCGCAGGACAAATACCCCAGATGAAATTTTACTACATATTTTCTCAATGTATGGAGTCCAGGTCAATCGTCTATCCAACGTAACTCCTAGAAATGCAATTTTTTCTTCCTGGTCTAATTGATTATCGTTTACAAACACGTTTATAGCCCTATCTTCATTTAAATTATGTTTGTTTTTGAATTGAAGGTATTGGCATTTTTTACTATTTATAGTTAATTTCAACTGGTTTAAAAATTGGACAATGGACTGCACACCTATATGGGCACTTATTTCTAAATTATCTAGAATGGAATTGCTGAAAATGAGTGATGTATCATCAGCAAATAAGAGGGCTCTACCACTAATTAATTCTTTAGGTAAACGGTTGACATATAACAAAAAAAGCAATGGACCTAGTATTGACCCCTGAGGCACTCCAGCTTGCACCTCTAATTTATTAGATTTATTCTTTACTATACTATTACCAACTACTGTAGTTAGTTCTACACATTGTTTTCTCCCAATAAGATATGATTCAAACCATTTCAGTTCAACCCCATTTACACCTACATTTTGCAGTATTTCCAATAAAGTTCTATGATTAACACAATCAAATGCCTTGGACAGATCTAAGAAGATTGCAGTAGCTTTATCACCTGAATCTATTATATCTATTAGTTTTTCAACTAGAGAAATTATGGCTGTTTTTGTTGATCTCCCTTTCTGGAAGCCATGCTGTTCATCACAGATAAAGTTAGCTTCTTGAAGGTGCAGAAGTAACCTATTAAGAACTACTCTTTCAAAAATTTTACTTATTACATTTAAAATACTAATAGGCCTATAGTTTTCTACCTTTTCTCTATCACCACTTTTGAAGATTGGCAAGATCTTCCCCTCTTTTAAATTATCTGGAAAAACACCTTGTTCTAATGAATGATTGATCAGATGAATCAAAGGGTCTAACAATTGATCTTTACATTCTTTCAGAATTTTACTGGATACCCCATCCATTCCTACAGTTTTTTTATTATTTAAACTATCAATGATATTTGACAACTCGTCTTGGCATACTGGGTGGAATTTTAATTCGTTCTGAATCCCCTCAGTATTCCTCATGTTTGCATCACTAATACCTGTATTAAGAGATTTTTGAAGATCCTTAGCAACCAGTTGATAATATCTGTTAAAGAAATTACAAATGTCTACACTATCATCAATATATTTGTTATTTTCGTTAATTATTCTGGGGACACTAGTATAAGCATCTACATGAGCTACTTGCCTATTTTTGTTTATTACATCCCACACTGCTGTGTTAAAGTACACACTATTATTCAAAATTTCAGCTGTTTTCTTACATTTCGCTCTTTTCACTTCTCTTGTATAATTTTTCTTTAGAGCTTTGTAATTATCTTCACTTAACATATTTCTAGATAGTTTGAATTCATCATAATTATGCATATTTAACCCTATTTCTTTCTGCAAGGATATCATCAGTTATCCACTCTTCAATTTTGTCTAATTTGTTTTTTTACAGGGACTTTTATAACTGGACAACTCATAGTAATATGAAACCTTAAAATATTAATGAAACTATCATATTTGTTATTCAAACTATTGCTATTGTGAACCCTACTCCAGTTTTATTGTAGCAGATTCTGCTTCAAACAATCGATATTCCCCTGTTCACATTGTTGAATTTCTTTCATTACTCTACTCTTTTTAATTGATTTATAACCTTGCAACCCCACCTCTAAGATTTGATAGTCATGATCAGATAGTTCCGAGCCGCCTAGTCTTGTTTTAGAGTAATCTATATTAGTAAGGATGTTATCAATTATTGTTTGTGATGTTCTTGTGACTCTGGTATATTCATGAACTTTTATTTCCAAGTTATTCATGTATATAATATCCCTTAAATCTTCTGTCATTTTATTCTGTGTTGCAAAGTCTGTATTGAAATCTCCCGCTACAATAACGTTTGTAAAACGAGTAGTAGTAATCTCTAAAAGCCTATTGAATAGTTCACAAAAATTGTTCCATTCCCCATTTGGTGACCTGTAAATACCTAACACCGCTACTTCGAAATTATTGTCGATTTTTACTCTCAAACCAGTAACTTCTAAATCCATTTCCACAGCAAATTTCTCTACATATTCTAAATTAAATGTTTGCATATTCTTAGCATTTTTAGTGAAGATAGCTACTCCCCCACTTCGATGAGATGTCCTGCAATACGACGTTTTCAATGAATAGTTTGGAATATTAAGTTGTGACAATTCATCTTCTTTTAAACCATGCTCTGTGAAAATAGCTATATCAGGAGCCTCTTCTTCAAAAAATACTTCGATTCTATCTATTTTGTTACGAATGTATTGAATATTCTGATGGAACACAGTGAGTACCGGTACTTCCCTATCATCCCTTATTACTTTATCGTTGCTTTTGCATATTGAAGTAGATTTACTTAATCTCTTAGGATCTTGAGAGCCTATCAGATTGCTACAAGAGTTCCTTCCACTAATGCTATCCTGATTTTTTGATCGATTAACGTCTTTTAATACAATTGAAGATATGAATTTATCATCTGAAACTAGTTTCCCTTCCCGGTTTTGAGCCACTTTACTAAAAAAGGTTCGTTAGATGATTGTTTAGGAGAATTATTGACAGTAGATTGCAAACGACTTTCAATCAGCTCTGCCAGCCTATTACAAAATATTACTTTGCCAGATTGATTTAGATGTAGACCATGATTAGTGAAGTTTTGTTTTTTCAGCCTTTCATTTAGAAAACAAATCCCCAACTGCTTAGAATTCTTATTTTTTAGGCTGTTGATTGTATTATGAATTGATTTATTTGTTGACTTAATGGCTTCATTTAGCTCTGGCCTATCAAACCTATACGGAATTGTACTTATTATTACATTAGTTTTTTGGCTGAGTGGCACAATCTCTTTAATTTTTTCATTTATTTCAGGAAGATTGTTTAGATTAGGTTCATTTATATTGTTTGAGCCACCCAGTACTATTAGAAAATCGTTTTTTCCAAAATCTTTAGTTTGTTCCTGTGCTGACTCTACGATAGCGTTTATAGGGGCACTTGGTTTGAAAAAGCTCTGAACTTCATACTTATTTTTTAATCTTTTATTTAGTAGGTCACTACAGTCTCGTCCATGACTGGATGTCAAGAGCAGTACTCTACTTTTCCTATCGTTATTTGCCCTTACTTTAGTTTTGGTTGCTGTTTGCAAAACCTGACTATACGTTTTTGTTTGACCATTTCTATTAATTTTTTCCCCATTTGATTTAGGTTCTACTTTTTTTGTATTGATCAGAGGTTCAGATCTTACACGTTCTTGACGGCTCTGAGAGATATTTTACAGAAAACGCTAAAAATGTTATTGTTGCATCAATTTCAGTAGGCTATCCCCAACCATTAATTGATTTTAGTCACTTCTGTTCATCTGTATTCAGTACTTTGTCCCATGTACTCCTTCAAAAAGTAGTGCTGTATCATCGGCAAAAGCTATGACTCTCTGGAATCGGAATTGAACACAATTCATTTGCAAATATAAAGTGCCAAATAAGCACTAGGACCGTCTCTCAAAAGGTGTTCCAAATTTTATAGTTCTTTCTGCACTTGGATGGTTTTCAACTATGACCTTTTGTTGTCGGTTACTGGCACAAAAGACAATAAGGATTGATGAGTCCTACAGTCACAATATTTACAGTTTATTTATTTATTGTGACAAATTTACAACGAATGTGAAGGTGCAACAGACTCAAGTCCGAAACTGCTCCCTTCACAAATTTTGAATATGTTACATTGTCCAAAACATTGAGGTTAACACAGACTAAAAATCTAAGATGGTTTAGACTCCAGATATAACTTATTAGTGCGTGTTGTTAGTAATTTGTGTACATAAAGTGTAAGTGTTATTTTCAAGTGTTGCCAGCATTATTTTAGTGATAGAACCCGTTACAAGAAGTAACTAGAACACGAGAGGAAGGAATTCTTTTCATGAATTAATAGAAAAACAACAAAAAAAATTTCCAACAATATTGTGTGTAATATGTTGCAAGAACATAAATTTGTACAAAAAGTACCCGTAACCCATAATTTTTACGCAACAGTGCACTGTTTCGACTGTAAAAATCGTTTCACTTTGAACCACAGTATAGACTTCATTATTTTTCCCCAATCCATTCACAGAAACGAACATTTACCCAAAACAGGCATCACAGAGACTTTCAAGTGAACGCGAGTGCATAGCACATCATCCGTGAACCTGGCCTTATATGTGCTTTTTGAAAGGGGAAAGGAGTTTTATTTGAAAAGTTCTGTAGCGAAATTGGTGCTCTTACAACGTTTTATAGTCTCAGCTGGAAGTTATGTGTTCCAATTGGAAAGGCTAGGGTTGCGCTTGCTGAACCCTTTCTATCCAGATTCAATTCTAACAACCGTACTCCAAGCGCCTTCAAATTTGAGAAACACCTCCCCACACAGCTCTTTTTATCTCTCCCAATAGCACAAGAATTGAAAGTGTTATCAGGATCTAATTATTGATTCCATCAACGTTGAAATTATTAGGTACTTCAATTTTATAGTATGCTCATGATCTCCCACTACACAGTCGACTTTTATTTCCGATTAATTTTCTGTTGCAGGTTCAAATTTCCTTAGTTCTCTTGAACAAACTAAAGTTTTACTCTAATTATTAAAGCGTGACAATTTTTTCTCCTTGCTCCTATAATTCATGAAGGTTCACTATTTTAATTCATCCTTTATTCCGTTCGCGAATTCATTTCTAAGTTTATTGCAATAATTCATATAGTCCTAATAATGCTCATCAGTTGTACTGTTACACCTTTGAAATCAACTGTTGTGAAGAGCGCACATACAGTTTTAGTATTTGACCCTAGAGTCAATTTATTTCCGAAACTCTGTTCCATTCACTTAAACTGGGGAAGTCCGTAAGTCAAAGCCCGCATTGAATTTATACCCACGCACAAGTCTCGGACTCATGTGGGCATCATCAGCAATAAAAAAATAATGATCAGCAATAAAAAAAATAGAAAATGATCACAAATATTAGCCATGGTTAAGAGGGCCAATGTGCTTTATCGAGTGTACTGTGGGTCGTCTGACGATGCTCTTAACATCAGAGTGAAACGGCCGTCACGTCATAACGTGCGTCACAATTTCCACTTAGAAGTGTTTTTTAAGTTTTTATTATGCTTTATAACATTGCTTCTTCTGTTATGGTTGTTAGGATAGTGGTAACTTGATTCGATAAAGTGAATGTGGAACTAGCAATCTATTCACTGTCAACCGTTGAGTTATCAACAAATTATTGCTATTATAATGAATTTATGTAAAGTTATTAACTGTCTTCAAGTAAAAGTGCATTAAAATTTTCAAATTATGAGGATGTTTGAAAAGTTCTCATCTCAATGTGCTTTAAGATAGAAACTCAGAAAATGTGTCATGTAAACTCAGAAAATGAGTGTTTTTCATTTAATGATAATTATTATTCATTTCCTCCCTCGCAATTAATTACTGTATATTTTTCTCAACATTATATGACTCATGATTCAATGAGCTACTGATCATTGTTGCAAATGCTCACTTTTAGAGAATGTCTTTGAATTGACATAGAATTTACTTAGTTAATAGTGCAAATTATTACAAAATGTAGTCGTGGTACAGTTTGTAAGCTGTGTCGACCTGCGAGCCGACTTTTCGTAATCTAATTGAAAACTATAAAAAGTTATTAATGATTTCAAAGTCGGCTCAGGTCGACGTCTAAAAACACCAAGTATGGCCCCTAGCAAAGAATGAATTGTGTCATATTTTTGTACCTTTTTGTACCATCTCTGATAACGGCTGTGAACAGAATTTAAAGTCGGCTCACAACTCCTGAAATTTATTTATCATTGTTAATAATGTTTAGTATCGTGTATCAACTTGTGGACTGATCAATTACAAAAATGCACGCATATTGGGTCAAGCATAGGCTACATATTTGTTCCATATCAAAATCCTTGATATAGGAAAAAACATATTCTTCAATCTCTTGTACCATTTAATAGGAAAGGGTGCTACATTCTAAAATGGTTTCAAAACACAAAGATTAAAGATTATTTATTTCCCTGCAAGCATTCACATTCCAATAAACATAAAATAAATTAAACAGTAAAATATTGTACACTATAAAAACAAAGAAAACATATTCCCAAAGCAGGTCATGGGGTATTATCGTACGTAATTAAGCTAAAACAGGTATCGACCTGCATCGTCATATATAGTTCTTGTTGATATTACTTTTAAATTGGAAGTAGTACAAAATTATTCTTTCATCGACTATGATGTTTAACAAAAATAGTTGGAGACCGTGGCGTTATCAATTCTCGAAATACATGCATATTGGGTCAGCTTTGGTCTATAATCTGATTCCGTATCAAAATCCGTGATACAGAGTATGCATACTTTGAATCTCGTCTACCCTGAAATGAGGAGGGGTAAACATTTTGTTGTTGGAGCAAAAAGATACAAAAGTCGTTGAAAACGATGATCTAGTTTTTGTTATGATTTGCGTTTGTCGGCACATAGATTTACACAGGAGCTGTGAGCTGACTTTAAATTCTGTTCATAGCCGTTATTAGAGTTGGTATAAAAATATGACAATAATTTATTCTTTGATAGGGGAAATACTTGTGTTTTAAGACGTCGACCTGTGAGCCGACTTTGAAATCATTAATAACTTTATACTGCGAGTGGTACAAAATTTTATTCTGGCAGTACAAAAGTTACAAAAATGGTACAAAGTTCTGATATCGTTTTCAACTAGAATACGAAAAGTCGGCTCATAGGTCGACACAGCTCAGTTAGCTGAGGTCTGTATGTTTTTCCTATTATTTCTCCAATAATATGGTTATACTGGCGGTACTGGCAGTAATGCTCATGATATTTGGATATTATCATATTCACCAACATTATAGTTACTAACTTTTAGTCGGATATCCAGTTACGGTAATTGAAATATCCATCACAATGGATTTTCAAGGTGCCATAAAAAGTGAGGATATGAGTAATGGATCGATCAATATTAACCCTGGATAAAGCTTTTTGCCGTATTTTTAAAGAACTGGAAAATATAATTTTCCGTTGGCAGGAAATATGCTTTGGTAGTCAACGTTCAAGCCCAAGACATGCGGAAAACATTATAAGGGAACTTTGAGTCTTTTGGCAGGCTTGTCACGCACTTACTTCTTCTTTTGGTCCGGAGCACAGTGTTACAGTTTCCTTCTTATTATTTCTTACTCTTCAACTTTCCCTTCCCTCTCATTTCCTGTCTTTCTCTTTATTTGCACTTTGACACTCCTGATCCTTTCTATATCCATCACTCTTCAACATACTTTTTCAATGATAAACTTATTGAATGTATGCATTCAATATTCAAGAAGGAGATAAATTATTTTTCCTCAAGCAGCGCTTATTCTTGCGTTTATCCTTATACAATATCCGCCACTAAAAATGTATCTTTGATGAGAACTGAAAGAAAAATCTCATGAAAAGTTATTTTAATGTTTATAGTTTCGTTTTTTTTTCTCTACAGCTGGTAGTGGTAGTATGTCCATGCCAATATGTGTGATCTGGTTTACAAAGTATTATATTATGTCTTGTATTGCAGACATGATAATACTCGTAAAATTTATTTCCTTGTACCCACTAAGTACTGTGTACAATCGAGTACAGTCGAATACAGTTAAAGAGCATTTGGAGGTAAACTGTGCAGAGCTCGGCACCAGGATCCATTTACTTCACGAAGGAAATACTTTTTTGATCGGATTTGATCCTGTAATCTGTTGAACATCTCAACCAAAGTGCCTCAGAACTTCTTCCTACCGGTAAATGCTTTAGGATTTACTGTTTCTAAAGTATGCCTGCTAGTCTGCTGTTTCTGCGGATTCTATCTACAAAGAATCTCCGTTTTGACTATGAGATTTCTCTTATGCACTCATATTGAGTGCTGAGTGCTTAGTAGTAGTGTAACACTACCAATCTGCAAAAAATAAAAACTGTGAATTATTAACTATGAATTATTATTGCATGAATTATTAAGAGCTTTTGAAACAAAAACACTATCGAAATCCTCACATTGGGCATGTAGGACATTTTCATCGCCATGTGCGTCGATATTAGTTTTTAATGTGTTCACCTATGTCAAACCAATGTGAATAGATTTCAACTTTGCAGTAGCACTTCTAGAAACTTGGAAGCTACCTTTCATATTGAAATTTATATGCAGCCTTCTCAACAGACGATTTTTTACGGTTAGCTTCAAATAAGTCATTGCCTGAGGTACATAAATTATGAATCATATCTTATGATTTTCCATCCTTATCCCCTACAATCATAAAAAAATGTTGAAAATGCAACTATAATTAACAACATACTGAATTCAATTGCACGAGCATCAATTCACAATGCAAAAAAATCTTGCTTGAAATATTTAAAGATACATTTATGAAAGAAGATGAACTAGTATACAAAGAACTGCTCTTAATTTATTCATGATTCATAGTTATTTCGTAATTTATTTACGTTTATCTAAATGTTTGGAACTGCAGCCGAAGTGTTATGTGTCGACGGGGTCCTTGTACTGCCAGCCGACCGTAACGTACCAGTGACTTTTCATTTATTTATTATTATTTTTTTTTTAGATTACGTCTTGGAGACTCCAGTTATGCAGTATAAGACAAGTCAGATTAACAATTATACACTATTAACAATTGTACTATCTTATACACTAGTTACCATAACTACTATATTAATTAGTTCAGGTGGGGCTTAAATTTGATTTGACAGGAACTCATGTACAATATAAAAAGCTTTATCAACTAAATATTTTTTCAGTTGTTTTTTAAATATTTCTTGGCCCATATATAATGAAAACGTCCTTGGAAGAATTGATTACATTCATCTGCAGAAGACTCTACATGAATGAAGTGTGTCCAAACATACATGTTACGTTATGTCACAATCTATATTGTTCTATCGAAGTATAAGCAATTTGTTTTACCAAAGTTCAGTGGAGATGATTTTTCAGATCTATATATGTATTCTACAGTCTACACCAATCAATACACTTTCTAATCAGGACCACCTGATCTTCAAAATACAGTATATTAATCTCGACAACCCGCATATCTGCAAACGAATCAAGCTTCTAATCATTTTGGAAGCTGAGTCCAATTAGATGAGTATTGATGAGAGGGGAGCTGGTTGACAAAAGAGCAGACTGTGAGATAAAGACTTTACTTCACAAACTAGTGACAGGAGGCGTGTAAGCTTTTAATTAAGGGATTACAAATTCCTCTAAATGGATTCTCCGAAACGACAGACTTATAAATTGGAGGGAACGTAACTAGACTATTACTGAGATTTCCGCACCATCTCTTCAGAAGTGGTATTCATTGGGTGTGGAAGTAAGAACTCATTATCTTACGAAAGACTGAGATTTTAGAGCTACACTTGTAGTTTTATAGTAGCCTACCATGTAGCAACAACCAAGAGGAGTTATGGAGCTGCTAGAGACGATTTTATTCAAGTAGCTCTATACATCAGAAATCAAGCTTTGCTTGATAATTTGAATCAATGGAACCTTTTTACACATCATGAGAAGCCTTACTAAACTCCGGTAGAGACCAGTGCTGCAGCTATTAAAGTGGTATAAATCAAGGTATGGAACGAGACCACACTCTTGATCCAACCAAACTCCCATACCTTAAACAAATATTTTCTCTTACAAAATGATCAATTCGTTCAACAGCATCATATATTACTATTTTATGCTGCTTTTACGATAAATCTGTCCAGAAACTCACCCAATGAGGATCATGAATGTCAAAATACGTGTACAAATGACTGCATATTGCTTTTTATACCTTTTCTCTCCACAATCTGTGAATATGAATCAGATTACCTTTTTTTCAGCTGGCATACGTTGGATACAGATAATGATGAAAAAAATCAAAAGAGCAATTTTCCAGGCTAGATAAAGTATTACACTCTACTATATCTGGGTGTACGGTAAACAAATCCACAAATCAGCATAAAGCTGTGCCCTGCGCGTAGCAATGCAGCCATTCAAATTTTACTCTGGCACGCAGAGATCTGATTGAATGCCTTGTTGGCATCCCTTGAATTATTCATGTTTGAGCTTGTTGCCGAACCAGCTTGCTCTTATCCATTGATTTCCTCATGAGTTTATTGCAAAAATAATCTTGTGAACTGTAGGTTGATCTTCTGCCAAATGCCATAACTTGCCATACTTCACCACTATGCCATAGGGTTAAGTGTAAGAGAGGACCTGCGAGTCCTAACTTCGCCTCAATAAAGACAAATTATCTATCTATCTATCACGCCATAGCTTGAATATACATTTAGTTTGCCTACCATTTGTGTTGAACATCTGGCTTGGAATGCATTAATTTTTATTCAGTCATCCAATACAAGCGATTATTTGCTCCCTAAGAAATGATAGGCTTTAACAATCAATTCAGAATTGCAAAATTAACGGTTTCCTTTATTATACTTATATTTAGATGTTACACAATAAACTGAATCAGAAGTATATTATTGAGTCACAATCAAGTGAATGAAAATAAATTCAGAAAAAATTGTATGTTGCATAGTACGCGCGAGTGATATGACTGTGATTTATGTTACTCCTTGTCAACAACCTAAAATGAAATTCGAGTTATCACAACAGGTGTCTCATCGAATCTACTCTCTGTTATTGATAACTTAGAAACAAATTTATTCATATATTGAGAGTTAAATGGTATGGAAACGATGAACGAGATAAACGAGTTTTATGTAGATATTTCTACATGGCAGTCAATTAAGGCTACTCCTTATGACAAAATTAACGTATAATCCATTTTAATCGCATCAATGATTTGAATGGATGCAGATATTTAATCATTTTATTTTTAAAAACGTTTTTGTACATTAATTTACCAATTATTATAATTTTAAAACAGAGAATGCTGAATTGTTCTCGTGAAAATTAAAATATATTGAAGCAAAATAACAGTAAATATATCAACATTTTTAGAAACAGAGACTTACATTAGCACTAATTTGAAACTATTACACGATATGTGATATTACTAGTTCATTTGTTTATTCCTACTAGGGAATTTGTATGAAATTTCTGCTCACTTCCGATTTTATACATTAATAATATAATGCCACTCTGTATAGTGCAATTTACATTGGGGATTCCTTTAGAGTTGCAGAATAATTTTCTCTTTCAGTGAGCTCTAAATCCCTGAACCATTCAATGAGGGTGAGTTAGGCTTACATGCAAACATTAGAGGTCCATGTGAGAAATTATTTTACCGGTATGTATCACGTATATTCTGTTGGCTCACAAAGGAGCCAAAAATTACTTGGATCGACCACGCAATAATGTTACAGACAAACTCTACGTACAGTGAGAACAAACAGAACTAATTAGAATGTACCGGTCTGAAAGCCCCATGGAGGCACATAAATTTGACTGTGGAAGCTCTTGTAAACAAGCCATACTCATTTATTCATTTTCAGCCTTTGCTAATTCCCCACACATGCAAAAGAAATATAATGCATCTTTCACACACATTAATCATAAATGTAGTATCCTGTACTTCGTTGGCAATTACTGTTTTTCCCCATCACATGCAAATTTACTTTAGGCTTCTCCATTACAACTTATATTAATTTAACTTACTTTCAACTTAATCTATCCTACGTTTCATTTGTAAACGTAAATATTTCAGTAATACTATTTGTTTAAATTATGGTTATAGCAAGGGCAGTCCCAGCTGGAAAGTTTGGGGGAGTCACAAATTAAGATTTTGCGAGAATTTCCTCTCAAACCTCTACCATAGCAACCCATTCAACATGACTCCTTGAACCGCCCTTGCGTAATAGACAGTACAGATGAAATTGAGAGAATTGTAGTACCAATTGTTTACGAATCGTTGTACCTTGAGTAGTTGAAGGCGATAATGATGATATATTCTTCTCATCTCAATAATTAACAAAATACCCCTGTCTCTTGATCCAAATTACTTCCTTTCATATTTTCCTTCACCTGTTGAACATTAACTCTCATCAACTTTGTTCCAAAATAGTACTTCCCCTTTCAACCTGTAATTGAAAGATTAACTATTTTAGTTCTAATAGTTATTGATCAACGTAATAGTAATAATAATAATAATAATAAGCGTATGGCTTTTAATGGTGGGGAGACCCTTACGGGTAGTTCCACCTCGCCGTTTGTGCCATGTTACGGGGAACATGGTGGACCTACTATTTTAGGTGGGTTCCGAACCACCGGGTAAGTGATAATAAGTGATAATGACTAGTAATAGTAATGATTCCCTGAAAAGTAATAATACTAGCACTAGTACCTATACTGTTACATTTTCTTAGTAATGGCGAAGGTGATATTGTGGAAGGTATCCATAATGAATAATAAGACGAAATTGTCACAACCACATTTATTAAAACTTCGAGAAACTAGTTTCGGTTGTTACACCATTATCAATCTCAATCAAACTGAAAACTGAAGTACAGAGAAGCCTTATATATACTGTGCATGGAATGATACTATTGGCTGAATCCAGCAAATAAATTGATGTAGAACTCAAATATCGCTTCCTCAAACTGCATTACAGACACCAATTATCTATATAAATAAAATTAGAGTTTTGTCTGTTCATTTATCAGAATTGTATATTTTTTGGTTATTTCTACGTTTTATACATTAAATAAGCCGAAAATAGTCTTATCTCACTTTTTGTATGTCTGTCTGTCTGTCTGTCTGTCACGGCCCCAAAGGCATTTTACGCGGCCTTCTCCTGAAAAACGAGAGCATCGATCGGGATTTTAGATATATAACAGTATTGAAAACATTATTGACAATGTCTTTAGCTATAAAGAACTAAATTAACTAGAGTAATAAACGTTTAAAAACCAAGTATTGTGCGATTTTGGATACATTTTACGCGGCCTTCTCCTGAAAAACGAGAGCATCGATCGGGATTAAAGTTATTTATCAGTATTGAAAACCTTTTTGACAATGACTTTAGCTATAAAAAACTAAATTAACTTTTTTTTCAACAGAATAATAAACGTTTAAAAACCAAGTATTGAGCGATTTTGGATACATTTCTCCTAAGTTTTATCTTCTTCTATATAAATAAAATTAGAGTTTTGTCTGTAAATTTATCAGAATTGTATATTTTTTGGTTATTTTTACGTTTTATACATTAAATAAGCCGAAAATAGTCTTATCTCACTTTCTGTCTGTCTGTCTGTCTGTCTGTCACGGCCGCAAAGGCATTTTTCGCGGCCTTCTCCTCAAAAACGAGAGCATCGATCGGGATTTTAGTTATTGAACAGTATTGAACAGTTTATTGACAATGTCTTTAGCTATAAAAAACTAAATTAACTTTTTTTTTAACAGAGTAATAAACGTTTAAAAACCAAGTGTTTTGCGATTTTGAATACATTTTACGCGGCCTTCTCCTGAAAAACGAGAGCATCGATCGGGATTTAAGTTATTTATCAGTATTGAAAACCTTTTTGACAATGTCTTTAGCTATAAAAAACTAAATTTTTTAACAGAATAATAAACGTTTAAAAACCAAGTATTGTGCGATTTTGGATACATTTCTTCCAAGTTTTATTACCACATAAGAATAAGAACAAATCACGTAATTTATCATGATATATCAATCAGCTGTTCTCAAATATAAATGGTGGGCCCTTCGCGGCGTTATTTACGCTGTCTGCAGACTTGAGTAGTCGGAGCATTGCAGTCTTTCAGGAAACATATGTCTGGTGAATCAAAGCTCTTCAAAAAACAAAATTTTCTAATTTAAATTTATCAAAACAAAAATTAACATTTTAGGAAGGTGCGGTTTGTGCTAGGCTCTTGGGAATTCGCCAGGTAGCACTATTATTACCACATAAGAACAAATCACGTAATTTATCCTGATATATTAATCAGCTGTTCTCAAAAAATATTCTCTCCGATATCTGTCACTGAATCACTGACGTTCTAAGTTGTTTACTAAGGGCCCGTTCACACAATACAGTTTTTGTGCGGTACAGTAAATTTGCTGTATCAGTTATTTTGCAGTGCTTTCGTTTGCATGTACATTTCATATTGTATGTTCACACAATACTGTTTCGACTGGATCCAGTAAAAAAGCTGTTCTAGCCGATTTCTACATTCGGTTTTGTTTTCGAAAACTGTATCACTAAAATCAGCTGTACCGCAAAATAACTATCCGTATCCGGTGACACATGTATTGTACCGGTAATGGATATGTACAAACGATACGCTTATTACGCTGGAAGCAGTCTTCAGATCGTCAGCATTGATCTTCTTCATTGATATTCTTCAGCATTGATCTTCTTATTAGTGAATTCCAGTGTCCAGAAGTGGAAGATATTAATTGTGAAAATTTAATTTCTCTAATATATGAGAGACCCGCCTTGTGTGACAAGACTTAAGATTAATATAAAAATAATGAGAGAAAAATGTGTAGAATATTGAAACCAGATCTGCGTACTTTGATCAAAATTTAAGAGAAACCTTCAGTAAGAAACTTATTTAAAAAAATCTTATACAAATAAAAAAAATCTTACACAAATAATCCTGGACTGGAATAAATAAAACTGAACTGGAAGCGCAATGGTGGGAGTTGCTGGTCTCCTATCAGGCGCCTCCCCAGGTGGCGGATTGGGGGATGCCTCCTAGATATAGGTGGTACCGGGGAAATGAAATACCCGGGGTGGACCAAAACCAGCATAGAAACTGCTGCCTTGCAGATGGAGGTCAATGGAAATCCAAAGGCTAGGGGAAGAAAACCCCAATAGAAAATTGACTGCTGCCTTGTAGTTCAGCATTGGTTTGTTAAAGGCTAAGGAAGGAAACCTGAAAAAATTCCCTGGTCCTCCAGGTTGGGGGTTGGATGTGGGGCTAACTCCCCCACTCCATAAAAAAAACATTTGTTATGGAAGCACAAAATGATAGGAACGGACGGCCCTCAAGGAATTTAGTAAAGGAACAGACATTTAAACGATCGCTGGATAGGGACCGTTGGCGACAATTACTAGTGCAGGCCAAGCCCCGTCCTGGGTTGTAGGGCCACTGAAGAAGAAGAAGAAGCGCAATGGAAGAAGTAGGAGAGCACAGCAATAAGCAGCAAAGCCGGACCGTGTGAACATCACAGTACAGTTGACGCCGTACAGTAAAAAAACCGTACCGCAAAAAAACTGTATCGTCTGAACGGGGCCTAAGCTGCTAACGACTTCATGATCGTTGCTATCAAAAAAGCCGAAACATATTATTTTTTAGTCTTATTTCTAAACATAATCCGTACGAAGGACGGGCACAATAGCTAGTTACCACATAAGAACAAATCATGTAATTTATCAATCAGCTGTTCTCAAATATAATCTGAATGCTGGGCCCTTCGCGGCGTTATTTACGCTGTCTGCAGACTTGTGTAGTCGGAGCATTAGTCTTTTAGGAAACATATGACTGGTGAATCAAAGCTCATCTTATGTTTCATCAATTATTTCTTTGTTGAAAATAAAACAAAATTTTCTAATTTAAATTTATCAAAACAAAAATTAACATTTTAGCAAGGTGCGGTTTGTGCTAGGCTCTTGGGAATTCGCCAGGTAGCACTATTATTACCACATAAGAACAAATCACGTAATTTATCATAATATATCAATCAGCTGTTCTCAAATATTCTCTCTGATAACTGTCACTGAATTGTTACTGTCATCTAGCGGACTCTCACCTCTCGTTGTGGAGGAGCCTTTTTCGACGATGGTGGGGGAAGCCTGTTTTTCGACATTGGTAGGGGAGCTGAAATGTGCAGAAGCGTAGTCTACGTGAATGGAACGAAGTGGAATGGAAACTGGAATGGAACTGCATAACCAAACCTTTCCTAACCTGGCTAGATGTGACTGAACCACCTCAAATTTACACCACCGACAAATTTAAAACAACTGAATAATTTACAGAGGTGGTTCAGTCCCATCTAGCCAGGTTAGGGAAGGTTTGGTTATGCAGTTCCATTGCAGTTTCCATTCCACTTTGTTCCATTCATGCTGACTACGCTTCTGCGCATGCGCAAAATTTCGCACATGTGTAGATTTAAAAGGTTGTGTTCACTCGGCATGTTCATCCTTTCATATCAATTCATATTATCATTAACTCTAGTTTGACCACACTCCCATAAAGTAACCTCAAAAACACTCTAGCAAACGATCCATGGATCCAAAACAAAACACAGCTCCGCGCTCCACATCCAAACACAGCTCCCTACAACTTCCCCTCTTGGCTCACAGCTCCCCCACTACCGTCGAAAAAGGCTCCTCCGCAACGAGAGGTGAGAGTCCGCTAGACGACAGTTGAATTGTTTACATTCAAAGTTGTTTACTAAGCTGCTAACAACTTCATGATCGTTGCTATCAAAAAAGCAGAAACATATTTAGTCATATTAGTCATATTTCTAAACATAATCCGTTATCTAGTTATCAATAAATATTTTGCTTTTTCACTATCGAGAACTAGTTTTTTCCTCTGTCCAAACATGAATTAATTTTATAGCCAGATATGATCATGAGAAATGATGGATGAGATTAAATAATAATCATTGGGGACTTTTATTTAAAAAAAAAAGCTCAGCTGCTGAACTACTATAAAATTCAGGTTCAAGCCATTTGAATTCGAAATTGAGTTTTCTGTAGAGAAAGCATTATCCCAAATGCAATAAACAAAAAATATATATAATTTATTCAACCCAATCCAGTATTCAAATTATTCTTGGATCCCTTGATCCATCAGGACTGTTGAGAATAAATTCAAAAACATGTTAATTCTAATATAAAAAGTTACGTCAAGTTTTTTTCGTGTTTGTATTTGAATTCCTGCGGAGTTGACTGATGTGATCCATTATAATCATAATTTCAATGCTCCTTCCCATGCGGCTGCGTTTTCAGAAGAAGAATGGTAGCCTCCCAACATCAATAATTAATAACGAAAAAAGAGATTTGTCAGGAAGAATGGAGACATCATTCTGGACGTGATAATGGTCCCAGAGGATCATGTAGCTCTCAAAAAAACATTATTCTTGGCCGCATAATTCTCCTTCCTTCCACCATCCTTGCTATTTGCCGTAATTTGCAACCCTTGATACAGTTTTGACTTGATAGTTAAGCCAAAATCTTCCTGAAGAACCTATTAAAATCAGCCTATTCATCTGAGGGCCGATAGAACGTTGGTGTTAGTACAATAAATCTGCAGCAAACTGACAAACTGCTGACTTTAACAGAAGCTGAACGATGGTTCTCGCAAAGGAATCAATAAATTCTGTCTAGAGCATGCACATTATAAACGTTGTTTTAACCCTATTCCACTCAAGTCAACACATCGCTCAAATTCCGAATACATGGGATCACTAAATCTTCAGCTGTTCCCTTCACTAGGAATATCAATCCTTTCTAGACTCTGCATTTGAATGATGATTTTCATATGTTACCATTAGAAGCTGAGTAAAATTGGGAATTAATGCAAGCTAAAATTCCAATCTCCTAGTATAGGTACTAACTTTTTTTTATTTTTTTTTAAATAAATAAATTTTTATTCAACCAATCAAAATGTGCAATACATTTCATATGACACAATGATATTTCAATATGCAAAATATATAAGCACCCTATACAAAAAAATAAATAAAGTTTTATTTTTAAATAAGCAAATAAAACCTCCCATAGATAAAAAAATAAATAAAATAAAGTTATGGAATATTCAAGACAAAATAAATATAGGATATTAAACTAATAATTATTTTAAAATGAAAAAAAGATGGTTCACCCCTCTCTAAGCCAAGCTTGTGCTGAGGGGTGAGTCGCTTAACCAAATAACTACCTTGGACTGAAAATATCTTTCAACAAACAAAAAAAAACCAAAATATCTCCTTTTCACAATATTATTAACAAACAAAAAATAAACATGGATTAATAAGATTTGAAAAAACCATCATCCTTCTTGATTGAAACAAAATCTCATTATAACTGGAAAAACTGACTTGGAAACTGACTTTTCCACTGACTTGGAAAAAAAACTATAAAATCATTACAACTTTTCAGAAACGTGTACCCTGAACTGTTTGCTAACTCACTGCAAATCAACTATTTAACAAACCAGTGCACCCAAAACAATATAAAAAATTATAACAATAAAAGAAAAAACAAACAAAAGGCTCTTGTGCTAAATCTTCAATTTAATTAGATTTGAAGGAAGTATCGGAGACTATTCTTGAACATAACAAAGTTTGGTAAAGTGGCCATCGATAGAGGAAGTTGATTGAATAAACGGGGCCCCCTGGCAAAAGCATGATCTGCAGCTGCAGAAGTCCTGAGACGAGGCTCCTCCAGGGGCTTTCTACTTTGTCTTCGAGTAGCATGATTGTGAACTGGAGCCACAGGAAAAGCATGTGGTCTTAAATAGATAAATTTCATCAAGTCAAATTCAAATAATTTAGGAATGATAAAAACCTGGAAATCTCTGTATAGATATTCAGAAGGGTATCTAATTGGTTTTTTTAGACAAATTTTTATTATTTTCTTATGAAATATTTACATTTTCAGCATCCAAATTATCTAACAGTTCAGTATGATTGATAATTGGCTTTTCAATTATTTACGGAAATCGTCCGAAGAACACTGTTTGTCCTCAACAGCTTTAATGATAGATTTCTGTTTAATATTTTCAATTTCGTTGAATATCGATTCTAATTTATTGACTAAATAAAGATTGGGAAAATCAGTTTGCCCTTCTTTATCAGAGTCCTTATCGTTGCCACCGCCCGACGCCGAACGAAGACCTGATCTGGTCAACTTGCTTGTCATGATAACAGATAACAATAAATATAGCTAACCTAATCAACTGACACAACTTGTAACTGAAGTTTGAAAAATGCTGATTACTAATAAAAATATTACTCTCACCAAAAAATTCACTCGATATAATGAAAATGCACTATAAACTTAGTATGATATGATTGCAAACTTGCATTACAAACTGACTAATATATCCTTAATATAAAATTCTGAAAGAATGTAAAGATCAATTGTTAGACCCTTTGATTCATCTGATCAATCATTCATTAGAACAAGGTGTTGTTCCAGATAATTTGAAAGAGGGGAAGATCTTGCCAATCTTCAAAAGTGGTGATAGAGAAAAGGTGGAAAACTATAGGCCCATTAGTATTTTAAATGTAATAAGTAAAATTTTTGAAAGAGTAGTTCTAATAGTTACTTCTGCACCTTCAAGAAGTTAACTTTATCTTTTTTTTTTTTTTGTAGATTACGTCTTGGAGACTCCAGTTAAGGAGTATAAGACAAGTCAGATCAACAATATTATACACTAGATACCATAATTACTTCAATTAGTTGAGGTGAGGCTTAATTTTGATGTGAAAGGAACTCTTGTACACTATAAAAAGCTTTATCAACTAAATATTTCTTCAATTGTTTTTTAAATATTTCTATATTTTCAAGACTCTTCAAAAACTGCGGTAGCTTGTTGTAGAATTTCCTACCAATATAACTAGGTTTTTGTTTGAATAAGCTACTATTGTGACTCACCAAGTGATAATCTCCTCGGCTTCTTGTATTATAATCATGTACATCAAGATTTTGTTTAATATCATTCGTTTTTACATATAAAGTAGCTTCATACACATATAAGCAGGGTACAGTTAGGAGACCAAGTCTCTTGAACAACGGCCTACATGAATCTAATCTATTTACTCTTTCTATACACCTAACCGCTTTCTTTTGGATCTTAAACACCCAAACAAGATTTTGTTTTGATGAATTACCCCATACTAAGATAGCATACCTAATATGTGACAGTAAGAGCCCATGGTAAGCTGTAAAAAGTAACTTTTTGTCATTCAATCTAGCGAGCTGTCGCAGGACAAATACCCCAGATGAAATTTTACTACATATTTTCTCAATGTATGGAGTCCAGGTCAATCGTCTATCCAACATAACTCCTAGAAATGCAATTTTTTCTTCCTGGTCTAATTGATTATCGTTTACAAACACGTTTATAGCCCTATCTTCATTTAAAATATGTTTGTTTTTGAATTGAAGGTATTGGCATTTTTTACTATTTATAGTTAATTTCAACTGATTTAAAAATTGGACAATGGACTGCACACCTATATGGGCACTTATTTCTAAATTATCTAGAATGGAATTGCTGAAAATGAGTGATGTATCATCAGCAAATAAGAGGGCTCTACCACTAATCAATTCTTTAGGTAAACGGTTGACATATAACAAAAAAAGCAATGGACCTAGTATTGATCCCTGAGGCACTCCAGCTTGCACCTCTAATTTATTAGATTTATTCTTTACTATCCTATTACCAACTACTGTAGTTAGTTCTACACATTGTTTTCTCCCAATAAGATATGATTCAAACTATTTCAGTTCAACCCCATTCACACCTACATTTTGCAGTATTTCCAATAAAGTTCTATGATTAACACAATCAAATGCCTTTGACAAATCTACGAAGATTGCAGTAGCTTTATCACCTGAATCTATTATATCGATTAGTTTTTCAACTAGGGAAACTATGGCTGTTTTTGTTGATCTCCCTTTCTGGAAGCCATGCTGTTCATCACAGATAAAGTTTGCTTCTTGAAGGTGCAGAAGTAACCTATTTAGAACTACTCTTTCAAAAATTTTACTTATTACATTTAAAATACTAATGGGCCTATAGTTTTCTACCTTTTCTTTATCACCACTTTTGAAGATTGGCAAGATCTTCCCCTCTTTTAAGTTATCTGGAAAAACACCTTGTTCTAATGAATGATTGATCAGATGAATCAAAGGGTCTAACAATTGATCTTTACATTCTTTCAGAATTTTACTGGATACCCCATCCATTCCCACAGTTTTTTTATTATTTAAACTATCAATGATATTTGACAACTCGTCTTGGCATACTGGGTGGAATTTTAATTCGTTCTGTATCCCCTCAGTATTCCTCATGTTTGCATCACTAATACCTGTATTAAGAGATTTTTGAAGATCCTTAGCAACCAGTTGCCATGTGATGAACAGCATGGCTTCCAGAAAGGGAGATCAACAAAGACAGCCATAGTTTCTCTAATTGATAAACTAATAGATATAATAGATTCAGGTGATAAAGCTACTGCAATCTTCTTAGATCTATCAAAGGCAGTTGATTGTGTTAATCATAGAAATTTATTGGAAATACTGCAAAATGTAGGCGTAAATGGGGTTGAACTGAAATGGTTTGAATCATATCTTATTGGGAGAAAACAATGTATAGAACTAACTGCAGTAGTTGGGAATAATATAGTAAAGAATAAATCTGGGGTAATTCATCAAAACAAAATCTTGTTTGGGTGTTTAAGATCCAAAAGAAAGCGGTTAGGTGTATAGAAAGAGTAAATAGATTAGATTCATGTAGGCCGTTGTTCAAGAGACTTGGTCTCCTAACTGTACCCTGCTTATATGTGTATGAAGCTACTTTATATGTAAAAACGAATGATATTAAACAAAATCTTGATGTACATGATTATAATACAAGAAGCCGAGGATATTATCACTTGGTGAGTCACAATAGTAGCTTATTCAAACAAAAACCTAGTTATATTGGTAGGAAATTCTACAACAAGCTACCGCAGTTTTTAATGAGTCTTGAAAATATAGAAATATTTAAAAAACAATTGAAAAAATATTTAGTTGATAAAGCTTTTTATAGTGTACAAGAGTTCCTTACACATCAAAATTAAGCCTCACCTCAACTAATTTATATAGTAATTAATTATGGTATCTAGTGTATATGACTAATGTTAATCTGACTTGTCTTATACTCCTTAACTGGAGTCTCCAAGACGTAATCTACAAAAAAAAAAGTATTACAGTTTGGTTACGGAGACACGAACACGTCTATTCCATGAATTCCAGTCGTACTCCCTTATTACTCTTGACTTTACAATAGTAAGTGTAAGATTAACCTTCTACTTGAATTATTCATGTCGTAACAAGTCTTATTTCCTAATTCAGAGACAAAAATTTCAAAATACATTGGAGTATTTTGATATGATTAGCCAGTTATTTCGTTCATTAAGATTTCGATTTTCTATTCGTGTTAAGATTTAGATATTCAGTGGCATTGCAATTGATAAATGGAGCAGTGAGATCATTATGTATAGAGATGCGAATCTTCTAGCTAGCCCGTAGCTTCGATTGAAGCTGAGCAAAGTATATTATTATTTCCGTTGGAAAAATATTTTTGGGTTGGATAAGTAAAGAGGGAGTTATGCGCACAGTAATTTATTGCCTTGCCTTTAGCCTGCACGTGCGAAGGATGACTGATGATGTCTAAACAGGGTCAGTGAAAATCATTAGTCTCCTTCATCACATTCGTCCACACAGACCCAGCTAGCCTTCTTGTTTTTGTTGAGCGTGGATTGTTCGCCATCAGAACATCCCCGGTCAGCCAATGTTCCAGTCTGAGTAATTACTATCCTCCATTTTTAAAGCACACCGCAGTAGTGTACAGTGCTTGCTTGATTGGTGCAATAATTTTCTGATCACGTAATTGGATTTACATCATTCACTTTGAATGCCTTTAAATATTTGAATAAAATTTTTTTATTGAACTTCATGTTTATATGACTTCAAGAAATCCTCCAAGGCAAGATCAACAGCAAGAGAAAATCAGGTCGAAAAAGAATACATTTGTTAGAAAATCCAAGGATGTGGTTCGGAAGAACATCAGCTGAAATATTTCGAATTTCACCAACAGAATCACGATAGCCATGCTGGTAGCCGACATCCGGAATGGATAGGCACTCAGAGAAGAAGAACGTCACGCCTAGCGTTGTAAGGTAAGCGAATGTGAAATTGGAGAGAATAGAGAGAAAGAAGAGACAATGGTTCTCGGTGTTATCTGCTATGTAAATGTTTACTTTTAAGCCATTAATTACTCTGCTTTTGACACTTTTATGGTGTTTACTTGGTAATTAGTAGAATGTTCTAGTTGTTTGATTAGACATTAATGGAATCTTTTCGAATATTGTAGAAAGTGCTAGTTTCTTTGATTTATTGGTAGAAAAATCTAGAGATATCTCAATTATGATAAAGTATATAAATAGAGGAAGTCTCTTGTAAATGAGTTCAGTCTTGTTTGAGATGTCGTGATAAACAAGTGTGACAGTTAAGTAGTTCAGTTATTGTTCTACGTTGATAAGTGGCAGTAGTGACAGTTCGCGTTAATACAGACAGTGAAATCCCGTTGGCGCTTTTACAAACCATGCAATGAACTTTTGTTGTCTGTAGTTATTATTATTTTATCTATTACTGTATTGACGGACTTGTGCTACATAAGTTAATTGTTCTTCCTCGACGTTTCTTGTTGAGTATTATTGGACAGTTTATTGTACAGTTATTAATTAATATTAGATCGGCCTTTTAACTTTTAGTGATTGATTTTGGTACAGTTTATTGAAAACTCATTATCAGTTGAACAATATCGTGTTATCTGTTTTTAATTGCTTATTTTTCTGTAAGACATTACTGAACAGTGAGTGTTGTGATTAATTGTGTAAATAAAGTACGAGTGATAAATTTAAGTGTTGCCAGTGTTATTTTAGACGTAGAACCCGTAACAATATGTTATTTGTGATTATAGATGCTGTAAGAAATAATCTCTTACCAGATTCAATGTCATAGAATTGCATGTTTTGTAATAAGTGGCGTAACTCAGGTCAATTAAAATGAAATTTTCGTCATACTCGTACATATTCACAACTTTACCAAGCATTGAATTGAGCCGGTCAACGTCTGTTTACAGAAAGAACAGCTGATTTTTATTACCACATCCTTTTTCAGAGTGATAATGGATTTTATCTACGACCATGTCTTAATGTATACATTAAAGTTTCACAATTGATGCCAAAACAGCTGTCTTTTCGAAATGCTTTTTGAAACCCATTGCATAATGAGCTCATTATAGTACAGGCTCTACATTATAACATGGGTTCTGGACCAATCAGAAGCATTTTTGATGGAATCAATATTGTAATTCAATATTGTGAAACTATCAGCTGATTGTTTCACTATCAAACTGCTACACCAGCTGCTTTAACCTAACAATCTACTATAACTTCTCGTATTTGAGATGAGAGGTTAGGTATCTCTGACAGTCACAGGTAAAATGAAATTGTTTCAATTAAATGTATACTAGTGGTCGTAGATAAAATAGTGTATGCAACGATTTTATTTGGCCATTAAAGCACTCATGAGATATTTATAACACTCACATTCGCTCGTGTTATAACTTACATCTAACTCGTGCCTTAATAAGGGTCAAAATAAAATCGTTGCATAAACTACTATTTCCTACAACTGCTCATGAAGTATTTCTTTATGTACTGAAAACTGATTGTAAAATACCTCTTTACTGCTCAGCGAGCGGTAAAGTCAGCTGACGAACGAAAATAGTTATTTATGTATTAAGAGCGTGAAGCGCGACTTTATCGCTTGAGCCAAAACATTTACTGCGTGATGCGTAGTGGAGTGCAGTAATTTTGCAAGAGTGATAAAGAAGGTTCACGCGCGAATTGCATACAATATTTTTCCTAAAACTGCAGTTCTGGATTCCAACACAATAAAAGCTTGTAGTTTGTAACATCACAGACCATGCGCGGATTTGGTTAGCATTCGCCATTGTTGAGGTTATGAGAATTTCATGGATTTCATGATCCACCAATGAGAAGGCATCAAAATCAAAACAGAAGTGTAAAGAAAACAGCTGGTGAGCGTAAAGTACTTTACCGCTTGCAGAGCAGTAAAGAGGTATTAGTTTTCAGTAAGTAAAGAACTACTTTACGAGCAGTTGTAGGAAAAAGTACTTTACCACTTGCCAGCTGTGTTTGATGGCTTCTCATTGGTGGATCATGAAATCCATGAAATTCTCATAACCTCAACAATGGCGCATGCTAATCAAATCCGTGCATGGTCTGTGATGTTACAAACTACAATATTTTATTGTGTTGGAATCCAGAACTGCAGTTTTAGGAAAAATATTGTATGCAATTCATACATGAAGCTTCTTTATCGCTCTTGCAATATTACTGCACTGCACTACGCATCACGCAGTAAATGTTTTGGCTCAAGCAATAAAGTCACGCTTCATGTTCTTAATACATAAATAACTATTTTCTACAGTGACCCAAAAAAGTTCCTATTTTTGCACTAACTGTAGCATTCAAAATAGTCTATTCCTGCACCAGTGTGGGAAAGTAAATTCCAGTGTGGGAAAGTAAATTCCAGTGTGGGAAGTACTTTTCCGCACTCCAGATTCGCAACCTAACAACACAAAATAGTGAGCGTGTAATATCCAGGTTCCCTATATTCTGCATTCAAAAATAGGTTGGCTACTCTGCTTCAGCTGCGAAATAGTAGTAGTTGTTGAAATCGATTTGATTCGAAGATAGGTTATGTGAAGAATTGTCAGGTTATGTATTTCCTGTTTTGTTCTGTTTAAATTACTTTATACATTACTGTAGGAAAAATGTAAACAGAACAGAAGTGTAAAGAAAACAGCTGGCGAGGGTAAAGTACTTTACCGCTTGCAGAGCAGTAAAGAGGTATTAGTTTTCAGTATGCAAACGAACTACTTTACGAGCAGTTGTAGGAAAAAGTACTTTACCACTTGCCAGCTGTGTTTGATGGCTTCTCATTGGTGGATCATGAAATCCATGAAATTCTCATAACCTCAACAATGGCGCATGCTAACCAAATCCGTGCATGGTCTGTGATGTTACAAACTACAATCTTTTATTGTGTTGGAATCCAGAACTGCAGTTTTAGGAAAAATATTGTATGCAATTCACACATGAAGCTTCTTTATCGCTCTTGCAAAATTACTGCACTGCACTACGCATCACGCAGTAAATGTTTTGGCTCAAGCAATAAAGCCGTGCTTCATGCTCTTAATACATAAATAACTATTTCGCCACACTAGGACGTAATGAGCTGTTGTAATGAGCTGTTTTTCATGCGTCATATGGAGGCCGAAAGTGTTCGGTTTCCGACGAGGTCTGTAAACGTTTACCGCACTAGGGCGGAAAAGAAAATGACCTAGAATGACAGCAGATCGTGTCTGGATACAGCAGTCATGATTGTAAAAATGAATCATTCCAACTTTTATGTAAAACAAAAAGATTTAAACCACCAATAAATGTTTATTTTTTATAATTTAATATGTACATAGTATTTAAAATGTCAAAAATGATCACTTTTTATAACTTAATATGTATTATTTTGTAGTTTTGATATCAAACAATAGAACCTTTTTATTCAACCTACAGAGCTCTGGGTGGGAATTTTGTCAACTACTGCAACTGTTGGTAAAGATTACTGTTGGCATAGAAAGGTTAGTTGGTTAGGTTTTTGGTTGTTTTATGCAGTTTTCGTATCAGGAACAGGAATAACAACAAAAAACCTAACCAAGTAACCTTTCGGTGAACAGTTGTATAGTAGTTGACAAAATGCCCACCCAGAGCTCTGTAGGTTGGATAAAAAGGTGATGTTTTGTATTCTTGCTAGTACCATAGCTTTCAAATTCAAAATTTTCATTGTTTTTTGTTTTTTTTTTGTGGTGTGGCGAAAAATAGCGTTCGCAATGCGGGCAAAAATGTTTTGCCAGCTCTCAAACGCTTCAAGTTCTCGACTTCGTCTCGAACTTGAAAACCGCGATCTCGAGCCCGCAAACACACATTTTCGGCCCTAGGTGCGAATATACGTTTACCATACTTGTATGATAATATTGCACTCGAATCTGTCTCGTGCGTTAACTTATCATTTTCGTATGGTAAACACCATTTCCGGCATTTGTAATGTAATATACTATTTTTCTCGCACAAAGAAGAACTGTAACTACTTGTTTTGTATTTAATAATTCAACAAAACTTATAAGTTATAACTCTTACCTCAAATCAAAATATAAATAATAAAAAAGAAACACTTTTATACAAGCTTGTAATTCTTTAGAAATATGGCAGTTAGCTACTCGCTTGTCATGAACTAATTATTTAAACTCTAGTGCAAGATAGTTTGGAAGTAGCAGTGGAGATATCGGGCTTGTCCGTTCACATTATCCGTTCACTTGTCCCGTTCAGTGGCGTAACATACATCCCCGCAGACCACATGAAAAAATATTTTTTCAAGAAATGGCCCATGCCCGGACTGAAATATATATTTTTTTCAAAAGAAATAAAACTGAAATAGAAACTCTGAAAGAAGAAAGAATGAATAGGGACGTCAATGTTTATTGTTTACTTTATCAATTCGCAAATAGCTTTAGTGTAGGAATTCAGAAGCAGGAATGTTGTGACTTCAGGAAATTAAATCAAGACATACCCAGAAAAAAACACTACATAGACACTCTTCAAGCAAACTTGTCTAGACTGTTATAAATCATGAATACGGCTATGTCCCCACTGTGCAAATATTGGAGGAAATTAATTATTTATCCCATCGAATTTCTTAATGTAAATTTGCATTTACGAAGAAATGAGAAGTGAGGGGCGTTGTGTAGAAATCAAAGTCAACATTATATTTCTTCATACAGCAAGTTATATTGAATTCAGTCTCTTTTGAATCATCCAGCTAGATGCATGTACATGTGTCCGGTAAATTGACCTAGAGCCTAGAGAAAACCGTATGTATATTAATTGAATTCGTGATCGTGAGTTTTATTATTTGTCATTTTTTAATTTCTTTTCTATTTTTCAACATGTGTTTATGGTATTGTGGTGTCATACTTTCATGTTTTAGTTATTTCTATTTTTTATCGACTTGTACATTTTTAAACAATGTTTAGAAGGAATATTTATTCCCTTGATAATTATATCGGATCAATTATTTGATTATTGTATAAGTATATAAATAATAGTTTTTTCAATCGTGTCAGTTCTCCCAACGCATTTGATTTTTTTTCTTATAATAGGGTCAAGTTTTAGTAGTTACCGTTATCTCTCTTCCACCTCTTAAAAATAGATTTCTTAAATTTTCTTCTCTTTTCCTGACTTAGTAAATTCGCGGTAATTTAGATAAAGTGCCTTTTTATTAAAAATTGAACCTGTGTCCGTGTGTGCAAATGAGGCGAATTCTGAGAGAACACCACTTCTGGGAAGAGGAGTGAATCGAAGTGCTAACAAGGAGGATGTGAATGTGGATCCTATGGAAGATATCATTTTCAAGGTTTCTATGAAGTTAATTATTTTAATAAAATCATTTCTCATCTATTTCCATCTTTCAGGAACCCGTAGGCTAGAGCAAAAATCATTAGAATATTTCCCCCCTTGAAACATGATTGAATTTTAAAATATTATAGATAAAAGGGTGTTTAGTTCTTGAATAATTATTATAACTGCCCAAAAAATATGCTGGTTTTTCAGGGGTGGGTGACAAAAGTGAGGGGGGATATTTATATGATTTTGAGGAGAGGGCCCGAAAAATCGGTTGCGGGGGGCCCCAATTGGAAAACGTACCACACCACTGGTCCCGTTGGTGTGTTCTTGAAAACTTTAGGCATTCGTTGGACAAGTTGAAACAGGGAAAATCCCAGCTTCAATAATAGTATTTTTTGTTACATGGCTTTCGTTTAATCTTTTTTATTTGCACTATTTCAATCTATTGATACTGATACTGATCACTATTTCTATTGAGAGTGCTGATACAATTAGTTTTCTTAGAAGAAGGAGAAGGAGAAGTAGAAGAAGAAGACTATAAATTAATTCCATCTGAGCCAGATGCGACTCTCATTGCTAGCAGAAAGAACTATTGATTCCCTTGCCAAATTCATTGCCGCCTCTTCAATAGCGATAACAAAAACTCACGAGAAGAAAAGTAAATGTAAGTGACTCCACATTTTTCTCATCCTCATTCTATCTTCGTTTGTCGTTCTCAGCCTATACGCACTCTTTCTTGAAATCGTTTGATCTCTTCTCATACGAGCTAACTCTTTCTTCACTCCATTTCTCTCTTTCTTTCCAGATCAATCCTGTTATCTTTTTCTGTTAGTCTCTGTCTATCTATCACTCCGTCGTCTCTCCAAGTCTTTTTTCTCTTGATAATCTCGAACATCTCCCATCCTTTATCTTCTTAACGATTTTCGCATCGATTTTTTATCGTGACTATTGCCTTACAGAGAGCACGCTTCTCATTGGGTACTCCATTTCACGCTGAAAAAGATTCAAATACCGTCGAAAGGAGTAAAACTCTCAATGGAACTTAATTGAATTCACATAACATCCCTTTATATATCTGTGATCTGCAAATTGAATAAGAAGTCCAAACTGAAAGCTTTCTTCCAATCTCTTCAGCCTCACATCCAATCATATGCAATTAAACGTCAAGCTCTGTTCAAAAATGAACTTATCTCTGACTGATTGCTACTCCTGTTTTCACGGGTTTGAATCCCGTTCAGCTTGGCATATTTTGGGTGAGCATTCTCCTCATTACGCAGGAACAAGTCTCAGACTCATGTGAACATCATCAGCAGAATTAAAAATGTATTTATATGTGATTAAGCGCTATCCAAGAGCAATCTAAGCTTTTGTGACACGATTAGACCTGTCTAGTGAGTATTCGACTTGCAAGTCTATTCGCGTAGCAAGAGCCTGGTTTGCTCCAAGAGAGTGCGCAATAAGCGTCTAATTTGGACGAGCCTCTATAGTAGCTGATCTATAGAATTTGTAAAATATCTTAAATAATCAAATTTTTAGTCAAATTTTAAATAGCCTTATTTCACAGTGTATCTATTTTAAAACCGTTACGTTATTTAAATCTGTATGCGGGCAATATAAGGCTATAACGTGGCTATAATGCTATAATGTTTTTTGGCAGGGTCATTGTGACTTTCAGCAAATGTCACCAATGATTTGGAATAAATAAGCACAGAATATATCACTATATAATCACCCCATGCAATTCTCATTTTATTCTACATGTTTGTACTACGCACTTCACGAGCTTTACAATATTCATGAAATTCATATTTATTTATTTTATTAATTTATTTATTTTCAAGAGTTGCAGAACAGAGTTTTATACTCCTATTACTCTGCAACTGGACAAAAATAATACATATAACAGTAATAACATCAAAGAGAGTAAAAAATAATGTTCTGAGATTAACAACGGGGGAAAATAATGATACAATTAAATATATAAGAATGATTTTTGTTCTAAAAGGAGGTATCTACTAAGAATGAAATATTCCGTTGAGTAACTTCATTCTAACCAGTTCTAGTCAGAATGGGAAAGCATCTCAATCACTTGATAAAATGCCAATTAATTAGACCGTTCATCACAGCTATTATGCCAATTAATTTGCCTAATGGAGTTATAATAATTTCGCACTCACTGAGTGTTTTCTGAGTATACATTACAAAAATTATACTGTATTGGCTATTTAGTCTCAATGCAGGTTACAAAATATACCTCTCTGTAAATTAACTCGCTACACAAGCAAGACAGGTGCGTCGCAGAGTTGTTTCTGCAATAGCATTATTTCAATTACTGTACATTTCTAAAATGTCGATTCCAAACTGATAATAGAATATATTCAATATTATTCTTCCATTAAAAAAGAACGGTTTCAAAGAATTCGTCGGTGAATGTTTTCTGTTCATATACTGGTTGCGAGTTGCGAGAGATTTGTCTTCTCAAGAAGAGAGAGAGACAATTATTATCATCATTCTAAATGAGGAATAATATTAAATAATAGCCTAGATAGATGAATTATCAATAGTTGATGTCAGGTAGCTTACTCTATTATTTAAAATGCTATTAATGCTCTTGTTATGCTTATTAATGTTATTGTTCGCAAGTTTATCTCTTTCAATTGAATTAGTTTCAATAATCTTCCAAGAATAAATTGAGTAAACTCGACTATAACTGAACAGTGAACCATATAATAATTCTAACGAACAAGAGTACATAAAATTCAATTATTATGTTATATATTCATCTAATTATTTTTGAAGGACGTAAAATATTTCTTTTAAAATCAATATGAATAGGCATATAAGTTTTTTGTATATATATTTTTTTCTTTTTGAAAATAATTCCAATTTATTAATTCCATTTTGCCTCGTAAAGTTGATTAATAATGAGTTATACATATGTCAGCATAACCTGGGAATTCCTGCGTAGTTCGTGTAATTTGATGGTGCTTCATTACCTTTTATGACTTGAGAGACTTGTAAACCAGTTAGTTAACATAATAATGTTCTGAGGGCTGACAAAGCGAGGTTTAGCTAGCAATGGACCCAGTCATAGTAGCAGCATTGCTTTGCTTTACGAGCGGAATGGGACAGAAGAGTGAATGTAGTGTAGGGTAGTGTAGTAGGCCACAAGTGCCACCTCACACACCAAGGGGAGTGTCGCGCTTTAAAATTCATCACTGCTTGCTTTCTATTCTGAATATGGCTTTTGACGTTTCTGCGGTATGTCATTGTAACTGTGCTTTTTCTCAGAGAAAATGTACGATTCATACGCAGTGACATCTTTTGAAATCCACATCTTAGCAAGCTATGTGAATATAACCCCAACTGAATATTTTTGTTGAATCTTTTACTCTTTACTGACTGCTTCAAGTGTGTATTCAATATTGCACACATCGTTGTACTGGCAAAGCGATTATTGCCTTTTGTTATTGACTTAGATATACTACCGCGCTATAAACATATTGCTCAAATTTCGAAGAAATAATTTATATATTCTCATCTCGTTTTTGTCGTTCCAAGTTGACGATACTCATTTCAATTTCAAGTGGCTTCTTACATTACAGAAATTAATAACCCAATAACTATTGTCTCATGTATTTTTTGTACGTGTTCTGATTGATAATCCAATGTTTGTCATTTATTAAGCTGAAGATTCACTTTTAAGTTGGATTTATTCCGAAACTTCTATCTATTTTTATTTGAAGCTAGAAGCTTCTAGTATGTTTCTTTGTAGTAGGCGACTATTACTGTAATACTATTTTTTTTAAGTAGTACTGTAATAATTATTATGCACTGTTTTACTATAATATGTTTGCGTTTGTTCAAAGCACAAGTTCAAATTCACTCACTAGGTACATTTTAAAATTGACTCGAGGCTTCTGTGTTTAGATTTTGAATAAATAGCCTACAGCGCCTGCGAGTTGTATTTCATAACACTCATCATGAACTACTGTCTCTATTAAATTTATTGCTTCAATGCAACCAGAAGCGCTATCCCTTTCGTGATAACAGAGAGTATTGGAATCATCATTTGAAGTAATGTGGGGCTATCAGCATGACATTATATGAATATTATTATTTCGAAAACTTCGTCAAACAATATCAAGCAGCAAGTGAACATTATTTTATTGACTCCTCTCCTATAAGTAGCTCAACTCTTATATTATGTAGAAGTAGGTAACACATTTCATTGTAGCTCAATAAATGGAAATTAATTTCAATAGGATCATTTAAACTGAAATTAATGTGTTCGTTAAAATAGTATACTGCTCATTCTCAATAAACTTAACATTAGAAAAAAGCTTCCAATCTTTTTCCATTACTACAAGACATAAATTAATTATTGTACTTAATTCAAAGATAATTGTACTAAAATTTGAAAAAATCGACTATACTAGAGGCGCAGTCAGCAATAAATTCGGACAATCAATCCACAGTCACTACTTCCCTTGAGACTTAACTTCCGCTCCTTCCTATTAAGATGAAAAAGAATTCCTATTTATTGAACTATTCCTTGAGATTAGAATTTTGGGTCGATTTTTGAACCTGTTAATCTTCTACCTTCTGATATACGTTTACCTCTCCATGTTTATTTAGTACTCGGCTACACACAATAAGCCTTTTCAGAAACCAGTCGCTTGATTCATGTTCTATTGTTCTTGCTGAACCTCAGATAATAACACCGACTCAGAGGTTTGCTAGTTGAATTGGTAGTTTTCTCCCATACTCTCCTCAAAATTCCGTAATTTATTTCATATTTTACCTACTTTATCAAGGTTCTGACCACAAACGTTTATTTATTACATGATTCATTCCAAAACATGGCTGGGCGAAGCAAGAGGCTCATGAAGCGAAAAAGTTGGACTGGGAATCACACTAAAGCCATAAGCAGGAATTTTGGAACGTTATAATTCCATTTATTTAATCCACAATGGAACAAAACGACAGTTAGTTTCTATCATAAAATATTTTTCAAGCTATTTAAAATTGCTTCTCCGTGAAAACTATTTGGTTTCTGAAATGGCTAGTTAATTGGGTATCAAAGCATTTTTCATCAAAATACATCTAACTGAATTTTTCTTGGAGAATACGTAATGTAGTAGAATTTCAAAGCAGGCATTTTTTTCAGGAGGAAGCAAAAGAGTTAATTAGCTGGATAATCAAACTTGAACTTTTCAGCCTTATTACGTTTGATATTTTTGAAAAGCACCACCGCGCTTCTTTGAGTACCCTTTTGCAAGATCTTTGGTAGTAATTTCTGCGAATAGCATCCATTCTGAACTTGGTTTCCTTAATAAGTGTAACAGGAATGAGAGTGCTATTACTTTGTTTACCATATCCTCCATGCAATATAAAAGTTGAAATAAGGATCGAGATAAAAAGCATGAGACCCCGTTTAAATGGGAAGAGTATAAAGTACCTCCATGTTCATTAATAATGAAGAGACTCGTTCATTCATGTTTTTTTATGTTTAGAACTTCATTTGAAATTAATCATACCCCCCATCACAGAACCACATAGTGAGCGCAGATCCAGGAATATTCAAAATTGAATGTATTAGGACTGAGAAGAGCAATAATAAATAAAAGTTACTAATAATTATTTTTCTACTTACAATGATTAACAAATGTTGAATCAATGTAGATGGTAATAAATTACAAACCCTCAATTTAATTTTACCAAACGGAATTTTTGATCGTAGCATTCGATGAATTTTTGCATATTGTTACGGGTTTTATGTCTAAAATAACGCTGGCAACGCTTTTATTTACATTCGCACTTTATTTACACAAATAATCACAACACTCACTGTTCAGTAATGTCTTACAGAAAAATAAGCAATTAAAAACAGGTAACACGATATTGTCCAACTGATAATGAGTTTTCAATAAACTGTACAAGAATCAATCACTAAAAGTTAAAAGGCCGATCTAAAATTAATCAATAACTGTACAATAAACTGTCCAATAATATTCAAAAAAGAAACGTCGGAAAAGAACACTTAACTTACGTAGCACTAGTCCGTAATACAATAAAAACTATTCAGTAGCTCACTGGAATGAATTAAGCAGGAAAAAGAATTGTCACTAACAAAGGCACAGAGAAAGAATTATCACGTATATATATAGACACGTATATATAGAACTGTCACAACTCGTTTATCACGACAAAATTTCAAAGACAACTGAACTAATTTACAAATGCGTTCGCCTTAAGGCTGTGCAATAGGGTTTTGGTCATATTATTTTTCAAAGTCTCTTCGACTGGAGATTATTAGGCTACTGAAATAGAGTCTTTTGCAATAAATAAAAAAAAATTTCATCAATCATTTTCTGAGATATGAGCACTTAAAGTTAATTTTTGGGGGCAACCAGTATCATGAACGGTTGTGAATAGAAAAGTGTAATTTTCAGGATCAATGGAACAAAGTATTGTTTTTGTAATGAGGTATTTAATTTTTCAAAATTTTCATTTAAAAAAAAAATCATTTTTCTGAAACCTTAATTACAGAAAAACTAGATTTCCGATTGAAATACAAAATATGTCATTGAAATCTCTGATATCCCTTCTAGTAATAGAGAGATTATTGTAAATCCAAATTAAATCGTTGGGTAGCTAAGTTGCCCCAAAGTTTTCTTGGATTCTCTTCAGTTTTACAGAGTCAACTTCCTCATGCAAATGTGCAAGCACGTTCACTCACACATATGCAAGGACTTGCTATGTTGCCGGTTTGAACCATATTCGTTCATTACTCGCCCTTATCAATGCTCCCTCACGCGCAACACCAGCACTCGCTCTGGCTGCCGGATGTATTTTGTTTACAGTCTTGAATAATTATTATGCGATCGAAAATAATTGCTTTGAATGACATGTCTCCAGTAGCACTCTCACATTCCTTTCCGCTCTCTCACTCTCTTTCACCCTCATTCTTTTTCTCTCAAATAAACATATTATGCCAAATTGTTTTGGAAGGAAGGAAACGAATTATTCTTTTTGCGATTGTTCCATATATTGTACCTTACTCTTTTGATTACATTATAGTTTATTGGATAATTTACATAGTGAATGGGATTATATTGTAGGACTTCTATGATAGATAATATATAAAGATGCTTCCAATGAAAACTGTAGTAGAACTGTAATTGAAGAAGTTGCTCTACAAACAGAAATTTACTACAAATATTATGAGATGAAATAAGTTACTAAAAAATTATGTATAAATATTACAATTGAGTATATTATTATACTCAATATTATAATTGAGTTATACCCTATTATTTAACACAAAAATTAGGCAATGAATAATTATTCAATAATAAATATAAAAATTCAATAATTAGGATGAAGCCCACATAGGTCTGAGACCTGTGAGTGGTTAATGAATATCCAACTCATCAATCACCATCATCCAGATGGTGATTGATGAGTTGGACCTACAGTTTCAGGTGGGTTCCGAACAAACGGGAAATGATTTTTACAGCAGAGAACCAAGTCTTTTTTGCTGGCCAATCCAATCGGTCACCCTTACATAGAGCGCCCAGGAATACCTGATTTTTGAAAATTGATTGTGAATGAACAATTGAACGGATATATTGATATACATCAATCGAAGTAGAATTCCGTATTCTTCAATTTCAACTTTTGCAAACTTAGAATACCTAGAGTGGATTAAAAAATTCCAGCTTTGTACCAATTTTTGTCCATCAAAAGAGTGAACAAAATTTGAGTGGGCTCTTGTGTCAAACAAAGGAAACAAATTTTTCTTCATAGGAAATTCTTGCGATTGTTCCATATACTGCATCTTAATCATAAAATATGATTACATTATTGGAGAGCTTAAATTATGAATGGAATTATATTATAATACTTTTTTGATAGATAACAAAGATACTTTCAATAAAAACTGTCGTGGAACTGTAATTGAAAAATGTGCTTTACAAACAGAAATTTACTACAAATTATGAGATGAAAAACTTAAAAAAATAAAAACTAATAGTGGATCCAGGGACCCGGGGAAATTATTATATTTCCACATGGAATGCTTCAAATTTTGACCCTACCTTCCCTCTTTGTTTTACAATGTTTGATCTATGTGAAAAATAATTTGGAAAACTTCACTATGTAGGGGGTGATACATACTCACAACACAAGAAATAACTTGATTACTCACCGTTACAATTATTCAAACACACAAAAGACTTTTCTTTTTATAAGTGTAAAAGTGTTCAATGCCATTCCAGAGAGCTTCAAAAACCTGCCATGTCCAATTTTTAAGCATAGACTGAAACTTTTTTTATGAATAATCCATTATTATATAGGTTTGAGGATTTTTATGAAAGGGCCAAGACTTTGTAGACAATTTATAGACAGCTTTAAATGACACACTGCTATAGATAGGTAGGCTAATTTTGAATGTGATTTTGTGTTTTTATCTGTTTTAACGTTCTAGCAATGTTGTATGAGACAAAATTATTTTGATGTGAAATATGACAATTTGCAATGCCTTTGACGAACTCAGGAGTTGCTGCAATAAAGGTTTATCAGAAACTATTTCAATCAGAAACTATTTTTTATAATCATGAAATTATTAGGCGTATCTTTACTGAATTTTACTTTACTTTAAAAAATTGAGACATAAGTGAAAGACATACAAACATTGAAAGATATACGTGATTCTTTGGAAATAAATGGAGAGTATAATTGCAAAAAAATAACTAAAATTATTTCAACTTAAGAAGATAATTAAGGAAATTAGAAAGGATATGATTGAATTAGGAGTAACCCTGGGTGAATTGAAAAATAAAAAACAAAATATTGAAAGTCATGACCCAACTAATGCTTTGCTTTGCCAATTTACTTTGAAAATTACAAAAAATATTATAGTATGTTTTGAATATGAGGTAATAAAGTGTTATTTGTAAAAAAGCCTTCTCCAAATTATAATAATCAATTTTATTCTTATATTTTATTAGTTATTTTTCCAAATTTAATAAAAAATTTCCTCAAAATCTAAGATATTTGCCTCGGGCGCCAAAAACTCACGCTATGGCCCCCGTTTTTACTCAATCAGAAACTATTTTTTATAATCATGAAATTATTAGGTGTATCTTTACTGTATGTCTGTTCAAAAAATTGAAAGACACAAAAATTGAAAGACATGTGATTATTTGGAAATGAATGTATAGAATAACTGAAAAAATAACTAAAATTAATTCAACTTAAGAAGATAATTAAGGAAATTAGAGAGAGAATATGATTGGATTAGGAGTAACCCTGGGTGAATTGAAAAATAAAAAACAAAATATTGAAAGTCATGACCCAACTAATGCCAACTCTTTTCAGAAGTGAAATGCATTCCTCAAGCATCTCCAATATATGTGAGTAAAACATTATTTAAAAGTGAAATACAGTGTCAGTTTTAATATTAGATTGTTCATTAAGTATTTCGTCATGGAAAACATCACAGATTCCAACTAATGCTTTGCTTTGCCATTATCAACACAAGAAAAAACTCCTTACATTAATGTCATAAAACAAAAATTAGTTTTATTATTGTACAATTCTGTACAATATTAGGTTAAAAATAAAACATGGCACAAAACAATGTACAAACTACTTATTCCACCCGAAGTGAACAGAGGTCTCAAACTGACCAGGTTATCTAGCCGTCAGACATATCAGATTATTTTTGTGAATGAAAGCTCAGGTATTAGAAAATCTGTTGCTCAGGCTTGGAAACGATATTTGCTTTACTAGATTATGAGTAGTAGAACTACTCTGCCTCCCTCCCAAGAAGTCCTAGTCAGACCAGGCGAAGAGGGGAGTAGACGTGAGCCGAGAGATCTGGCAACGTTTTACGGGTATGGAAAGCTAGTTACAAACTAATCCACCAGAGTGATTCAAAACCGGACCAAACTCGATTCGACTCGATTGTAGACTCGTTTGTTTGTTGCCTTGAGTCGGGACTCGAGACTTGATCAGAGTCATGGTAGCTGGCGCACAGCCTTAAATAGGTTTGTCAAAAATCGAGCAATTTCTACATTTTTCTATCATCTTCTGAATAAACAAATCAAGGAAACTAGCACCTTCCACAATATTCGATAACATTCCATTAATGTCTAATCAAACAAATAGAACATTCTACTAATTGCCAAGTAAACACTATAAAAGTGTCAAAAGCAGTGTAATTAATGGCTTAAAAGTAAACATCATAGCAGATAACACCGAGAACCATTGTCTTTTCTTTCCTCCAACTCTCTCCAATTTCATATCCGCTACAATAACTATTTGTTACTGTTAAGCTATTTCTGTCAATATTTGTAAACCGAAAGTTTTCAGTGCATTTGATAGAATTAAATTGAGAATTTGTTATTTATTACCATCCGAACTACAGAAATTTATAGAGGTAGAGAATCTATACAAAATACAGAATAGTTTTGTTGTTTAGCTAGTAAATAAATAATGTACATTGACATAATAATCGTCAGGTGAATAAATTAACATTTATCTTTCCCAAACAAGTAGGGAAGCATAAAATAAAAACGTGAAATTCAAGGTTGAAAATTTAAAGGTATGTATGGGAGCAACTGAAAAATTAAGCGATTGCATGATTTGTGAGCACAGTTCTATACAAATCAGTTAGTTCAGTTTACAACAAAACTGTTGCATTACTACGAATTACATGTGGGTGCCTGACCTCATCTGAGTATCTCTTGTGTCAGAGGTACTAGAGTTTCGATATTATAATAAAATTCATTCTTAATGTCTATAAGTTTCGGCTATTTATTCATTTGTAGCAAGTCTTTTAGTGGTTTGTGTGTTCAAAATGATTCATTGTGATATACCTGAACTATAATATACCTGAATATACCTGATATAGCCTCTAGCGAGGCTACTGTTCAAAGTATGAATTATTTGGAGACCATCATGATCTACCATAGGCCTATAGCTTTCCTGACAATCAAATCATTGGACACTGGGTCGTCTGACATTACGCTTAATTAGAAAAGAAGCCATTTAGTTTATAACTCCCAAAAATGATTCAAAAAGAAAATCGTTAATGAGACTACATCGTGATCTGAAGTGATTATTGCAGTTATAAATAAATGAGTAGAATCCTTGTTTAAATTTTGGATTTCCATACATACCATCATTATTCCAGTGGTGCTAGTTGAAAGAGACATCACTGACGCATAGGCCATTTTAAGTGAGATAAGCAGACAACTGTATCACGTTTTCGGGCATTGCTTACTATGCAACGCAGTGCTCGTTTGCTAGCAAGGCCTAAACACACTCCCACTGCTTTTACAAATTTGGTTGATTATCCTAATGACACTTCTCTGTATCGTGATCGGACGACCTCTGCAATTACGAGAGAAGCCAACAATGTGCACACAAAATGTAAGCAAAGGGAAAGCGACGGATGTCAAACATCTCTGTAGTATTCACTTGGGCCAGTCGTTGAGCCTCGTCACATACATATTGGCCGATACGAGTTGAATAATATCGCATCAATCGAAAACAAGTGCCCGGTTTGCCCGGAATTGCTATTAAACTCGATCGAGCCTTGAAAATGATCGCAGTGTGTCTGACCGTGCGAGTGACAGCTACAGGCAGTTTTGATTTTGATTGCCGATAAATCAGAAATCGCCCAACAACCCTTCCGCCATCACTGAGCCGTTCACACGTATCAACACTATTTCATCCTCTTTCTTTTTCTTCCTCAGCAATCAAATTTGAAATTGAAAGTCCTTTAATTTTCCTGTCACACCTTCTTTCTAATGCTTCATTATTTCATCACTAAACATTTGTAAAGGTGGAATGACTCATAGAATTCTATTTATTATTCTTTCATCCGCTGAAGCTTTATAATTGGAGATGTGATTGTGGAAGCATAGAGTCTTATTTATTATGAATGTCTACCAAAGCATTTATATCACTCAAAGACCTTTGTTCAGTTGATTTCCGCAGTAGTTGATGCATGATAGAGCAGTTCTCACTCCCCTACTCAATCATCCTTATCATTACCATTTCTCTCATCATAGTCATTTGGAGTTTGGCTATGTCCGGAGCAAGCTCGTCTCACTTCTACCAGTATAAATCGTTCGTCACAATCTCAAGTAAGAAAACCGCAAAAATACAAAATTTACAATTTCAAGTTAACAATCCTCCATCCGTTCGTAAAACCCCATTTTCAAAATGCTTTCGTTTAATGGGATTTATGCACAATATATGATATTGAGATACAGTATAATAAATATTCAAATTATTGAAAAGCTGGCCCATACCTCTTTAAGTTGCCGGTAGTTGCCATTGGCGAGGTGGTCGCAGGAGCATCGACAGTCAGGCACCTGGCCCAGGGCAACAATGTCTTCCTCGTCGTCATCGTCGTCATCCGAGTGCGGCGTCCGATGCGTCGGCGGCGGTCGGCTGCCAAGACTCGAGCTGCGCGACGTTGCCAGTCGGACGCGTGGCTCCAGCGTCTGGTGACCGCCGCCGTCGTAGAGTACGACCGACTGTGAGGGCGCCGGTGGGCATGGGGGCAACATATCATCGGGACAATAATGTCGGTACCAGTCCTCATCGCAACAGCACATCTCATACCCCTCACCGCCAAAATACCCTCCACCCCCCGGCACATAATACCCGCCCACAGGTGGCATACCCTCCGCACACACTTGATACACGTCCCCAGGTCCGCGCATTCCTTCCGCCATCACCATTCCTCCCCCACCACCAGTCATCGGCAGCAGCACCACTTTCTGATCCTCGACATAGCCGTTGCTCTTGTGGCGGTACACCTCGCGATGTCGTCCGGCCAGGTGAGACGTGCTGCCATCGCCGCACGACTGCCGCCTGCCATCCCCACTGCCCAGCCGCGTTTCCTGGCCGCCGTCACACTCCAACTGGTTCCGGCTGTACTCCGCGTAACGGTGCATTTCTTTCCCCACAATCACCTGAAATACAAATTTAACGCTAGGAAGTGAAATTTAATATTATTTACTACACATTAGGATACACACAATAATTTATTATTCCTGTATTTCTTGTTCCATGACGAACTGTGTTGCTAATATTAACTTTTTAAGTGAATCCAACGACTTGCAGTCAAACTTTTATTAAGAATAAGTAGTATTTTACTTACTCTGTAGGCTGAACGTTTTCGAATCTTGGAGATCCAAGATTCCTCTGTTAATAGAAATTTGACTGCAAGTCGTTGAATTCACTTAAAAAGTTAATTTATTATTCAATAAAATATACAGTAGAACTCCAATTATCGAACTTCTATCATTCTAATCGCTCTGAGAAACTAATTAAGTCAGAAAAGTGCAAAACGAAGCAAATAATGTTTTTGATTTGTTTAAAATACAACTGATTTACATCGCTTTAAGTGATAAAATGTTAGTGTAAGTGACTTGTAAAAGTAGGCTAAATGTTTTGTAAAAGAGTTTTCTTCTTATTCTTATTTTATTAATAAAAATGCATCGTAATACCAAAAAAAAAGCTATTTTTCTTTAAAATACATATTTTTTCTCAAAATTCAATAATCTAATTTCCGATTATCCGAATGGGGTCCGGTCCGAATTGATTCGGATAATTGGAACTCTACTGTAACTTAATGATAAAACTGTCATTTATATTTTTTCGACTTTATGATTTCAGATGCGGCCATGAAATTCAGAGTTGTTGCTAGCCAGGCAGCTTACTTCCAAAAGAGTAGAGAAAAATTAAAATCAAAAGTTGTACAAAGCACTGATCGTACAGCTCCATATCTGATCGCTATAATAAGAATTGGCAGTATAATTTGGAAATTGAGCGTTAGTCTCTAGCGAGGCTAATTTGCTACTTGGGCATTTGCGTGTAGTTTTGGGTAATAGGGTACTGGGATGTTGCCAAATAGTGTATACCTAACTAGTATTTGCATTGGTATGTATTGCCATTCAGTGCTGATATTCTGCGATCTCGTAGTTAGAGAAGGAGTCGGCTGATTGAATTAGTTTGGCAATTCTTTTAAAGAGAAACTAACAAATAATGATGATATCAGAAAGAGGAAAATTATTATTTTTACTAGAATTTTTATTAAGGTCAAATTTGTTACATTATTTTGGATCAGAAACTTTTAATTTGTATGAACATTATAACGTACTACTTAACTATCTCCATCGCATTGTTACAATACACACATCTCAGATCTCAGTAGATTCATGTGCATTTTTGTAACGGAAGTATTCATAATTTAATTCTCATGATAAACATGAGAGTTCTCATTCTCATGATAAATCAACATTATTGATTTATTCAATCAGATTTTTTATGTCAGATTAAACATCTTCTCTTGAGTTATTCAACCCAACTTAGGTTGGCTATCCCACCTACTCAACCTATTGACTATTCAACTTATAATCTCATTGTATTATTACTTCATAATAATTTTAGAGTGATACTGAAAAATAGTTGTTTTATTCGATTGAAAAAGATGTTCCAATTTTTGAATAAGCTGTAGTCTAGAATAATATTGCGAGAGCCAAAAGCATAAAGAATTTTGAAACGCATATTACCATCTATTATATTATTTTTCTTGGTTAGTAAAAGTGGTTGGAGGACCAAAAAAGTTGGAAGCTGCTGTGCAGCAAGTTGATGATTATGCGGTACACATAAAACGAGTTCTTTGCCTGAGCACCACTTACAACTTTTCCCGTAACCCTTTTCTCAATGGCTCACGAAGATTAAATCCACAAGACATTATCGCTTCTGTAAATTCGTAGTCTCCCTGTGCTTTGGAATATCAAGAAATGAATATACGATCTTCAATTGATCTGTTTGTCTAAAAATATAATTCCATAATGCACACCGTTGTTCAGTTGCGTTTTGAATATAGATTGTACTTTAACAGTTTACTGCAATAAGGATTTTTTTCTGGAAATTGAGGTGAATTGTTGTTCACTCATCATCCTCACGTTGAGAAAAGCATGTATTCTGAGTGTTGGCGGGAGCAAGGGGGGTCTACCAAATAACCAGAAGCTTTTAAAGCTTATTAATTCAACTTCAAAACCGATATTTCCCGTTGCGTTTAGGGATAGCCTTTTTCTCTGTGTAGTTATTAACTCACTGGGTTTTATCTTTTGAGTACCTTTACAAAACTTTTAAGTATATTTTAAAGAAAAAGTAAGTTTTCAACTTAGTTGCACTATCATCAGGTTGTTTAGTATCGTATAGTTTTGTTATTATTAGTATATTTTTTATTAGTATAGTTTTGCAATACTTGATATGCTCTCAGTTGAACTCCTCTCCAGCACACAACAATTTACATGTTTCTCTATTACTTTTATAGAGTAATATTTCATATCAAATATTGAATGAATATCGTACATTTTTTACTAACAGTTTACTCTGAAATCGCAGTAAACGTTTTTTCTAGGAAATAATTATCAGGTATTTTGAAATTTTTTCTGTAGGTCGGATCCGGTAGGGGGGCAGTGACGTAACTAGAGTTAACTCTTACATATTTCTCCCTTGAAAAATTCTCAGAATTTATAGATATAGTGTATAGTACAATATTCATGGTAGGATAAAGGAACCAGCCAACATCCCCCCCCCCACCCCTCAGTAGCTGACACATCTTTATATTTTTTCTTATTATTAAGGCCATAGCGGGTAGTTTTGAAATTCAAAAACTCTGGTATTTTGTGCATAAAATGGTACCATTGAATCATGTGCTGTGCATCATCTTTGACGGGGAAAATACTTTGTGGATAAGCTGTCAGACTTATGTATATATGATAGCCACTCCGCACGATATTCAACCGTATAATAATGTGCTATGTTGAATGAATAAAAATTTTTTATTATTATTATTATTTCTATATTTCACATTCTATTTGAATGGGTTCATCTCATAGAATACAGGCCTATGTACCAGGTATTCTACAAGCTATTGTGGAAGGAATTTCTTAAAATGTGGCAAGTATTGTATTCAGTATAACAGACTTCTGGATTGCTGCTATCAAACAATTCATACCAAGCACTTTCAGACCACCTGTCAAGGCCCTTGGGACAACTCCAGTCAAGATGGAATAATGCCTTCAATTCCTCAGCTAAAGCTGCATATTTATTGATCTTTTCATCTTGAGTTGTTCTCATGTTGTGATTGAGTGGAATTGCCACATCAATCAGGAAGGCACACTTCTTTTACTTGTCCAAAACCATCACATCCGGTCTGTTAGCCATCACTGTCAAGTCAGTTCTGATTAGCCGGTCCCAGTATATTTTGGCACTATTATTATTATTATTATTATTAGTAGTAGTAGTAGTAGTAGTAGTATATTAGTATATTATTAATTATTTAATATATTGAACATGAACGTTTTTTAAATTTTTGTTAATATCTCCAGTATGTGTTGTATATGTTTTGTACCGGTGGTTCGGAACCCACCTAAAAATGTAGGTCCAACCCATCAATCACCATCATCCAACTCATTACCCACGCACAGATCTCCGACTCATGTGGGCTTCATCATCGAAAAAATGTATAATTACCATTTTATTAAAATCAAATTAGCTCATTCCGTACCTGACACGGATATCAGCTACTTGTGCCAAGGTATGTCAGCTACTGGAGGTGACCAAAAATAGGGGTGACAGCTCTATTGGTGTAGGTGTCAAGTGATTTTAAAATTAAAATGTCAAGTTCATATTTGTATACAAATTGATTCCAATTTCAATCAGCCTTTTAAAAGACTCGAATAAGTACTTTTTTATTAATTCATAAAATAGCTCCTAGTTAATGCATAATATTCATGGGTTGACTCACTAAGGAGTCAGCTACTGGTTCCTTTACCCTAGCTTCAAATTATAAAAATAATATTTTAATTTTTTTTTTTCAAATTGTTCCTTACAATTTTTTATAATTTCTTCCAAGCAAGGGCGGGAAGGGGAGGTTACGTCCCTAATAACCCCTCCTCGTTATGCCTATGACGGTCATGATGGTCATGATCCACCCTCCCCACACCCCAAACCTTACCCGAAAATGCGCTCAAAATATGGTTTTAGAGGGATAATTTTTCAAGCAATTTTTCTGGGAGTATACCCGAACCTCCCGAAGAAATTAGTTTTCGCCTATATTATCTTCATAAATTGTTAGAGAACTTCATTTCTATCCCCACACTAAAATTATAGTGCCCAGAGTCTTCGCCTATCCACCACTTGACATCACTGCTGATCACCCCAACACATGGCTGAAGATTTAGTTAGGCCACTGGTTAGAGCAATTCTCCTTCGCACTATAAAGCAGTTGTGGGCGATAGCCTGTTGCATCTTTGTTTCATTGCTTGATTGTATTTTTGTTGTGAATAAATGTCTATAAAATTTATTAATTACGAGTGAGGACTTATTTAAGGCTTAGAACACTCTGATAATTAATTTCGAAATTCTTTTATTGCTATAACTATACCAAAGACCCCACCACAATACAGACATTGTCAACTGCAATGGAATAGCTAATGGCAATCAATAAATTACTTTGTTAATGTTCAGTATAATATAATAAAAATTGCAAAATCATCTAGAAAAATTGTTTAAACAATCAATTGGAAATGACTCAAGCATCAGAAAGAAGTCACTTTGTTTTAGTATGAAGGTTGAAGACTTCCTTTTTATGAAAAAATGTCTTTCATTCAGGTACCTTCAATGTATTTCATACTACAGACCAGGGGTTCTCAATCTGTGGTACGCGTACCCCTTGGGTGTACACGAAAATTTTCAGGGGTGCGCAGAATAGGTCAATGAGAAATTATTTCTTTCCGTTTCGTAATCACGCAAGGTTATAATTTAATAATGGAATCTAATTGAATAATTCATATGTATTATAACCACAACAATAACTAATTGAATACTTGTGTGATCGAGGAACTTTGAACCAACAGGTGCAATAGGTTTGTCTCACTATTTCGCAGATTTTTGGATCAGTGATCGAAAGGAGTGTCAAGGACTTTCAAATACGGTACTGCCGTAGAAATTCTAATTGGGTTTTCAACTACATACTTATGTGAAAGATTGTTTTCGAGCAAAGCATATCCAAAAAGTAAGTACAGAAACAAGCTTAAGGTTGTACTTAACAAAACTTGAGCCGAACATTGAGGAACTATATAAAAAGAAGCAAACTCATCCTGCCCATTGATTTTTGTAATGCGTTTCAAATATATTCTGTTTTTGATGTGAAAAGTGTTTTTAATTTAACTGCCTTTAACGTCCCCCCCCCCTCATAACAAGGGGGTACGCAAAATTTTAATTTTTCATTAAGGGGTACACTCTTTTAAAAAGATTGAAAGCCCCCGGCTATAGAGTATAGAGTTTGCTTATCACTACGTGCGTATCAACAATGACTCAAGCACTTGAGCGTCCAGGCAAAGTCATAATACATAATGTAGCGTGGCCTCTATAATTTGTGTTAAAATGTATGGATTTGAGCGTTTCTAGACATGAGTCTAGAATCACTTCAAATACGCGTTCAGGGGGATTAATTCACAAAACTTTTCCGGAGGATGATCCTCGGACCCCCCTCTTGCACCCCCAAAGACGTCTCGGTTGACCCCCCCCCCCCCCCGTAAAATCAGGTCAGTCTGAATCCGCCACTGAGTCTCCCCCCTTTTTTTTAATTGAGTACAAAGTTTACTACATTACCGGGTGTAAACTTGAGTTACTCATTTAAAAACTGGCCAAAAACAGATTCAGATCTCAAGCCGCATGTCCAACAGAACAAACCTAGAAATAAATAAGTTAGAGAAAACAAGTACTGTAGTTAGAGAAGTTGATAGAATATGCTGACCATTGGACCCCAGTGTTAAATTCAAGAAGCTCTTTTGAGGTGTTGATCTTATATTATGAAGGTTAGATTATTTGAAATTTCTGGTAGGTTAGCTCTTTTTATGAATCACTGTTTGATGTTCATATTACGTTTCTCATTTCACGTTTTCCAAACTTGGGAGTAACAGACTCAAGTATCTTTCTGTCATCCAGATTTTTATAGTGAGGCATAGGTAAATGAGACTGCTGAACACTGCCGCAGTGACCTTTTAGTTTGTTTCATCTAGATAAAAATGGTCGTCACCAGAATCTTTCACATTCACACGGTTCTTAATGGAATCAACATTAATTAATCAAATATTTCGCAATGTGCTAGTCAATTTTATAGCTGACTACACTTTGTACAAATGGTAAAGATAAAGTCGGCAGAACTCCAAGCTGAAAACAATTCGCTCTCCTCTCTCGCTTCCACAAGTGAAAATTTAGTCCGATGTCGGACCTACATTATTGATAGCTATCATTACCCTTGAGCCTTGAGCTCACCAGTAAACTATGGCCCACACATTCGCCCGAATGTTTTGCCAAATGCTCCGTCAATGTTCGTGAATGATTAGCGACAACGAATGTTGTCGAATGCACCCAAGTACACATTGGCCCAACTATTCGCACCACACATTTGCACTCATTTGTCATTCAGTGATCGACCAGAAAGGATGTTGATGTTGAAGTTGCTGTGGCATTTTCGTTATACAGTTATGCTTCTTATAAGAATATTTATATCACAAGAATATATAAGTATATTCCAAATCACAGAAGAAAATTACAAAGCCTTGGAACCGTAGAAGGTGGTGGGTGAAGGAAATACATCGAAAAAGAACAACGTAGGCTTAATCAAAATAATTTGTAATTGATCCAAACACAATTGTAACCTGTGTGTAACCTGTACACTAGTATAATGTTTTGGTAATAATTTTTTCTTTCAAGTTTCCTGGTTTGGCAACTATCAAGCTATTGAAATCCTATCTATTGCCGTGAGATAAATCTTCTTTCATAAATTATTTTGTAAAATATGGGCTATAAAAGTTGGAAATTTCGGGTTCTGGGGCAACAATTCATTCCTACGAGTTGATATAAATTTTTGATTATTTTTTTTAAGCCAGAACTTAATCAACAATTAGAATGACATAACTAACGGTATTTTTTACTTAAATCAAACGTTTAGTTTCTTTGTAATAATTTTTTGAAAACCCAAGATTTTTTAAGTAAAAAAGAACTAAGCTTTAGATTGAATTGCGAAATAATTATGTTATTTTAATTCCTGATGTAAGTTCTAGATATAAAAAAATTATCAAGAGTCTATATCAACTCTTGGGAAAGATTTGTTGCCCCAAAAGTGTCAACTTCGAAAGCCCATATTTTACAAAATAAATCATGGAAGAGAATTTCTCACGGTAATATAGATAGCATTTTAATAGCTTAGTAGTTGCCAAACCAAGAAACTTTGAGAAAAAAATTACGACCAAAAACCACAAACGTACAATATAGCCTACTCTTGAATTTTTTTTTTTTTTTTTTTTGAGGATGAAGCCCACATAGGTCTGAGACCTGTGCGTGGGTAATGAGTTGGATGATGGTGATTTATGAGTTGGACCTACAGTTTTAGGTGGGTTCCGAACCACCGGTCGCATACATTTGTCTATTAATTGATGATTCAAGGGATATTCGTTATGTCGTTAATATAATAATTGTATGGAATAGTTATAATAAACTCTCCTTCTAAATAGCAGCAGCTATTTAACTGACTTTAAATATTAGAAATTAGTTACAAACTATTATAAGCTATATTAAACAACAGAATAATGGAAATCAAGCTACTTTATACTACGGCAGATAGGCTACCGGCTACATTACACGAGGTTATGTTAACCGGTTGTTTGCCATTCAAAGCAGTGAATGCGAATGGAGACTTGTTGGCGAATGAAGGCCAGTGTGTACTGGGGATAGTTTGTGCTTGTTCATGTTCGGAGTTTGGCTGATTCCGTCTACGTCCGCCTCCTTTGATCCGTGCTAGCTACCGACTTTAGCCGGAAAATTGGCCAACATGGATCATGGCGGATCGGACTACCACGGACCTTCACGAACTGACCCAGTACACTATCGTGTCCGCCTTGATCCGTCTATGTTCGGCCATAGTGTACTGGTAGCAGATTACGAAAATACGACCATTGTTGTAATCAGTCACCAATTTCGCTCGAGGATCTCTTCGCTTATTGATGAAAACGTTTTTATCTCAATTGTATTCATATTGATGCTTTTCAGTTCTTAACATCGTAATTCATAATAGTAACATCTGCCGGTGTGACTGCTTTTCTTCAAAAAGAAGGCTTCAATAAAATTTCTACTGTGTGTCGAGTTTCCAGCCCAATCATTCAACCAAATCTTGTTTCAACAATGATAATAGTTGAAATGTTAATAATTTGTCAAATTTTGAACATTCTGTTAGTTATTAAGGCAAACAAACTATTGACTGATTTCAAGGAATAAGCCTTGACTAGGACTTATTGAGCTCACCCCATTCTGTATGGGACATTACTTGTCAACGTGAAATTTGAAATTTGAAGTTTTCAATAATTGTGGCTCAATATGAATTTTTTAGCCACAGTAAGGGTTAACACTTGTCTGAGGTTGAAATATAAAGGCCTTTATACCTTTACCTATACTACATTACTCATGTCCACTCTTTGCACAATATCTCTCTAACCAGTGTTTTCTCCCTACAACATTGCGGCGTGAGTCTAGACCCAAAAGGGGTTAATACAAAGATACGAGGATCCAATGCTGAAATCCCCACGTGCCTCTCTCAGTCTCTAGAGTTTGCTGTTTAATTAATAAAACATAATTATAGCAAATAGATAGATAGATATTCAAGCATCCACTGGCCTCCCATCATGGATTTGTCCAATGTTGAATTTAAATTTATTACTTCCATTCAGACTATATTAATTTAGAATTTTTTATAATAGTCTCTATATTCTTGGCTAGAATAGAAACCACAGTCCTCTAGCTCTCTCTTGAAAACCTCTGAATTTTTTGAGAGGAAGTCTCCTAAGCCGGGTCAGTAAAAACTTAAAAAGTTGAACTCCTGAATTTCTAACTTCATTTGTGTAGAGAGCGGTGCGATGAGTTTCATTTCTAACTTCATCCCTGTACCTAGTGTTATGAGAATGAACCATGGAACCCCTATCAAATATTGATTCATTTTCTTTATTAAATTTACTGTTTCAAATATATATTGTGACAAGGAGCCAGAGGAAGTTTCCAGAAGGCGCCAGCGATAAGGGGAAAGTGGGTATTCTTGGAAGAGGGGGGTGTTTAGTGGCTCTATCTCTATCCTTCTACCCCAGGTCATTGCTCCCTCGCCCATTGGAAACAAAGGCTATTACAACTTGTACAAAGGGTTAAAACTTGTCAACACCCAAATTACTGTTCGCCCATCATGAGAATAGAGGTGACATATGAGGTGTGCGGGGAGGCTCTTCTTCGCTGTCTCTATCACACACTGTTTCTCTCTTTCTCGCACACTCCGTCTACTACCCAACGTGGCTGTATTGGTTTAGTTGCGTTTGCAACATCGCCTAGCAATTGTTTTACAAATGTTGATAAATTCAAAGACCGGTTTACTGTGTTACCCCCACCCGGCCAGCTCCTACATTCCTAGAATTCCTGCCAGCTCTATTCTCGTGGTGGGCGAACAGTAGGTCACATATCGAAACTTCTGGCAGTAAATCACATTGTTGTTGCGTTCCATTCATGGATTGTGAGGGAAGGGTGAAGAACGTTCTAGAAAAATTGACCCTATATAAAGGTAGCAGCCGATGGGACCGAGTTAGTCAGTGTTTGAAGATTGACCTGTGAGTGACCTCTGTGTGTGAACTCTGTCGGTATAGAGACTGTGGTATTTGGTGTAGAAAGAAGTTAGTGTTTTGTTTTGTGTAAGTTGTGAATTAAGTTATAAGTGAATTTTAATTTAAAGACTCTCAGCCATCACAAACCCTCAATGAAGATCAGCCTATCCCTTAGCCAATATTATCATTCCATGTTTAGTTGAGCTACTCTGTTTAGTATTAAGCTACTCTGTTTAGTATTAAGCTACTCTGTACTTTAGTTTTAGTTTGTTAATGGAGTAACATCCGAAACTAATGTCTCACCTTTCTTTAAAATAAATGTAGTTGTGACAACTTAGTCTTATTATTCATTATGAATATCTTCCACAATATCACCTTCACCACTTCAAAGAAAGAAATTCTAGGTTATATTTTAAAGGTTTATAGGAAATTTGGCGCCGACTTCAAAAGATTACTTGTATGAAATTTAAAATGTTCATAGTTTAAAGTAAATACTGTTACGAAAGCAAACAGATCAGTTATTTACGCACTTGTTCTACGTAGATCAATCCATTGTTTTCATGGTCGGACGTGACTTGACATCTGATCTTCATTCTCTTGCTTTTCACATGTCTTTGTCGCTCTTATTCTTCAAATATGCAACTCTCTCACTCAATTGAATTTCTCGAGATGAATTTCTACACTTCCTGAACAATCGAGGTCGTGCTCTACAAAATTCTGTCACCTTTCATGGCATTCTTGAAGCATCAAGAAGCCGCCAATTCTTGGAATTATACAAAAATATAACAGCGGAAAAAAAGACGTGAACAAGCTAGTTAGTCTTAAAGCTCGCGTGTCAGATTGTGTTACAGATCTCGTGCTATTGAGTAAACAGTGCTCGATTCCAGTGCCAAGTACAGAGTGTTTACTGTTTGTGCAGCTTACTAATAGTTTAAAGACGTTGTGTTAAGTGATATTATTTGGGACTGCCAAATAACGAATTGGACTGTGTTTTGTAAGTGATTAGTTGCTCTTTTTATCATTTCTTTCTACATTATTGTACAGTTTATTGGACTCTTGTTTCTTTTATTATTGATCAGCCTGTAATTAATTATTCATTAATTCTTGCAAATAATTATTGAAAATAAGTATTAGCTTATCATTTGTTGATCTGTTTTTCTTAATCAATTGAACTCACAATTAATGTGTGTAAATGGACTAATTTGTGTAAATAAAGTGCAAGTGTGAACTTTAGTGTTGCCAGCCTTATTTTAGCCATTAGAACCCGTAACAATACTTTATTTTAAACCTTTTAGTACGCGAGTATTTAATTTTTGAGTATCAATTAATTGAATCGGTTTCTTTTTTTGTTTTAAAATTTGTCTTATCTATTCTGTAAATAGGAGCAGACCACCTACTAGGGAACAGAATCGTAACTGGAAATATCAGGCTGTCAGTTTGAATTTACGAAATACATCCAATAAACTCCATAGTTAATTGGAAGTAACAGTTTATTTTTATCAGCGAAACACCTTCATCTGTGAAGAAATATGAGCTCAAAAAACTCACTTTGCTTCAATTCTCGATCTCATGGAAACTAATAAAAAGCATTTCACAAAAGAAAAAAATTAATTAACTAGATTGAAGCCTATAATCAATATTCAAGCAAGCCCTGTTGATTGAATAATAATTGGAGTGAAGTCATGACCAATCAACAGTGTTTGCTTGGATATTGATTATAGGCTGGAATCTCGTTAATTAATTTATTTTCTTGAATTTTTTATTAATAATTGGAGTGAAGTTATGACCAAAGGACAATAATTGGACGAACTAAACAAATCGTGTTATGGAATGGCAAAATTAATTCTAGGTATTCCAACAAAATTGGCTTATGAAATGCAGAAATTAATCATTTTGTCGACCAACTTATTGGAATTGGATTATTATATTTGGATTATTATATTATAAAGAAATCGTGATGATTGGATCATGAAAATTAAAATACCTGGAAATTTATAATCAGAAACTGAGCATTTGATGAATTCTAATAACGGAAATTACATTTTGATTATTCTATAACTCAATATTATCAGAAAATTCACACAATAAAGAACGAAATTCACTTTTTTTCAAGAAAAAAATAACCTGTATCAATGAATTGCTATGAATAGCTATGATGAATTGAATGGAATGCAAAGCTCGAAATGATGGAGATACTTATGTTTCTTCATAGTTCTTTGGCATTGCCAAAATAGACCACACATTCTTCATTCGTATCCAAGACTTTACCGCTGCTAAAGACAGAATGGGAATACAGTATTGGAAGATTTATTTCAGCAGTTATAAATACCCATTTATCTTGCTTTAGTTAAGCTAGTTTGCTCCAAGTTTGTTCCAATCGGCCATCATGTTCAATCAACTCTCATCTATATTGAAGAGCGCCTTGAGTTAGCCATGCGAAAGTTTCAGTTTTAAACGTTAATATCAAAGCGCATTCACGAATCTTGGGATAACTCATGAGAGCACAATGAGAATATAAGATGAGTGGTATGAAATGTCATATTCAAAACTCCAGCATACTCACTTATGAAGTTCTTCAATCACTTGAGCATATACAATTTTAGATGTACCGTACTTGGAGAGTTATTTGACGAGCGTCCTAACGCATTGTATAACGGAGATTAATTTAACAATTCACAGCGGAATGAAACTTTTTGCATCTCTTCGATTAAGTTAGAATGAATCAAGTCTGCAATTCTAATCAGTCTTGGCACTATTCAGAGTACTAGTCAAATGCATAAATATATCATTCATATTTGTATTAATGCAGAAGAGAATGTCAGACATCTGTATCAGGATTGAGTTGAACGGAGTAAAATTCAGAACTTTGACCTGTATTTGATATTCCTCATGATATTTTAGTTTGAAATTAATATAGAGCTTTTCAAATATAATTATTCATAGTGAGCTCCATGTAGTTTGTTGTCACACAGCTTCGAAGATGCTCTCAATTTAATTTGAATTGGAGATGAATCTCTGTTTGAGCTGTCCAATATTATACATAGAGAATGACCAAGAAGTAATTTGTAATAAAGTGAGTAGTACTTTTACTAATAAGGTAATACTCGATTACCTTCAATCTATATATATAAAAATGAATGTTTGTCTGTATGTATGTATGTATGAAACTTTGGGAATATGTTGTGTGAATATTGGGGATGGTTTCTGACCATAAATTTTAATAGGGAGGCTAATAATTATTATTAATTAATCCATTTTACAGACCTAACTTACTGAACTTGCCGGCCAAACAGCTTAAAGGAACGGCTGATAAAAGTCAACAGTTTTTAATCATATGGCAGGCCCCTTAGCGGCGTTATCTACGCTGTCTGGAACGCAAAAACTTTGCATGTAGGCTACCGTACAGTCGGAGCCTTGCAGTACTTACGAAACATATGACTGGGTATAATGAAATGTAATTATGCCGGGTTGATGACATCTGTTAATCAATGCAGCTAGAAATTTGAAATTTAGTCTCAGTAGGAGGTGGCGAATGATAAAATCAAAAGCCTAGCTTCTACCCTAATAGTCGTAGGAGGTTTAAATTTGAAATGTTCATTGAGAGGTGGTGAGTAAGGTCTTACTGTGTAAAGAAAAACGATGGAGGCCTCTCTGATCAGCTGGAAGAGCCCTAGGATAACTTCTTCCCTAATAGTCCTAGAAGGTTGAAATTTGAAATGTAACTTCAGTGAGAGGTGGCAAATAATAAAACCACGAAACGCGCGTCGGGCCAGCTAGTACTGTATACAACGATTGCCTTCACTATCAAATCAAGATACAATTTTTCTCTAGCAAAAAATATGTTTATGTTGAAAAGTAGTATCAAAGGTGAAGTATCAATTGTCAATTTATAAATTCAATTTTCAAATGAGATTTGATGTGAGGAATCATTGTTCTTTCAAATTTACATTATTCGTTTAACTGTATAATAAAGAAAACATTGAAATGTCGAAAGATAGAATTTCTGTTTACCAAATTAATGTTTGGTTTCGAGTTCCGTTATCAGATAGCTAAACATTTTCCCCTAATCAATCTCTAAGTTTTCAATCCGCTAATAAGAGATTGTAAATTGAGAAAAATTTTTATTCTCACTCTCACTCTCTATATCACTCTGACTCATTCTCTCTCTCTCTCTCTCTCTCTCTATCTCGCTCAATCTCTCTCACTCTTTCTCTATCTCTCTCTCACTAACTCTCTCTCTCTCTCTCTCTCTCTCTCTCTCTCTCTCTCTCTCTCTCTCTCTCTCTCTCTCTCTCTCTCTCTCTCTCTAAATCTACAGTATATTATTCAAATTTGAACGCACAAAGGGAACCAAGAAGTTATTCGCTATCTTTTTGAAAGCTATCAGGATAATAGACGAGAGGGACGTATTTTCCTTGAGCTCAAATCTGTGCGGGCGCACTGAATTTCTAAATTGGGATACCGTATCAAACGTTCAACTCGAGTGGATGGAAACTTTATTAAGCAACAAAAGATGATGATGCTCGTGCTCGGCAGTCGGTAGCAGACAAGAAGTGATTTGAAAGTGAATTGTAAGAACGAGGTTAAAGACGGCCGGCGAAGATGGATGGGAGGAGTTCTCTGACTTTGAAAAAAGGAACCGATGTATGAGCTCGAATAAGAAACGTTACACAACAAAGTTGTCTGTAGAAAAGGCTGAAAGCTCACAAGGAAACAAGGAGAAGTTAGAGAAAAGTGGACAGGTGGAGAGGCGGAGCGGTGGAGAGGAGCAATGTGGAAAGGATTAAGAAAGTGAGAACAGACATGGAGGAAGAAGTTGCATGGGAAAGGAGTCACAGAAAAATAATAAGATGAGCAGAGAACTTTCGGTTGCCGTTTCGCTCCCCTCCCTCACCAACCACCACCCATCCAAAAAAGTTCACCAAAATTCTGCGACTCCTGAACCGTTTTATGCGTAGGAGAGATAAGTGAGCAACGTTTTTCTGCTACTGGCGCTGTAGTTCAAGCTGAAATAATCTGAGCAAGTCAACTCTGTTAAGTGGAGTCTCGTTCCGCACGTTGTTAAACTTACTTCGGCGGCCATGGATATTTGTAAGGAGCGTTTTAATTTGTTCGAAATCGAGCGCGGCACGCATTAAAAGGAATCTCAACCAATAGCAGCTCAAGTTTCCCTCCAATAAAAGACACTTCAAGATCTGATGCACAGTCCATTGAAAGTTATTTGGTTGAGTGCTTGCTGAGAAGAACCTCTGTAAGTTATCTTTTGGAATGTTGAGAACTCTCAATTGGGAGAAATCTAATGGTGCAAGTTGTAATTGGTAATTTTTATTCATAAGAATTTTCATTTATGAACGTTGATAGCTAAATGATAAGGATTGCATTATCTAAAATTGAACAACTGCTCAATTATTTCTGAAATAATCAGATCTTATATTCTCTGAGAGTTCAAATTATCTTAATTTAGTTTCAAACTTTACTGGAAAAACTTGCAATGGCAAACTGAACATCTAAAAATCAATCATCTCAATTGAGAGTAATGGAAAAATAAATTGACACCGAAAGGATGATTAATTGATAACTTTCGAGTAATAAATTTTAGGTTATACTTTTATAGCTATTATCCGTAGATGTTCAATAATTATTTCTAGACTGATTTCAATAGTCAGTAGTACAAGGTGATAGTTTGAAAATTTAAAATGCGAAATGCAATAGTAATGAGAATGATTCACTGGAAACAGCTAGCTCTTCTTCCTAAGTGTACTCATTTATTCATTCAGTTTTTCTATGAAGAAGGATGAAATCTTCATAGCTGATACGTGAAAAAACGTGATTACGAAAAAAGAATAGTTATTTGTAGTTGTAGGCAGTTTTGTAAACGTTTTCAATTGTTTATTAATTGGCTTCTCATATTCGCTTAATTGAATTAAAGTCTTTCAATTATCAAGTGTATGTTACAGACTTTATTCAAGAGGAGTTTAGCGGAGGTGTTCTTCAATAACAAAAGAAATCAGTGTAACTAATTGTACTTGCAGAATTTTTAAGACGAATTTATTCCGTATTACACTTTGTTTAAAAACAATTAAAACCTAACCAACTCACAAAGTTTTTGCTTAGCTTATTTAATGTTTTGTTCACTATCAAGTTAGTTTCAAATATAATTTCATGAATAAGTTCTTCCAAAATTGAAAAACTATTCCTTTTCGTACTCATACCTTTTTCGTTCTTCCACAAACCACTATGTTAGTGATGCATTTGCCACATTATTGGAAAAGAAAGATAGTATTCTAAGTAGTTTTTTAAAACTTGAAAGAAGTAAAAAATATTCTATTCTAGTAAAACCTGAATCATAAAAACAGCATTTGAATTTGTGCGAAATCAGTTAGAATTAAGCGCGATACAAGAAGTCGTTCCATTATAAAATGACGATGAAAATTAGTGAAAGAAACTTTAGCCTTGTACAAGCTCTGTCAAAGCTCGCTGAATTGTTTAATTAATATTTTATTCTTCGCTGAGAGCCACTTGCTCTCTGTGTAACAACATCCACGAGCACGAGACTGAGATGATAATCAACTTTTATGTTGAACGTTCTTGATGTCTAACTAATGTGTCTTTGATGGAAGCGTGATCAAAGTGGAGATTAATAACACGTGGGGTGGCAACTTTCAAGTAGTTGTGTGCTGCTAGCGCTATACTAGCTGTATATTATGGCTGCTGAAAGAGGAATATCCGGTCTCTCCGCTAATGTTGGAACTTGACCAGCACTCTACTATCCTAACCACTCTCTCGTTCACTTTCCTGGCAATTAGTACTGCAGTACAGTTTTTACAGTTTTATGTTACTTTTTCAAAGTTAAAGTTCACCCTCACAGAGAAAATACTGAGGAAACCAAGTCTTGCTTGCTTTACTGCCTTTTAAAAATCGCCAAAGCTATTATTTCCTGTCGAGATGAAACATTATCGCATCTAACATGCAGCACAATTTACAATAATTCTGAACTATCAGTTCATAAATATTATTTTACTCCTTCAATAATACTCGTACTAAATATAGCTACTTTGAGCAAATATCACGAAATATCACATATTCATGAATAACTAACTCTTCTTTTTGACACTGACTCATGTCAAAACTATGTGTAATCATTTATCCTGTACCTGACTATGTCTACTGTACCTTATGCTGTACTTACTGACAATAAACTAATTTATTGATTGATAACAATGAAATGGTTGTGTGTGTGTGTGTGTGTTCTTATGGATTTCACAAAAACGGCAACAATCTCGAACACTTCTTTGACACATAGCTTCCTCTAAACACGATTCAGTGCAACTCGAAGCCAGTTTTTTATTTTCCTTTCAGACTTTCAAAATTAATGTTCAGAACTTCAAAATTTCACAGAATTGTTTTTGTTATTGTCCCTCAATTACAGAACATATGGTGGTCATAATTATTATAGTCTTTCGTAGTTTCAAGAGAGCTTTTAGTAACACCTCTTTTCAATTAGATCTAATAAATAACTCAATGGGTAGAGAACCTGCTCATTTATTTATTTATTTATCATATGGCTTCTTGAACACTAGCATTCCAAACCTTCATAGAAACGTAGTCAAAGATTAAAAACAAATATATAAATTTTACATAAGACATGCAAGAGTCATAAACATTAAAAAAAAACAAACACAGATAGAGGAAATAATAATAATGTGAAACTTTAGCAGATCCCTGCTATTAATAATAATTTACACACAAGGATGCTTAGTGGAAGCTGACTATAAATCTATATCCAGTGTGGATACCCATTCTACTGCAGCAGGGCTACACTCAAAGAAGTCGCTCCATTCTCCAGCAAACCTCCTTTTAGGGCATTCCTGGACAATGTGTGCCAGAGTCTGTTCAACCGCTCCACAATCACACACTGGGTTGTTGACAATACCCCATCTATACATTGCATAATGCTTGGGAACTTGGGTGCAAATTTCGGTATGGGTAAAACTATTTTAAAACTATCACCTGACTGAAATCAACTCTACCACAGAACATTTTTATTTTCAAACCCCATTTGGTAGAAGTTATTTAATTTGTATAATTTTTCTCATAGTTTGATCTGAATTCTGTTCTTTAAGAGAAACTATTATTTCCATTTTAATCAGCATAATAGATAAATACGTTACCTTTTTAAAATAATAATAACAAATATTCGGAATTCGTAACTAAATCGAACGTTGTTTGGGTTTGGACAGACATTTCTGGGAATTATTTTTTCTATTAATACTATTAAAAATTAAACAATAAAAATGAATTTAGTTACTTGAATCAAAACTTGCTCGGATTGAAAACGAATAAAATTTAAGAATGTAATAAATTTATTCAACTCAATTCAATTTTGTGACCGCTACATCAGTTTCTACCAGAAAAGAAAACTCCAAACTGGATTTCCGGACAAGACCGGGTAAAATACTAGTCTACAATAATTGTAGGTCCACTATGTTTCCAATAACAGGACTCAAACGCGCAAGGTATGACTGCCCGTGAGGGTCTCCCCTCTCCACTTCAAACAAGAAATTCAATTTGTCGATAAAGTTATCCATTTACATCAACATAACATGGTAAGTGATATAGTAAGGGACACCAAACGTAGCTCATTCATATTCTCATGAAAATGGAATCAAAGCCAACTGAATTAAAAACCAAACTTGGCCTACTAAGCTTGGAAAACCCCATAGTTGGTTTGATAAGCAATATCACGATATGAGGTAACAAATGAAATATTATCAGTATGTATTCATTTAAATAACTACAAATGACAATAATAATTTTAAATACATCAATTATGAAAATCAGGTTGAATTGTAAGTGCATTGAATCTTATCAATAGTTAAAATCATTATTATTGATTGCAAAATTGAGTCTAAATTCCATGTTTTCAAAACATTTATTTTAAAGTTGAAATTAACTTATTGCAAACCTTCCAATAAAACTCAATTGTGTTTACATCCTCTGTATTTAAATAACATATTGATGATTTTGGCAAAAAATTATGATGTTCCATTGAGCTATAAAATTATATTAGATATCTAGAAATACTTAAATATTGCTATTGTTGACCGCCAAATAAAATTATTTCTATATACAAAATTGAACAAAGATGACGGTTTGTCAATAATTCCACGTTATTATTGGAGTACTATAGATCGGTGCCGTGGCTTACTTGTCACATTTTCAACAGTACTCTTCATTTAACCCATTATAGTTAGAACAGTCAACGCATTTTCTACTAATTATCAAGAGCTCTCAAAAATTTCACTTTATTCATTCCTAGCCAATAATAAATTTATTACACTTGAGAGAATAAAGCAAGAATCGGAAAATTTTCAGTAATCTAATCAGACTTTATGATCTACAAAAATAGTTGTTGAGCTCAACGACATTATTTTCAACCTAGGAAAGCTATACCAACGAACATTATTGTTATTGGTAGTACTACAGGAATATCAAGTTTCTAAACACATAGGAATAAACGTTAAAAAGTCGAGGAAGTCTTAGAAGTTCTCACCTGCTCTTGGAATGTAATAGACTCGTCCACGCGGAATGGCACGACGAACCAAAGGGTTACTCGGCCAGTGCTACATTGGAGAGTGTTTAATTAAATAGGCGATCGGAGATATTAAATTAATAGAAGCAACACCAACATTCAGATTGTCTCGCGGCGATACCGCACAACAGGCACGTTAGATGTGTTGCGGTTCGTCTGTTGAAGGGGCTGCGCTACTTACGAGGACGCGCGAATTACTGACTGACAAGACGACCGCAACGAGAAGGGATGTAGAGTATGCGCAGGCGCCTTCAAGTCTTTCGCTGCAACCGTAGTAACCGAACTGCACAGCATCGATAACGCGCGCGCACACGCACATTCACACACATAGCAGAGATGCCGGCACGCCTCCCCCATATTCATGTCTCTTTACCGAACGAGCCCTTGTGATCCAGATCCCCCAAAATAAAATAAATATTAGTAGAGAAACTTTTATCAAATCCACCTAACCGGCGGTCGATCGATCATCTTCACTTCATGACATACTGTACAACCTCTAGTCGTTCATCTCTTTCTAGTGCACACAAACTCTCCAGCACCCAAACTGTATTCTATATTTTACTAGCGGGCCCGTCGCGCGTTGCTGCGACCTCAAAAGAAAATATCCTTGATTTTATTAGACTGAGCCTACATTTCAAGTTTTAATATTCTAGGACTATTAGGGAAGAAGTTAGTCCTAGGGCTATTTAGGCTGATCAGAGAGCCTCCTTTGTTTTTTTATTACTCACTACCTAAATGAAGAAACATTTGAAATTTAAACCTCCTGAGACGATTAGGTTACAAGTTAATCCTAGCGATCAAAATAAACCACAGACAACATGACGTGTGCTGTCATTCCCTAACCAGATTGCAAAGTATCTCATAATATGACATTTTGAGGGTTGGTTCCTTTCTGCTTAATACAGCTCAGTTGTGCTTTGTTACCACGACCTAAATTACACGATCATAATAAGTCAATATAGTAGAAAGCATAAGGTAGATTCGTTGCTGTCAAATATAAATCATCTGTCGTCCCTATCTTGACGCATGCCTTTTTCCTTTACGCAGTTCTGAATTTTGTTTAAATTAGATCATCTGACGTTTTGCGTTTTTTTAAAAAAAACTTTGGACAACATGTCGTACGCTGTTAGTTGTATTTTGCTACTAGATTACGGTACTGTTTTGATTTATATATTTCTTTTATTGATAAATATTCTATTTTAATACTTATTATGATATTCCTGACTAGGAATAAAAAAATCAGATATCATAAAAATTGGTCCTGCCGTTCTTGAGTTATAAACGGTCTAACTAACAAGTCTTTCCTTGAAATACATAAATATATACACATATATTTTATACTGTCTTCTTTGTGACTCCCCTCTCAATTTTTCTCATACCCCCTCACGCCCCCTTTTTTCTATAGGTTTAATTTTCAAGAGTGAACGAATTTTGTCCTAAATCCACCTGTTCAGGTAATTGATTAAGATTTCTTAGCTTAGCATTAGTAAATTTCATTATTTACTTTACCGTTAAGACTATGTCTTCAAAACAATGTAAGAAAACAACACCGTATGTGATGTTTTGAATAACTCATAAGGGAAATTTGTATCAACTTACTGTTGAAAACACGGATTTTAATCCAGTGTACACAAAAAGGCTTTGGAAAATGTTTTGTATTATACAGTACGGTAATCAAATCAATTGTATAATTTCAATATACAAAATGGTTCTAAATAGAATGTTCAACGTTCAAAAATAAGAAATAATTTATCACTACTATTCGTAAATTACAATAGTTATAATTTTAAGTTATCAATGTTTTGTCCGTTATTCATGATTTATTTGTGAGAAATCCATCGCATTCAAAGTTACAGAACCAACAAAGATGTTAGTGGAGAAAAGTGAAAAGAACTTTGCCTCCGACTGTGAGGGTTAGGGAAGATGTACTGGGACTAAGTTTCAAGCGTTGTAAGCTCAACGAAACTAATCCTAAACCAACGCTGTCCTAGTTTCAAACTTAGAACGGCCCATTTTATACTAGATTTCCATTTTTATTTCTCAAAATGTTATTCCCACGGAAGCGTAGAAAGCATAATAATTGATAAGAAGAGAAGAAAAAGGTATAAAAAGATAAACTTCTCTAAAAGGAGAGGGTGGTATGGATGTAAAAAAGACAGAGAGAGTGAAAAAAGTGGGAGAGAGCGAGAGAGAGAGAGAGAGAGAGTGAGAAATACTTTTACTGAAAGTGCTTCGTATTTGAATATCTTCTGGAAAAATAAGCAACAAAATCAACTTTTCTGCGTTTCCATTCGGACGAAGCAACTCATTTTAGAACGCGAATCAAAAAATGGATAGGTTGAAACTTCCAACATTTTTGAGTAGCATATTACTTATTGAGAAAAAATCGAAAATTATATTGCGACCAGAGTTTTAATGGAGAATCCTCTTATTATTTTCAAAATTGCTAATAAGGCATAATCAGGTTCAATTACAAGTGAAAAGTATAAATTTATTTTAGATTCATCAATATTGATATTGTGGAGCCGTCAGATTACAGAAATCGAACAATATAAGATCGGGTAATGAGATCTCACTATGTGAGTTACAAACGTTGTAGACGTTATATATGCGTTATAGACGGCAAGTCCGCAAGAAAGTGAAAACCAATTTATCAAATTTGTCAAAACCGGGATGTTTTGATGATGTTTACTTTCATCAAATAAAATTCAGTACCGTACATAAAATTTCTCAGGTGGGATCAACAGCACCCTGGCTTCATTAAAAATAATGTAATCAGTTATTGTTGTGGCTGCAAGACTAAAAATTCGAAATTGTTTCAAGGACAAGACCAAAGATTTTCTAGCATCCCCCTTCCCAGACTATAAAATGAAAATAAGTTATTTTTATTGTATGGCTATTTTTTCATAATGTACGTAATAAATTACACATAATGCCAAATATGAGCTGCAATAATGAGTTAAAGTAAAAATGAGTTGAAGAGTTAAAAATTGAGTTGGAAATTTACAAATCGTTTTGACTAGTTACATAGTCAATGAATGGAATTTCTAGACCAGCTTTTGCAACCAAATCACTTCCGTTGGGGGGGGGGGGGGGGGTCAACCGCAAAGTCTTGTTTCATTCAGTTGGAACAGTAGAAGGTTTCATGGCTGATTGACTTCTCCCGATTGGCTTCTCCACAGCACAATTGCTGCTCTTTCTTACACTCCATCTTGAATAACCCTGCCCCCCGTACCAATATGTTTGGTGTAAACCCTAATTCAATTCAATTTATTAAACACACAAAAAACATACGCAAAACTTAAAAAACAAAGCAAAAATAAAAATAACAAACAGACAATTACAAGTAGGTGAAAGAACAGAAAGAAGGAAAAAGCAAGCGAGTCCACTGTTCAAAAGCTCCAATATCAAACAACACTGAACACGCTCCAGAAGAAAACAGGCAAACAACAATTAATAAAAATAAAACCATTTGGTCACAGATCAAAGATTGAAAAAGTAATTACTCAAGACCCAATTTTTATTTCCAGTTTAACTTTCCTAGTAATTTTCGGATTCAAAACCAAGTGCTCCTGTATTTGGTTTATGATTTTGGTACTTACATTTGTCTCTAATATTTTCGATATTAGTAGTCTATTATATATTGTGTACATGTCAGCGGTAGGTCTTAAACTGTAGCGATTCAATAAAGTATTTGAAGCAATTTGGAAGTGATGTCTATTTTTCATTATATAAATAATTACATTTTTTACATATAATTGTCTTATTGACATCACATCAATTTCGCTGAAAATCAAGTTTGTGGGACATAATCTAGGTTTATTCAAAATACTTTTTATTATGAATTTTTGAGAGACAAATAATTCATTCAAATGATTGTTATACAGTTATGCCATATTGTAATAAAGACTGAGCCAAAGCATAACACAACATTTTGCGTTGGTTACGTTTTAGTATTTTATGAACTTGGAAAAATTTAGAAGACATATATATCAAATTTCTTTACAAATAGATTTAATATAAATATCCCATTTTAACTGCTCATCTATTATAACTCCCAGTTATCAATTAAATCATACCATAAATTTTGTAGTATGCGAAAAGCATAAAGTAAAACCCGATAAATGATTTGATGTCGAAAAAAAATAAGTGTTTCGCAGTCACTTTGGATGAGTGGGCAGGTTTTATTCAGAGCCAGTGAGATCATGTTGATAAATAATTAGTCTATCTCCTCCCATTTATTAGTGCATCGATAAGTACATCTAACCATTCCCTTGTGAGATAAGTAAGACAGCAGTAAAACTTTATTTCAATAACAAGATGTACGACTGCAGGGTGATCCGTTGAAACATTAATTTAGCAGTCGCTTATGAAAAACGTCTTCGTACAAACTCGCAATTGCATGCTTCCTCGGTTTCTACCTCCCTTATCCTCATACTCATCCTCTCACGTCCCAATTTCGCACCCGTCCAAAACACCCAGGGCGATACCGTTGTCCTAAGTAGTTTTCAAACCGCATTTGGCGACGTCCCAAAAGGAAATATTAGCAAAGACCCTGCTACAAGAGGGCAAGAAAATCTGAAATTGGAAAGCTTTATTCGATGGTAATCTTACCTATGAATTTAGATTTTTTTCTAATTTCAACACTGTTTACATTCTTAGTATCAGCATTTTCCGTTCATTTTCTTCCTGATAATACTCCTTTTTATATTATAATTGCTGATGGCGTTGCAAATAACCGCAATGAATAAGATAGGTAGATAGATAGACAACATTTCTTTATTTGGGCGAAGTTAGGACTCGCAGGTCCTCTCTTACACTTAACCCTGCATTGATACTGTCACATTATTCTCAGTTAAATTATAAATATCAAAATTCATTTTTGGTAACTTATTTCTTGTGATTTACTTTTAAAAATTTGTATAATTACAACCAAAGTAACAACAAAAGTTAAAACTATTATATTTTTTATGAATTTCAATCAGCCCATTAGTACCTTATGCTTTTCATCTTATTAACCTGATAATAAACACTTTCCAATTAATTATTTAAGGGAAAGATTTGTGTGAATAAATGATACGCGAAATGATATCGTTGATACAATCAATAGCTACCCAAATTGCACTATTTTGTTAATTTTGTACATTCTACGAAGTCATGAGGTTATCTGGGAAAATTATGCATGTTTATTAACATGATAATGTTAAATTATCAACACCAAATAGAGAATTTAGCTGAACAGATGCAAGGTTCAAAATTCCCAAGCCAATACAAAAATGTGTTCTATATTAATAACCTTACAAGAACCCTAAAATACGAAGCGTCTTTCCGTTTGAATGGTTAGGATAAGTAGAACACTTTTCTTACTCATGCAAATCTTCAAAATTCTACCACTTTTCCCAAAGTAACACCACGGCGCAACGTCAGAGGACACTGTTTTTCACAATATTTCAATTTCAATTATAGATGGTGTAATCTCTATAATCGCTAAAATAGTATGCTCCAACACTGAACTATCAATTATTAATTTGCATCTGCTTGATTAGTCTACCTTATGGCATAATTTACATTTCAAAAATTACTATTGTTCACAAACAAAGAGCTCGGAACCTGTATTTGGAAAAATTATATTTTTTAAATTCATATTGTATTTACGACAACTTTGTACTTCTGTTGATTGACAATCAATGGAGAATGGATAAATGACAGAATGGTTATAGTCAGTCATAATCTTTCTAAACAGACTAGTCTGTTTAAAACGATAAAACGATTACAAATCGTTGGCTTGAGAGTATCATTATGAATTTTTGAACAACTCAGATTTTTGTATTTATTGTTACTTGTTGAATGTATACCGAATTTCTACATATTCAAACCCGAAAAATGTATTGAAGATTTTTTTTGCAGCTACAAAAACTCAAGGAAAAACAAATTATTCGATTTTTTCTTCAGCTATTCAGCAATTTAGATATTTTTTAACAGTATCAGTAGCTTTAACGGTAAAAATAACTTTTCAACAACTTGTAGTGAACAAAAAACTACAAGAAGTTGTTGTAAACTAAAATGTTATTGCTACTCTACTCTTGAATACATTTGCAGTGACTGATTGACCTAGATTATCTAAATGTAAGCTTCTGTCTGGGCCATCATTTGGTAGATGCGAGTCGAGTCGTAATCAGGTGCAGCTGGATTGAATCAGGCGAAAGGGGAAAGCTTGCTACTGGCGATCAAGTGATCCCCAGGGAGTCATCTGGGGCTTATCTTTTGCCTCAGGTCTCCAATCAAAACAAACGGGACAACAATAATCTGACAGGTAGCTAATTGATTGCTTGATGGAGTACATACAACCTTGTAGCCACATCAACTACAAATTACTGCAATAGGCAGCTGTGGAATAGCTCACTAAGTTTATTCATTATTCTACTGTCAAATTCAGATCACCAACTTCATGCTACAGCTACTGTCAAACATATTTTTCTTCATTTCTCCAATGATTAACTGAAACTACTGTTCTTAGAATAATTGCGAGAACTAAATTTTTCACTGGCTATCAAGTTTACCCCAATACTTGTTCAACCCATAATAAATTATTGCTTGTATTCTGATAAACTATTATACAGTAGAGTACGTCTTCTTCTTATAATAGTGAATTTTAATGAAATCGGTAATTCATAATAACTGTTATTGAATAACAATTTATATTCTCAATGAACTGCTCTCAGTTGTCACTAATCATAATTCAAGTTGCAGAGACCACATTGTGTAGACAACTATTATTTATTTATCGAAAAATACATTCGAAAAGAACAGTGGGAAATTTATATTATTTTCCCCAAATCACAAATTATACAATAACAGAAATCATCCGAATCGACATGAAATGAAAGGATTGTCATAAAAATAGAATGAAAAGAATGTCATGAGTGGAGTGTGGAACAACAACAGAAGAATGGTAAAAAAATTTAATAATTTTTTTAAAGGATAAAGCTCTTTGGATATTTTATACCCTATTATAAGCATAAACTTACTTAGAATTATTGTTATTGGAAAATTACAGCAGTATTCCAAAGAAAAAGCCGAAAAACTTACAATGAATTTAGTTTTACAATTGCCGTCCAGTTATTACAGGGTTTACTGTTGAAAACTTATAGGATAACGTATTCAACTTCCAATAAGGGTCTGAAGCACATAGTCAAGGAAAGTTAACACTGCTAATACTTCTCTACAAAGAAGAAGTTCATAAAGATTGATATTCGTTAATATACTAATCATATTATTTTCTATGTATTACTGTAGGCTATTCTTAGAAAAGTAGATATTGTTCCTGATATAGTTTTTCACAATAAGGTACTTTGTTGCAATACAGTAGCATTTCAATGACGTGTACCTCAGTAGCAGGTCTAATACGGTCCAGCAATATTTTTCCAATGCAGACATAAACCACCTTTGGGTTTGTTATTCTCTTCTGCGTATAATAAAGGGATGACAGAAAAAAGGAAGAGCAGAAAGGAGTTGCTTCGCAATCCTTTCGTGCACAGGTTGTTTGTGTTGGTCTGTACACAACTTCGATCTCTTATCCCCCGGAAAAGCTATCAGCTCCCTTGCTTCCTGTTCAATCTTTTTCTTCTGCTTGGCTCCTCCTCCCACTCCTCCTCATTCTGCTTGCTATCCCATTGCGGCAACGAGACTCCCAAGCTGCTGTAGCCTCGTTCCTATCAGTATCTGCAATCTCACGTACATGCAGCCAATAACAGTCAGAAATCAAACAGAGCCCGACAGATGTCACAGGGCCTTACTGACTAGTACCGCTAGATGGCCCTGTTGCCGTGGACAGCCGACTCTCTCAGTCCAAGCCTCTCTCTTCCACTCTTCTTCCAGACCTCTACTCAGTCAATACTTACATTGTGTAATACGTATAACATGTAATTTTCAATTTATGAAACTCATCTTCATCAATCATAGCTAGTAATTCACAAACACCTGTCCTCGAGATTTTAACATTCACTCCTAACTTCTAGAGTGGAGTTTTGTTTTGTTCATACCTAATCTAACGGTTGTTTGTTTTCATCATTGAGCTCCGTACTTTCAACAAATTTATAAAATGTACATTCAGTCTTGAAGTGTGAGGCAAGACAGAAGATTTAATGTGAGAAAATAATCAAACTAAATCATATATTGTTCACAAAAATACAATTGTTATAACAAAGCCACATCACATATAATACTGTAGCAGTACCAATATTTGTATTCTACCAATTATGAAAGGAAGATACGGGAATACGGGAATATGTAGGATATTGTGGAACGTTGAAACTTTTTGAAAATACTTGGTTAAAACACAAGATAGAAAAAAGTACGATATTTCATATTTACATCAAGACTTACAAAAAAAATACCTGGATTGTTTGTTCCATGACGATCTGCGTTGTTAATATTAACTTTTCATGTGAAATTTAACGACATGCAGTCAAATATTTGTTTATACTTATTAAATATTTATTTATACTTATTCTTAACAAATATTTGACTGCATGTCGTTAAATTTCACATGAAAAGTTAAAAAAAATACATTTCAAGAGGGAAAGAAATTATGAATTCAAGCAGGAAGAAGACTTCTGTTTAACGAATGCATAAGCAGGATGGAATAAATTTTTTTTATGTAAAAATAGACATCAGCTGCAAGACAGATTATAGACACTAAAATATCAAAAAAGCAAACTAAAAAGGAAGATTAACTAAATAGACAACTAAATATATTCAGAAACCAGAGGAGGATAGGAAATTGAAAAAAAATTGAAGTGTTACAACTTCAGTGAAAGGAAAGCTGTGTTGGCGCAGTTGGTAAGAGCGCTTGATAAGATTTTGTAGGAGTGATAAGATAGGGCTCTGGCTGGCTTCGTTTCCTGCAACCTTGGGTTCGAATCTTATTCAGCCATGGGTGTTTCTCATCATTCACCCATTTACCTCATTACCCACGCACAAGTCTCCAAACTCATGTGGGTATCATCCGCAATAAAAAAATAAGAAGAATCAGATTCTTGAATGGAATCAGATTCCTGGAAAGGATGGGAAGGACTCATAAGATCGAAGAATAAATGTATCAATATAATGTTCGGAACCCACCTAAAACTGTAGGTCCAACTCATCAATCACCATCATCCAACTCATTACCCACGCACACTTCTCAGACCTATGTGGGCTTCATCCTCAAAAAAAAAAAAAATAAATAAAAAATAAAATATTGATGAAGATATCAAACCATGGGCAAGTAAGAAATAAACTTTGGTGAAGAGATCACATATGATCTACAACACTTGCAGGAAAAGTCGGCCTTCCAAAATGAGATTTCCGAATTGAACTACAATAATATTTATTTCTGGATTTCCTGTTCCATGACGAACTGCGTTGTTAATATTAACTTTTCATGTGAAATTTAACGACTGCAAGTCGTTAAATTTCACATGAAAAGTTAATATTTATTTGTTTGAATTAATCATAATTTATCAGAGCTGTTGGTTCATCAACACGACAATTTTTTTATTAAGTACGATTTCGCTGGTTTAGTACAACTTGAAATAGCCTGGTAATTGACTTGTCAATCATTTGAATTTGGAAAGAATAATTATTGGATCTTACTGGAAAGAGTATTTCTTATATTAATGTTTATGTTGGTTCGCCTTGATGAACTGATCAGCCCAGGACTAGGTTGAGCATTGAGCGAACCGAGCTCAATAAATCCAATAGAATAAAATAGCGAGGAAAATAGAGAGATAGGCTGAATTGGGTTTATCAGCAAACTCGATTTCTCCTCCCATTGGCTGTGCTCTGTGCCTCTATCGGAAAACAACTGAAGCCAGGATAAATTTCGGGATCGGAAGTGTGTTTGTCGGTCTCCTGTACGTCGTTTCGATTCTTATCAGCTGGTGATTTATGATCTTTTATTGTTTTCAAAAATAATTTATAACAGGACCGCAGAGAATAGAAAAAATAATATGATTCCCGATAAGATGTGATTCACACAAAAGTCAGTATTCACCCAATATTTAGTCAGTAACGCAGTTTATTTCCACTAAAGAGTCTTTTCCACAAACATCATAACGAAAGCTCAAATATTCTTCTACCTGTGATTGCAGACAACTAGCATTAAAAAACGCATTCAAAACACACAAATGATAGAGAATAGTGCCTCATACCATTGCGATTTTTGTGTTTCAAAACACAAAAAACACATCGGAATAATAAGTTTGTTGAAGTTGCAATTTCTATACAGAGTGTCCCTTGTAAGGTGGAAAAGCCGGTTACCAGAGATTATGCATCAAATTTCTGACAAAAAATATTTTGTGACGTTTTTGAAGTAGGGCCTTTGTTTTCGAGATATCTCGATTTAATGACTTTTTCGAGATACGCTTTCTTCCCGCCCAATAACTCGAAAACTACTGATCGGATTGAAATTATGACGACATTGTTGGAAAGAGCACACCATTTCGCTGAAGATACGCGTATTTTCAATATGAAACCCGATCATTTAGGGTGTTGGTAAAGGGTCAAAATACAAAACAGTTAATTTTTCGAAATCTCGCTGAAATTTTGAAGCGATTTTTCTCGATTTGTTTTTAGGGTAACATAATGAAAATGTTACATGAAAAACTTCCTCAGAATAGAGTTTTAAATTTTTAGAGCATTGACAAAAGAATAAACAGAAACCAAATATTATTCATCAAACTTAAATCAGGCTAGTATAAATAAAAATCATTTCCAGCAATATGCGCCGGACAACACATTCCTTGCCTCAATGCACAAGAGGAAATTCTTCCATGAGATCAAAAATATCTAAAATATTTTATAAATTCTTAAATTTATTAGATAAAAATTTATCTAAAATTTCTATAACATTTTAAATAATTTTTTATTTGATATCAAATAAATTTTTTTTAAATATAACAATTCAAATGTTTGTTAAAAAAATATGGCCCAAGAATATGATTATCGATTATTCCAGCCCACACATTATCAAAAAATTGGTGCTGAAACCGGTTTGGACTCATTACGTGAGGATTTCCTGTTGCCCAACCAAGTATATGTGTGTTATGAAAATTGACAGCACCACTTCTTATGAAAGTGCTCTCATCCGATCTACCTTTATTGGGAAGCAGTGATTTAACAGAGATTAATCATTTTGGAAAAGCATCTGATTACAACAAGATTTTGAAATCCAATTTCTACTCTCTCAGCTCTTGTCCCTTAGACACTAATTCTTGTGGGTTTGTGACAGTTTTTTACGATTTTCAAGCATTTGAAATTCATCTAATTGAAACATATTAGGCTTATTTCAAAGCTTAAAAAATGAGGAAGTTTTTCATGTAAAAATTTTATCATGTCATCCTAAAAATAAATCGAGAAAAATCGCTTTGAAATTTCAGTGAGATTTCGGAAAATTCACTTTTTTGTACTTTGACCCTGAAAAACACCCCAAGTGATCGGTTTACATATTAAAAATACGTGCGTCTTCAGTGAAATGTTGTACTCTTTCCAGCAATGTCATCATAATTTCAATGCGTTCAGTAGTTTTTGAGTTATTGAGCATTTAATGGCGGGAAGTGAGCGTATCTCATAATCGTATCTAGTCATTCAATCGAGATATCTCGAAAACAAAAGCCCCATTTCAAAAACGTCACAAAACTTTTTTTTTTGTCAGAAATTTGATGTATAATCTCTGGTAACCTGTTTTTACACCTTGCATGGGACTCTTAATCGCTTAAATCGCAATGGTATTAAAGTCTCTATCATCTGTGTGTTTCCAGTACAACTTGTTTTTTGGAAGGCTGAAATGTACAGATATAACAGATTGAACAAGGAAAACTGTTGCTAGCGAATAAGTGTAGGTTGTCAATATCATTCAAATTACATTACTATCATTTTTTTATTAATCATAAAATTGTTTTTCCATACTTGAAATTGATTCAAAATTTTATGAGCTCATTACTTGCTCAATAGTAGAATCAGGAAACTATGGATTGAACGTTCCTTTTGAAATGGTTCTAACGAGAACCTGTACCTATGTGTTTGTTTCTGCATTAAGCATGAAGTTATTCATAATTTTATGACCCAATAGAGAAGGTAAATAATGTTAAGGGGCTGAATAAATCACTGATGATTCATGAATTTAAACCAGTATGTCAAGTAGCAGAGGTCTCCCCAATGGAATAGTTCACAGTTGAATGTAAACAGGCAACGGTTTCATAGCTCTGTTTGTTGAGAGCAATCATTTGCACACAGCAATCAGCTGGAGCTGTAACACAGGAAATGAAAATACTCTAGTGGAAACGTTCATCCGTGTTATCAGCCCACTAAAACCTAACACATTCAACACAAATGTTGGTGGAGCCAGAGTATCGTTCTTCCCAATAGTATTGGAAACACCATTATCAACGTCTAGTGAGTGATCCCATTCAGCTCCAGTGAGAAATTCACGATAAATACAATAATCAGAGTCCACCTATGAACCTGTAATACAAAACCTAAATATATCATAATTTGTTTTTCTTACTTTGACCCGAAAAAGTTGCTATTTTTGCACTAACTGTAGCACACAAAATGGTCTATTCCTGCACCAGTACGGGAAAAGAATTCCAGTGCGCGGTAGTACTTTTCCGCACTCCAGATTTGCAACCTAACAATACAAAATATTGAGCATGTAATACGCAGGTTCCCTATTCTGCATTCAAAAATAGGTATAGGCTACCCTGCTTCAGCCATACAAAAACAGTCAGCTGTAGTTGTTGTTGAAATCAATTTGATTTGAAGATAGGTTATGTGACGAATTGTCAGGTTATGTATGTCCTGTTTAAATTACTTTACACATTACTTTACACTTTATTATTATTATTATTACTTTACACATTACTGTAGGAAAAATTAAATGTGTAATTCGAGTGCAAAGTATTGTTTCTGTACTCAAGAAACTTTTTTCACTCGCCTTTGGCTCATGAAAAACCTGTTTCTCTCGGGGCAGAAATACCCTACTTTTTGCTCTAGTTACACAAATAGCTATTTCCTACAGTTACCTAACAAAGAGGCTATTTATGCACTTATTATAGTACGCAAAACAGCTGATTCCTGCACTATTTTACTTTGCTGCACTCCAGCTGAGTTTGCTGCACTCATTTTACTTTGTCACACTTCAGGTGTGCCAAGTGTAGGAAATAGACTTTACAAGTGTGGGAAATTGTTTTCATCATATGAGTATGATAAGTTAACGCATGAGACGAAGTATCTAAAATACTAAAGATACTTCTGAGATCATCTTCTGTTTTTCCAAATTCTCTATCAGCTGGGATGTGGTAATAGTTATTTATGTATTAAGAACGTGAAGTGTGATTTTATCGCTCAAGCCAAAACAGTTACTGTACAATGCATAGCGGAGCGCAGTAATTTTGTGAGAGCGATAAAGAAGCAACATGCGCAAATTACATGCAATATTTTTCCTACAATTGCAGTTCTGGATTCCAAAACAATAAAAGCGTGTAGTTTGTAACATCACAGACCATGCGTGGTTTTGGTTAGCGTGCGCCATTGCCAAGATTATGAGAATTTCACAGATTCTGTGATCCACCAATGAGAAGAAAACAGAAGCATAAAGAAAGCAGCTGGCAAGCGGTAAAGTACTTTACCGTTTGCGGAGCAGTTAAGAGGTATTTTACAATTAAACAAATTATCATTTTATTTCCTTTTCATTACACAATACAAAGAATTTTAACCAAGCGGTTCAATAATTATATTCAGATAATAATAAGATACATATAATAAATGAAACATATATTTTGGAAATCATCCTACCCCACTTGGCATGCCATGTTCTAGAGGAAGGTGTTAGTAGAGGAAAAATTAGGTTCAGTTAAAATTAGGATATAGGATTAAAGATTGGTCAATTTTCAAAATTACAAGTTTCCATCATAATCATTGCTTGAAAAAATCCTCTCTATATGCTGTCTGTCAATATTTATTAGCCAGTTATGAAGCTGTTGCTTGAATTTTTTGATATGTCCTATTGCTTTAATGTTTTCAAGAATTAAGTTGTAGATTCTTGGTGCTAGATAATTGAAGTGTCTTTGATAGAGAGCCTTTTTTGCCCTGTTTGATATGAGGAGGTGCCTGTATCTGGTGTTGTGGTGGTGATTCCTATTCTGGAAGGCAGATTTGTCTTTGTGCATCCTAGATGCTACTTCCTTTGCATACAGCTGTCTGGGATCCAATACTTTGAAATCACTAAACAGAAGCTTTTTTTTTGTAGATTACGTCTTGGAGACTCCAGTTAAGGAGTATAAGACAAGTCAGATCAACAATATTATACACTAGATACCATAATTACTTCAATTAGTTGAGGTGAGGCTTAATTTTGATGTGAAAGGAACTCTTTTACACCATATAAAAAGCTTTATCAACTAAATATTTTTTCAATTGTTTTTTAAATATTTCTATATTTTCAAGACTCTTTAAAAACTGCGGTAGCTTATTGTAGAATTTCCTACCAATATAACTAGGTTTTTGTTTGAATAAGCTACTATTGTGACTCACCAAGTGATAATCTCCTCGGCTTCTTGTATTATAATCATGTACATCAAGATTTTGGTTAATATCATTCGTTTTTACATATAAAGTAGCTTCATACACATATAAGCAGGGTACAGTTAGGAGACCAAGTCTCTTGAACAACGGCCTACATGAATCCAATCTATTTACTCTTTCTATACACCTAACTGTTTTCTTTTGGATCTTAAACACCCTATCAAGATTTTGTTTTGATGAATTACCCCATACTAAGATAGCATACCTAATATGTGACAGTAAGAGCCCATGGTAAGCTGTAAAACGTAACTTTTTGTCATTCAATCTAGCGAGCTGTCGCAGGACTAATACCCCAGATGAAATTTTACAACATATTTTCTCAATGTATGGTGTCCAGGTCAATAGTCTATCCAACAAAACTCCGAGAAATGCAATGTTTTCTTCCTGGACTAGTTGATTATCATTTACAAACACGTTTATAGCCCTATCTTCATTTGAATTCTGTTTGTTTTTGAATTGAAGGTATTGGCATTTTTTACTATTTATAGTTAATTTCAACTGATTTAAAATTAGACAATGGACTGCACACGTATATGGGCACTTATTTCTAAATGATCTAGAATGGAATTGCTGAAAATGAGTGATGTATCATCAGCAAATAAGAGGGCTCTACCACTAATTAATTCTTTAGGTAAATGGTTGACATATAACAAAAAAAGCAATGGACCTAGTATTGACCCCTGAGGCACTCCAGCTTGCACCTCTAATTTATTAGATTTATTCTTTACTATACTATTACCAACTACTGAAGTTAGTTCTACACATTGTTTTCTCCCAATAAGATATGATTCAAACCATTTCAGTTCAACCCCATTTACACCTACATTTTGCAGTATTTCCAATAAAGTTCTATGATTAACACAATCAAATGCCTTTGACAGATCTAAGAAGATAGCAGTAGCTTCATCACCTGAATCTATTATATCTATTAGTTTTTTAACTAGAGAAACTATGGCTGTTTTTGTTGATCTCCCTTTATGGAAGCCATGCTGTTCATCACAGATGAAAAAACTAATGTAATAATAAGTACAATTCCGTATAGGTTTGATAGGCCAGAGCTAAATGAAGCCATTAAGTCAACAAATAAATCAATTCATAATACAATCAACAGCCTAAAAAATAAGAATTCTAAGCAGTTGGGGATTTGTTTTCTAAATGAAAGGCTGAAAAAACAAAACTTCACTAATCATGGTCTACATCTAAATCAATCTGGCAAAGTAATATTTTGTAATAGGCTGGCAGAGCTGATTGAAAGTCGTTTGCAATCTACTGTCAATAATTCTCCTAAACAATCATCTAACGAACCTTTTTTAGTAAAGTGGCTCAAAACCGGGAAGGGAAACTAGTTTCAGATGATAAATTCATATCTTCAATTGTATTAAAAGACGTTAATCGATCAAAAAATCAGGATAGCATTAGTGGAAGGAACTCTTGTAGCAATCTGATAGGCTCTCAAGATTCTAAGAGATTAAGTAAATCTACTTCAATATGCAAAAGCAACGATAAAGTAATAAGGGATGATAGGGAAGTACCGGTACTCACTGTGTTCCATCAGAATATTCAATACATTCGTAACAAAATAGATAGAATCGAAGTATTTTTTAAAGAAGAGGCTCCTGATATAGCTATTTTCACAGAGCATGGTTTAAAAGAATATGAATTGTCACAACTTAATATTCCAAACTATTCATTGAAAACGTCGTATTGCAGGACATCTCATCGAAGTGGGGGAGTAGCTATCTTCACTAAAAATGCTAAGAATATGCAAATATTTAATTTAGAATATGCAGAGAAATTTGCTGTGGAAATGGATTTAGAAGTTACTGGTTTGAGAGTAAAAATCGACAATAATTTCGAAGTAGCGGTGTTAGGTATTTACAGGTCACCAAATGGGGAATGGAACAATTTTTGTGAACTATTCAATAGGCTTTTAGAGATTACTACTACTCGTTTTACAAACGTTATTGTAGCGGGAGATTTCAATACAGACTTTGCAACACAGAATAAAATGACAGAAGATTTAAAGGATATTATTTGCATGAATAACTTGGAAATAAAAGTTCATGAATATACCAGAGTCACAAGAACATCACAAACAATAATTGATAACATCCTTACTAATATAGATTACTCTAAAACAAGATTAGGCGGCTCGGAACTATCTGATCATGACTATCAAATCTTAGAGGTGGGGTTGCAAGGTCATAAATCAATTAAAAAGAGTAGAGTAATGAAAGAAATTCAACAATGTGAACAGGGGAATATCGATTGTTTGAAGCAGAATCTGCTACAAGAAAACTGGAGTAGGGTTTACAATAGCAATAGTTTAAATGACAAATATGATAGTTTCATTAATATTTTAAGGTTTCATATTACTATGAGTTGTCCAGTTAAAAAAGTCCCTGTAAAGAACAAATTAGACAAGATTGAAGAGTGGATAACTGATGATATCCTTGCAGAAAGAAATAGGGTTAAAGATGCATATGATGAATTCAAACTATCTAGAAATATGTTAAGTGAAGATAATTACAAAGCTCTAAAGAAAAACTATATGAAAAAAGTGAAAAGAGCGAAATGTAAGAAAACAGCTGAAATTTTGAATAATAGTGTGTACTTTAACACAGCAGTGTGGGATGTAATAAACAAAAATAGGCAAGCAGCTCATGTAGATGCTTATACTAGTGTCCCCAGAATAATTAACGAAAATAAAAAATATATTGATGATAGTGTAGACATTTGTAATTTCTTTAACAGATATTATCAACTGGTTGCTAAGGATCTTCAAAAATCTCTTAATACAGGTATTAGTGATGCAAACATGAGGAATACTGAGGGGATTCAGAACGAATTAAAATTCCACCCAGTATGCCAAGACGAGTTGTCAAATATCATTGATAGTTTAAATAATAAAAAAACTGTAGGAATGGATGGGGTATCCAGTAAAATTCTGAAAGAATGTAAAGATCAATTGTTAGACCCTTTGATTCATCTGATCAATCATTCATTAGAACAAGGTGTTTTTCCAGATAATTTAAAAGAGGGGAAGATCTTGCCAATCTTCAAAAGTGGCGATAGAGAAAAGGTAGAAAACTATAGGCCCATTAGTATTTTAAATGTAATAAGTAAAATTTTTGAAAGAGTAGTTCTAAATAGGTTACTTCTGCACCTTCAAGAAGCTAACTTTATCTGTGATGAACAGCATGGCTTCCAGAAAGGGAGATCAACAAAAACAGCCATAGTTTCTCTAGTTGAAAAACTAATAGATATATTAGATTCAGGTGATAAAGCTACTGCAATCTTCTTAGATCTGTCAAAGGCATTTGATTGTGTTAATCATAGAACTTTATTGGAAATACTGCAAAATGTAGGTGTAAATGGGGTTGAACTGAAATGGTTTGAATCATATCTTATTGGGAGAAAACAATGTGTAGAACTAACTACAGTAGTTGGTAATAGTATAGTAAAGAATAAATCTAATAAATTAGAGGTGCAAGCTGGAGTGCCTCAGGGGTCAATACTAGGTCCATTGCTTTTTTTGTTATATGTCAACCGTTTACCTAAAGAATTAATTAGTGGTAGAGCCCTCTTATTTGCTGATGATACATCACTCATTTTCAGCAATTCCATTCTAGATAATTTAGAAATAAGTGCCCATATAGGTGTGCAGTCCATTGTCCAATTTTTAAACCAGTTGAAATTAACTATAAATAGTAAAAAATGCCAATACCTTCAATTCAAAAACAAACATAATTTAAATGAAGATAGGGCTATAAACGTGTTTGTAAACGATAATCAATTAGACCAGGAAGAAGAAATTGCATTTCTAGGAGTTACGTTGGATAGACGATTGACCTGGACTCCATACATTGAGAAAATATGTAGTAAAATTTCATCTGGGGTATTTGTCCTGCGACAGCTCGCTAGATTGAATGACAAAAAGTTACTTTTTACAGCTTACCATGGGCTCTTACTGTCACATATTAGGTATGCTATCTTAGTATGGGGTAATTCATCAAAACAAAATCTTGATAGGGTGTTTAAGATCCAAAAGAAAGCGGTTAGGTGTATAGAAAGAGTAAATAGATTAGATTCATGTAGGCCGTTGTTCAAGAGACTTGGTCTCCTAACTGTACCCTGCTTATATGTGTATGAAGCTACTCTATATGTAAAAACGAATGATATTAACCAAAATCTTGATGTTCATGATTATAATACAAGAAGCCGAGGAGATTATCACTTGGTGAGTCACAATAGTAGCCTATTCAAACAAAAACCTAGTTATATTGGTAGGAAATTCTACAACAAGCTACCGCAGTTTTTGAAGAGTCTTGAAAATATAGAAATATTTAAAAATCAATTGAAGAAATATTTAGTTGATAAAGCTTTTTATAGTGTACAAGAGTTCCTTTCACATGAAAATTAAGCCTCACCTCAACTAATTGAAGTAATTATGGTATCTAGTGTATAATATTGTTGATCTGACTTGTCTTATACTCCTTAACTGGAGTCTCCAAGACGTAATCTACAAAAAAAAAAAAAAAAAAAAAAGATAAAGTTAGCTTCTTGAAGGTGCAGAAGTAACCTATTTAGAACTACTCTTTCAAAAATTTTACTTATTACATTTAAAATACTAATGCGCCTATAGTTTTCTACCTTTTCTCTATCACCATTTTTGAAGATTGGCAAGATCTTCCCCTCTTTTAAATTATCTGGAAAAACACCTTGTTATAATGAATGATTGATCAGATGAATCAAAGGGTCTAACAATTGATCTTTACATTCTTTCAGAATTTTACTGGATACCCCATCCATTCCTACAGTTTTTTTATTATTCAAACTATCAATGATATTTTTCAACTCATCTTGCGATACTGGGTGGAATTTTAATCTGTTCTGAATCCCGTCAGTATTCCACATGTTTGCATCACTAATACCTGTATTAAGAGATTTTTGAATATTCTTAGCAACCAGTTGATAATATCTGTTAAAGAAATTATAAATGTCTACACTATCATCAATATATTTGTCATTTTCGTTAATTATTCTGGGGACACTAGTATAAGCTCATGAGCTACTTGCCTATTTTTGTTTATTACATCCCACACTGCTGTGTTAAAGTACACACAATTATTCAAAATTTCAGCTGTTTTCTTACATTTCGCTCTTTTCACTTCTCTTGTATAATTTTTCTTTAGAGCTTTGTAATTATCTTCACTTAAAATATTTCTAGATAGTTTGAATTCATCATATGCATTTAACCCTATTTCTTTCTGCAAGGATATCATCAGTTATCCACTCTTCATTTTTGTCTAATTTGTTTTTTACAGGGACGTTTTTAACTGGACAACTCATAGTAATATTAAACTATCATATTTGTCATTTAAACTATTGCTATTGTAAACCCTACTCCAGTTCCCTTGTAGCAGATTCTGCTTCAAACAATCGATATTCCCCTTTTCACATTGTTGAATTTCGTTCATTACTCTACTCTTTTCAATTGATTTATGACCTTGCAACCCCACCTCTAAGATTTGATAGTCATGATCAGATAGTTCCGAGCCGCCTAATCTTGTTTTAGAGTAATCTATATTAGTAAGGATGTTATCAATTATTGTTTGAGATGTTCATGTGACTCTGGTATATTCATGAACTTTTATTTCCAAGTTACTCATGTATATAATATCCCTTAAATCTTCTGTCATTTTATTCTGTGTTGCAAAGTCTGTATTGAAATCTCCCGCTGCAATAACGTTTGTAAAGCGAGTAGCAGTAATCTCTAAAAGCCTATTGAATAGTTCGCAAAAATTGTTCCATTCCCCATTTGGTGACCTGTAAATACCTAACACCGCTACTTCGAAATTATTGTCGATTTTTACTCTGAAACCAGTAACTTCTAAATCCATTTCCACAGCAAATTTCTCTACATATTCTAAATTGAAAGTTTGCATATTCTTCGCATTTTTAACGAAGATACCTACTCCCCCACTTCGATGAGATGTCCTGCAATACGACGCTTTCAATGAATACTTTGGATTATTAAGTTGTGACAATTCATCTTCTTTTAAACCATGCTCTGTGAACATAACTATATCAGAAGCCTCTTCTTTCAAAAATTCTTCAATTCTATCTATTTCGTTACGAATGTATTGAATATTCTGATGGAACACAGTCAGTACTTCTCTATCATTCCTTATTATGTTATCGGTGCTTTTGCATATTGAAGTACATATACTTATCTCTTAGAACATTGGGAGCCCATCAGATTGTTACAAGAGTTCCTTCCACTAACGCTATCCTGATTTCCTGATCGATTAACGTTTTTTAATACAATTGAAGATATGAATTTATAATTTGAAACTATTTTCCCTTCCCGGTTTTGAGCCACTTTACTAAAAAAGGTTCGTTAGATGATTGTTTAGGAGAATTATTGACAGTAGATTGCAAACGACTTTCAATCAGCTCTGCCAGCCTATTACAAAATATTACTTTGCCAGATTGGTTTAGATGTAGACCATGATTAGTGAAGTTTTGTTTTTTCAGCCTTTCCTTTAGAAAACAAATCCCCAATTGCTTAGAATTCTTATTTTTTAAGCTGTTGATTGTATTATGAATTGATTTATTTGTCGACTTAATAGTTTCATTTAGCTTTGGCCTATCAAACCTATACGGAATTGTACTTATTATTACATTAGTTTTTTGGCTGAGTGGCACAATCTCTTTAATGTTTCCATTTATTTCAGGAAGATGTTTTAGATTAGGTTCATTTATATTGTTTGAGCCACCCAGTACTATTAGAAAATCGTTCTTGGATCGTCCATGTCAGTGGAAAATAAAATTGGGGGTCCATGATATGTTAATGGGGGTCCACAATAGCGAATGTCTTTGGATCAGGGCGTGGTATATGCTATGTACAATCTAATATCAAAATCAAAACTGACACTGTATTTCTAAATAAATAAGGATTTTTACTCACTTGTACTGGAGATGCTGAATCCCTCTAATATTTCAAGTATACATGAGTAAAAATCATAATTTAAATAGGAATTCGGTGTCATTTTTTTATATTAGATATTGTTCATCAAGTTTTTCGTAATGGAAAAGTTATACTTTTATTATTATTATTCGTAATGGAAAACATCACAGAGAACCAGTAGGCTACTTATGTACTTGTATAATACTGCTATACGTACATGCAAGCAAGCATTATATCTATTTCAAATAATAGCGCTTTCTATGAAAACATTTTTAAATCAGAGAATTCATATGTAGTTTTCTTATATTTGAAAATTATAAGCCTTCACTGGTAGGTGACTAAACAGCTAAGGTTTACCAAATATAAATTTCCGTTTTTAGTTGTATTATTATGAGAAAAACAAGCCCCATACCCTTCAATTATCTTCTATTATATTTTTAAACTATTAACATTTACTGGTAGGTCAGTAAACAAGTCAGGTACTTAAAATTTCAAGCTATTTTCAACAATATTGTTATAAGCAAAAAGGTCGTCTCATATATTTTAAAGTTATAAACAAAAGGAGCCTCGTATTTCACTCCATATGTTACTGTTATTTGTTAATGTGTTAGAATGTTTATATTTTATTGTATTTTCTTAAATGTATATTGTCAGTTGTAATGACTTTGGTGAGAAATAAAGAATTCAATTGAAAATTGAAAAATTTATATTTGAATGATATTCCATCATATTTCAAAAAGGAACGTTTATTGGTAGGTCACTCAACAACTTAGGTAGGTACCACACTATTCAAGTTATTTCAGGTTTATTATTATGAGGAAAAGAAGCCCAATGTCTAAATTATCAAACCATACCGACTTTCTCTAACATTCTAGCAAGCTCTTGCTTATTCAATTAATAATTGTTCAAAATTATTCTAATGAAAAACAAATCTGCGCACAATAAATTACATTTATTTCGAAAATAAATTCTAGCTATAGTATTAGTGTTTAGTTTTTATTTTCCACGTTTACAAGAACTTCTAATAAGGTCTAATAAGCTTCCTTTTATTACTCTACGTATTTGATAATTTTAAATCAAACTAGGAATCTTAGTAGTCTATTCAGTTCTAATAGATTTGTTCTTATCTTTTGATTAACTTTTTTGGAGTAAAATTTTAATATTCTTGTTAGAACACTCAATTACTGTCATTGACGTAGTGACGAGGGGGGGGTACCAGGTCACACCCCTCCTTTAGCCTGTGAAAGAGGCCACAAAAAAAGTAGGGAGGCATCAATAAAAATACGATAATATCGGTTACTGGAGGTGAAAAAAAGTTTTCATATGTGAAAAGTAGCTTAAATAATGTTACAGATGGAAAAACTATAATCTTATACTTTAATTAACTTAAAAATACTCTAATTAGAGCTAGAGAGGGTATGAGGCGAACAAGGCAAGTTTCCTTGGGCCTCAACGTCAATGGGCCACATCATTTTACAAATGTAAGCAAATGATAAAACAAAAATAAAATAAGGGGCCCCAAATTGTACAGCTAGGGGCCTCCAGGGCCTCTTTTTTCCTGTTTGGACCTCTAGAAGCCCCTCAGAACACCCTAGAGGCAGCGGGCCCTACGGGCCCGTTTTAATTGCCAGTTTAGTCATGCGAAGTAGATATTCAAGAAGGCTGCATCTAGAATATTTTCAAATTTCAACGTTTATACATAAGAGTCCCCTAATTGCCTCGGCTTTGGGCCATCGAAGACCCCACGATGCTGGTGGGTCCCAGTATTTTTGGAGCCCCCAAACATGGGTTTGAATTTCCACAGACCACTTGAATGAAGTTGACATAGTAGGCTTGAAAGGAGAAAAGGTCTCTTAATAATTTTTCAGATGGGCTTCAAATGCTGATTTCTGTTACTGTTCAGATCTGATACCCCAAAGAGTTTTATTGTAATCGTGAAATTTGTCACGCCATGAATCAATCAAAAAATAATATGAGGGTTGATAGCCATAAAAAAAGCTAAAAGTTGCACTTTCAAGAACTTGAGAATTTGTTTTTTTATCCCCAATGTTTTGAGGTTCTGTTACCACCTATTTATGTAATTACAAAATTACTATAAGTTAAAGTTTGGAATTTGATGAGTTATTAATTCATTCACTCTTTGCAAGTTGAACCAAGTTCCATTCAAAGTCATTATAATTTTACACATTTTACAAACCGGTATTCCAATATTAGTGAACAGTTCAAAAGATTACACAAAAATAGAAGAGAAGTTTATTGCTCTCTCTGGTGCCACTCATTACCCTTTTTCCTAGCTTCCACAGCTTTTTTGACGAATGGTTATCAGTTGGCTAACATTCGAATTTTATCTTTAAATTGAAGAAAAAATTCAAATTAGTTACACAGATTTTTTTGTGTACAGAAGGCAACTAGGCATAGCTTAAAGACTTAAGCAATGCTAGTTGGGAAATCGAGTCATTAGGGTTGAAGGTGTAAGGGAGCCTCCTGCCTCAACTCTGTCCCGGGCCACTAAAATGTCTCTGGGTGGCCATGATTGTAATAATAATTTAAAACCACTATAACTTGTTAAACTGGCTTTCTAAAAGTAGTATTTTTTAGATTTTACACATTAAAATTTGTTCACAACTAATCAATTAACTAACATCAAACGAAAAATGGGTTCAAGTTCTTAGGCAAACGATTCATAGAAGCAGTGATTTATCGAATTTAAGCTTTCATTTTACCCAATTTATAAACTCCATTTTAATGGCTACTCGTATAAAATTACTGATTTTGAGTCTCAAATCAAGCTCTCAGCATCGAAAATTCAAAAATTTTCCCATAATGTGGACTAAAACAAATGGATTAATGCTTTTCTAGACATGAGTAGAATCTGCTGATGGATGCGACGTTAGAGGGACTACTTATTAAAATTTTTCCGGGGGAGGATCCCGGGCTCCCCTCACCCTAGGGGGTATTCCATACCCCTAAGACCCTCCGGGGGCCCCAAATCTCCAATAAGCCCGGGGAATTAAAAGATTTTCGCTACGCTACTGATTACTGTATCTGTATCGCCCTTTTGTCACAAATTTAATGCAATATTTTAAAAAATGTGAATTATATTCATTGCTATTAATTTCCACCTCCTCCCCACAATTCTCTCTCTATCACATTTCATTAACAATGAGTGTCGTGTTTGCCCACATTGAGCAGCCTTGCTGATTTTAATAGATGCGAATGTTGCAATTACTACAAAGGGCACAATGTTGATAATAAAATACCGGCCGTTATACTTCTTGGGTACCATTAATACTATTTCACTATAACCAAAAACAATATGTCATACTATTTGATTATTTCAATTAAAATTAGACTATATTACAAAAATTTACTAAGTTTATGTGCTTTTAAATGTTTTCTTCGCCACAATTTGAATTGGTTACTGTTAGCAGTAGTAGACCTACTTCATCAGCTTTAAAAACACATTTCAACTCATAGTTTAAAAAAATTAATGACATTTATGCAGGGGGTCCACCTAAAACCAAATATCATGGCAAGGGGTCCATGAGGCAAAAAAGTTTGGGAACCACTGTTCTAGACTGTACTTAGTGGGTTAACCATGTTGTGTAGCTGAGAAACAAAGGAAGTTCGTTTTCTGATAATTCATTGTGAGTAGGTTCCTGTTGAGCCAATGTGCCACTTTTTTCAGACCAAACAGCTCTTTCCCAGAAAATCTCCCATGTTGCCCCTGAAAACAGTAGGACTTTTTCATCAGCAAACGTGGTGACCGTTCCATCAATCTGCAAATCACATAAAGGGTTGATGTACAATAGAAACGATATTGGGCCCAATACTGTGCCTTGAGGCACTCCATACTCCACCACCTGAAATTAATTTTCAGTACGTAAAAAACTACTTTATAAGCAGTTGTAGGAAATAGTTATCTATGTATTAAGAACGTAAAGCGTGACTTTATCGCTCAATTCAAAATAGTTACTGCATGACGCATAGCGGAGCTCAGTAATTTTGTGAGAGTGATAAAAAAACTTTATGCACAAATTACATACAACATTTTCCCTACAACTGCAGCTCTGGATTCCAATAAAAGCTTGTAGTTTGTAACATCACAGATTTTAGCATGCGCGGATTTGGTAAGCATGCGCCATTTTTATGAGAATGAGGTTTTGAGAATTTCATTGATTTCGTGATCCACCAATGATAAGTCATCAAAAACAGCTGGCGAGCGGTAAAGTAATTTTTTCGCTCGCCAGTTGATTTTGCTGCTCGCCGAGCAGTAAAGAGGTATTTTACAATCAGTTTTCAGTACATAAAGAACTACTTTATGAGCAGTTGCAGGATAAACCCATTAGCACACTGAAAAAGGTTGTGGTAATGAAACTCAGTTGTTCTTTCTTCAAACAGACGTTTACCGGCTCGATTCAATGCCCAGTAAAGTGGTGAATATGTACGAGTATGACTATTTGCACTCGCTTTCACCTCGTGCATAATTCATTTCTCTCATGCAGCAAAGAGTTACTTTTCGCACTAGTTACACAAATAACAATTTATTTCATTCGTTTACTATAATATAATATCTCACAAAAAATAGCCTAAAAACATATAAATGAATGAATCAATTCCCACGACACATAATGTCTGAGAGTGAGTATTTAGTTGCACATACAGAAAAATCATAGAACAATTGAAAAATATGCTATAAGGTAAGAAAATTGACAAAATTTGCAATTATAAATCTCCACAAAGAATTTTTTGCAGCTCAGCAAATTGTAGTTAAAATATTTAAAACAAAAAATACATGACATAGAGTCAGTCTGAACGACAGACGAACGATAACTCTTTACTAATGTACTATAGTTCAGTGTAGTAACGTTAAGTATAGTTTGTACAGTATAGTTAGTAAAACATAGTAATAGTTAATCCCTAATTATCACCCCATTTTCTGGGGTGGCAGTAGGTCACTAATTCTATAAATAAACGTCATCATTTCTATTTTCATCAATTAGTTGAATTAACTTTATTCTTCAATTGTTTTCGCAAGATGTATTGCTTAAACTAACAAAACACAATGATTTGTCAGAAAAAAGTAAGAACAAAAGTAAATGTCTATTATATATCACTATGTGACTTCATACCACCGAGTACCTACTGTACTTTTGTTAGCAAAAGTGAGAATCAAAGAATAAGAAGTTCATTAAAAGGACAATGATAAGAGAATTAGTCCAAAATTGTGAAATGAGCAAATTTTAACTAAAAGTGAAAATGTAAATTTTTCAGTGAGAATACCTAATGTTTGGAATATGGTATGTTTCCAATTCCTAGCATGAAGGCTTTAAAATATCAGCCTAAAACGATTTGACATTACTTGTTTCGAATAGCTACAGAGTATTTTTTTTAAATAAAGGATTATATCAGTCCCCTGAATCAATTTAATTGGTCCTAATTGTAGTTGGTTGGAGTGATCAGAATTTTGAAACCCTCAGCGAAACAAGGAAATGGACATAGGAGATAGAAGCAAACAGAACTGAAGAAAAGTGAGAGATGGACGAATGATGAGGCATGTGAGGTAAGAGGGCAAATTGATTTCAGGAAGCTGCCCTGATTTATATTCCAGCCGGGTGTTTTCTTTTCGAGTAAAACCAAGCTCTTATTCGAAATTCCTCACTCGTTGCAATCGAGAGACAAAGGTGGGAATTTACTTCTATGTTGAAGGCAGGAAGAAGTGTTGTAGCTGAACGTGCTGATAGTTTGTAGCCACTTTAACCAAAGTCTCAATTCCTCTTCCCCCAACATCTGCCTGAGTGCTCAAATACGTTAGGGCTTTCAAGACTATTTTAATGATGAGAAAGTGCATTTACGCGGTATAATTTGCTATCAATATATCTATAGCATTTTGCTCATTCGTTTTTCCAACGGGTTTGGTGAATTGGACATGGTAAAAATTCAATTTTACCATGTTTGAAACAAGACTGAGTTCAAAGGAAAACATTGTTAGACTAACAATGATAGAATAAGCTTGTCATTGAGACTGAGACACAAGACATTATGAGTAATATGAGGCTTTTATTAGTAGCCTACAATAAAATGATGTGGAATTTGATTGCAACTACTGTTGAACTTATAATCATTTCAATTTTAAAAGAAATATAAGTAAAAACTGATGAACGAGCCTAGAGCTTCAGGAAGATAACAAAATGTTATAACTTAATTAGTAGCGTAATTCAATTTAAAAATTCTGGAGTAGGTTTTTAAAAAATCATCAAATAAAAATTTGATTTTCTTAAATATTTATTTGAATTCATAATTATTAGTGTTTCATGAGCTAATTGAGCATAACGAGCTCTGTGAGGGGTTGCGGTTGTCAAAGGGAACCATACTTGTTTAGATGATGATGATGATGATTTCGACGATGGTACATAATGATTATGAATGAACCACACCAAGAACACTAATAAGCGTGGTCAACGCATGCTACAGTCCCAGTACAGTGAGCGTTGCCCATTTGACAAGTTGGCCCACTTTGAGTATTCAATCAGCAACACCACCCCCCCCCCCCCCTTCCTTTCAATAACCAAACCCCTCCTCAACATTCCCTTCGACGGGTGGGCACCTGACCAGTGACTGCCGCCCGTAGGTAGACCATTAACTATTCAAATTTCACAATCACCTCACCGATCCTTGTGCGCCACAATGTTAATTGGCCAGAAATCAACTCACCTGTACCTCTTAGTTGGTTTTGGTTGTGAACACAGTTTCACCACGAGACTTCAGGAACTCACATAAAAAAGCAAGTGTCTACAAACTAATCTTCGTTAATAATAGTTGTTGGGAATAGTTTTTTTTTTTCTTTTTTTAATCTTTATTGACAATATCAGAAAAACTACGATCTCAATAACGACTGGACTAACAAATAACCACTTCGATATCCTTCTGCAGACAAATCCAAGATTGTAAGATTTCTCTAGACCCATGGTGTATCACCCAAGTCAACTCTAGACTGGATGTTGCTACCGATTAACAATTTGCTAAAGCACACAGAGCACTCAGTTTGTGGCCCGGTCACTATCATGACTTGGTTGCCCATATACAGGGCCACAGCCAGGGGGGCAGGGGGGTCGTTTGCAAATTTTAGGGGCGGCAAAATTGAGGTTGCTTCATTTTTTTTTTTAACTGCACTAGTTTGATTTTGCTAATCGTTCTTATATTTTAGCCAACACTACTCAATAAAAAGGACTCTTTAAGAAAATACTTCTTATATGAACGCCGGCGGTGAGGTGCAGGGATGGGAGTGGCTGACATGACTGTGCAAGGTCAAAGTTGTATAAGTATCGTTTTCCTGCACACCCCACAATGAAGCCACCTATATTTGTAATTGTATGTTATTGTTATTTTTGCTATTGTTTTTTTTTTTGTAATTTGTGTATGTTTTTGGTGTGTTAAATAAATTGAATTGAATTGAAAAAAAAACTCTAATTTTATTTATGTAGACTAGCTATTGTGCCCGTCCTTCATACGGATTATGTTTAGAAATAAGACTAAATATGTTTCGGCTTTTTTGATAGCAGCGATCATGAAGTTGTTAGCAACTTATCGTTCAGACGATACAGTTTTTTTTGCGGTACAGTTTTTTTACTGTGTGGCGTCAAATGTACTGTGATGTTCACACGGTCCGGCTTTGCTGCTTATTGCTGTGCTCTCCTCCTTCTTCCATTGCACTTCCAGTTCAGTTTTATTTATTCCAGTCCAGGATTTTTTTATTTGTGTGAGATTTTTTTAAATAAGTTACTTACTGAAGGTTTCTCTTGAATTTTAATCAAAGTACGCAAATTCTGGTTTCAATATTCCACATATTTATCACCGCGCTGATAATTTTATCTCTTTATTTTTATATTAATCTTAAGTCTTGTCCCACAAGGCGGGTCTCTCATATATTAGAGAAATTAAATTTTCACAATTAATATCTTCCATTTCTGGACACTGGAATTCACTAATAAGAAGATCAATGCTGAAGAATATCAATGCTGACGATCTAAAGACTGCTTCCAGCGCAATAAGCGTATCGTTTGAACATATCCATTACCGGTACAATACATATGTGCCACCGGATAATTATGGATACAGTTATTTTGCGGTACAGCTGATTTTAGCGATACAGTTTTCAAAGACAAAACCGAATGTAGAAATCGGCTAGAACATCTTTTTTACTGGATCCAGTCGAAACAGTATTGTGTGAACATACAATATGAAATGTACATGCAAACGAAAGCACTGCAAAATAACTGATACAGCAAATTTACTGTACCGCACAAAAACTGTATCGTGTGAATGGGCCCTTAGTAAACAATTATTTAGAATGTAAGCAATTCAGTGACATGTATCTGAGATAATATTTTTAGAGACCAGCTGATTGATATATCATGATAAATTACGTGATTTATTCTTATGTGGTAATAAAACTTAGAAGAAATGTATCCAACATCGCACAATACTTGGTTTTTACATATCCATTACCGGTACAATACATGTGCCACTGGATAATTATGGATACAGTTATTTTGCGGTACAGCTGATTTTAGTGATACAGTTTTCGAAGACAAAACCGAATGTAAAAATTGGCTAGAACAGCTTTTTTACTGGATCCAGTCGAAATAGTATTGTGTGAACATACAATAAAATGAAATGTACATGCAAACGAAAGCACTGCAAAATAGCTGATACAGCAAATTTACTGTACCGCACAAAAACTGTAACATGTGAACGGGCCCTCAGTAAACAACTCAGTGAACAAGCAATTCAGTGACAGTTATCTGAGAGAATATTTTTTGAGAACAGCTGATTGATATATCATGATAAATTACGTGATTTGTTATGTGGTAATAAAACTTAGAAGAAATGTATTCAACATCGCACAGTACTTGGTTTTTAAACGTTTATTATTCCGTTAAAAAAAGTTAATTTAGTTTTTTATAGCTAAAGACATTGTCAAATTGGTTTTCAATACTGATAAATAACTTTAATCCCTATCGATGCTCTCGTTTTTCAGGAGAAGGCCGCGTAAAATGTATCCAAAATCGCAAAACACTTGGTTTTTAAACGTTTATTACTCTGTTAAAAAAAAGTTAATTTAGTTTTTTATAGCTAAAGACATTGTCAATGAAGTGTTCAATACTGTTCAATAACTAAAATCCCGATCGATGCTCTCGTTTTTGAGGAGAAGGCCGCATAAAATGCCTTTGGGGTCGTGACAGACAGACAGACAGAAAGTGAGATAAGACTATTTTCGGCTTATTTGATGTATAAAACGTAAAAATAACCAAAAAATATATAATTCTGATAAATGTACAGACAAAACTCTAATTTTATTTATATAGATTAGCTCGATCTCATAGAAAAATGTGAAGAAAATTCAATGAAGTCATCTAGATTATTAACAAGATGATATTTTCATAAGTCAAATGCTTAGATGTTTACATGAATATATTATATTATATAATCAAGAGATTGTTAAATAAAGAATATTGAGTTGAGGTAGATGTCATGGACATAATTAAGAAACAATAACGCTTACTGTACTGCAGCGCAGATGAAACTTGAAATAAACTATTATGGTACAATGATTAGTTTCCTTCGATTGAAGTTTCTTGAACTAATTCATTGTTGAATAATGTCATTCTTCTACAATATCATGAGAATAATCAATCAATGGATTTGTTTTTCACTTATTTATGAAATTAATTGCATAGTTAAGTATCTACTATAGCTTCAACGTTCCAACAAACTATTGTACAACTTATTCAGTTTATCTCAAACTACCCAAGACAGTTGGGAAGGTGTTAGTTGGTATCCCGGATACGGAAGTTCCTACCTTCCTGCTCTGAATCGCTAATACATGTCTGACGTTGATTTATTGCAGGTTATTGTCATACAAGGAGAGAATGCTTAGCATGGCTTGCAAATGTGACGTCCAAACAGAGATAAGCTTCTTAGACTGATCCAGAGCTAATGTTTTGCGTCGCATCTTTTTCAACGAGAAACATTGTTCCTTACTCAGACTGTCATTAGAAATTCAACACAAATGTTAATAGATAATGGCATTACATTGAAGTTCATAACTACACTTTCAATCAAAATTGAATAAATTATTAAGAAATTGACTATGGAAATTTTCCAAGTAACAAAGTTTAACTCACAGAGTTCGAGTTGTAAGTTACAGTTACTTTAGAAAGAGTAGTACCGTATTTATATCTCCCCCATAAATGGTAGTATGGGGATTTACCAGTTATCTCCATCGGGCGTGTCGCCGAATGCAAAGATTGGCAAGGAAAACTGTCAATATGACATTGCAGGAAAATACACATTGAATAATGAAAAAGAGATAATGAATGGCTTCTTAGTGAATGTGCAAGAAAGAATAGTCTATTGACAAAAGTACTCATTTTCAACATAAGCTAATCCAATCCACTTGGGTAGATTGTTTTTTTTTTTTTTTTTTTTTTGTAGATTACGTCTAGGAAACTCCAGTTAAGGAGTATAAGACAAGTCAGATCAACAATATTATACACTAGATACCATAATTACTTCAATTAGTTGAGGTGAGGCTTAATTTTGATGTGAAAGGAACTTTAAAAGCTTTATCAACTAAATATTTCTTCAATTGTTTTTTAAATATTTCTATAATTTCAAGACTCTTCAAAAACTGTGGTAGCTTGTTGTAGAATTTCCTACCAATATAAATAGGTTTTTGTTTGAATAAGCTACTATTGTGACTCACCAAGTGATAAAAGTGAGTTGAAAGCGTGGGGGAGTAGGTATCTTCACTAAAAATGCTAAGAATATGCAAACATTTAATTTAGAATATGTAGAGAAATATTCTGTGGAAATGGATTTAGAAGTTACTGGTTTGAGAGTAAAAATCGACAATAATTTCGAAGTAGCGGTGTTAGGTATTTACAGGTCAACAAAAATGGGGAATGGAACAATTTTTGCGAACTATTCAATAGGCTTTTAGAGATTACTACTACTCGTTTTACGAACGTTATTGTAGCGGGAGATTTAAATACAGACTTTGCAACACAGAATAAGATGACAAATGATTTAAGGGATATTATATACGTGAATAACTTGGAAATAAAAGTTCATGAATATACAACAGTCACAAGAACATCGCAAACAATAATTGATAACATATATTCTTACTAATATAGATTACTCTAAAACAAGATTAGGCGGCTCGGAACTATCTGATCATGACTATCAAATCTTAGAGGTGGGGTTGCAAGGTCATAAATCAATTGAAAAGAGTAGAGTAATGAACGAAATTCAACAATGTGAACAGGGGAATATCGATTGTTTGAAGCAGAATCTGCTACAAGGAAACTGGACTAGGGTTTACAATAGCAATAGCTTAAATGACAAATATGATAGTTTCATTAATATTTTAAGGTTTCATATTACTATGAGTTGTCCAGTTAAAAAAGTCCCTGTAAAAAACAAATTAGACAAAATTGAAGAGTGGATGATATCCTTGCAGAAAGAAATAGGGTTAAAGATGCATAAATATGATGAATTTAAACTTTCTAGAAATATGTTAAGTGAAGATTTACAAAGCTCTAAAGAAAACCTATACAAGAGAAGTGAAAAGAGCGAAATGTAAGAAAACAGCTGAAATTTTGAATAATAGTGTGTACTTTAACACAGCAGTGTGGGATGTAATAAACAAAAATAGGCAAGTAGCTCATGTAGATGCTTATACTAGTGTCCCCAGAATAATTAACGAAAGTAACAAATATATTGATGATAGTGTAGACATTTGTAATTTCTTTAACAGATATTATCAACTGGTTGCTAAGGATCTTCAAGAATCTCTTAATACAGGTATTAGTGATGCAAACATGTGGAATACTGACGGGATTCAGAACAGATTAAAATTCCACCCAGTATCGCAAGATGAGTTGACAAATATCATTGATAGTTTGAATAATAAAAAAACTGTAGGAATGGATGGGGTATCCAGTAAAATTCTGAAAGAATGTAAAGATCAATTGTTAGACCCTTTGATTCATCTGATCAATCATTCATTATAACAAGGTGTTTTTCCAGATAATTTAAAAGAGGGGAAGATCTTGCCAATCTTCAAAAATGGTGATAGAGAAAAGGTAGAAAACTATAGGCGCATTAGTATTTTAAATGTAATAAGTAAAATTTTTGAAAGAGTAGTTCTAAATAGGTTACTTCTGCACCTTCAAGAAGCTAACTTTATTTGTGATGAACAGCATGGCTTCCAGAAAGGGAGATCAACAAAGACAGCTATAGTTTCTCTAGTTGAAAAACTAATAGATATAATAGATTCAGGTGATAAAGCTACTGCAATCTTCTTAGATCTGTCAAAGGCATTTGATTGTGTTAATCATAGAAATTTATTGGAAATACTGCAAAATGTAGGCGTAAATGGGGTTGAACTGAAATGGTTTGAATCATATCTTATTGGGAGAAAACAATGTGTAGAACTAACTGCAGTAGTTGGGATTAGTATAGTAAAGAATAAATCTAATAAATTAGAGGTGCAAGCTGGAGTGCCTCAATACTAGGTCCAATCTCTTTAATGTTTCCATTTATTTCAGGAAGATGTTTTAGATTAGGTTCATTTATATTGTTTGAGCCACCCAGCAGTACTATTAGAAAATCGTTTTTACCAAAATCTTTAGTTTGCTCCTTTGCTGACTCTACGATTGCGTTTATAGGGGCACTTGGCTTGAAAAAGCTCTGAACTTCATACTTATTTTTCAGTCTTTTATTTAGTAGGTCACTGCAGTCTCGTCCATGACTGGATGTCAAGAGCAGTACTCTACCTTTCCTATCGTTATCTCCCCTCACTTTAGTTTTAGTTGCTGTTTGCAAAACCTGACTATACGTTTTAATTTGACCAATTATGTTCTCCTCATTTCTTTTAGGTTCCAATTTTTTTTTTTATTGATCAGAAGTTGAGATCTTACATTAGCCAAGTTTATTTTTTATTTTAATATTTCGATTTCCTCTGACATAGACCTATACATTGACTCGTGAGATTTAGTATTTCAGTTTTATGGTCTTCCTGCTGCAATTTTACAATAACTTCCAGAGATTTTATGTGATCCACCAACCCTATTCGTTCTTCCTCAGAATTTTTTAGTGATGTCTCTAATTTTTTTTTCAATTCGGTGTGATCACTCAATAGTTTAGCAACCTTTTCTTCTACATCTACAGTAGCTTCAAGAGCTGTTGGAGATTTTTTTGTTAATAATTGCTGAGATCGCGTAGCTACCTGAGTTTTAATTAAACAATTAGATTTAGATGCCTTGTTTGGACTCATTTTCCTAGCTAAAAATTGTTTTCAATTGATTTTAGTTAAATGTTTAATGAAATATTACTTAATTTATTACAATTGTCAACTTTTGAGACTATTTAATTACAAGAAAATTTATCAATATCGGTACACCTAACCTCGAAAATAGAATTTGACTTTTTATTAAGATACTTTAAAGAAAAATAGACAAATTAATAATGGAGATTATTAAGATATTATAAATACTAATAATACTTACTTACTTACTGCTGGGGCGTCACAAATCTTAGTCGATTTTTTGCCTCGTAGATTAGCCTCCTCCATTCTTCTCTGTCCTCTGCCATTTCAATTGTTCCTCCACACCTGACAACATCTTTCCCAACTTGGTCAAGCCACCTTAATTTAGGCCTTCCCAATGGTCGCCTTCCTGCAGGTACGGCCTTGCACACCTCCTTCAGCCTTGTTCCCTCCTCTCTACGAAGCACATGACCTAATAATACTAAATACTAATAATAATAAACAAAAATACTACTTATCCATTCGAATTAATATTCTATTCTTCAAAATTCGCAGAGCCTGTTCTGAAAACGTATGCACAGCACACTGCTACCTGTTGTACCTGTTAGATGGAAAAGCCCTGGACAAAACGAGGTGAATCAGACTGACCATGTTCTTTTTAATGCTAGGTGTATGTTGTCAATCATAGATGATGGGAGTTTAAGAGTTTACAGGGCCCTAGTGACTCCCATCACTACTTTGTGAAAGTTATAGTGAGACAAAGAATTTCTAAGCTCTACCCACAAAGTGGTTTGAATGTAAAGGTTGGAAGTTGAATAGCTGAAAAACATAGAGACTAGCTTATCCTTCCAAAGAATATTGAATGGGAAATTTGCAGATAAAAGAGTTAAAGAAGACCTGGAAGAATAATGGATAGCAGTAAACTCCCCCTATTGTTATCCATTATTCATGGATCAGAGGAGCAGTTGATGAAGCTGTGCGACAAAAAATGCTGAATGGTTTGACGATGAATGTTGATCAGGAATGGAAGGAAAGAATCTGATGCAAAAGAAAGGCATTATGCAGAAAGAAACAAGAAGGGCATACAATAACCATAATATTGAGAAAAGGAGAATAGTAATAAAATGTGCAGGTCAAAAAACAGGCAGGCTTGACAAAATAAATTCAAAGAATTGGATGAGTGAAGGAAAGTGAAGCGAAAAAGTTTACAGGTCTGTTTAAGGAATGAGTAAAGGTTTCAAACCAAGAATTGATGCCTCTGTAAGAAGAAAGATGGCACTGTAGTAAGTGGAGTCAGAGAAATAATGGACTGATGGGATGAACATTTCAAAGCAACTCTGAATACAAGTGATGATGAAGATGATAATGCTTTGAAGAGAATGAAGAAATGTCAAGTCCATCACAGGAGGAAATAGAGAGAGCTATAAATAAATTGAAGAATGACAAGGCACCTTATGATGATTCCATTGCGACAGAAATGTTGAAGGCTGGGGAAAGTGGCCTAGCACAAACAATTAAAGGATTGATGGAAAAGTATGAAATGAAGATAGGATGACAAATGCTTGGAATAATATGAAATCATAAGCCCACTGTTCAAAAGTGTAAATAAGCTTGAGGGAAAAAATTACAGACATCACATTTCTGTTCATTGTATACTAAATGTTCATCAATATATTAAATAGAAGAATTATGAAATATTCTGAGCATTATCAGAAAATACTAATGTGGATTCCGGGAAGGCATAAAAACATCTGATCAAATTTTTGACATTAGGCAGATTCTTGAAAAGTTTTATGAGCTGAAATATCTTCCATTGATTTCAAATGAGCATTAATTTGATGCCTCAAAGTTCTCTGTTTAATATACTACAAAAATTCAAAGTGTCAAAGAAACCGTGTAAAGTGATTGGCATGATTAAGACCACCTTGAGCAAAACAAGAGGAATGGTAGAAGTAGACAAGAGAGATTGATTGATTGATTAAATATGCTTTTATTAGGACGGATAGGACTCCTGGTCTTCTCTTCCACTCAACCCTTTCAATTATAACTAAAATGCTTAGGCTTAGGCGGAGTACCGGGCTAAACTCGCTTTTTTTAATGTATAATTAGGTAACCCCGACACAATTTTTTACAGGAGAGCCTTATATTTCTGCACCACAGTACACTAAACACCTTATCAAATCTGTTTTTGTCAAATGTATTTGTTTTATCAATTTCTTTTTTCACTTGAAATTTATTGAATCAAATTTTTTTTCATTAATATGATGTCATAATTAAGGTTACTGTGTGTATTTATTGTATGATGGTGTGTGTTGCAGAAATAAATTATTATTCTATTCTAAATTCAGAAATTCACAATATGAAATGCATACTGACAGAATACAATATTCAAAATTGAAATGATTATAAAATAAATTTCAAATTATAGAGAGAGAGAGAGAGATATATATATATATATATATGCATTCCTTTTCAATGCTGGAGTGAAACCGGGGGTAATGGCTTGTCAGCAACACTATTCAGCATTACTTTGCACGGCATCATGGAGAAGATGGACTTGAAGGGCACTCTATTCCATGGAGCAACTCAAATTTGTCATGTGCTGATGACGTGGAAATATTAACCTAGACACCTCAGCACCCAAGGAAGCAGTCAGAAAACAAAAAATAGGAGCAAATAAGATACGACTGTAGGTCAACAGAGCAAAAACACTTAGGTGTATCAGCAACATGTGGGAGGAAAGTTCCAAGGAATTTAGTGATGAACAACATTGTGCAGAGTGCATCATCTTTCAAGTAGCTCGGACCAATTATGACAAATTAAATAAGTGAGGCCATCTAAAAGAGGATTCAAGCCGGAAATAAAACATTTTAATCTAATCCAAGTTTATTCAGAAGCAGACTGATCAGCAGAAAGGCTAAAATTAAATTATAGACAACCTTAAAATGATACCTTACATGGGTGAGAGACATGGGCAATGACTGAAAAAGATAAAAGCAAACTCCACGGCTTTGAAAGAAGAGTACTATGAAAGATTTATGGAAATACACTTTGTCACTACGAAAATTAATATTGAATATATATTTTGTCACGAAATTATGCGTTCTGAGCTTAGTCAGCCTCATTCAATTTGGATCTTAAGGCTGCAACTTGTAAGTCCAGTATTTTGATGTGACAAGTACAGAGGAGTGCCTGCTTTTCTATCTGAGCAATCTTGAGACTGAGTGAAACCTTTTGGAATAATGCTGCGACTTTCAACAGTAGATAGGCCAACTGCTAATTAAGAACTGGCGTAGTAGTTGAGTTTGTTTGGTATACCAAGGCCTTAATAACGATGCAAGCGGCCGAAGGGCTGAGCAACAGATACTCCTGACTTAAAATATTTATTTTGCCACTCGTATCATGGCTGAGGCCCAAGCGTCAGTGTTCTATCATGACATGTTACCTTTATATAAAATTATTTCACTTATTCAGAAAGTTCCAAATACTAATTTTTTAAACTTATTAGTTTATGGTAAAATGCATATAAGATTATAAAATAGTATAATAAATTACTACAAAATATGGATAAAAAATGGAAATAGAAGGTTTTCAAGTAAACAGCAATTAATCATTATTTGAAAATAATAAATTTTATATGTTCGAATTTACTGAAATTAAAACAGAGCTCTTTATTAATTTGTCATTCCATTTATTTATTGAAAATAAATGTCAAGGTGATGTTTATTATTACAGTGTACTCAAGTAGGCTTATCTTTTCCCATTTTAAATAATTATTTCAATAGGCCTGGTTAAAATGGAAAGTAATGCGATTTGATTCAATAAATGAATGAAAATACTCTTAGGGAAGAAGAAAGAAGTAATTACTGCTGTGTCAATATTGTCTTCCAGTTTATGATAGGTGGGCATATTTTGTTTGCTCTTCCCCTGTTCTCCCCTCGCGGTTCATCTAGAGAATTCCTGAATGTTCTTATCTCAGTAATTGGAATTTTATGGAAAAGTGAAGAATGTCCTTTCTGTACACTTTAGAGTTTGATAGAAAAATAGAGATAACTCTCTTTTCTCTCTAGTGATAAAAATGTATATAAAGCAGCTCTTGTAAACATTAGTCAGTTGTGATTCGAACGTTAATGTGATAAAGTGACAGTTCCCGCTCATACAAACCGGATTACCAGTGAGCGTTAATACAAACTGTGTTATTGACAGATTGTGACAGATTATTATTCAAGCTTCTTCAACAGTTTATACAGTGACCCGTAAGTGCTTGTAGTGTTTCAACTGTTATGTTGTAGACGCTTCTTCTTGAATTGTGGAACGGTTTATTGTGGAACAGTTATTATTTAATACTAGCTGGCCCAACGCGCGTTGCTGCGTTCTCATAAAGAATTCTTGATTTTATTATTTGCCACCTCCCACTGAGGTTACATTTCAAATTTCAACCTTCTAGGACTAGAAGGGAAGAAGTTCGTCCTAGGGCTCTTCCAGCTGATCAGAGAGTACTACACTAGACTATAAGTTGAAAAAAAAATGTTCAAGCAGCTGCGATTTGTTCTTTAATTTTTGTTATCTACTAATTTATTTTTGTAGTGACAAAATGTATTTCTCTTCTACGTTGCCTCGTACACTTGATGACAGACTATATTATGAAAAAATTCTATAATAAAAATGAATTGTGACAAAAGAAGTGAAATTCGCAATATTTTCCCAATGTTGAGGAAGTCCCCACAAATAATGTGTTGTTGAATTTGGTACTTTTGTTCTAAAAAAAATACAAGCAATGATATAAAATACGTCTTATTATTTCAAAGTAGATCTTACACTAAAATCAAAATACAGTTAACATTAAAAGAATTATGCTGCATGAACACATTATCAAAAAGTACATATTTGTTGAACAAAGTCAGATCACGCTTATTCTTTACAATGAATTGAGAAATATCCAGCTCAATATTGAAGACTCCTTTTCGTCTGAATGTCCTCTAGGATTTGTCGAAGCTCTTCATCTTCGAATCGGCCTTCCAAACTGCAATGAAATATATTAAGTTATAAAAAGACTGAGATTTTCCAACACTGTAATATAGAGAATGTTTTAAATGAGAAAATTAGTAACTCTCAGAGAATTAAAAACTCATAAAAAAGCAATGATTTACAAAGAGCTTTACGATGAGACTGAATTCACTCAGAGGAATTAATCCAGTAAAATTAGCAAAAAGTAAAAAATCCAATACGGCTAAAACTCTGGATTCATGACCAGAAAACATGCTGAATTACATACCACAAATTCAGGTCTTCCCAGTAAGATACAGCAGTAAGATACAGCCGTTTCAATTGTTCAAAATTTTAAATTATAAATTTTCCATAAAATTTAACAAAATTTTGAAAAACTATTTTGAAACCCATACAAGGTGCAGGGGCGCACCTGGTATCAAATTCTTTATAATTCTGATTTCTTGGAAAAAGTAACATTTTCTGTCTGACGCTTAGTTTGGTCTCAAATTTGAAAAAAAAAACAAAATGATGTTGGACAATTTTACATTTTTTCAAGATGGCAGCCAAATCACAGCTAGGGTTCTTGAGGACTTTTACTATGTTATTCAGGATGTTTTTCCGGTCATATATCCCGACTTTCAGCCAAGTTGGAACTTTTTCCTTTCCCATCCAAATTTTACGTTAATTTGACTGGACTAAATAAATTGATTCTGATTAACACTAATTACTGAGTCAAGATTTTGAGTATGGTGAAAATTGATGAATGGTGAAGCTGGTGAACGCAGGTTTAAATGTTAATTATTGAATTATATGAATATTCAACAATATAACCATAATTATATTTAATAAATTAATAAAATTAATGTTCAATTGATTCAAGTTTTTGTAAAAGTCAAGATTGTTGGGTGATGGAATTAACAGTTACAGAACGACTGTTCCTTAATTTGTGTTTCAATAATACCCGTACTGATATATGGTTATTTAAACTTATTCAGGTGAGAAAGATTAATGACATGATCCTCTGATTGATTACAGGCTCATTATTTAAAAAACATTTCTGAAATAGAGCTGGTCAATGAAGGTTCAAAAACTGTAATTATTGACACGTTTGAATTTCTAACAATACAATAATTAAATCAATTATAAAATTGACATACTTAGGTAAGACAGAGTTTGCACAGATGAGTAACAGAGCCCTTTGATTTATTACTTTCATTTTCGTTGAAATAGCCCTGCCGCTACTATAGTGAATTTAAGAATTATCTGGTTATTTATTGGTGAATAATATTATAGAAGGCAAGATCAGTGGATGGTGAATCTGGTCAATACCGCTTTAGACAGATTAATAACTGATTTATTAAAATATTGAAGGGACTTAAAACTAGACACCATATTCAGGTTAAAAAGAGCTTGCATATAATGTAACAGTTGCATGGTTGGATCTAATGAAAGCTCTATTGACATATCTATTATATATTATTATTGACATATAGTTATTAAAATTATTGCAATCTCTTTACATTTTTACTATATGGCTACAGTACTTTCGAAAGAGATAACTTCTAGATTTACCACAAGAGTGATTGAGAAATAAATATATTCTATTTCCTTTCTTTCAATCAGTAATAGAGCAATTATTCGATGTTTTACCAACATCTACATGTACGTATAATACACTATATTTTGTGTCAACACTCTATATTCTGTTTTATAATATTAAAAAAAGACATTTAGAACTACAGGGAATAACGATCTAAACCTACTTTATTGAAGTATGAGGAGAAATGTCTTGATTTATGAAAATTATACATTATTCTGTTTTCAAGTATTTCACAACATAATTTCATCTTTCAAGATGCAGTATCAAGCTAGCCGAACTCTGGACAAGAAGAGCTCACACATAATTTTCCTTTAAAAATTATTTCAAGCCTCATTCTTTAGAATTATTTAGATAGTTAAAAAATCTTTTAGAAAGTTCTATATGAATAAATACAAGAATAAAAACTGACAAGACATTTGGACTGACTGACAAGGCCGGTTGCACGAAAGCCAATTAAATAAGGAGTTTCATGTCAGTTAACTAACCGTCACAAGTGTAACGGGTTTATTTATGTTGCAGAAAGATCCATTCGTTAATTTTCGTTAACCGAACGGGCAAAATATATTTTACGCCGGTTAATCTAATCGGCGTTATCGCTTTTAATTGTCCTTTGTGCAACTAAATTCTCTCCATTAAGTTTAATTTCCGTAGAATGACGCCATTCTACGAGAATTATATTTTAATTGGCTTTTGTGCAACCGGCCGTTAGAGTGAAGTATCAGCCCTAAATGCAAAATCGTTCATTTTCATGCTTACCTGGGTATTAATGCTTTTGCTTCTTCTGGAGTTTCCGGGCAAAGGTTAGCTATCGATGCCAACTCAAATTTATGTAATTTTTTCTGTGTTAGTAAGCTAGAAGCAACAGAAATGTGCAATAAATGAGTGAACTGTAAATTGAAGAAGCTATTTTGAGTACAAGTGTTATAGAAAAATTTCAATGTCACTACCATTAATGATTCACAAATGTCTTATATTATACCGGTAACAAGGAATCGAACAAGAATTTGAAAAGATTGAGATAAATTCAAGAATTATTGATTTATCACGTCTAGTCCATCCAGACCAGGGGTTCCCAACCGGTGGTGCGCGGGAGATTTTATGTGGTACGCATCAAAGAGTCTAAAATAAAATAGTTGACACAAAAAACTTGTTCTGTGATGAAGAATGGTTGTCAAGATTGGCATATCTAGCTGACATTTTTGATAGACTCAACATGCTGAACATGAGTCTTCAGGGAGAAAATACAAAACCCTTCACAGTCAATGACAAATTGAACTCTTCCAAAAAAAGTTGGTCCTTACAAGTTTGCAAACACAAGAGAAGAATGTCCCACCATTTTCTACACTGCCATCATTTTTTGAAGAAAATTATATACCTCCAAAGCCAGATGTGTTTGTTGATATAATTCTGCACTTCACTTAGAAGCTCTTTGAGAAAGTTTTAATAAATATTTCTTTGAAGATTATTCTAAACTTGACTGGATCAGAAATATTGTTGCAGGATCACCAAATGAGTTGGAACTTCTGGAAAAATTTATCGATTTAACAGAAGACAGTTCCATGAGAGATATTTTTAAAGATAAATCATTAATAGACTTCTGGATCGGTTATAAATCCGAGTATCCAATGCTCTTCCGGAAAGCTATGCTGTTTTTGATGCCATTTGTCACTAGTTACTTGTGTGAGAGTGGTTTTTCTGAACTGTTGTATATCCAAAATAAATATAGGAGCAAATTAACAAGTGTTTAATTAAATATAAAGTTTTATTACTTATTTAATAAAAAATAAAATAAAATGAATAATGGACGTTTCTGATAGAAAATGCTTTTCTAAAAAAAAATTTGTTTCAGGGGGCTTCTTTCAATCTACACCCCCAGACCGGTGATGATGGTACGCCAAAATCTTCAAAGCCTTCAGGTGATACACAGTAGCTAGAACGATGGGATCCCCTGATCTAGACTATCAATCAAAGAAATATAATAGAACCTTGGGTTATGTTATACATACTGTAATTATAAAAAGTATTTCAAGAAGTTTTTTTACCCCCTCCAGATACTCAAGCGATATAAACCCAATAACCAAACTCGTTCCACTTTCGCATTAGCATATCGGGCGTAACAGTTTGAAAAGCTGCTGTTATTTTTTGTTTCAGATCATCAAAGGTAGCTGGTAAAGGTGGTCAGAGGTTTTTGTGCTTGGACATGGAAGAAATTCTATTTATATGGTTAGCTAAAACATCCCATTAATAGAATAACAATCCACATAATTGCACAACCGCCTATTTCAAGAATTTACCAACTGTGAGTTCCAAGAAGAATAAAGTTCAGGAACATTAGTCTATACTGTATGTATATGACCATTCTACAACTTTTATATATTATCAAATTTTATTTTTTAAGGTAAATTATTGCTAACTGCAATTATTGACAAAAATCACTTACTTTCTTACTGCAGCGATAGTTTCCTTATTTTTAAATTTTCTAAAACGGTTTGTGTAAGTATCGGTTTTATTGAACACATTAGAGAAGCCTTGCTCTTCCTCTGCGCTTTCATTCTGAGCTTTACGATGAGCAATCAACATGTGAACTTCTGAGATCAACAATGTTTCCGCATTCTCGAATTCTGAAACAATGTAACTTGAGTTACTTTTTTCAAAATCCTAAATAATCTTCATAACAACAAAATAAAATAAATATATGGTACTTCTTACTAAACAAAACTCAAGCAGAACTCCTGCACAAAGACTATTTACTTGGAAAAGAGTTCAATGAACAAATTAGAAAAAAATAATAATTTTATGAGAAAAAGTGATTTTCTAATTTATGTTTCAACTCTTTAGCAATAGTGTTACACATATTCAAGGATTGCACAGACCATTTAGGCTAGAGCAGTGTGAAGCTAAATAGAAAAAAGTACAGATGGGTCACCACATATAAGGAGATCAAAATAAATCCTCAGCTATTTCCCAGCCCATGCACCTGTCCATGGCAATCCTGAACTGATCTGATCTATTTGCCAACTGGAGAATTTCATAAAAGTAGTCAGTGCTATAGCGTTGAGTTGTTACTTTCAATTATTACTCCTAAAGGTAGGGCCACACTAGCTACAAATGTTGCGATCAGTAAGCTGTAAACACTGCCACATTAAAAATCATGGCCACACCGTAGCAGTAATTACAGTCCTGGATTTCTTGTTCCATGACGAACTGCGTTGTTAATATTAACTTTTCATGTGAAATTTAACGACTTGCAGTCAAATATTTGACTGCAAGTCGTTAAATTTCACATGAAACGTTAATAGTAATTACAGCTTACTGCTTGCGATACTTGTCAACAAAAAGCTTGAAAATAGCATGGCAACACTAGCAGTAGATGTTGTACAGTAGGAACAATTAGTCTGGGCGCGTGGCTCTGGTTTCACTATTAGCCGTCCTGTTAAAAGTTGTCTAGTTGACCTTGAAGACATCTGCAGCGTCGCACGGGCCACATGTTTTTAGAAATGAGCGATAAACACTCCCCTCGCCATGGCTGACTACCAAACGGCCGTGCGCCCAGACTACTTGTTCCTACTGTACAGTAGAAACAATTATTCTGGGCGCGTGGCTCTGTTTTCACTACTAGCCGGCCTGTAAGAGTTGACTAGTTGACCTTGAAGACATCTGCAGCGTCGCATGGGCGACATGTTTTTAGAAATGAGCGATAAACACTCCCCTCTCCACCCCGCGCCATGGCTGACTACCAAACGGCCACGCGCCCAGACTAATTGTTTCTACTGTACATTGTGCGAAATCGAATTTTGTTTTCGTTTTGGAATGATGGCATTGACGAGTAGCACCAAAACTTTACAATCTAGTTGTGCTCAAAAAATGTCACAAAGTATCTATTTCGTATAATTCAAGTGCTTTAACTCAAAACCAAGACCCCTACACTAACCTTTTAGATTTACATAAATACTCCGTGGTTTACAGAAATTAATAAATTTCAAATATTAAGCTGGGCATTCACGCTTCTACTTGCAATCCAACTTTATTCCTAGTCAGCTGTGAACATCGCTCTTAAGCCGAAAAATGTAACCGAAGTTGCCCGAAAGTCAAGCACTGACTGAGGTAAGTTGGTTGACTTTGATCCGACTCCCCCACACACGCTTCGACACCGTCGACAGTCGAACCTTCCAATCGTCCATCTACACTTCCAACTATCCAACAAGCCCATTCACGTTCCAATATCGGATCCAACCTTGTAGGTTGGACCACAAGTCGTATTGCAAAACGTGAATGCCCAGCTTTATTCTTTATTAAAAATTGCTGCCTTCTGTCAGCTGCTCCCCACATCTAAACTACATAGGCTCCGATTACATGGTTGAAATCAAATTTACAATTCCATAATAATTATGATTTTTTCATCATAATATTCCATATAGTGATGACTGCCTGAGAATTGCCTTTTGTTTCGCCTCAAAAAGGATGAAAAAGTTGATCAATTTCATTGGCAAACGAACTTGATCTGTAAATGTTCCAAATATGTGTTTAAAATTTGAAGTTGATTGGTCAAAGCGTTTGAACGCTATCGTCGAACATACAAACAAACAAACAAACGCAGACAAATCGACAAAGCCGCGAGCCTCGAGTCAAAACTGAGAACTCGCTACGCTCGTTCAATAATAATTATCATCAAGGGTCGGTCTTGGGCCCTGTTTTGTTCATCCTCTTTATTAATGATTTGCCTTCCTATCTTGATTCTGCGGAATGTGTCTTGTATGCCGATATTAGTGTTATGGTGAAGAGCAAAAATCAGCAAAGAATGAAATTGGAATGTGAGGTTGCTCTTAGGAGACTTGATGAATGACTTCGAGCAAATATGTTGGATCTAAACTATTCAAAGACAAAAGAGATAAGCTTTAGGTCAGCAGAGGAAGCACAATTGGAAATACAAAGCCACAAAATTGAATGTGTTGATGAAATCAAGATACTAGGTGTAGTGATTGACACTAGATTATCATGGAAGCCTCACATTGAGTATTTAAAAAGGAAACTAAACTCAGCACTCTTTGTACTCAGAGGTGTAAGATCTTTGTTGAATAACGATAATCTAAAATTATCGTTTATTTACTTTGCATTGTTTCATTCCCTTATAACATATGGAGTAGCGTTCTGGGGAAATCTACTGACTCTATTCAAATATTTAGATTACAAAAGTGGGCTATTAGGGTAATGGTAGGTGAGACAATAAGAACAAGCTGTCGTCCATATTTCCAACGGCTTGGGATTCTTCCTCTTCCCAGTCTCTTTATTTTAGAATGTATTTGTCTAATTAAGAAAAACGAAAATAATATAATAAGAGGTTCAGTGATCCATCTGTATGGAACAAGGAGACGACATCATCTTAGAGATGATTATCATAGAACTACTCTATACGCTAAGGGAGTTAAGAGTTTGGGAATTAATCTCTATAATGGCCGTTTTCACACACACCTACACGGCGCCGGCACGACACCAGCAAGATGTCGTCCCGGTGTCGTGGGGGTTGAGATCCAATGATGCCAAATGGAACAGCTTTCACATTCACCCACATGGCGCCGGCATGTCGTTGGCAGCATCGCTCCCGCCGGTGCCGGCACTTGTGTGTCGTCCATAGTTTTGAACAGAATTTGGTCATTTTGTCAACAGTTTGAGGTTAGGTACTGAAAAAAAACGTCTGGTACAGTATGATGGCTGATAGGTATGATGTTGTCACCCTAATTGAATTAGTTGAATCCGAGCCCTGTTTATGGGAAAAAACTATAGAAGAAAATAAGAACAAAATCTTCAGAGACGAATCTCATCCGAGTGTCTTGCTTTTTGATTTCATCACTTAAATTCACTAATATATCGTCGAAAGAAATTAAAAAATTTTGTTGGGTTTGTCACTAGCTTATCAATTAAGGTGTAATACAAGCCATCTAAATAGCGAACTTTTATTATTGGGTCAATCCAAAGTTGTCTATTATGACTGCGCCTTTTACATCGTAGATATAATAAATATATCAAATACAACCTCCTGTTGTAATCAGCCATCGTACCGTTTTGAACTGTGCCGCCCACTGCAAAATAAGGTTAGTTCTTCACCGGCAGCCAGATGCCGTGTCGGTAAAGCCTGGTTTACACGGGTCGAGTACTTCGGGCGAGCTACTCGGCCCAGTCACTGGGCCCAGTTGTTGTTTTGTTTGAACTCGCCTCAGTACTCGACCAGATGTCCACACGCATCACATTTCAGACCGTGACTGTTGACACAGACAGCTTTAGTTTTAACGTTGTGAGCTTATATAATGGCTCGCCAAGAGTTTAAGGCCCAAGTTAGAAAGTGTTTTAAAAGAGCCTATGAGGTTATATTAGAAGAAATAGATGACGTTTTGGAAGAGGAAATTAACAAAGAACCTAGGGTATGGATTAAAGATTGGTTAAAAAGAAGAGACACTCTTGGGGCGTCCTCTCTTTTGCTACGCGAACTTGCCGTAGAAGATGTGAAAGAGTACATATCTGTGTTGAGGATGACTCTTGAAATGTTTGAGTCACTTTTAGATATGGTAACTCCTAGAATATCAAAACAAGATTCTGTTATGAGAGATGCTATCCCCTCCCAAATCAAGTTAGAAGTTACCCTCAACTTTTTGGCCACAGGCAATAGTTTTAGTTTTATTCTTTTTTAGGATGAAGCCCACATAGGTCTGAGACCTGTGCGTGGGTAATGAGTTGGATGATAGTGATTGATGAGTTGGACCTACAGTTTTAGTGGGTTCCGAACCACAGTTTTCAACAGTTCTTGGTTGTAAGTTGATCTTAGGTTTTTTATTTTTTGTTTGGCTTCAGCTAATCCAAACCCTTCTTTTTTATTTAATTTATTTTTATATTGTGGAATTCGCATATTCCATAAGCATTCATTGTCTTGGTATAAACCTACAAACATCACTGTCTCCTCTTCAGTCCACTTCATTTCTAGTTTCCAGTTAAAACAGTGAACCACCAGACAAACTCTTCACCTAACCTCAAAACTGAACAGACGTTTCGCTTGGGCAAATTGTGGTGGAGGGGGTAGCTACTGGGCCGAGTAACTCGCTTCCCAACTAAACCACTCGACTCGCCCTGCAACTGACCGGTTTTTCCGACTCGCCCGCTACTCGACTCGCCGATCTGTCTACATCAAGCGAGTAGGAGGGCGAGTGTCAACTCGCATATTGACTCGCCCACTCTACTCGACCCGTGTAAACCAGGCTTAAGTGTGAAATGCTTCAACGATGTCGTGATGATATCGGCGCCGTGTCGGTGTGTGTGAAAACGCCCAATATCTTGCCCAAACGTCTCAAAAGTTTGGAAATTAATAAATTTAGAATTGAATTAAAAAGAGAGCTACAAAAATGTTGTTTTTATTCTATAAGTGAATTTACTGATTTCACCACGATCAAACAATTAATATTAACTCCTCCAACTCTATTACACAGTAGAGTATTTACTTTAAAAAAGCTATGACAAATCCGTATACCCCTTTCACAGGAGGTCACTGGATGATATAAATATCTATCTATCTATCTATTGATTCTAACCGGGGTTGCAGTTCTATATCCCATCCAGTGAAATAATCGCAGGAGTTTCGATACCGAATGGTATCGATACTGTCTTGCTTATCAACACACCTGTTCTGTATCATCCGAATGATACTAAACAGTTGATAACGTGGTACGTTGCGTTTTAATGACACATTTACACTTCGAGGACTAGTACAACACACAAAAATAATGATGTGTTAAAAAAACAGTTTTAGGAATGCTTAGGGTTAAAGGTGCTGAATACGTAAAGGTGCCTACGTATATTTCAACTTTTTATGGTCTCATGTTAATGTATTTTTGATGGTAATAGCAAAAATATCACAATCATTTTGAGCAGAAAAGCTGCTGTAGCACGTCGGTCTGGAAAGTTTGTATTCGCTACTCGCTATGTAACTATCAACTATCTGTAACTAACTGTAACTCGCAACTATCTCAATGTAATCGACCCATAGCTAACCAAAGCCATCCCAACCTAACCTAACAGACAAAAAAGAGAACAGCTGTTGAAAATGAACAAATCACGTTTCAGCCTACGTGAGAAAATATTTATTTGTTCTTTATGAAAATTTTGTTAGATGTTTTATTTTTCTGTTTATAATATTGTGAAGTTGACAATAATAAACTACATTTGGTTCAAGATACGATTCCAGACATCAATTAATATGCGATAAAATGCTGTTTCATACAGACACTTTGATACGCAAAATATTAATTTGATACACAATTCCAATCGATGTTATGAAATATCGATATTATCAAGTATCTTGCGATTATTTTACTAGATGTGATATCGAATTGCAGCCTATTTGTTTCATAGGTACTGTATAGTGATGGGCGACTCATTCCTTTCTGCAAGTCGACTTGCGAGTCGGTCTCAAGAGAGCAAGTCGACCGAAGCTAAAGTCGAGTCGAAGAGGTGCAAGTCGACTCAAACACGACTCAAGTCGGGTTGAGTTGCAATTTCAACGGTTTTGTTTTTTCTCTTGGCTCTACTTTTGTCGACACTGTCAACATATCAGTCGTGGGTCGTTCATGCTTTTGAACTACTGTAGTTGAAGATAGAAAAAGAATGAGGATTCTTTAGTATATTCACCAAGACGGGAGTGATATAAATTAACAATTCATTAATTCGGACAAAGATCAATAGCATATTTATAGGGCCAACAATTTACAATAGAATTCCACTGGAAATGAAAGAAAAAGGCAATATTAGCAGATTAAAAAAAAAAAAATAGGGATTGGTTTTATAATATTGGAGTCTACCGTACCATAGATAGGTTCTCATAGTGAATAGGATGTGAATAGAAATACGATTTTGCATACTATAGGTAGTTTTAGGTACCATAAATAGTTTTTTGTTATTGTTGTATTAGTTATAAAGGCTAGTTAAGAATAGTATTAGCTTGATCTATCTCGAGTCTATCTTATATTGATGATCACCAGGACACATAGTTTAAAAGTGAGTTTTATTTTTTAAATTTAGCAATCAAATGACTGGGTTTTCTATATTTATAATATATTTGTAATGTTTGAACTTATATAAATAAACTCGTCCTCTGGATATGCTTTCCATCATGCAGAAAAATAATAATTATTATTAATCATTAATATATAAATATGTAGGCAGTAGAGAATATCGAACTGAGAAATGCTTTTCTAAAACAAAAAATCACAACCGAAATTGCACTCGCAAGTCATACTCTTATGAAGTCGTTAACACATCTCGACTTACTATTCTAAAGGAATGTCTCATGTCTTGAGTCGACTCAAACTAGACGACACGACTTTATATTAGATGACACTGAACCGAACAACTCAACCATTCAATGATACAACTCAAGTCGCAAAGTGCATACGGTAGTGAGAAAAACGAAAGTCGTGTCGTCATGTCGTCATCATGCATGGTAAGTCGATTGAGTCGACTTAGTGTGCAAGTCGACAAAAAGTCGACTTTTGAGTCGAAGTCGCCCATCTCTAGTACTGTAGTTTTCATATAACTTGGCAGCAGTTGGGTTCAGTTCTAGCAAGTCCTCCCATCTACTACACGCTGCCAAGTTATATGAATACTACAGTAGACTACGGGCACAGTTCGATATCCCATCCAGTAAAATAATCGCATGAGTTTCGATACCTGATGGAAGTGTCGATATCGATACTTCTTACTATCGATTGGAATTGTGTTACAGAAATGTTTTGCGTATCAAAGTGTCTGTATAAAACTGCATTTTAACGCATGAATTGATGTCTGGAATCGTATTGTAAACAAAATGTAGTTTATTATTGTTTACTTTACAATATTATAAATACAAAAATAAAATATTTAATTAAATTTTAATAGAGAATAAATAAATATTTACTCACGTAGGCTGAAATGTGATATGTTCTTTTGCAACAACTGGATCGGTAGTGTTGTAAAGTTTAGGTTAAATTATAATTTCATTCTATTTATACAAAGTAATACATATACATATATGTATATATTTAACTAAGGTATATATTTAACATGGGTATAACATTTTTGTGGCATTGAAGATGATATTTGAATTATATATGTTTTAGTGCCAATACCTATTGACAGAACTGCTCCGTATCGTTCTCTTGCTTTCTTCCGTATCATTCTGTACCTTTCTCAGCTTTCGTTTGTTTCTATCCTATTACAAAACTATCGTTTCGTAACTAACCTAACCTGGCTAGATGTGACTGAACACGACCTTTTAAATCTACACATGTGCGAACATTTAGTGCATGCGCAGAAGTGTAGTCTGCGTGAATGGAATGAAGTGGAATGGAACTGCATAACCAAACCTTTCCTAACCTGGCTGGATGTGACTGAACCACCTCTGTTTACTAGGTCGGTCAAAACGACAGTCGTACAAATGGTGTCCTCCCAATAAAATGGTACGTTGCATTTCAACGACAAATTTACAGAGGTGCTTCAGTCACATCTAGCCAGGTTAGGAAAGGTTTGGTTATGCAGTTTCATTCCACTTCGTTCCATTCACTCCGACTACGCTTCTGCGCATGCGCGAAATGTCGCACATGTGTTGATTTATATGGTATATTTGTTAGGCTTGGTGGGCTTTGCCTGATGTCTGCACAGACAATTTTTGAAAGAAAAACTGATTAAAATTTTTGGATTTCTTGTTCCATGACGATCTGCGTTGTTAATATTATCTTTTTGTTGTAAATTTAACAACTTGCAGTCAATTGACGATTGCAAATCGTCCTCGAAGTGTAAATGTGTAGTTAAAACGCAACATAACACGTTATCAGCTGTTTTGTATCATTCGGATGATACAGAACAGATGTGTTGATAAGCAAAACAGTATCGATACTTCCATCTGGTATCGAAACTCGTGCGATTATTTCACTGGATGGGATATCGAACTGTGCCCTAGACTACTTATACTACGGTATATAGGAATATAGGTGGATCGCTACGAGAATGGCATCAGCTAGCATGTATTCTTATGGGGGCCAATACCATTCTCGTGGCGCACAACCTATACCAAGACACTAAAGAACTCACCTTTGGGAAACTGCAAATCAGCGGCATCTTCTTCAGTCAAATCTACACTTCCTGCAGCCATGTTTATTTCTTATAAAAGAAATCGAACAATTTTCAATTACGAATTACTTCTCCAAAGTATGGGGAAATAATTATCACCACTGACAATCTAACAGCAAAATCAACAAGAAATCTAACCTAAAATTCTTAAAATCTTCGTTCAATGCCTCCTGTAATCGGTCGCATCGATATCTATGATGCCAAATATCCTAAATAAGTATAACGTCACACTATAATTTTCTCGATTTTTTATTTTAACAAACGTGAATTTATTATTGGTTTAATTTGATATATCAGAGGAATATTGATAATTTACAATTATTGCTGGAAAATATACTTTTCAAAACTACCGCTCTGCGCTTCACGCGTGCGTACAAGTACAACTGTATTAATTCTGGGTTGGGCTATCAGCAAGGCAAACTTGAAACTTGCAAGATTTTTGTATTCAAGTGTATGTGTATTCTGTGATGGTTTGTAGATTGTAGTTTGTGATTATAATATTGCTTTTGTGCGTTCTCTTTGTGCTTGCAATTTAGGATTTCTGCAATGTCTGAATCTAATAACTCTGTTGCTACTCTTGACTACTCCAAAATGAAGGTATTAATTTATTAAAAATGTGTTTTCACATTAATTTGATGGATGGTTATTTTCTGGATTGTAATCTTTTTAGGTTATGTTATTTTAATCGGTCCCAGTTTGTTATGCAATGTGGATGGTTCTTTCTTGAACGATTCGTTATTTTATATTGCAGATTGGTTGCTCGGTAATTAATAAATTGAGATGTTCATATTTTTAAGTAACTACTTGTACTATTCCATATCGTTTTACTTCGGTAGTCGGTGCCGTAAACTTGCACCCTATATCAATTCAGCATAATCACCTTACTAGGAACAGACTATATACCAATATCCAATTCCCTCAACTGAACAATACTACTCAATTGGGGAATTCTTTCTATTTAGCACACTGGCTATACCGCAATATTCCTGCAGAAATTTCAACAAATTATGAGGGGTGTAGCATTGCTGTCTACAAGCGGAGAGTGAGCAGGTGGCTGCTTTCTATCGGTGCAGATGCTGCAGAGGCTCTGCTTATATCACCATACAGATAAATATTTTCTTTAACTGATTTGATTCCTATATTAGTAATCCTATCAGGACCTATTTTCAAGCTGTTATTATCAAATGAGCTCCATGAACGCCGTTGAGTGAAAGAGAAAAAGAGATTTTTTTTTCAAAAAAACATTTTTCATTTCTTTTTTACATTTGTACTATTTAATTTATTCAACATAACTAGCATTATTTATTCTCATGTATTTTATTCTACTGATTTTTTCCCTATGTAACTCATTCTGTTCAATACTGACTCCTCTCTGCACACGGACTAATCATCCAAGCAGGGTGTCTATTCATATTATATTAACTTTACTGTATTGTATTTATTTCCTGAATAAATTGAATTGAAATTGAAATTGAAAATTGAATTCCAATATGGACCGGTTTATTAGAAGAATAAGTGTAAGTTTGTTGGGCAAGTAACTTAAATGATTAATTCTTCCAATAAACCTGATATAACTTACCTAATTCCTGACGTACGGTAGGTTCTTCCAGGCTAAAGCCACTAGTGTTCAGCAAACCAGTGATCGCCAGCTACGTAGCCTACAGTTTTAGACTATTGTCAACAAAATTCAGATAAAACGGTTGTATTAGTTTTGCTAATCTGGAAATTCAATATTTTATATGAAGAAACAAATTGCAGGACTTCCAAATTCTTGAATTTCTTGTTCCATAACGATCTGTGTTGTTAATATTAACTTTTTGTTGTAAATTTAACGACTTGCAGTCAGTTTTATATTGTGAAAAAATTGTACATCACATTTATTAATGTAATTTATTACATATATAGTACATTTATTATATATTCACAATATAAAACTGACTGCAAGTCGTTAAATTCACAACAAAAAGTTGACACTTTCAAAACTTAAATCTATTTTTATGTCAATTTTTTGCAAATTCGTTCTGACGAATTTCCTACAAATGTCATGCATTATTTTGAAGAAAGCCCTATTCATTTCCAGTCTCACTTACTTTAGTACCTAAGTAATTTTTACTTACTAAATTGTCTACTAATTTCATGCAACCTTATGTAGAAACCCCAATTCATTTCCAGTCACATTGTTTTCTACCCTCTTAATGCGGTTCTAGAACTGCTTCAAATAATAGAGGGTATATTTCTCACTTTTTCTGTCTGAGGACCTTAAACCCCACACATTTCTATAAGAATAACAATAATAATTCATTAAATAAAGCCGTTGGAAATCTCTCTTTTTTCAGTGTGGTTTTACACGCAGAGTGTCCATAAAAATTCTTTCAAACATGTGTAACTTGTAATTTATTGAAGCATTCGCATGTTTTAATTTTTTTAATGGAATACCGTACTGTTAGTCAAGTGAAACTATGGGGTGGCGGGACTGAAGTCAAAAGTGGTGTCTTGGGGGAGAGAGGTATCCAGGTCATGTCAATCCTCCTTTAAAAAAAACTGCTGGACAGAGCACTCCAGTCACTGTTATAATTCAATCGAAATATTTTCAATTTTCTTCAAACTAAAAATGTCATTGCCATGGTTAAAAGCAAGAATTCTCATTTTTTTATCAATATCCTTTGATTAATTCATAAAATTGGATTTTGGCAGGTAAGCTTTCAAAATTCTTGAGGTTTGGGATTCACAACTCCCAAGAATGAGTTGACAAACTACATTTTCACCCAAGACTCAACATTTGTTTAATTGTTGAGTGAAAGTACAATGCCTTCCATAGTTCCATAGGCTATTGTCTAATGTGTCAATTTCCAGTCTGTCAAGGCGCAAACGTATTTTCAAAATAGATTGCGCTTTCAAGGTAACAATTGTATAATTATTCAGGTAATTCAAGAAATAACGGTCGTCATTTGACTGATAGACTAATTTTATCACTTTGCTTTTTACCTAGTTATAAAATCGCTAGCTATTTTTATGATGACTCACATTTGACTGTTAAAGTGCAATATGAAACTATATTGCTTATAAAAATGTGAAGGAAAGCTATACTCCGATGTGAACTTTCTGATTTTGTGGAAGCCACCAGGAAAGGTTAGGTCTATGGTTAGGCTAGGTTATGGTCCAGGTTAGGTCCAGCATATTGACTTTGAACTTCCAAATAAAACCCTCTAGAACCACAGAGAACCCATTAACTATAACAGACATGGAAATATCATCTACAGCAAGATTTTTAGGAATTACGCTTGACTCAAACCTCACATAGCATAACCACATAGACAACTTATCAAGTAAATTATCCACTTCACTCTATGTTATCAAAAAAATAAAACAAATTGCAGGTAAAAGAACAGCACTGATAGCATACCACTTTCTCTTTGCATCACATACAGGGTTTGGAATTATTGCATGGGGAGCAGCACCACATACCTATTTAGAAAAATTCTGATATTACAGAAAAAAAACGATAAGAATAATAAATGATCTACCATACAATTTGCACTGCAAAAAACATTTTAAACAAGACCGTATCCTAACAATTATATTATTATATATTTTCATAACAATTATGTATGTAGGCCTAACCAAATTCAAATCAAATTATAAATGCAGAAACAATATTCATATACACAACACAAGAGCAAACAATAATTTCGACTTATCATACAATAGACTACAGAAATCACAGAAACACCCTAACTACATGGGATGTAAATTTTACAACCTGCTTCCAAACAACCTCAAAAATATCAAAAAAAAATCTGAGCAAACGTTTAAACAAGCCGTTGAAAATTATTTATTGAATAACCCCTTTTACTCAATAAAAGGAACTGACAGAAAAAAAACCTTCTTTATATGAACCTTGATTCTTGAACCTCAAACCTCTTTGTTACGTCAAAGCAAAACCTTAAAAAGAACTTAACTTCATCCTTGAGGTAGTATCTTGACGTACCCCTAGTCTCGAGGACTATGGTGGTGAAAGTGAAGTGAACACAGATTATTGTGTTTTGGTATATGGTTTGACTCATCTGTGGCCTAATGATTGACTCATTTGTCCTAATGATATAGACGTTGACTAGCCTATAATATTACCGTAGTTATTTCTGTAGTTTAATCGTATAGAAATTTTAGTTTGAAGTAAATTGAAAATGAAATTATGAATTAAAGTAAATTGAAATTATGCCAGTGTCTGGTGTGTTCTGTTCAGTGTTCAGCACTTTTCCAAGGAAGGTTGATGTAGCCGGGATACCTCGCCCCCAAGACACCACCTTTGAATTCAATCTCTTAACTATATCAATATATAGCCGCGAGCCGTAGCAGGTATCTGTTCAATCAGATAGATAAGCTGCGTTCTCGTAGGTCCTGTTCGTAACGGTGACCGATTAGATTGTCCAGAAAAAAGACACTGTTCTCTGCTGAAAATCACTTCCCGGTGGTTCGGAACCCACCTAAAACTGTAGGTCCAACTCATAAATCACCATCATCCAACTCATTACCCACGCACAGGTCTCAAACCTATGTGGGCTTCCTCCTCAAAAAAATCTCTTAATTCTTTTCTCTCAACTATATAGTATTCACTTTTAAGAATAAATCAATGAACTCTGAACTCTAGTTACTCAATGACACTCCGAGTAATGGTGCTCACATTTGTTCTATCTTAAGGACTTAATGACTTTTTTATATTAACTGATACTGTTTTTTACTTTTAAAATTCTTGTTTTTGCTTACAAGGACTAAATTGTTTGACAAATCTCCTATCAAATGAAAGTATTCCCAGAAAATTGATGTAACGTGATGAAAATAAAAAAAGAAAAGAAAAATGAGTGCTCCAATAGATTATACATTTTCCAATAATCTTATTATTATTATATGTTTGATCTAGTTTTTTTTTGGAAATTCCTCGTGTATATCACACTGTAGAAAAAAGATTAGCGCACTCTGAATGAGTGGTCTACATATATTCAGAAATTTCCATCTGAAAATTCTATAATTAATCTATTGGAGACAAGAAGTGTAATTGTTGTAGTTCATGACTTCCATTTGTCAAAGACTATGCACCACACAGAAAGGACTGTTAGTGACGCACTACTGTAGGTAAAATTATTTTGGTTGTATGCCTCTCTGAAAACAGTAGTCTTCTTTTTAAAGTATTGCCACTGTGTTTTCAGTCTTTATTCATTGTGAACTGATGGCTAACCTATTATTAACGTTTGATGAAATGTTTTTTTACAATTTGTTGTTGATCATTTGAATTCTTATTCTTCAAAAATACTGATATAAAATTTCCTTACAGGTAGCTGACTTAAAAAAGGAGTTGAAAGCTAAAGGCCTGAGTACTGTTGGCAATAAAAATGAACTACTTGAAAGGTTACAGTCTGGCGTACCATCTCAATCAGGTAAGAATGAATATTCTTGAATTGCAATAATTATTCCATGAAGCAAATGTTATTTTTCATTATCTTAACTTTTTGAAATTATTTGAAAGCCAGAACTATTAAGGGTTAAAGAATTTTTATTGTGTTTTGCATTTACTATGTCCTCATTTTTCATTTACAATGTTGCAGTACTTGTTATAACTGCATTGGCACGGCGTGACTCATGGCTTCGGTGTAGGTTTCTCTATTTTTTATGCAGTATAGTTTATTAGCAAAATGTAGGCTACACCGTGCGTAAAGGATATGCTAGTAGTGATAATAGAAAATGAAGCAGTGAAACGAAGTAAACGTCGGTTTTGGGTCCGTCTCAGACTAAAAAGTTGGGCGAAATCAGTTGGCTTTGGCGAAGTACTGTACTCAAGAATTAATTAAAGATCTACTGTTGGATGATTCTTATGGAAATGAACTAAACTTGAAGCCTTGAGTCATCAATAATCTTTAACACATGTAAACCTCTATCTGCCTTATTTACAATTGAAAATTACTCTTAATAGCTGGAATAGAGATGAAATGAGAGGATACATTTTAAGAGTCCTTAGTGCGTTTGGGAATTGCAAGAAAACATGCACTTCGTAGTTTATTGTTTTGGGTGCTATATTTAAAGCTAAAGATACAGAAATGGTTTTAAATTGCTGGTAAATATTGCTAGAATGGCCAAATTATCTTGAAATTGAACTTTCATTTATAAACTTTCATAACTACTTGTCAAACTTTATAAAATGTGCTTCAAGGTTTATCGACTTATACGGCTATTATAATTTAAAAAATGTGTTTAAAGATGAAAGAACCATTTTCCAGATATTTCTGCTCAATTTGTTAGCATTTTCAAGTTTATTGGGTGCGAAACACCTTCCAAAACAGTAAACTAAGAACACTTGTTTTCAAGGTAATGTTCCCCTGCTTGCCGCTCAAGTCTGACCACCGAATATAAATAGAAAAAGTAAAGGTGTCAAGTACTAAAATTACTTTTGAAGCTACATTCTGATAGTGTATATAACAATTGATAGTTTTCAATTTTTTTGCATGCAAAAAAGTTCATTACACAATTTGTGAGAGAATTTAAAAGAAAACGGAAAAGCATCGCTCGTTTGTCTCGTTGGTGACGTCACAGCATGCAGAGCTCACGACGGCCGAAAAATGTCTAATGTCCTCGCCCTTTACTATACCGTCCTGCCCGTCTACACTGCGCTTGGCTTTGAGAATGGAGTGTGCCGAAAGCCAACATTGGCATGGTGTGGACGCAGCTTAATGTTTTACTTTGTAGTCCCAGTTTTAATTCAGATATTGAGCGGAGCGAGTAATTAACTGACTGCCTATTGGAAGAAAATGTTTCCGTCAATTTTAAATGGCATACTAATCTGGAATTACACATATTTTTCACATATCAGGAAGGAGGTCTTCCTTTGTGTTCTCCATCTCTGATACCATCAGAAGTTTGATCAGCAAGTTTTATAGAAACTTCCACTGGGCATTATACATGCAATCACATATTACTGCACAATTGACTTAATAACGTAGCATAGATAACATATTGTATTGAACAATTCCTCTTTGGCTTTTCTAAGTAGTGGCGAACATTTTCTAAGTACGTTAGTAGATCCTTTATGTCTGGTAGCTTTTAAGAAATTGGCTGGATGACTAGATTGTAGAGCGCACTGCAGATGTCTGGTATAGTACATCGTTCATAAATAAGCAATTAATTTATAATCAGGAACATAATGAGTTTTAAGGATTCAAAGCTTATATTGGTCTTAGTGGATGTTTATCATATTGAAGCTAATGTTGGAATTTTTTAATTGTATAGGTATTATTATGATAATCTTAAAATCGATCTTTTTATGATGCGAAGCTTACTTCGTCATTATTAATTATAAATTATTATATGCATGTAATAACGGGTCCAAGTAAGTGCATAATTATACCCTATCTTTCCCCATACATTAAATATCCAATTCTATATTATTTTCAATTAAAAAAATGAACAGAATAATTGCTCATATTATTTTTCTACTTTTAAATAGGTGACGCTGACAACAATAGTGACCATGATTTACTAGATGAAGACGAAGTATTAGGAGAGGTAAAATTAATTTATACATCAGCACCATACCATGATTCCCTTATTTATAAGAAGCTGAGATTCATTTAAAATGTAGTTTTATTATTTTGCAATTTATTGATGTATTCACCGATTCCTACTTTTACTACCTAGTTCCAAAGGTATTAGAACTAATTTTTTGCTGGTCAGAAAAGTGCATTCTTAACGTTCCCTGTGGGGGGAAGGGGACCCTGCTCAAACATGGAAAAATCCACAACGAATTCAATCAATTTAGGCAGTCCTGGTAGCAATCAGTGAGGAATTAATAGTGCAATCCAGTAGCAATTAACTGTGATAGCACTCTGGCTGGCTGCTTCTCCTGCGGCCTCGTGTTCGAATCTCGTTCAGCCTTGGATGTTTTTTTCACCTCATTACCCATACCCAAGTCTAAACCTCATGTGGGCATCAACCGACTAAAAAAATTTCAGACAATGGAGCAAACAAGCGGTGATGTCAGTTAACGCATCTTTCGTGTCAACGACTTTGATTTTCTGGGACTCCCGTATTCAAAACCAAATCAAAATTTATTAATGAAAAACATAATTACAAAATACTTTTAGTTAAACTTGATAAATACAGAATATTTTATATCAATAATTAACCTTTAGAAACACCACTATAAAAACTATGTGTTGGGGTATATGAATCCGTTGATATTATCTTCTTTTTTTAAATGTTACCTTGTTGAAATATTTTTCAAGAATTAAGTTAGATGTGTCAGGGCATATATAATTAAACAAAATTAATAAATGTGGCAAAATAATAAAATACCTAGAGTTATACATAATAGCTACTTGTTACGGGTTCTATCTCTAAAATAATGCTGACAACACTTAAAATCATCACTCGTACTTTATTTACACAAATTATCCACAACACGCACTAATCAGTTATTTCTTACACAAAATAAGCAATCAGAATTAGATAGATCAATAATGTTCAGCTAATGAAGATTTGCTAATATTACTAAACAAAAATCAATCACCAACTGTTGAAAAGGCCGATCAAATATAAATATTAAATAATAAATGTTCAATACAGTGTCCGATAATTCAAGAAAAAACGTCTAAAAAGAACAATTGAAATTTATGTAGCACAAGTCTGTCACAATAATAGCTAAGAGTATGAGTTCACTTGTATAAAATGTTAAAGGAGCTTCAATAATATTCTGTCACAATATACTGCGATTATCACTTAAACAACAAATGTTCATATAACACAGTTTTTATTAACGCTCACTGGTAATACGGTTTGTATGAGCGGAAACTGGAACTGTCACTGTTACTTTATCACATTAACAAACGAATCATAATTGACTGACGTTTCCAAGAGCCTCTGCCTTTTATTCATTTTTTAAATGTTCGAGAAAGTTGGAGAGGGTTTTATAATGTTCTATCAATTCTAAAGTAAACAGATAAAGATTCTCCAATTTTCCATAAAGTTCTAAGTAAACATTCTAAAGATGACACAGATAAACTGCAAGGCGAGGAGAGTACGGGAATGGTAAACAACACGCTGCTTAATGGTAACTGGAAGAAAATATTGACACAGCAGTAATTATGCTGAAAATTACTGCCCGTTCTTCCAGAACAATAATTATTAAAATATAATGATAATACAAGAAAATTATAAATGCGAACAAAAACTATAATAATCAATTGATCACTATATTTATTTATTTATATATTTACAAGTTCATGATTTCCACTGGGTCTGATGTGAACCGTAGTGGTATAACACAAATTAAATAATACAATACTAGTCTACAGAAAATATATATGTATCAGTAACTATATAATTGATAAATCAATATTAGACAATAAACAAAGAAAATAATAAGCTAGAGAAAAAGAACCATGCAATTAATAAGTGCGGTATACGTAATTCATCATCCTTATGATTACTTCTATGTTGTGTTACTTCCTGATCTATCATCCAATTTTTTAATTTTCTTTGAACCGATAAATAATTCTTTCTACTTTTATATCTACAGAAATAATGTTATTTATTTTTGGTTCTATGTTAATAAACGATCTTTGTCCAAATGCCGTGTTCATTATAGGAATAAAAATATTTACATTTCTTAACCTAGTATGACGAATGTAATCTACAAATCTAAATTGTTCTAGTCTTTTATTCAAGTATAAGAGCGCCGCTTGAATAAAAATTTGTCTAACACTGAGTACTTTACTTTCTTTGAGTAGTTGAATTATTGGAAACTGGTTATCTTTTAAATTTATTATTTTAAGTATACATTTCTGAGTTACAAATATGAGTTACAACATGAGTGTAATTTGTAGCTCACCAAACAATTATTATGTTATATCTTGAAATAGATTCTACTAAAAAATAATAAACTGTTTTTAAAGTTTCATGGTTCAGGATCTTGTGAAGCTGGTAGAATTTGAAAATTAGTTTTCTGATCCTTTTTACATTTGATATGCCAATCCCATTTCAGATTATCGTCCACTATTGTACTTGAATATTTTATTCTATTGGCCCATTGGAGTGAAGGGCAATCACACGGCTGGCTTATGTCTGTGCATTGATGCAACTCAATATTGAAGTCCTTGACGGCTTTTTGAGATCTGTTAAGGAAAACACTAGAAATTTTGTCTTGTTTGCATTTATTGTTAAAATGGCATTTAAAAGGTTATCCCTCAGCCATTTATTGATTATAGTCACTTCTGCTTCAGCTGTATTGAGAGCCTCATCCCAGGTATTCCCTTCAAAGAGTAGAGCTGTATCATGACTCTCCATTAAATTGGAATTGAGCACAGCTCATTTGCAATTATCAAGTATGAAATAGGCCCTAGAACCGTCCCTTGAGGTTTTCCAAATTTTATAGTTCTTTCTGCACTTGAATGGTTTCAACTTTGACCTTTTGGTGCTGGTTACTGAGGTATGATTTGAACCACTCCAATGGAATTCCTTTTATCCACATGGCTTCTAATTTCTTTAGCAGCAAGCCATGAGTTACAGTGCCGAAAGCCTTGGCCAAATCTAGAAAAACGCCAGCGCATTTTTTATTATTATCCAATTTATTTATAACAAAGTTTGAAAATTCCAAAACTGCATCTTCTCTATTCATTCCCTCGCGAAAGCCAAACTGATTAGAAGACAATAAATTGTGTTTTTTTCAAGTACCTAATTTACTAGACGTTTCTTTACCAATTTCTCCAATCTTTAGAAATATTACTTATCAATGAAATAGGTCTATAATTAGTAGCAATTAGTTTATCAACCTCCTTTATGTCATGGTCTAACACAAACACATATTTCTTTCATAGCTCGTGGGAACACTCCTTTTGACAAACTCAGTATTGAAAGTGCGTGTCTGTCATAGTTATACAGTCCTCTGCAAATGCTGCTTCCAAAAGCTCTACATTTTCACTATTTGATTTGGAGTTTTTGATCCTACGTCTCATTCAGATCACCACTAGTCGGCTCCATTGATTTGGAATACTATGTATTTCTCTTGTCCAGTTGAAAACGTCACGCAATCTGTTGACCAACCAAAATCCATTCTTAGTAAGAAACACGATATTACGTATCTGCAAAACTTAGTTTGAAACGCTTTGCAGCAAAGGAACAATAGAAACTACTTCTTTTCAAGAACTTCAAACTTCCTTGACTATTGATTGATTCAATTTTTTAAGTTATTCATGTGTAAATACCTTTAGAATTATTTAATATGTTTATATTGAAACTATGGTGATTTCCCTTATAATATGTAGCATAATACATTGTTATTAGGCCCACGCATTAAATTAATAGATTAGCTTATACGCTATCCATCAACACCATGAATAATGTGATTACATAGCATAGTGATTACTAAACTAGTAGTTAATAGTTTAGTAATTACTTAACTAGAGTGCTCGAAAACGATTTTTCAATTTTATTTTTGATGAAAATAATTTCCTAAATTTCAGGATGGGTTAGATGATGAGTTGAGTGTAGAAGGAATTTCAAATATTGATCTTTCGACCATAGAAGAAACTCAAATCACAAGCAATTCACCAGAAACCAAATCTTCACCGTTGAAGAGGAAGCTGGATACCAGCAAAGAAGGCCAAAACACATCACAGGTATTTGATTAGAATTATTGTTTATTCAGAGACTGCGTAAATTTATTTTGTTCATGGTACAATTATTGTTGAAGAGGTTTCCGTGGCAGTTTTGACTATCTTATTGATTAATTATAGGCTATCATCCCGGTAGTTCGGAATCCACCCAAAAGTGGTGTTCTATGTTTCAATAACATTACATATTCGGGGAGATGAAAATTTCTGTGATGGTATCCTCATCAATTGAAGCCAAACATGTAACGTAAAACGGCCGTGGTACTTATATACAAATAGAAAAGGTTGAAGCTGTATAAGAACTATTCACAATTGTGTTCTATTCATGCTATTGGACAATAAAATATGCTTTCTTTCAATTATTTTGTACGTTTATGGCTGGGATTATGTATGCATGACATATTATGGTATTGTGTCTTTCATTCGGAGAAAAGGCAAGATGAGAAAAGACGTTCTTGATTAAACTGTGAGATGTTTTGTGGAAATGTAGATTAGTGAAAAAGAAGTGTACACTATCACTAGATATCTTTGCATGATAAAAATCTTCTACTTTTTAATATTTGTACACATTTGAAATACAGAATTTGCAGATGGCAGGAGAGTATTTATTATTCGAGAATTATTATACATGCGATAATACTCATACGATCAGTTAAAAAGACATTATGAACGGCACTTTCATTTTAGCCCCATGCTACATCCTCACAAAGTGAAAAATATACACATTGTAATACTGTAATACAATACTCGTATTAATAGTGTATGGTAGTTATGTATGAATCAATGTTATTGATATGTTATGTTGTTACTTTTGTTATTGCAAAATGGAAATTTATGTAAAATTGAGAAAAGTGAATGCCCTTTGTACATCAACAACAATACACATGAGCTTATAGCTCAGGCAAATTTACCCAAAAAAGACGGTGGTGTACAAATTTTGGTACACAGCTAGAATTTTATTTAATCAACTCTAGGCATCCTAAGATAGAATCCCCTAAGTTTGTGAAAGTTTCTGGGTTGTGCTTAACTTTTAGGTGGCCAAAGAAAAACCCCAAATAATATTGCCATTTTTCAGTTTTCCGTCTAAAACTCGAAAACTATTTACCACATTGAAAGCATTGTTCTATTCGAAATTGAAGAATATTGAAGTCTACTTCGATCAAGGGCGATTCCAGGGAGGGGCGTGGTCATCACATCCCCCTCCTCAAATCTGAGCCTCACTAAAAAATCAACTGGAATTAATAAAATTACTTTCCTGCCTAGTTTAATTGTACTCAATCTTTATAATAGTAAGTATGCTCATAGTTTATTATAAACTATTTTGAAATCAAATTTCATAGAAAATTGCAAAATTCTGTATAGCTTATAAAATTGTACAGCTTATACTGCCAAGATACCTTGAGACGGAGTACCTTATATTATTAAAATCCATTCCAAACAGAACAATCCAATAGCCTTCTATTCAACCTGATCTCATCAGTCTCCATGTCCTTGATGACTTCCCTTATGACTTCCCTTGCTTCCTCCCTGTAGGCTAGTGGCAGTTTTCATGGAATCTGTCACTTGGGTCTAGCATCAGCAGTGTCTATTGCATGCCATATAATATGTCTTCTTCCTTTTGGCCCTGCGCAAATTTCGAAAATATCCTGGTATCTAGTGATGAAGTCTTTCACTGTAACGGCCTGCTCAGTTGTAAGTTCCTTGCAGGTGGTAGAAGTGAATTCCTGAAGTTCCTTTGAAAGACCCTTGTCGACTTGTTGAGACTTCTAGACCTGTCTCACCACTGATGAGGCTGTTGAGCAGTCTCCAAGTGTGCTTCCTTCTACGAGGCTTAGAGTGATTTTGTATTTTTATTTAGTCCTTCACATTCATGATGCACACTGGGAACTTTTTGCTGGTGAGGAACAAAGCTCTTCCACTGAGACTCCTTGATGCAAATTGTCCTCTTGTCCTGATGGCTCTAATAGTGCACTCTCCTTTTCCTCCATGTCATCATGCATTGGGACATATGGGACATGGCCACAACCTGGCTCCTTGCTGGTAGGGTAATGTCAGTGAGTAGTAATACTCTGCTATTGGTTGGCTTCCGTGGGTGAAGTATAACCTCTTACTCTCCAATTTCAACTGTCTTCTTATCCAAGTTCAACTCAAGTCCAAACTTGTTGAAGAAATCCCTCCCAAGTATTACATCTTCCTGTATGCCTGCCACTAACACTTGATGTTTGAAGTTACTGCCACCAATAAAGAGGGTAGCACTTGTCTCCCCAAAAACTTTAGCTAAATCCCCTGTAGTTTTGTGGTCTGTCTATCTTGCTGGCTTTATTCCCTTTTTATCCAGCTTTGTACCAATTTTTGTCCATCAAAAGCCTAATTTACCTGGGCTATTAGAATAGAGTCGCATTATTGTAACTTAAGTGAGTTATTATTGAAATAATGCAGTGCTGTCAATATTTTCAGGTCATTTAGATTCATCTATATTTCGGAAACATGTATCAATCTCTTCTGCCTTCTTTTAATCAAAATTGTGTCAATTGTTTGAAAAGTTATATTCTATTCCAGCCCAAAAAAATAACATTGAATCGTAATACATCGATTAGCGCACACTCTGAGAAAGAGAACCAAAACCAAACTGAAAAACCTTCAGAAGAGAAAGAGTCGAATGAGCCGGAGAAAAAAATTGTCAAAATTTCCAGCTTCAGTGTAAAAGAGGTAATATAATTTTTATTTCAGTTTCCAATAGTATTTGTTTGTAGAGTTTATTGATGGTTTGTCATCAATATCATAATAAGTCGCATGTATTCGTCATATAGAATGATTAAATTCACATTTTCCATGGATGATGAATTCAATTGCTTGATTCATCTTCTTCTTCTTCTTCTATATATATAAAAATGAATGTCTGTATGTATGTATGTATGTATGTTCCCTATAGACTTCAAAACCACTTGACAGATTAGCATGAAACTTTGGGAATATGTTGTGTGATTATTGAGGATGGTTTCTGACCATAAATTTTAATAGAAGAGCTAATAATTACTATTAATTAATCCATTTTATAGACCTAACCTACTGAACTTGATGGCCAAACAGCTTAAAGGAACAGCTGATAGAAGTCAACAGTTTTTAATCATATGGCAAGTCCCTTAGTGGCGTTATTTACGCTGTCTTTGAACAGCAAAAGACTTTGCACTTTGCATGTAGGCTACCGTGCAGTCGGAGCCATGCAATATGTAGGAAACATACGACTGGGTATGATGAAATGTAATTATGCCAGGTGTGATGACATCTGTTAACCAATGCAGCTAGAAATTTGAAATGCAGTCTCAGCGGGAGGTGGCGAATAATAAAATCAAAAACCTAGCTTCTACCCTTACAGTCGTAGGAGGTTTAAATTTGAAATGTTTCTTCATTAAGAAAACAACGAAGCCTCTAAGATCAGCTGGAAGAGCTCTATGACTAACTTCTTTCCTAATTTGAAATGTAACCTCAGCGGAAGGTGGCGAATAATAGAATCAAGGAGAATTTTTATGAGAACGCAGCAACGTGCGTCGGGCCAGCTAGTTATATTTAAAAATGAATGTCTGTCTGTATGTATTGTGGGAACTACTTCCACCTCCCTCTACAATTACCTGAAATATAATTAATTGTTGTCCTTGCTGCCGGAATCACTCAGGTATTAGGCTCCCATTCAGCTCCGGGATGATTGTGAGGGTGATGGGGCAATCCCACAACGAAAAACGGAAAAGTCCTTTCAATCTTCCCTGAAATATTTATTCCAGGTATGATATCCAGGAATCAACCGTTGTAAGTTGTCGAATCCCTATACCTACTATGTTGATGACCGCTGCTATGCTCAGTATTGCTGTAAGGTTCACTGAGGGAGCTGATCTCTGTCGAATTTGGCCTCTCAAAAAATTCACCAATATACTCTCGAGCAGCTGTATGTCTCACCGACGACACCAGCGACCCAAATATCATACAGAATATATTGTGTAGTATGACCCTCGACAAAGATCACCCTCAGTAAGAAAATGATAAAACTAATCACTAACAAATACCAACAGTCGAGCAGGGCAATGCAATCAGGCACAGATTTAAATGACAATATTGCGGAATTTATTAAAATTAAGAAAAAATATCCCATGCAAGAGATTCGAATAGAAAAACAAAAGTTAAAGTCCTTTTTTCAGGCTAATTTTTTTTGAAAGTATTTTTGAAAGTTTATGAATTGATAGATGATAATTTTGTTGAGCCGACCTAAGGGCTAATTAGTGTAGTGAAGGTAAGATGAAATCTTTACACTCTGATACAAAATTTATTTCACCATGCGGTCGTGGAAATCGTTGTGTCTAATATATTTTTTCGAAGAACATTTCCACTGTATATTGGCCAATTTATATTTAATAACGTTAGACTCACGTGTTCCAGGCGGTGAGTGGTTTTTTCTACTTGATTCAGTCCTTTGGTAATTTGAATTGGATTAGGCTGCCTCTCGTGGTCGTTATTTGGCGAAGTTCTCGTAAAATCGGCGTATCACATTAAATTTTTCTTTAAGTAGATTCCATCTTCCAGGGACATTTAAACACAAGAACTGGTAACTTGAAATGAAATTTAGAACACCAAAATTGACTAGAAGAATTAAGCTTATTTGGGACTTGACAGGAGTTCGACGTCCTCGGGCAGGATTTTTTCAGCAAGTGCTGTTCAATTTCCTTTTTCTATGCGGATTCCCGGGCCATAGAGATATACTGCCCCAACTCGGCGATTCAGGACAACACACCCCTATGTCATGGGTTAGATTCAATAAATAAGTTGGAATGTTTAAATCCACCAATTTGTGGAAGGGCTAGGTGTTGTGAGCGGTTCATATTACAAATAATAATTTTATTTAATGGCAAATTATGATTTTTTATTTATTAGCCAGCTCTAGGCTAGGCTGAATTTGGCGCGAAAAATGTCAGTCACAGCTGACAGCCATACATAGTAGGGGAGACCGGGGCACAATGGGTCATTTTTTACAAATAATTTTTTTGCGGAAAAAGGTTGAAGGTGTTAAGTCTGAAAAATATATATACTTACTATAGCACTTCTCAGGTACTTAAATAATTTTTTTTGTGATCATATTTCTATAATAAAAGGCCTCATAATAATAATAAAAAACCCTTGCATGCTGACCCACTGTGCCCCGGCCCGGGGTACAGTGGGTCGCGGTCTGGGGTACAATGGGTCATATAGAAATAAAACTTTAATTTAATTTTAATAATTGTTTATTAAAATTCAAACTTGTCAGAAATAGTTACATGGGACTAATGTACGTTATACTTGGTAAGATTCACCTGGAAAGAAAGCTTTTGCAAGGTTCTTTCTGTCCCAGCATGAACAATCGGAGTTGGCAGTTTCTTCACTACATCAGTTGAAAGAGCGAAATACAACTCTTCACTCACAAACACAAAGTTGTATGAAGGGGAAAGTCTTTTCATGTATTTAATTTCATAGCCATTTTCTTCAACTTCCATCACCTCAGCAACAAAGTGGTTGACGTTGCCTTTCTTTTTACCGCGAACTTCAACTAGCAGAAAGTCTCCAATGTTCACCTCCAAGCTTAGGTCGTTGTCATCGCCGCTTCCCTCAGTTTCTGCTCCAGACAACTCCATCTCAAGATCGCTGTCAGATGACTCTTTCCATTCTTCTTCCTCGGAACTAGTTACATCTTGATAGAGTTTTTTGCAAATAGGCCTACTTTTTTTTACTTTTTCAGGATTATGTGGTTTAGGTCGTTGTTTTAGTGACTTATTTTTTGTTTTGTCATTTCTTTTAGATTTTTTGGGATTTTTTTCCCTTTCTAGCGTCTCCATCTCAATGCGGTTCTTCACTGGTGTATCTGTCAAAACCTCAGATTTGACAATCTTCCTCTTTGTTACTTTTGTCGTCCTTTCGCTGGCTTTCGGAAAGGGTCGTACCATTTCAGGTGTCAAACTTGAAGTGATGTTTACATTCGAGTTTGGAGGAGACTGAACAATTGAGGTTGAGCAGCATGGGATAGGCTGGTATTCTTCTGTTGCTGTTGCTGTATCATCTGTGGTTGTTGTGACAGTTGTGGTTGTTGTGTCAGTTGTGGTTGTTGTGTCAGTTGTGGTTGTTGTGTGAATTGTGGTTGTTGTGTCGGTAGCGCTGGGGTCAGCTGGTGGATCTGGCTGCTGAAGGTCTGTAACACATGCAGCTGCAAAGTCATCTTCAGTAAAAATGTTAGAGTTGAACGGATAAATGCCCACTTTGGAAAAGCCTGACAAGATGTTGTTTGTCGAAAAGGCAAAAGGGAATGCTTGTCCAACTAATCCTGCTATTTCATGTATTGATATCCGTCTTCCTGGGTGGTTGATCAACCAGTTGCGACAAGCTTGATTATAATATCTTTTTAGGGGGCCAAATACAGCCTTGTCCAACGGTTGGATTTTGTGGCTGCAATGTGGTGGTAGAGTAAGCAGAATGACTCCATTCTCTTTGGCCAGTTTGATGACTGCTATGCTCACATGAGATTCATGATTGTCATATATTAAGAGCGTTTTGTTGGTAGGAGAAGATTTAGAATATTTAATGAAATGATTCATCACCATTGAAAATGTTTCTGTATTCATCCACCCAGAGGACGTAGCAGAACCTCCAGATCCCAAGGGTGCCCCATTGAGCATGGACTCACGAAAATTCACTCGAGGGAAGACAAAGAATGGTGGTATAGTATTACCAATAGCATTAATAGTACAACATAATGTCACAAGTTGTCCTCTCTCTGCTGAGGTAATTTGGCCAATTTGTTTGATTCCTTTTGGGGCCAAAATCTTCCCAGGTGTTTGGACTGAAGTTAAACCAGTTTCATCTAAATTATATATATTTTCTGGGCCAAATTTGTGTTTGACCAAAAGCTCTTGTAAAGTTTTGTAGAATTTGTCAATAACAGGCTTATTGAAGCCCATGGCTCTAGCTAATGAGGTGGCCTCAGGTTTTCTTAAAGATATTGTGTTACACCTTTTAATGAAGCCTGAAAGCCAGTCTTCACCAGCACATTCATTTTTTTCCCATGACGGTGGAATTTTATCTTTCTTCAGGCCTACAGCAAATTCATAGGCTAATTTTCTGGCTTCTTTAGGTGGCAGGCCATGGTGCATAGCACTAGCTTGTGTTAGATAGTTTTTCAAGTCATTTTCTTCTTTAGTAGTAAATATTTTATTTATTCCATAGTTTGGCTTGAACATTAAGTCACTTTCATCTTCGTTTTCTTCAAGGTTAACATTACTAAACTTTTTTACATACCGCTGCAGAGTCGTATTCTTAATATTGTAATGCTGAGCAGCTCCACGAACGGACATTTCTTTTTTCTGCACAGCCATTACTGCTTCTCTCATCATCTCCTCATCCACCAGACCTCTCTCAGTTTTCCGTTTGTGTGATCGCACCATTGTAGAATCTGCAAAACAGAAAAACAATAATAATTAAAAAAATATTGGCTTCTACCTGTATAATGATTATGTTGCTTTCCATGTAGCCTACTATAGAAAAAGGATAGCCAATAAGTATTCTTAATGCCCTGTGTAGGCCTAGGCTGTTGCTGTAGGCTAAGGCATAAGGTTAAAAGAAAAGTAAGCCTATTTAACATCCTTCTGTTGGCTTGGTTTATCAATCATGTAGCCCACCACAGACCAAAAGGCTTTAGGCCTATATGTTTCGTACCGTAAGTTTATTGTACTTACATTTTTATGTACAACTAGCCAACACCTAATAAATTTGATATTTTGTTTTTTTAACTGTTGAAAATATCTTAAAATATAATTTAAATACCAAATAAATGGTTGCATGGCATATACATGCTTTAAAAGTACATATGTTAATGTGATAACTAATATCAAAGTGCTGGGGCACAATGGGTCAGTGACCCATTGTGCCCCAATGTTCTTGACCCATTGTACCCCAGAGCATATGTGTTTTTAAATTGTAGAAATATTATTTTCTTGTTTAGTGTTGACCCATTATAATATTATGTGCTTGTAGAGGAATAATTATACCATATCTTGATATATAAATCATTCAAAACAAGATTAAATTTACAGTGGTAATTAAAAAATTAATACTAACCTCAAATTTACGTGAGATGATCCAAAACACAAAATGGCTGCTTTCTTCCTTCACTGAGATGTCAGCTGAATGATTTTTTCGTCAAACTTGGGCATCAGTGGTGCCAACCCATAGCTCATTTTCAATCTTACTTAAATTCCCTTAAAATGAGAAAAAATTCCCTGACCCATTGTACCCCATGACCCATTGTACCCCGGTCTCCCCTACTATAAACTAGTTTCAATAAATGTAAACAATGAGTGGTTCTTTTGAATCCAAGAGCCTTTGCTCTTGGTTTGTATTTCAAGTTTCCAACAATAAATTATACTGAATTAATTTTTCCTACTATTTCTTTTATTATTATGGGGTTCAGAGAATGCGCCCTGACAGTATGTATGTATGTTCCCTATAGACTTCAAAACTACTTGACAGATTAGCATGAAACTTTGGGAGTATGTTGTGTGAATATTGGGGATGGTTTCTGACCATACATTTTAATAGAAGAGCTAATAATTACTATTAATTAATCCATTTTATAGACCTAACCTACTGAACTTGCCGGCCAAACAGCTTAAAGGAACAGCTGATAGAAGTTAACAGTTTTTAATCATATCGCCCCTTAGCGGCGTTATTTACGCTGTCTTTGAACAGCAAAAGACTTTGCACTTTGCATGTAGGCTACCGCGCAGTCAGAGCCTTGCAATATGTAGGAAACATATGACTGGGTATGATGAAATTTAATGCCAGGTTGATGACATCTGTTAACCAATGCAGCTAGAAATTTGAAAGGCAGCCAGCCTCAGCGGGAGGTGGCGAATAATAAAATCAAAAACTAGCTTCTACCCTTATAGTCGTAGGAGGTTTAAATTTGAAATGTTTCTTCATTCAGAGGTGGTGATTAAGAAAACAACGAAGCCCTATGATCAGCTGGAAGAGCCCTAGGACTAACTTATTTCCTAATTTGAAATGTAACCTCAGCGGTAGGTGGCGAATAATAAAATCAAGGCGAATTTTTATGAGAACGCAGCAACGCGCGTCGGGCCTGCTAGTTTTTATAAAAATCAAACCATCAAATATTGTACGTAATCGTTCATAAACGTACGTAAATGAAAAACGAATATCCATAAAGCTTAAAAACTCAGAGACGTCCGAACTTTTTTGTTAACAAAGGACAATATTGCTATCAGGTGGGCCGTTCACAGATCGAAGCATTCTGTCTCGAGACTGTTGCTGCGAGTCAATTTTTCGTCCTGCGAAGACCTTGGCTTGAAAGCCACCTCTTGCAAACGCATCATCTGCAGCAAAGCGAGCCAAAATGTTGCGACCCATGTGCGGCCGGCCTTCAAGGTGTCCGAGTTGCATTAGGAGTTCATCTATGCATAAGATGCTACTACTCGAAATGAAAGCTTCATACCAATTCAAATCTATCCTGCATTCAGAAACGAGTTCTTTATCCAATATTATAGCTAGAAGCCAATTCGAATTTCCTTCTATTGAGCGACAGCTTCTTCAACAAGCAATTAAAATTGAAAATGAAATTTCATTCATTCGTTAATCCAAAATATTGTATTTCTCTACACAGAGATTGGAACTCAGAGCGCAGAAATTTGGCGTGCCCTTATCTGAAGCAGCCAAGAAAGAAGCCAGAGCTGCTAGGTTTGGTATCAGCGGAAGTCAAACAGCAAATCAGGTAAGCTGTGAAACTTGCATGTTTTTCTTCTATCAAATGAAATAGTCTGTGTGCGTTTCTTCCAAGAGTTTCTTCCCGTGTTTTTTAATTAATCTATCAACTCTATTCTCTTTTTATTTGATTCATTTTTGTAAAATATTCTTGAGTCTCAAAGTCAAAATAACTAAGAGAAATATATATATTTAATTCATTGATACTGGTTTCAAGAGATCTTTGACACATGATATAGGCATACAAACTGAATAATACATTATCTAATTAATGGTAAAAGTTCATTTTTTATATTACTGCCGGAATAGAAAAGTAATAATTGTATTCATGAGTGAATGTGTGTGTAGTGATTGATATTAGTTCGAATGTTAAATATTTTTATCTTTTGAACTATTTTTTCAGCGTTGCTGTTTCAATTTCCTGATTAAAATGAGAATAGACAATTGAATGAATCAAAACAAATGAATATCAGATTGGCCCTGAGATCTATTTATTTTCTTGAAAAAAAGCTTGAAAGAAAAGAAGAAACTGGCAAATAATTAATTTGTAAAGGCTTCTTAAATTATTCTTGACTAAATAAAATTCTATGAGTAAAAAATCACAAGTTATTTGGCAATTAATAATTAGTATTTAGATGCAGTACAGTGTGGGTCTCAAATCTCGTTATGGACCCAGGCCCGTCAAACTCAATGATGTGTTTATTTATCTATTTACAAACTTTCAATGGAAGCAACAGGTAAAAATACCCAGTTATGCCTCCTTAACATCGCAAAATGATACAAGAATAACAAATAAAAGTAAAATAGAAGAAAAGGTGTACAACTTATAAACAAGGAAAAACAACATTTGGTAGATAAAAGTTTAAGAGGAGTATGTATGAGGTGATGAGAGAGATGAAAGATGAAGTGGAGGAGGAAGAAGGCAGTGGAGATAATGACAATTATGGCTGAGAAACATATGCTATGATGATGATGAGATGACGATGTAGAGATTCAGAAAAGGGTGACTAATAGTGTTAACGGTGTAGTGAGATTTACAGTCTCACTCGCTCAAACCATTCCATCTCTCTTTGCATGTGTTCTGAGAACAAGCTTTTGATCCACTTCCCCTCATCTGGAAGTCATCGATCTCCGTTAATCCCTCAAAAATGTTTCTACTTTAGGTAATACTCGCCAAACAGTAGTCGATAAGAACTTGTCTGTCGCCATGGAAATAAACCTTGAAATGGTCAATATTCATGAAAATAAACCCAGCCATGAAATAAACAGGCAATAGCAATGGGAGGCCAGGGCCCATAACTAAACTTGTGCCCACTATTATTTACAACGTTTCATTTGGTATTTCCCCCTACATTTAGCGATTTTTCGTTTGCGTTGTTTCTTGAGTAGTTAGCGTAGTACTGTTTTAAAACTAAATGTTTTATAAAAGGCGTTGCAGGCGTTATTTTAAAAAGTTTATGATTTATTACTTTTGTAAAATTAGGTGAAACGAAAAAGCAAAATAGTCCTTAGAACAGCAGTACTATCACCTGTGCTTTGTAATTCTGATACCAAGCTCTACCATTTGTTTTCTTTTTCAAATATGACTTGCACATTTCAAGTAGGCGAGGATTCAGAAATAAGTATCATAATCAATATAGGCTATAATCTCCATTACTTTATTATTGCATTTTGGAATGAAATTTATACTTTCAATTTTAATGCTAATTTAAAACTAGTTCTGACTTGATTTAATAGTTGATTTCGATTCAACTAAGTGTTGGTAATTTCAGGTTGCAACAACCGAAATCATGAAAAAACGAGCCGAAAGGTTTGGAACGACAGTCTCTCCTTTTTTACAAAAGGTAACTCCATAATCATTCTTGAATGAACTGCACAAAGACTGCTTAAAGTATGAAGTTTTGCTAAGTCCGCTGTCTGATTAGCAGCACCGCAATTCTATTCACTCGCTCAATGCCATTGCTGCAACTATAATACTCTTCCTTTCTTCTGGAATGCTTTGCTCTAAGCATGTTTTGCTTTTTTGTATCGATTTCTAGTAATTCCAGCTCTTATTAACTTCAAAAACAGACCTTTTGTAGAGTCCTCATTATATTGATAGTTTTCTCATATGACGGGTTATTAATGATTAGTTCAAAACAGAACGTCTACCTCTATAGTCCATATCGACATTTATATTGTTTAGACTTCATCAGGACTGTGACAGAATGTAAACATTTATTTATTACATAATTATTATTGGTCAAGTGGTTTGAACTGTGTGACACTGGTAAGGCAGTCCAAACACGTAATGGTAGACCTCTGAGGGTGTACATTCACAATTAGATAATATTGAATTTCTATTCTTTTCGATCACCTGTGCAGGTGACTGTGCCTGAGCAAGTTGACCTGCAGCGGCTGACCCACATTTCGGTTAATGACCTGTACAGGTGAACCTTTATGGTATACCGTTACTTGGATGACAGGCCTTAGGTATGCATTTTCATAGAAATCACCTCTTTAATAAATTATTATTAACATTTGCCAGGTGCTGCATACACCCCTATAGAGATACAATTAGAACTACAACTGATAGCAGTGTGCTGTAACACATTCTCTTTTTTTACTTTACTTTTTTATAGGTACTTTTATAAGTTGATATATTGTGCTAAATAATATTTTAGTAGATTTAAATTTTCCAAACTGAAAATTTAATTATCATTCATTTCATACTGAAAGGGATACCCGGCCTTTTGATACTCCGTTGAATCAGTTTATTTTAAACCAAGACATCACACTGCCATATTCCATGACATGAAGCTGTGGAACGTTTTAACCAGGTCAATAAAAGAGCTGGATGAAGAAGGGCTAATTTATAAATATGTGTGCTCATTGTTCAGGGTTGTAAATATGAAAGATGTAAACTGAAAAAGTTATGAAATAACTCACAATGTTAAATAAAGAAAGATATTCTCAACTTAATTGGATTAAATTCATTGCAAAGTTGAATTTAATGACACAATTTTTATTCTTGATAAAAATGTAATTGAAAGTTCTAACTATTTTGTCTTCATAAAACCTCTAATGAAATCATATTTGCACATCAGTTTTTTCAATAGATCATTTTTTTAAATAAATAGAGAAAGAATTATTCTGGTTTGGGGTGGCATGACAGGCGACTGAGTTGAGTGCGATTAAGGAGAGGAGAGAAATTTAGTCATACGGGTGATAGTGCAGGAACAGTGTCCCAATATTATTTCAGTAAAGAAATAATAATTTATCAAGTAACAAATTTGTTAAAATAAATTTCAGTGGTAGGTATACTTTACTAACATTGAACATACCGTTTATGGGTGATTCCATAGTCAAGAAAGTGAGGTGCTCCCACAAGTTGGACTCTCATTGAGTCACTCAATTCTCAAGCACTAAAGAATCAATTGAATTTTCTACCGAAGATTATGGTGTAAGATGAATGAGTTTGTGTCTAAAAAGCCCTTGAGAGGATTATTTTCTATTTTTCTCTGGTGGGAAACCCCCTATTATCTATAGAAGAGGTATTTGTTTTATTTGAAGTGTTTCAGGGCTCCTCCAAACTGTGTCATAATTCACATTTTTTTCTAAATTCCAATAATAGAATCCCCTACGGAATACTCTACGGAATCACATGCTGTTTAATTCACATGCCTTCATTCTGAATAGTTGCGATATGCAGGCCTAAGCGAATTAATTGTGCGGAGCCCAATATGAAGATAAACATCACCAAAATAGCTTTAAATTGCTTTTAATAGACCTAAAAATAAAAATAAATTCTGGAGTGATTCCCCCGTAGCCCCAAATTTTGAATATCTACAAAAAAATTATAACTACCATGAGTCGTTTGAAATAAGAATAAGCTATAAATAAGGTGGTGTTTGTTAACTGCGTGTGAGTGGATTGGTTGGGGGGGGGGGGGGGGGTGACAAGTTGATATACCGCCCTGGGCGCCAAAATACCTTGCTACGCCACTGAACATGCACACACGATAATTTCGAATCTGGTAATTATTAAAAAACAAAATTAATCTTGACAACATTATGTAAAAAGAGAAAAAATAACAAAAAGTAATTTGAATTCTAAAGGGAATTATAATATAAATTTTGAAAAGAGTATTCCAAAAACAAAATTAAAAATAAACTTAATTCATCTTGGAGTAAAAAATTAATAATGTTTTTATTTATATATAGCACCCAAAGTTTTTAATATAATTCCAGATAATATAAAAGAACAGGAAAAGCCAAGAAAATTCAAGCATATGTTAAAGAAGTGGTTATTGGAAAGACAGGATGTGGAGGTATGGTTTGCGAATCTAAGATGAAAGTAAAGTATGATCTCTCAATAAATGAAAACATATAACTGTAGTACATAAAGTATAATAAGTGTTTTATCATTCAACTTAAGTTTATTACTTCCTTCTAACTTGATTAAAAACCGAGTTGAAAGTTTTGTTTCAATTTAAAATCTTGTATTTATTAATGCTACAAGTTTAGGATGTAGCTTATTAATTTTGTTTTATGTTTGCAATATTTATTTAAATTTCACAGCTGGTAACTCCCATAAAAGAATTCTCGGGATTACCTAATTTCTCAAACAAAAATGTTTAATGAATAGTATTATTTAATATGTTACTATTTCTGTTTTATTTAAAAATTGTAATGCTCTTATTGAGAGAAATAAATTTATTTATTTATTATTTAGTTTATTTAAATACAGAAAGAGATAATCAAAACTAATAATGAGTATGAGTGTATCGTTTGTAGTCAATTCTGTTGATGCAGACGCAGTGGCATGGCAAATATTGTATTCTCGGCAGTGGCTGGTGGCCGGAGGGTGCAAGCTTTCTTGTATAGGAGCGCAGCAGCTGAAGCCGAACTGAAGTAATGAAAACTAGCGTCATGGCGGTTTTACATGTAGCGCTTTACATTTCTGTGACTGAAATGCCACGGCAAGGGAACTGAAGCAAGGCTGTGGATTCACTATCCCCTCGGTGGTTCAGCAACCTTCTATCCTAGAGCGGAAAATTATTGAGGGCGGCAATCAATGGATAAAAAGATGAGGAAGCCCAAATTTTTATCCTAATAAACGGAAAATCAGATTTCATGTAAAAACGGTGGGGTGCCAAAATGAGTTGTTGCCCTGGGCGCTACGTCACTGCATATAGCAATTTGTAGAATGGGCAATTTTCATATATTATGTTTTATGAAGAGCTGAGACCTATTTCATAATAAACTAAAGTACAAACTTCGATAACATTTTGTAATAGTTACAAGTATAAGAACTGATACTAATCATTTGTACTTTGTATTGAAGTTTTCCCAGGTTCATGTTGCATAGGAATTTACCAATTACAACCTACAAGTAAGAACTTTTGCAAGAGCTACAAATACAACTAATAATATCAGTTTGTGAAGTGTTATGCAGCAGGCCCAGGAGCTGATGAATAATGGAAATATTGCATTGTTTATACTGTAGATAGGTTGCATTGTTTTTGCATAGGTATTGCATTGTTTATTGTTTATACACGTATTTGAGCAACAATGATTCTTTAATGCATAAAGTGCCATAAATGCTGCCATAGTTTCTTGCCTTTACCAAGCTGAGTATGGGATTGTCATTTTCGTATGTAATATTTTTTGTCTTCACAGACTGAACTGAATGATAAGAAGAAATCAAGAGCCGAGCGATTTGGACTAAGTAACAGTACTGCTCCATCAGCCACCGACAAAGCCAGTCAAGAGGAGAAAAAGAAATTGAGAGCTGAAAGATTCAAGTTAAACAGTGTATAGAAAATACATCTTCTAATCATAAGAAATCTGAAATTTAGTTTTAAGATTCGTATGCGAAGTAAGTGTATGGAATAAAAAAATGTCAACATATTTTATAAAATAATCTTACTTATAAGAAATGTACACTCTTCTATCTAATTAAATGCATTGTCATTTATTCATGATCTTCATTCCCTATGTCTATAATAAATAGTTGTTAAAAATATAAACTGGGTCTGGTAGGAAGCCTTCCCATTGCATTCCACCCAGGCAGAAAACTACCATTCAACTTTCCAGGTAAATCATGTGTTTTTTCTTGAAGAATACAATAAAATAGTGTATTGTTATGAAAGTAGTTCAAGGAAAATGGAACAATTGGTCTATTCCAATGAACTTTGTTTCTGATCAATGTGTTGTGAACAAAATTAGCTGGCTTGAGAAACACATCAGCTTTTTTTTGTAGAATAAACGAACAACTCTGGAATGTTTTTTAATGGGTAGCTATTTATTCCACAAGTTTAATTTTTAACCGACTTTCAAACAGGCGGAGGTTGTCAAATCCTCCTGTTTTTTTATTTTTTATGTTTGTGCATTAACCATTCGAACACTATTGAACCGATTTCGATAAAAAAAAATTAATGAAAGAACATCAAGCAGTGGTCCCATCCAAGTTTCGCAAGGACTGACCCAATACTTGGCCCAATATTTAAAAAAGGAGTATTTATCGATGTCTTTATTTCAATTTTTTTAATAGAATAGTTTCACGCATAACCGCCAGGCGGATAACGGTGTCGTTTACCAGGCCAATCAGTATTTCATATGGAGCGCTTCACACCTTTTCGAAATCATATGATGCAATGTCATTATGCTGGGTAAACGACATCAGTATCCAAAGCCGGTTATGTGTGAAACAAAATGTAATGTCCCGTTTTGACCAATAATCAGGTGAACTTTATTTGAATTAAGAATAAGAAGAATTTAATATAACCCGAAAGTTTTTACCTCGGGACACTCCCGTGTTTCGGAGGACACGTTAAGCTGTCGGTCCCGGCTGCCTAAAAAACAGTTGTTAAGTCACGTCAGAGGCTCTGAACTTATTCAGGTGCGACCTGATAACTGACACCAGACCTGAGCCAGCCAGGTCACACGATATTATTTTTTTTTATATAACCTGTGGGGTCACTAGGATGGATAGAGTTAGAAACGAGGAGATTAGGAACTGAATGAAGGTTGAGTATGATATTATAATAAGGTTCATTGAAGAAAACTATTAAAGGGTTGATTACATTGGGATAGTTACTCACTAAGCGAGTAGCGAGTAGGAACGTTACAGACCAACCATGCTACAGCAGCACAGCATACCCAGCCGAATTATATAAAAATTAAACTTCCAGAATTACCCCCATACTATGGAATTTAAAGACAATAAATAATATTGCAACACAAAATTAAAATATGAAGTTTACCAACAATTATTCAATAAAATTTCATCAAAACAGTTTACAGAATATACACTATGTCTCATCTGACTCGATGCATTTCCTGAACCCTAATATTACTGAATCCTGAACCCTAATAAGTTATTGTTGCTTTTATTATTTGTATTTTAAATTGAATTTTGTCCATGCCACACCCTTTGAAATTCATTGATTATTGAGCCCACTGATTATAGAAAGTTTGTAAACATTTTGATATTTCTTTTCAATAATAAAATAAGTGGACATAGTACTTCATGAAACTTGATAGTTGTAATGCCCTTTCCATGGTGTCAATTGATATAGAAATAAAAATAAGTAATTTATATTGATTTCTTATTCCACTTCCTGATGAAAAAGGTGTTTCCTTCTTGATAGTCATCTAAATCTGAGTAATATTTTCAACTTCATTAGAATAATTATCGAATTTTATTAAATATTTGAAATTGAATAATGTTATAATCCAGTAATAATTTATTTGATGTTTTATTTATCTAAACCAGTGGTCCATGTGGACCCCCTGGGGTCCACGGGGACCTGCCAGGGGGTCCATGTCAGTGAAAAATAAAATTGGGGGTCCATGATATGTTAATGGGGGTCCACAATAGCGAATGTCTTTGGATTGGGGCGTGGTATATGCTATGTTCAATCTAATATCAAAACTGACACTGTATTTCTAAGTAAATTAGGATTTTTACTCACTTATACTGGAGATACTGTAGGTATGCATTTCACTTCTAAATATAATCTTCATCAGCCTACAAGTGAAATGCATCCCTCTAATATCTGCAGTATACGTGAGTAAAAATCATTATTTAAATAGAAATACAGTGTCATTTTTTTATATTAGTTTGTTCGTCAAGTATTTCGTAATGGAAAACATCACAGAGTACCAGTAGGCTACTTATGTACTTTTATAATACTGTACTGTTATACGTACATGTAAGCAAGCATTATACCTATTTGAAATAATAGCGCTTTCTATGAAAACATTTTTAAATCTCAGAGAATTCATACTTAGTTTTCTTATATTTTAAAATTATAAGCCTTCACTGGTAGGTGACTAAACAGCTCAGGTTTACCAGATATAAATTTCCGTTTTTAGTTGTATTATGAGAAAAAGAAGCCCCATATCCTTCAATTATCTTCTATTATATGTTGAAACTATTAACATTTACTGGTAGATCACTAAACAAGTCAGTTACTAAATATTTCAAGCTATTTTATCAAGCAATATTGTTATAAGCAAAAGTCACCTCATAAATTTTAAAGTTATAAACAAAAGGAACCTCGTATTTATATTTGAATGATATTCTATCATATTTCAAAAAGAAACGTTTATTGGTAGGTCACTCAACAACTTAGGTAGGCACCACTTATTCAAGTTATTTGAGGCTTATTATTATAAGGAAAAGGAGCCTAATGTCTTTAAATTATCAAACCATACCGACTTTCTTTAACATTCTAGCAAGCTCTTGCTTATTCAATTAATTGTTCAAAATTATTCTGATGGAAAAGAAATCTGTGCACAATAAAATACATTTATTTCAAAAATAAATTCTGGCTAGTGTATTAGTGTTTAGTTTTTATTTTCCACGTTTACAAGAACTTCTAATAAGGTCTAATAAGCTTCCTTTTATTACTCTACGAATTTGATCATTTTAAATCGAAATAGGAATCTTAGTAGCCTATTTAATTCTAATAAATTTGTTCTTATCTTTTAATATAAACTTAAAAAAACCACTTTTAAATGGAAATTAACTAACGTTATGGCGTGACGGCCGTTTCGCTCTGTTGTCTAGAGCATCGTCAGACGACCCACAGTACACTGTGAGTGTACTGTGGGTCGTCTGACGATGCTCCAGACAACAGAGCGAAACGGCCGTCACGCCATAACGTGAGTTAATTTCCATTTAAAAGTGGTTTTTTTAAGTTTATATTACATATTAGTGGAAACAAGATGGATTTTCAACATCATTATCTTTTAACTTTTTTGGAGTCAATTTTTAATATTCTTGTAAGAACACTTCATTACTGGCATTGGCGTGGCGACGGAGGGGGGTTCCCGGGTTACAGCCCCCCTTTCGCCTGTGAAAGAAGAGGCCCCAAAAATGAGTAGGGAGGCATCAATAAAAATACGATAATATCGGTTACTGGAGGTGAAAAAAGTTTTCATATCTGAAGAGTAGCCTAAATAATGTTACAGCTAGAAAAAAACTATAATTTTAATACTTTAATTGACTTAAAAAATACTCTAATTAAAGCTATGAGGCGAACAAGGCAAGTTTCCTTGGGCCTCAACGTCAAGGGACCACATAATTTTACAAATGTAAGCAAGTGATACAACAAAAATAAAATAAGGGGAACCAAATTGAACAGCTAGGGGCCTCCAGGGACTCTTTTTTTCTAGTTTGTACAGCTAGGGGCCCCTTAGAAGCATAACACCCTAGAGGCCGCGGGTCCTACGGGCCCGTTTTTATTGCCAGTATAGTCATGTGAAGTAAAGATTCGAACAGGCTGCATCTAGAATATTTCAAAGTTCAACTTTTATACATAAGAGTCCCCCAATTGCCTCGGCTTTGGGCCTTCAAAGACTCCACGATGCTGGTGGGTCCCAGTATTTTCGGAGCCCCAAAACATGGGTTTGAATTTCCCCAGACCACTTGAATGAAGTTGACACAGTAGGCTTGAAAGGAGAAAAGGTCTCTTAATATTATTGCAGACGGGCTTCAAATGCTCGTTTCTGTTACTGTTCAGATCTGATACCCCAAAGAGTTTATTGTGATCGTGAAATCTGTCACGCCATGAATCAATCAGCAAATAATATGATGGTTCATAGCCATAAAAAAAGCTAAAAGTTGCACTTTCTAGAACTTGAGAACAATTTTTTTCAGAATCCCCTATGTTTTGAAGTTTTGTCACCATCTATTTATGTAAGTACAAAATTACTATAAGTTAACGTTTGGAGTTGGATGTGTTATTAATTCATTCGCTCTTTGCAAGTTGAACCAAGTTCCATTCAAAGTCATAATAATTTTATAATTTTACATACCGGTATTCCAATATTAGTGAATAGTTCAAAATATTACACAAAAATAGAAGAAAAGTTTATTGCTCTCTCTGGTGCCAGTCAGTACCCTTTTCCCTAGCTTCCACAGCTTTTTTGACGAATGGTTATCAGTTGGCTTACACTCGAATTTTATCTTTAAATTGAAGAAAAAATTCAAATTATTTACACAGATTTTTTAAGTACAAAAAGCAACTAGGCATAGCTTAGACTTAAGCAATGCTATTTGGGAAATCGAGTCATTAATTAATTGAAATTGGTGTTTAGGGTGAAGGTGTAAGGGAGCCTCCAGCCTCAACTCTGTCCCCGCCACTAAAATGTCTCTGGGTGGCCCTGATTGTAATAATAATTTGAAACCACTATAATTTGTTAAATTTGCACTATAAAAGTAGTATTTTTTAGATTTTATACATTAAAATTTGTTCACAACTAATCAATGAACAAACAATAAACGAAAAGTGGGTTCAAGTTCTTAGGCAAACGATTCATAAAAACAGTGATTTATCAAATTCGATCTTTTATCGAGCTTTTACCTTACCCAATTTTAATAAATACTCGCATAAAATTACTGTTTTTGAGTCATTCAAAAATTTTCCCATAATGTGGACTAAAATTAATGGATTAATGCTTATCTAGACATTAGTAGAATCTCTTGGGATACGACGTTAGAGGGACTTATGAAATTTATTCAGGGGGTCCACCTAAAACCAAAAACCATGGCAAGGGGTCCATGAGGCAAAAAAGTTTGGGAATCACTGATCTAAACTACCAATTTCTGACTGCTCATTTGTATATTTAGAATCATTTGGCAAATTTATTAAGCCTTTGTTTGATTTTAATTTAATTTTATTGATTCTTAAAATGAAATAATGTTTAGGATTTTGTTCATCATTAAATTTTTAAATGGCTTCTTTCATAGGCCTAAACTATTTTATAGATTAGCTTCATTAGTTGATTTCTTCAATTTTAAATCGTAAATAATTTTAAATGTTATCAAGGAAGTACCATTAATAGCAAGATGCTATAAATATGGATGAATTTCATTGATAGTGATAATAGCATCTTTATTAGTATCTCAATAAATACCAGCAATATTTTAATATTAGTAAATATTAATAATGAAATTCCTGGATTTCTTGTTCCATGACGAACTGCGTTGATAATATTAACTTTTCATGTGAAATTTAACGACATGCAGTCAAATATTTGTTAAGAATAAGTATAATAACTCACTTAAACTGGCCGAGTACTTTCGAATCTATGATGATGGATCTCATAGATTCGAAAGTACTCGGCCAGTTTAAGTGAGTTATTATACTTATTCTTAACAAATATTTGACTGCATGTCGTTAAATTTCACATGAAAAGTTAATATTAATAATGATTTCATAGTGATAGCATTGAGCGTATAAACTGAACACTTACTAGCTAAGAGCTACTGGTTTGTGTAACTAGTGCACAAAGTAGCTCTTTGCTGCACAAGAGAAATGCATTACACATAAGCTGAAGGCGGAGTGCAGAATAATTTCTCAAGTGCAGCAAATATACTTTAAGCATAAGTAAGGCTACACATTAAATTTTTCCTGCGGTTGGCACACTTGGAGTGCGGCAAAGTCAGCTGGAGTGTAACAAAGTAAAATAGGGCAGGAATCAGCTGTTTTGCTTACTATAATGAGTGCATAAATAGCAACTTTAGGAAAATAACTATTATTTCCATTATTCATAGGTATAAACTTTCTGTGCAGAACTGACCTTTTTTTAGTCAAGCGCCGAAGAAGAACCAAATAGTTCGAAACGTGTCCGCCGCGACTCAAAAAAGGTCAGTTCTGCATAGCAAGTTTATACCTATGAATAGTTCTACTGCAGTACACAAATAATGGATAACCACAACAATAATTATTATTTCCACTTTGTTTCTGCACTGCACTGTAATGTTTGTTTTCTTTATTTTTTATCTTTTCTTTTTTTACAAGTATTTTTACAAGATTATTTTTATATTACATAATATGTGACGTATGGGAGGGTTAAGTGGCAGAGAGGACCGACTGCACCCTTCCAGGTATATAATAAAGGTAGTATCATCTATTCTATTCTCTTCCTCATTTTGTTTTTCCAAATTCCTGTTCCTTTATTGCATTATTAATTTGATATTATTAACTTATTTTGATTAAGTACGTGACATATATTGATGTTTTGTCCGTTTGTGCTCTTAAACGATTTCTGAAGCTTTTTAGACCACTGGCCCTTGGCCTAGTGACGCTTCATCAACGTTAGTTTGTGGCGAAAATATAAATAATTATTTATGTATAGGTGGATCGCCACGAGAATGGCAGTGGCCCCCATAAGAATACATTTTAGCTGATGCCATCTCGTGGACATCCACCTATAAAATTGTGTCACAGCGGTGTCACAATGTATTCAAACAAAGCTCAATTAAATATTATACAAACAATGCACAGAAAATCAGGCGTAAGCTGTCTTTTTTTCAATGAACAAAATCGTTTAACTTATGCCCCGAATTTTCTATTAGAACGCAAATTATTTGACGGACAGTTGCTGTCATACAGTTGTTGATGCTTTTGTTTTGTAAACCTTTTAACGCCTTATCAATGTCTCCAACAATCAATATGATAAATATGCATTACCATAGCACTAAAAAGTGTGGTATCGAACATCAGAATATAAATATGTTCAAAACCTTTGTACAGACTACACACTTATTCTTGTACAAGCTTGCTGTTTTTCCTGTTTTTTCAAAATGTCTATTTTTCCAATTTCAGTATTCTACTTTTTTTGTATACTTGGTATCAATCTCGTTATCACTGATGAAAACTTTACATGCTTACGTCTTAAGCATAGCAATACATTTTTCAAATTCTACAATACATACTGTTTTTTGTCATTAGCCATACGTACGATGGCGTTGAGTACCCAATTTCAAAATTTATTCTACCTACTTTATAAAAGTAAAATAAAATTGCCAGTTGTTTGTCAGATCCTTAGAGCATTCTTTATGGCTCTTTTGAATATAATGATTATTCTACTTTCGACGAAATTACTAAACCGTTATACAAAACTCATTGCAAAGTTGAAAGAAATTGCTGATAATTTTACTGTAAGCAAAAAGAAAACGAATAATTGGTCATTTTCTCTATTATTAATTATTATATTTTATATTATTATTATTACAATTTCAAATTTAGATTATAATAGTTTGAAAGGAAATTATTTAGAATATATTCACAGAATTGCATTCCCCTTTGAACTGATATCATACATTTTTCTGCAAAATTCATTCTACGAGGTTGTCCAGTTGATATGGAAACTTTATCAGGCAATAAATAAAGCTGTTGAGAGAATTGGAAGTTTCCCAACAGACAAGATTTTCATCTCAACATCTATGAAAAGAGGTAAGTTTTTATATTGACTCATCACTCTTCAAAAATTTCGGCAGCATGTGTTTGATTTAGCAGCTATATGATCTAGGACCGATGCTCCACACTGTGCAAGCGTTGAATTAATCAATCAGCTGTTTCCAGTCGTTTGTATGAAAAAGATTGTTCCATAATTTTTTGTCTCTGCTGAGTGTGGCACCCTTAATCCATTTGTTGAACGAGAGCGAAGCGAGTTCTTCCTTTTGACTTGAGGCTCGAGGCGTTGTGTGTTTGTATGTTCCACGATAACTTTCGAACGCCTTTATCAATCAACTTCAAATTTGAAACACAGATTCTTGGTATCTTTAGACAGGTCAAGTTCGTTGGCCAATAAAATTAACCGACTCCATCCTTTTTGAAGCGAAATAAAAGGACAATAGAATCTCAGCCCTTCATTAATATATCTATAAAATAGTTGTTTTCACCATATGAAATTCTCAATAGATTTCAAAATATATTTTCAGTTATCATCAGCTGTAGGTGAATAAATGCGATCAGGCTTTTTATAGAATCTCTATCAGCTAATATACTAATTTCATTGCCCTGACAAAATATGAATAATATACAGCTGTTTTTTATAATATGGTAATAATAATAATAATATCGTGTGACCTGGCTGGCTCAGGTCTGGTGTCAGAGTTATCAGGTCGCACCTGAATAAGTTCAGGGCCTCTGACGTGACTTAACGACTGTTTTTTAGGCAGCCGGGACCGACAGCTTAACGTGTCCTCCGAAACACGGGAGTGGCCCGAGGTAATATGGTAAAATATATCTACTCTATAGATACACTAATCCCATTGCCCTGATGATAGGTATATAATTATGAGTACGGTACTGTACGTCTTTTTTGTGGAAAATAAATCGGTGTATCAGAGCAACGATAAACTTGAACTTCAAGAGATAGATGTCTTGTGAATTTTATCTAAAACAGTATCTTCAAAACAGCCGTTTTTCGTTACCACCTTCCCCTACGATAAGCTTCCCAAATGAGTTTCCCTTTCCAAAATTAGTTGTTTGCAAGCGAGTTCTCCAGCCCGTTGGGCTCACTAGTTATTTCCAGTTAATATTAGATTACGAAAAAATATTTAAAAAAGAATAGGCTACTAAAGTTTTAGTGCTAAAATAGTGTAAAATGTAATTTGCCCTTTTTTTTGGAGATAAATAATTACGAATTTTCCTTCTTTATTTGTGCTCAAACACACACTTTTACTGACATCACTACCATCCTACACATTATACTTATAAAATCTAAAGGATTTGAAAATCTGCTGCTGGGTCCGCCCCTGCTTTCCACATTGTCTTATCACCATCCGATTCTTTTTTTATCACTGCATATCACATCCCGGTAGATTATGTCACAAAACAGTATGGCACAGACATATGTGTGAATCTACCTTTTCTTTGTAATATAGTAACTGATCAACCATAATTTTTTGTACTGTTCAATTTTTCAGAATCTTCCAAAGCAATACAAATGCAGAAGATTTTCGATGTACATCAGAAGCTAAGTGATGCGATTGAGATGGCTAATAATTTGATGCCAGTACATCTCATTTTAATTCTTCTGGTCACCCTCATTCGACTAATTTTAAATCTATACATTACATTCGTAGCTTCTTATTTCAAATTTAATTCATTTCTAAACCAATTACTTGTTCCAATTAACTGTGGGCTGATACTGCTAATTGTTATACCCTGCTCCATGGTAAAATCACAGGTAAGTTTTTTTAATAATTTAATTTTATAGAGTAGCCTAACCCTACGTACCTACCCATACAGCACATAAACGTCACAGATATAGGTACCTATTCAATACATAACTTATTTGAAGCTTTTGTATATGTATCTGATAGGAAACCTATTTGAAACCTAACCTATAGCCTATATAAGCTAGGTTTTCAAGATTTTCAGAAACCTCCAAAAAGTGTTTGATGCGATGATGCACAAGATGTATTGTTGCAGGGGTTTTTTTCAAACAATTTGGAGGCATGATCAACTACTTGCTCACAGCTTTAATGTGTTGGTGGAAGAAATTAAACTGGAATTTAACTTTAAAATATACAGTGTGGGTTTTGCAGCAAACTCTGGTTAAATGTGAATTTTTAGCAAACTTACATGGAGAATGCAAGTTTTGAATCAAAATAGATTGAATACAATTAAAACCAAGAAAAATTAATCTTGAGGGGAGAACTGGTAAAAATGATAACAGGAGGAATAATTATGAATAAAAATCTTCAAGTACCGTACATATACAGACTTTATTACGGTAATTCATTTTAACAAAAAATTATGCTTATAGTAAATTAGAATAAACTCATTCAATCATTGGTAGGCTATATATACTGGCAAATATTCAAACATTAATGTAATTCACTTCTTCAGAAGGCTAACAAGTTGGCTCTTGTTCACCTCCATCAATGATTTTTTATAAAAAATCAAGTCTTCATTTTGTCTCCACTGATCACCATAAGTGTTTCTTGAACAAATATACACATCATCCTTCTTTGTTTGTCTTATCGTGTTGGGTTTTGAAATAACAAGTGGTTTCATAAATATTTAATATTGCCTTCCCTTGTTTTGTAAGTGATTTGTAATACACCCAGTTCCGATTTGTAAGTACACTCTCATATTTTTCGATTTGGTTCGTTTAAGAGGATAATCTTTCTACTTGAGAAAAGTTGGAAGTGGAATTCAGCTGACTTTTCATGAAAATACATTTCTCTTGTTCCCAATCATAAACTTGACAGTCTTCCCCAGCTCAACAACGTTTGCATGTTCTCTTATTATGTCTGTGAGTTCTGAAGGATGATAAATGACTTCTTTTTTTCTATAGTAACTTTCTCTGTGACCCCAAATACCCTGTCCGGTAGGAGAAAGCTGTGTCCTGTACAGTAATAGGGAAGAACATCACCAGATTTTTTACATTATTGGGTGCATATTTAAACATCCAGAAACAAGTCATGGTCAGAACAATAAAATTTTTGTGGTGATCAAAGTGTTGAAAACGCATGAAGCAATCTCATTTGAGCTTTTATAAAACTCATTTTCTGTCCAGATGTAAGCTGTCACATTATCAGGGGTTAACTTACTCTTGGAATTTCCCCTACTGCAGTGAAATTGTTGAGGTATACCAGGATTTTTCTACTGTTATAAGTGGCCTGGTCGAAAAGTTTTGACAGAGGCAAAATTTTTTGACAGTAATAAGTGAAAGTCAAAATGTTTGGGTCAGTGCTATGTAGTGCTTGGTAGAACGCCTTGGCTCGCAACTTATGGATACGTTTTTCAACAATTTTCTTTTCCTGTTATGTATTCTTTATCTTCTCATCTAGCTGAAGATAGGTTGAACAAACATCTACCTTTGGGAAGCCAAAACCTACATTAGTGTTGAAAATAAATCTTAAAGTATTAGTGCGTGACTTTTAAATTAATAGTACTGTATTCTCTGTGAGTGATTTATTATACATTCTCCTGATTTACTTGACAGACAATTCTGCAGGAAGATACTTTCTCCCTGTGTGTTTAGCACATTAGTAAGGTTCTGAGCATTAAAACTGTTTATAAAGCGCATAACATGCTCTTTCTTTGCTAAATTTCTAACAGACACTCTGTCACCCCCTCTACATCCCTTGCAAAGTTGTCTTGTTTCACGGAAACGTTTCAAAATGCCATTTATTCTGATTCTTGAAATGTTGAGAACACCAATGAATGTTTTGAGGCAAACTGTTTTTTTTATTACAAACTGGAAGCATGCCATTGTTTCTTTATCCTGTGAAATAAATACTTCAGTTCTATTGGGAGCTCCCTTGTAGCTAAAAACAACAGGAATAATAATACAACTCTTTTAACTCACCCATTGTAAAAAAGAATTCTTGTACCATTGAGTGCCTTCCCAAATTAACAAGAACAGACATAGTTGAACTCATGGATGCTCTTAAAGATTGTAAATCATGTGGACATGATAACATTTCAATTGAGCTGATAAAATTCTGTAAATTGTTCATAGCTGATCCACTTGCACATATTTTCAACTTATGCATCATGGATCATGGACGTTTCCCAACTCAGTTAAAAAAATCAGTAATCATACCTATTTTCAAGAAAGGAGACCATCTGAATATATCTAATTATAGACCTATATATCTCTTCTATCCAACTTATCCAAAATATTTGAAAAATATATCAATAAAAAACTTCTTCAGTATTTAAAATCTAACAATATAATTTCTCCAAACCAGTATGGTTTTCAAACTGGTAAAAGCTGTGATGATGCCCTTCTGCATGCTACATCACTCATCTACAACTATCTTGATACCTCAAAAAAACCTCTTGGTCTCTTCATAGATTTACAAAAAGCTTTTGATGTTGTTAACCATGAACTCTTGTTGAAAAAACTTGAGAAAATAGGTATAAAAGGAAACCTACATGCACTTTTTGTTAACTACTTACATAACAGAATTCAATTAACTATAAGGTAGGAAATTCTTACAGTGGAGACTTGAATATTACATGTGGAGTACCTCAAGGATCTATCCTTGGTCCCACCTTTTATTTCTTATTTACATAAATGATTTATATAAGTTGAATCTTGATGGTCACCTTATCTCATTTGCTGATGACACCCTCCTGATATTTGCTAAACCCACATGGGTAGAATCTTTCAATTGTGTTAATTACTGGCTCTATAAAGTGTATAATTGGCTATACTCAAATAAACTTATCTCAAACACTGATAAAACATGTTACATAACTTTTGTATTACAAAATAGATATAAGCCCAATAATAATTTAATAATTAGTGTAAATAATGTAACTTTAAAAAATAAGGAATATGTATCAGCATATCTTGGCCTCACAATAGACGAAAACTCTAGATGGACTAAACACTTGGAAATACTTGCCAATAAACTTAAAAAACTTTATCATGTTTTCTATAAACTAAGATGTGTCCTAAACATTGATCTCTTAAGAAAAGTTTACTTAGCTATTTTTCAGTCTCTTCTTCAATATGGAATCATTGGATGGGGTGGTGTCCTCAACACACACCTAATACCTATTGAAATAATCCAAAAACAAATTATTCAAAAAGTACCCTTAAGTAGCTCTTCACAAGAAGCTTTTAAAAATCTCAATGTTCTAAAACTAATTCAACTTAAATGGGACTGTTGTATAAATAGACATGTCAAGTATGACCTGAGAAGGAATCTCATTTCCGTTTTTAAGAACAAAATGATTTGGACAGAGGCAGGCCGAATATTTTTATAATAAAATAAAAAGAATTGTTCGTTGCTTACCAAATGCACCTTTTGATAAGCATGAGTTGAAAGATCTCCTTGCAGAAAATAAATCCATTTTAATGTCCGTCTTATAATCAAAATTAATTTACTAAGTACCGTAGTTTCCCAAATGTTCTATTATAATATATACTAATTCTAATCTAAGTAGTTATAGTTGAATCCTTGTAAAATTGTATATTATATTCTCAAAGTGTCTATTAAATATTCTCATTTTTGGTGCTATCAATCAATCAATTTAAGCCATTATTAAATATGAAACTTTGTAATTTTGTAAACTAAAATTCCCACACACAAGCTCTGCTTTAGTGGGGCTTACATTCATGTTTTTACTATGATGACTGTGTTGTATTAAATGTAAGTACGGTATAGATATACCTATTATTATTCTCTATATGTATTGCTAAAATAGTCAATATTTTATGTATTCCTATAATGGTCAGTATTTTATGTAATTGATATATCTATTCAATTTGTCATGCATTGATAATTATATATTTCTTCAAAACTGCACATGAATGTAAGACAGCAATAAATAAATAAAATAAAAAATATTTGGTCCTTGTTGATTGTATAATGTAGCATCTACTAGTTTGTCTTTTCTCAGCAATTACTGCCCGATTCCAAAATTGGTTTGTAAAAACCCTTTTTCAAATTCCCTGTATTATATTCCGTTTAACGGTTACCCACCAGCTGGCTGAATCTTGTTCAAAAGCTAAAGTAATCTCTATTTCAACTTGTTCAAAATTATTCTTGTTTATGTTTTATTTTTAATTCCTCCTGAAATTCTTCTAAGAATTTAATAGGATATTGTTTTCCCTACCAGTACAATTTTTTGTCACCTGACTAGTCTGTACCACATGATATACATTATAGTTACGTTTACAGCATCCTTTTGACTTTGTTCTTAAAATTTCTCAAACAACTGGAGTAATTTCTCATGCTTAGTTTCAACAATTGAACTAACTCCTCACTACAAAAATGAATACAAGAAACAACACTTCTTGTTAACGTCTCTATGAAGAACCAAAGTTAGTCAAAATCGTGTGACAGTGTATCATGGGTAGATTGCATGGATATGTCTCTGAGACATGCCATGTGGTACATACCACATAATTTAGGTTCCAAAGTTATGTATCTGATAGATATAAAGTAGTTAGTGTATGGGTACAAGTACAATCTGTAAAACTAAGTTTTTTTAAAGGAGTACCTAAGGAATAAGTACTTCTGTTTTACATAAAACAGTAATCTATTCTCATATACAGTATCTTTCACTTGGCATTATATCTATAGACGCGTTCTCATTGTTGACAAAGGACAGGAATGAGCAATTTTGTGGAATGAGCTCCTACATGTTTTTTTTTATATCCGCTTATACAAGCAAATGCTCATGCCACTTTTGTAGAGAACGTGAGAGCGTGCCTTGAGGGTGCTCACAACCTAGCACAGTGCACAGAGGAAATCCAATACGTACTTCCTTCCGATTATCATTGGAGCAAAATCAAATCTGTAATACACCATTACACAGCAGTGTCTGGTTTTGACGTTTTGTGATGGTGATTATCATCGATTAGGCCTACTGGATGCTTTACTGTGCAAGCACCCTAACATATAGTAGTCTAGCTTATGAGAACGATTCGGGAACGACCACTGTCAAAATGGTAACTAGAATGGCAGATTAACGTTTATTTTAAAAAAATTACAAATTTTATAAGGAACCTACAATAAGAATAAAAGCAAGCAATAGGCAAACAGTTGAGGCAGTTTTCAAAAGCAAATCGTTTGACAGATGTTCCCCTCTACGGATTTTATGTATATCAATAAAAGGTCCAATGCACACGTACAAAAATAAATAATAAATATTGTCATTAGGCCTACATTATGTTGAGTGTTTGTAGGCTATGGTATGGTATTTTTGTATCACTTTTACAAGCTCAAATGCATTGAAAAATGCCATAAGTGCATAAATACCAAATTCCGCGACGCATAATTGTATTTTGAGTTGTAAATTTCCAAATTTGTAAGAGTACCGTACAGCAAAAAATTATTTTTATGAAAATTATTATATATAAATTATTTATTATGGCTATCTTAAAAGGTTGAATCATTATTTTTCAGGGAAAGGAAACCGGTCTGATTGTTTGCAAACTATTGAACAAGAAAAGTACCCCAATGAAAAGGACACAGGTAAAGTAATAATGCTATATTATATTTCTCATGTTTTTGTTGAGAACAGATTGTTTAATCTTAATTTGTAGAAGACTATATGTGTTTAATACGGCTTTAGCCTATTTATACAAATTTCTAGAACGGATAAATTAGATTTTAATAATTACAAACATTCGGGCAAAACATGTTATCAAAAAACGTTGCACACATATTAGAAATTCACTTTGAAATTATCAAAAAAAATATCATAAAAGAGAAAAAATTATCATTCCTATTTTCAATTTTTTTAAAACTTTCATTTGTTCAACTTGAGGAAAATTGTACCATACTGTCCAAAAACATGCGTAAATATTGATAAAGCAGTTTCATTTAAACCCTCTCCTCTGATCTGATCCACAGGTGTGGTGGTAGAGCCTCTTCCATGATACGAGTGGCAAAACAGCAGAGCGATGCCACTTACCGCCTACTCAAATTATTTTTTCTCTGCTGCTCGTACCGTAGAGAGGCCTGTCCCACACCAACTGTACATGATGAAATGCCAGCACGTAAAAAACTTCAATATTCCCTAGATGATTATTTTGTTTCAGCTGAAATCGTTTTTAATACAACTATTGAACAGGAAAGCACAGCTGTATGTCGCAGGCATCTTGCCACTGAACATGACAATGCTTGTTGGCGTAAGTACTGTATAATATGGTTCATTTTAGAGCCTTATTATAAAGAGCCACTCCAGTAGCGCATGGCACAATTAAGGCTACATTACCCCAGCTGATTGATTGACCGAGCTCTCACACCACCTCGAGCGGTGTCACATGAACCGATGTCACTCAGTACACGAAGGCATGTACACATGTTATAGCAGTCGCAGCTGTTAATCATGTATTTTTAATCCTATTTAACCGGGTAGTGTAATTATTGAAACACGCGTTCACACTGGAGTGCCTCTTTCTATAATAAGAGGGAACCCGCGCACTTAGGCAGCCAGGCTTCAGCAGCCGTGGCTACCACAGCCAAAATGTAGAGAAAATACGGAATTGCACACAAAAAGTCCACAAGAATCTAGCTGTGCTTCGGCCGTCATCTTGGGAAAAGTGTGAAATTGGCTGTCATTATTTCTGGGTTTTTAAATTAGAAACCTAACTAATCTTCGGGCAAAAATAATGCTAATTTTGCCTTTTCAAAAGAAAATAAAATCAGAAAGAATTAGATACCAGTTAGACCCCTGTTCTTTCAATAGATATGGTCGAAATTTGGTAATTTTCTGGAAAATAGATTTTTTATTTAGGATACTCAAAACGGCTGTATCTCACTAATAACAGGACCTAAATTTCTAATTCAAAATCCCTCTCTGGGAATGAAGTTCTCTACAATTTATAAATTAAATATTGCTAATTTGAATAGAAATTCCATCCTCCTTTCTTTCTGCTGAGAAAATTTTTCAATTACTCTCTGATTAAAATCGGGGATGATCATCACCAAATCCTTTTCAATGGATAGCATTTCTAGAGCCGACAGTCTTTCCTGAGCCATAGTGTTGCGCAGAAATGTTTTGATCCTCTTCAGAGTTGAAAAGCATCTTTCTGCTTCCGCTGTTGTCATTGGGATTGTTATTAATATATTATTCAACAATCTGAAGCACTCGCTGAAAGTGTCTTTTAAATTATTGTTAGCAATGAATGAGTATAAGCTAACTGCTCCAGCCATATTCCTAAATTCTTTTGCACTGTACATTGTAGAAAGCTCATATTTCAACTTCTTTAAATTTAAAACAGAATATGCAGTACAAACAGTTTTCAATTCTTTTTCAGGAAAGGCGATATTAAACTGTTGAAAATTTTCAGCAGAAAATAATGCTGCAGCTGTTAGATGTCATGAAAACCTTTCTTTAGCTTGTCAAATTATAACATCACATACCTCTTTGTCTTCTCTCTTCCATTCTTTCTTGAGCCAGTTCAACAAAAGACATAGGACACATTTTATTTGAAAAAATATATTTTTTTAACATTGTAAGGACAATCGATTCTATTCTATAGGGAAACACAGCTGATACAGATCAATATAATTCACTAGAACTGTGAGAAGGCATGCCCCAAACAAGAGTTCTTTATTAGTGAGTCAGCTGATTCTCAAACTTGAAGAACGTCGTGATTTTTGACACTGCGGCTTTTCACATATGGAAATGTGATCTCCCGCCTAAGAAAAATAGTACCACTGGAAAACTCAAGTTTTAATGTTAAATAGTCATTGCCCTCAAAAAATTACACTGTATTATTATTCACTAAGGTGTTAGGTTGAAATAGGGAAAGTTTTGTTAGAAAATTTGACAAGTAACGTTTCTATATAAATACCAATTTTCTGTTGAAAGATCTATTACCCGATTTAATATTGAGTGTAGGCCTACCCAAGTTTTTAAAAGCAAACTTCTCTTCATTATAACAACGATTGAAAGGGTTCAGTAATAGAACACTTACAGAATTCATTTTAATTTAAATTGTTCACGAATCTTGTTAGAATACTTTCACACACTATTTTATAATTTATGCCGTAATTTACCATATATCATCTATCACAACAGAATGAACACCTAAAAAAATGAAATTCACCATTTGTAAACAAAATACGATTCAAAACGTATATGATTCAAAGGTTAGGATTGATTTTTATTCAAATTTTGGTTAGTTCATGGGTAATAGAATAGTAATTCTCTTCTATTACCCATGTAGTTCGGATATTTTCGGCAGAATTAAATACCAAATTTTGGTAACGCTCAGTCAGTAGGAGTTGCATACAAAAGTGCACCACTTGACTCGGTATCCAGCCGTAATGCTATCTATCCCTACCACTTGTTTGACAACACAGCCGTACTTCTATCAAGAATACAAGAATTTTATTTGCCATTAAATACAAAACACTGTACAATAGGCTTCGTCAAGAAGAATATAAACAATTATATTATTATATAATTGGATAAACTTAAAACTATACTGTCCAGCTAGATAGATCACAATCAAGGTATTCTCTTAAATCATAAAATGCTTTATCTTTCAGCCATTCTGATATCTCGGCCCTATACCTTTCAATTGTCAACTTTTTTATGGCTGAAGGAAGCTTATTGAACAAAATAAATTGTTGGTATCTATGGCTTCTAAACGACTTGTGAAGCCTAATATATGGTGTAGCCAGGAGAGAATTGTTTCTTGTGTTGTGGTTGTTCTGCAGCATTTGCATGCAGCATACAAGTTCTGCAGCATTTGCTGTTTCTCACAGTTCATGCAAACCAGCAGAGCAGCTTTAAAGCCAGACGTCGACTGTAGGACGCGATACAATGCGTGCAGCATTACATTCTTCAAAGAAAACTGTATTAAAATTTTCATTTTCAATATTAGAATGATTAATTAATTTCAAATAATAGATTAATAATATATTATGCGTTTTAAAAATGTTGGTGGTTGTGCAACTATGCAGCGACAGCGACTGCAGTGGCTCTGTCTAAAAAGGGCCTAAGGTATAACCAAAGCAGACTGTAGGATAATACTGGATTATTTGATCAGGATGGAACAATGAAGGAACGAAAATATTCATGGAGCTTCTGTGTGTGGTGATTGAATCATGGTTAATCTATTAATGCAGAAAAAGTTGTGTCTTGCACGTGCGGGAAGTCACCAGTCTCCTGTAAAAAGCCTGTGGGCTTGCATGCAGGAGGGGTGGATGGAAGGAGTTGAGAGTAAGTTATTCCCTTGGGGTTGTACACACTATTGAAGGAAAAAGGGTAATTTGACAACTGGTATCAAATTCTTTAAAATTTTGTTTTCTTGAAAAATAGGAAAATCAACATATTCTGTACAATGCTTAGTTCGGTTTCAAATTTGGAAATATCCGAAATGATATAGGACGATTACACAGTTTTTTCAAGGTGGCGGCCGAAGCACAGGTAGGATTCTTGGGGACTTTCAGTATGCTATTCAGCAAGTTTTTCTTGCAGGTTATATTTTTAAACTTTGTTTTACAATTTCCCAAAAACTAAGCTCGATAAAGTTGATGTTTACTAGACAATTTTTTTGGAAATTTGATGTTGAGCCTTGGGTTTAACACTTATGCAGTATTCCCTGTGTATTCTGATTTTCTGGAGTTTTTCCTTCCTCACACGAAATTTCAGCTAACTTGACTGGACTAATAATAATGATGACGATGATGATGATAATAATGAGATAATTGTTGCGCCAACAAACAAAAATGTGTATGCACAAAAAATTCAAGATTATTATCACTACAATATTAGGGATTACACTAGTTCAGCCATATCCTGTACTGGAACTAGGTAATCAATGAAATTAACAATTCAATCACTGTTGATTTCTTCCAGATTTTCGAGACAATAATAACATATTTTATTATATTAATCCAATTAAAAGTTCAATCGTAGAGATACTAAATAGATCATTAGAAGGTGGAATCATTGAAATGGCTGTGAATTGCAATGGCAAATGCACATTACTACTTTTCAAGAAACATTTCGTGACTGTAGATATAACATGTGAGTATGTACTTTACTACCATAACATAATCAAGGCTTTAAAGAGTTTAATTGAAATATGGCAATATAGTACACATGAATCGATTTCATCTAATATCAGAAAAGCTAAGTATTCTGTGCTTCTGTCAGTTTATTGGAAGACAGCTTAGAAATGGGACAGTGCACAAATAATATAACTGTAATAATGTAATTTGAGCAAGCTTTAGATTAAAATAAGTTTTTTGAATAATGAAAATGGAGTGATAGAATAGTTGTCTAATTCCATGATGACCTCAGCAAACGACTAACTAAAGTCATTCTGTTCAATCAAGGTTAGTAAAGAAAAATATGTACAGTATCAATATTGATTCTGTCACCCATAAATCAATAGAGAATTTCTCTATGAGATCCTAGAATTTCCTGAAATCCTAGATCACTGATAATATTCTTAATTGTTCTGCGGTAAGAGATTAAGGTCTGAAATCTGAAACAAGTTGTGACCCAAATTTCTTTATTTTTATATTCAAATCCATGATATAATTACTGCAGTTACAAATCCAAGAAATTTTTAAAATTCATTAAAACATTTCTTTATTCACTTTTATATTGGTTATATATTTTACTAAGCATTATAATTTTTCAATATTGCAACGCAATATCATAGACATAGAACCATCTAGGTTCTTTGTGTTGATAGTAATAATACTTGTTCCTTCAATTGTATTAACTTTGGAATTTCATAAGAAAATCTTTATTAATGAATAAATAATTATTACAAAATAAACGTATTACACCTTTAAATGAAAAAAAAATCATGTATACAAAATAGTATTCCAAATGATGTGAAAAATTCAAGGAATATTGAAAAGTTTAAAAAGCTTGGCTGAATGATTTTTATGTTATATAAATATAGTATACATAAAGTGAAACCAATTGTCACAATGAAAGTTAAGTGACTATAGAATTTTAATTCAACTCAAGCTGATGGATGAATAGACTTATTTTCCAAATAATATTATAAAACTGCTCGATCAAATTGAACGAGAATATTGTTATGCAGAACATAATGAGCAATAAACTATGACGAATAAACATCATGTATAAACATATTCAATGACAACGAAAAGGAGCTTACATTACTTTCTCAAAATATTATTACAATAGTTCGACACGTTCAAAATTTGAAAACTCATATATATGTCATCTTGAATGGAGAAATATTCATATATGTTATTATTTATGGACTGTAAAAATTCAGACCCCTGCTCGCAATCAACTATTTAATTTTTTAAATAAAAATTGATACAAAATATTAATATTAATTTTCCAGAATAAATGTCCAGTGAGTTGGCGATGATCCGCTAAGCATTTAGGCCCTGCATCATGAGACTAGATGGTCGAAACGCAGAGCGGAGTTGATGGTTGTTTATCGTCATCAAGACTCAGAAGGGAGGCCGAGAACGAGAAATGCTTTACTGTCGGTCAGTTGATCGCAGCTTCTCTTCCACTGCCTCCTGAGATGCTTCAGACAGGTCCGTTGCCTGCAATACCATACAAAACCAGTTGCAGCAATCAAACACCAGTGCCACACTACAAAATACCCACATGCAACAAATTTAATGATTTAAATATTATTGCTCAACGTAAATAAGAATACTAGAAATTGGTTGATGGCATAATACAGGGAAATAGTTATTTATGTATTAAGAGCGTGAAGCGCGACTTTATCGCTCGAGCCAAAACATTACTGCGCGACGCATAGCGGAGCGCAGTAATCTTGCGAGAGCGATATGATAAAGAAGCTTTACGCGCGAATTGCATACAATATTTTTCCTTCAACTGCAGTTCTGGATTACAACTCAAAAAAAGCTTGTAGTTTGTAACATCATAGACCGTGCGCGGATTTGGTTAGCGTGCGCCATTTTTGAGGTTATGAGAATTCATGGATTCCGTGATCCACCAATGAGAAGACATCAAAATCAAAACAGAAGCGCAAAGAAGCGCAACAGCTGGCGAGCGTAAAGTACTTTACCGCTTGCGGAGCAGTAAAGAGGTATTTAACAATTAGTTTTCAGTACGTAAAGAACGACTTCACGAGCAGTTGTAGGAAAAATAAGTTATAACAATGTCATGAAGCAAGATTGAAAACTAAGATACGGGCACCCGATCACCGAAAGCTGAGCTGTGCTGCACTGAGCTATCCAAACAGAATCATTGGTTTTAAGGCTGTGCGCAGGGATTTTGCTCATAATTTTTTTTTTCAAAGTTTATTATTATTATTATTTTTGTTGCGTAGAGCCAAAAGTTTTGAGCAGAGCTCAAGTGGCATGCAACATGTCAAGTTCAAGACCGGAGTCCTGTGAATGCAGTGTAGCACTCCTCCATGGTGTAGGGACATGCCTCTACCAGTGTCTTAGTTATTCTTGATAAAAACACTTTATAGCTACCACACAACCTGATATCCTCTGGAATACAATTAAAATACTTGAGTCCTGAATAATATGGTCCTTTTTCAAGGAGAGTCAGTCTATGAATCGGGAGCTGAAACAAACCTGCATTTTTACCTCGTGTTTTGTATACATGACTGATCCGGTTAACATTAAAAATATCTGAATTCTTGAACACAAAAACGCAACCACTTCTAGGAAATAAATCGCTGGAATCGTAAGGAGATGGAGTCCTCTGAATATGGGCTTACAAGAAGAAGAAGGACCCACCCCCTCAAGAATCCGTAGTGCTTTTTTTTGCATTTTGAAGCTTGTGTTCAAGTAATTTTTTCCTGACCCCCAAAACAAAATACTATATCTAATCAGTGATAGAAAATACCCATGGTAAACCTTGAGAGCTGTCTTGAGGTTCGAATTCGACTTGACAGTCCTCAGAGCAAAGAGCCTTTTCTGGAGTTTCTCTATGTGACTATCCCACTTCAAGTTTGCCTGCAATTCCATTCCTAAAAACCTTGTTACATCAGAAGCAGGATACTCCCATCCCATCACTAATGGTTCATTCTCATTTCCTCTCACAGAAAACTTGACAAAATTGTATTGTATTGAATGTTATTAGGTCTTCGAAATAGAGATGTGACCAGAATGAGCGAGTCGTTCAAAGTAACTGACTCTTTAAAATGAACTACGAACTAGTAGTTCAAATTCAGAAAGTAGTTAGTTCATTTTTGATCTGCGTTTGTGTTTTCATCCAGTGAGCGCTCTTTGAATTAGCAGAGCAGTGCAGCGGCCTGCTAGACACTGTTAGACAAGAGCACTCACCTCCCCACTCCACGAGCATTTTGAACTGTGAAGTGAACTAACTACAACAACAGCTTGCTCACTCACTCTCACCTCTCTCAGCACAATAACCTGGCTGACTACTTCTGAAAAATATAATACGCTCTATGCTCTGGAACTGATGACTCAGATTCTGAGAATTATTTATATTGAGGCGCCAGACATACGTCAAGGCTGTTTATTGTTGTGTGTGTATGAGTGCTCAGTGACCGCTGAGCGTCTGAACAAGCTATGGTAGTAAATGAGCACGAGCATTGCTGATGACTCATTTTTTAACTAGTTGAAATGAACGAGTTACTTATAAGAGTGAGGGCGATTGAACGACTCATTAAAAAGTCATCATTGCCAAGCCTACTTCGAAATGTTATCTATTGCTTTAAGAAAAAGTTTTTTCAACAATTATTTTGATGAATGAAAACATGGGGGTTAAAAGTTGAATTTGTCCGGTTTTGGGAGCAATTGATCCCACCTATGAGTGATTTTAAGCTTTTGATAAATTTATTGTAACTAAGACACCTTAAGGAATAAAATGACACATTTTTTACTCCAATCAAGCAATTATTTTTTCAAAATACATTTTTTTAAATCTGTAAAAAAAAATAATTTTCAGAATATTATTTTGAAAAAACGTTTTGTTAGATTGAAATAAAAAATATGTCATTTTATTCCTCGAGGTGTCTTTAGTAATGGAAAATTTATCAAAAGTTTAAAATCACTCAGGTGAAATCAAAACCGAAAAATTTCAAATTTAAACCTCAATATTTTACAAAATAATTGAAGAAAATTTTTCCTTTACAGCAATAGATAACATTTTAAGCGCTAATAACATTCAATACAAGAAACTTCGATAAAAAATCATGACTAAAAACCCTGTGCACAGCCTTAATGAAACCATTCATTCAACGCTGCAATCGGTGGCTGGTCGTTCATTGAAAACTATTAGTTTGGTTTGTACAACTGTTTCAGCACAGCAAAGCTTTCGGTGGCCGGGCGCCCAAACAGTCAACAATGAAATCATGGAGAACCAATAAAGATAGTAAATCTTATGGCAGACGTGGAGATTAACGATTTCTAAATGCAGGAGACACAGAATATGGATGCTAATAATAATCTTTCTACTTATTTAAAATCTTCCTATAAACGTATTAGTAGGTGTAATTATCATTTCATCATCATCATCATCTTCCTTGAACACTCGCTTGATTACATTGTCATTTATAACTGGATCAGACAAAAAATACAATGAATAAGTGGCGCACATTTGGATTTCGAATGCGTAAATTAAGTGATAGATGATAGTTCGTAGTTTACATTTATAAATTGTTAACTTGTTCAATTTAAATAAATGATTAAATGAGAAACAACGCTCTCACTCTCAACTGACAAAGTCAATATCTTCCTATTCAGATGCTTCGTCTCTATTAAATTTTCAACAGGCTTAGACATTGCTATTAACTATATAGTCCAGTCATTTTCTACATTCAATCTTGCCAACTAATAGTTCTGATTTTTTAGTATGGAAACTACTAGAAGAAAAAACGCATGATATGTATTTAATAGTAGGTAATAGCTTCTCTTTCCATACCATTGGCATCAATAGTTTAATCTCATGTAAACTGTGCAATGATGAAAGAGAAGCTGTTACCTACAATCTGAGACCAATCTTGTATTTTTCCTACAGCAGTTTCCGAGTTAAAGCTATTCTAAAAAAGCCAACATTTTCAAGTATAGGGGAAGCATGAATCTTCCCTTCCAATTGAAATTATAGTCCGAATTTAATATATGAATTTGGATCGCCTTGATGTTCTAGATCTAGAGTAGTAGCCTAACCTAAACAATAGTGAGCGACGAACCGTGAGCCGAGGGTCTAACACTGGGGTCTAAGTGTTCCCCCACTCTACCCCTCACCACATTCAAACTGAGCTCATTTTTGGACGCAGTTTTTTTCCTATAATATAGGGCCTTGGAAATGATAGGCTAATGCAAGAAAAATGCAGTAACTAGGCCTTATATTTTTAGGGATATGGTTGAGACCAAGGGGGTTTTCGACTAAGAAGATAAGAAGGTCAAATTAGTTTCAAACTGTACATTGCATCGTATTCTAAAAAGGCATATACTGCTGGGGACTGACAACAAGACCCCTGACGCCTGAAGGGGAGAGGCGAGGGAATGCGTAATGGCATAGTAGCTCCACTATGCCTTGCGCTAAGTAGAGCAAGAATCTGAGTATTCAATTGAATCTAAATAATTAATTCACTAAAATCTTTCTCCTTTAGCAGGTCTTCAGTACCGTATAGTAAAAGTGCGTCGTGTGTCTGTTTCCGCAGTAGAATATTGGTGTTATTACAAAATTTCACTTGACATCGAGAAGGGTGTAACAAATTTTGTAGTTTTTGTTAATGAACTTTTAATGCATTACAACCACAAGCCCCAGTTGAAACCAATAATTTCGAATTTTGAAAAATCCTCCTACATTACTAGTATTAGTACCGTACTATACATACAGTGCTAATAAAAGATGTTAGTATACAATAGTGTTAATATGCAAAAAATTCATACAAAATTTTAATACGGAAGTTTCTAGGCCTAATAGTTCCGGCTTTGTATTGAAGAGTGAGTTTCAAGAACATGATTGGCATGGGCGAAACCTTAATCCCTCCAAAATCCTCATAAAATTTAGAATTTTGAAAATTCCTTCCTTAGTGGGTTTTTATATCCTAGAAGGATGCAAAATTCAAAGTTTCTAGGCCTATTAGTATCGGCTCTGCATTCATTAGTGTGTCAGATCAAAGCCTTTATATAATTATATAGATTTTCTAGCGTATCAAAACCAATTCACTAAATTTTGAATTTTTTTTTCAAAAATATGCAACAATCTGCACCTTTTGGCAAAACTTGTGGTCACTGAAACCGAATCTGCAATCAGAATTTCTCTATCTCAAATTTCAAGATTATTTTATTATTGTAGGGAGCATGAGTCATGCGATGACATCATAGGAAGTCAGCCAAGCGTAAGCCAGTTGAGTCGCTCTCAAATGTGCTGTATTCATTAATTCACAGCGAATTCCTTTCAGGGGTCAAGTTGTCAGTCTCCAACAGTATAAGTTACTAATGTGCGTTTCATCATTCAACAAATACATGTGCTAAAGCAAATAAAAAAACGAAATTTCTCATATTTAGAAAAAGGGCTCCCTATTGATATACTGTATCTCAGTCAATTTCTATCATCTTGAAGACGTTCTAGTGTCAAATTATAGGGAACTGTGTCAAGTTTAAATTAGTATACGATGTGCTAATCCATCCGATGTATGGCTTTGGAAATATTTCTTTCACTCACACTCTCTCTCTCTCTCTCTCTCTCTCTCTCTCTCTCTCTCTCACTCTCTGTCTCTAACATTAGAATCTACAGTCCGGGGTGGGTTTTGGCCTTCTCTACCAATCACCTCCACTCATCTCTATTAGCAGCCTTGGACTGCCATCCTCTTACACGCATTCCTGCCAAGTCCTTCACAACACCATCCATCCAACGATTTCATGACCTTCCCTTTCTCCTCCCGCTGTCCAGCTTGCTTCTTAATATTCTTATAAATGTAGTTGGCCCTCTTCCATTCGGCGAACGTGTCCCAGCCATCTTCACAAACCTCACTATGTCCTGACCCTGTATAAGTGCATCAAACTCAGCATTATGCTTTATTCTCCAGAAACCATTTTCATATGTTGGACCATAGATTCTTCGGGGCACTCTTCTTTCAGAGACTCTCGAGTGCTTTCCCATCAGCATATGCCATTGCCCAGGCTTCGCAGCCAAATCCAATGACTGGTCTCACTAGTGTCTGAGCTTGCATAATCTAGAAAGAAGTCTGCTTTTCAACATAGCAGAGTTTGCAAAGTAGGCTCTGTTACCTACCTTTATTCGGTCTCATATACATACTTCAAGGCTGCTGGAATTGGTCAAGATAGTCCCTAAGAATTTAAAAAAAACGCTACTGCTTTGAAATTCTTTTCTTCAATGACCAGGTTCTTCCCTGTTGTGCTGCATCTGAAGACATCTTCATGTATTTTGTTTTTTCTCTGTTAATCTCGAGTCCCATCAAAGCTGACTCTTTTTCTAACTGCTTGTAGATGGATTTCAAGGTCTCCAGGTTTCAAGTTACGATAGCAATGTCATCTGCATATGGACAGATTTGACTGGATTTCCAGAATATTGTGCCTTCCTGGTCGATTTGTTTAACCACATAGTGGAGGGCCAGATTGAAAAGCACTCTGGACGAACCATCTCCCTATTTCACTCCTGATACAAATATGGCTCACTCTATTCCCAATCTTCAACCTAGCTCTGGTATCCTGTATTGTCATGGCAACAAGCATGGTGGAACGATACAAGGGTGTGCTCATGCGGAGAACGAAAACTGGCTACGTTAGCGCATGACGTCACTCAGGATGCACCGCGCGCCAGTCACAACACTCCAGTATGGAGAAATGTCTATTAAACTGATTTTATTTATAGCTGATGTTTATTAAACTGATTGATATTTACGAAATCGGTAAATGTAATGATTATTGTATGAATAAAGGCGAAATTTCCTGCATATGGTATCCAAAAATCGGTAATTGCTACTGGTTTCAACCCGTCAATGGGTAATAATAATGACAATTTGAAACAATTTTTATCATCAGGCATTATTATTATTATTATTATTATTATTGTTACAGTATTATTAGTATTATTATTATCATCATCATCATCATCATTATTATTATTATTATTATTATTATGAGTATTATTATCATCATCATCATCATCATTATTATTATTATCATAACTATTATTATTATCATTATTATCGGCTTATATGTCTATTATATTATTATTATTATTATTATTCATCTATTATTATTATTATTATTATTATTATTATTATTGTTATTATTATCATTATAAGCTTATAAGTCTATTATATTATTTTTATTATTTGTCTATTATTATTATGATTATTAAATTTAGTCTATTATATTATTATTATTATTAGCTTATTAGGTTATTATCATCATCATCATAATTATTATCATTATTCTTATTATTATTAATAATATTATTTATATTTGTCTATTATATTATTATAATTGTATTTTTATTAGCCTATTAATATTATTATTATTATTATTATTATTATTATTAGCTTATAAGTCTATTATATTATTTTTATTATTCGTCTATTATTATTATTATTATTATTATTATTATGATTATTAAAATTAGTTTATTATATTATTTTTAGCTTATCAGTCTATTATCATCATCATCATAATTATCATTATTATTATTATTATTATTATTATTATTATTATTATTAATATTATTAGTGTATTATTATTTGTCTATTATATTATTATAATTGTATTTTTATTAGTCTATTAATATTATTATTATTATTAGCCAGTTAAATAATTTATTATTTTTTGACTTGAGACTTGAAAATTCGCGCACAGATTTTGCAATTGAGATGAGTTAATACTTTATTTGCAAATGTGGACAGTAAATTGGAAATTGTAGTTCATGCAATTATTGTATTGTCTGCTTTTAAAAGCCACGAGTGAGATCTAAGTTGGGACACGAGCAAAGCGAGTCATTCGTTTACTCAGACTCATTTCATGGAATGATAGAGCTGTTAGTTTTTAAAATTCCTAAATTAGTTTAAGTTGAAACATCCCATCATATCACGGTAAATGAGGATACGAATCCGAGCGTCTGGCGATTTGCTTCCAGACTGACGTCACTGCCTGGGCAATGGCCCCGCCCCCATGCGTACGAGCACACCCATGTATCATTCCACCATGGGCAACAAGAAGATTGAACTTTGGGGGCATTCCCATTCTGTGCAGACTTTTCAGAACTTTATACTGTATCTGCTGATATACTGCATCTCAGTCAATTTCTATCATTTTGAACACGTTCTGGTATCAAATTATAGAGAACTGATTCAAGTTTAAATTAGTATACGACGTGCTAATCCATACGATCTATGGTTTAGGAAATATTTAGCAAAAACCAAAAAGTACAAAAATTTTGACGTTTCTCAAAAATTGTGAGGGTAGCACAGGGTTTTCGACGGTGCAAAATCAGTTCGACTACTCATAGTATCCAAACAATATCTCAAAAAAACTACAATAAGTTTAGCAAACTGCCCTTTTTCATGTCTAAAAATGACTGGACTAAAACGTTACACACCGAATTTGAATGAGTGGATAAGACAAATTTTAATTTTAGCAATTTTAATTCTTTGTAATTCAGAAAATCTCTCTGAGGATTGAGACTAAGCTAAAAGTGAATACAGCAGGATAAATTTGAATTGTTTTTAAAATTAATAATGCTCACCTGAATATATTTCTGAACTCCTACCAAGGACTTCTTGAGGGCATCAAAACTAGAAGAGTACAACATCTTCTGTTTGACTTTGGCAGTGTCCGGGCACCAAGACATGAGGAACAATTTTTGTTTCTTTGATGCCTGAAACCAATACATTAACATACTTGCATCACTACAAAAATATATAAATTTACAAATTCCAATATGGTACTACAAAATATCGATCAATTTTAAGAAGCAATCGAGAACTGTGAATCGAGAAGTCGATTACAAAGAATCGGGCATAGAGGCCTTGCCTTACATAGTTTTTAAAAAGCATAGAGTAAATATGGTTTACTCTACTTCATCAGTATAAATGTTTGCCTTCATTTTCTTTGCTCCCATAGATAATTTATTAATATTTAAAATGAGTCAGTCAACTGCTGTTTTATTATAAAAAGTGGGTAACATTGGATTAGTCTAGGGTTCAACAAGAACACGCAGTGACAAGTACGGGATGGAGAACGGAGCCATGAGACTATGACAAACTTTCCGACTCATTCTTGGCAGATGAAGGGAGCTTGTCTCGCGCATGCCGGCTCTCTATTAAGAACTACACTACTCTATGCTGTGAGATGTTCTCACATACTTTGTCATGTGAAGAATGATCAGTTCTTTAAGACTTGCTCACATTGCCAGAGTAAGAGAAAGTTCATAATCAAAGTTAATGATCAAAAAAATTCAAAATTGAAATTGAAAATTTACAACAGCTTTCGATTTTCAATTAAGAAAACATGAATAACACTGATGTTGTCGTAACTACTTACGTTATATGCACACAATATAGTATAGTTTCGACTGTCACGTCAATTGACGTGAAAGTGGAAAGTGAAAATGACGTGAAAGTCAAAACTACAGTATATCGTGTGATTCAAGTGGTTGTGACATCAGTATTATTCATTATGGATAGGCTACCTACAACAATATCACCATCACCAATAAATACTAAGAAGGTTTAGCCAAGACTCACACAGCTCTGCATACAGTGAATCAATTAATTGGCTTGTAGTCCCTTGATTCAGCCAATCAAAGCACTAGGAGGTGACGAGTCCACCATCAATTATTACTTTTTATCTTTGCTATATATCTACAGTATCAGAACACTTGAATTATTACATTTTATAACCAAGCAACTTTAGACGGGCTGAAAATTCCGATGCTTCAATCCCACAAAGTCCTATTTTACAACAAATCTCAATTTCTCAAATTCAAACCCAATGCGTTGCAGACCGTCAATGTTATAAGGAAAAGTACGTGTCGTGCATTTAAACCGGTTTTTCAGATAGTTGAGGTGTCAATCCCATAAGGTATAGTCAGCTGCTGTAAAAATAGACCCCGGTCGCCTCAGTTGGCAAATGATATAAAATTTCAATTTCTATTCCAGGCATTTAAGGGTTTGACCTCGGAATGGAAGCTAACAACCCGAAATTTGGCAGAGACCTTCATAACATTCTAAGAAAGGGGTGAAAAGTCAACGACCTCATCGTGTGTGCTACACACGATAACCAAGGCCAAAGGTTACAAAAATTAGTTTTTGCAAATAACTTGTTTCCTGTACATCACACGTCATTAGAAACTATTATATAATTGAAAGATAAATACATTTTCTAAAAGTTTGGTTATTTGCATTTTTATCGTATGATTGACCGTTCTCCGAGATATAGCGCAGAGAAGAGGAGTGCGTCCACTATGCCAAGATCACATGACCATGAGGCAAACAGTCCATTGAAATTATATTCCAGAATAGCGATTAGAAGAACAACTAATGGAGTTTTTCAACTTCAGTGCTACTTTGTCAACACCCCAAAGAAGTTACTGCTATAATTTCATCGTCGAAGAGTGTCCTCCCCGAACCCCCTAAAATCCTTAAAAGTTGAAAATTGCTGATTTTCAAGGTTTTTGATCATAATATTGTCATCATTGACATTAGAAACCCAACTTTTTCCTAAAATGTTCCTAACACTCTGTTTTACAATGTTTATCCGAGCAATTTTTTTCAGAAACGCCTAGTTGATTAGTTATAGTGGTTAAAAGGTGGAGAAACTGGCGTGTTTTTGCGTAGTAAAAATTCATTTTTCACTCTCGTCTATTCAATTTCTATTTTCGCGCAAAGATTTCTGAAAAATATTGCCATTATTTATTGGCTCATCTATGGATGGAGAGTTCTTTCATATGAACACTAACACAAATGTACATTCTACAGCATGCATCGCTACATCCTACATATACATCGTTGTTATGTTGCACACCCTATTATTTTTTTATTAAAAAGCTATGGAACCGTCAACATTTTTTAGTAAAAAATTATTTTAAAGTCAAAAAATTATTTTTTTCCAATTTCTAAGATTTGATATTTTGCAGTGTATCCAGCCAACGCTAATTTACAAGTTTTGCTCTTTTGATCGGTCAAGTTCATTTGCCGTTCAACAACAATTTAATTCAATGTGTTGAGAATTGAAACTAATATTATGAAATCTACAAGTTTTGATTCCAAGTCTTAATGATCATGGCTTCATACATTGAGTTTTCAGTGTTGTATCGAAACTTGAATACTGAAGATCCATGAGCATTGAAACCAGGATTTCTTTAATGAAAATTTCCATCAGAATTGACAATGTTTTCACTTATCGCAAGATGAGGAATTTCAACAATATTTCTGAAGTTTGGTTCAAATATATTCAACTTGCAACCAGAATGCAAAGCCACGTCCACACTATTAATACCGTTCAAAGCTTCAGGCAAGGATGATTCAGGCCTTCAAGGTTAAGCCATCATGGCAAACTTTTCAAATTTATCGATGTCCACTCTTGTGAAGACATGACAGCCAAGTGTACCTACAGAAAAGCCAAGTAGGCACATCTACAAAGGGACCAACGGCCTAACGGCTTCTTTGAAGAAGACACACTTCTCAAAGGCTTGTGCCTGCGGAAACGTTTGTGTAAGGTTTTGCCGCTTTTAGAATAAAAATCAGTAGTTAAAAGGTACATTGAATTTGTAAAAACTTAGTTTTTTGTCAAACAAATATAATAGGTACTCACCTCAGATGTGCCTTGGCATTGATGCGTGTATTCGAAATCGAACAGTCCGTATCGGCATTCGCCAGTTCCCGCCTTCTGAAGATCCTCTAGGAAAGCATCGTAGGCAGCATTGCGGTCGCCTGCAATTAAAATTCTAATATTAAACAAACATTTAATTGCGCAACTACAAATTCTATTCAAACCTGCAATCTAATACCATCTGCAAGCTGATGAAAAAACTGGAAAAAGTACGAATTATTGCTCAAAGAATGTACTTTGAGTACTATCATGATATTGTGTCAATGGAGTCGGCGTAGCCGAGTTGGCTTATCGCTGTTCTGATAAGCCAAAGGTCCTGGGTTCGATCCCAGTTGAGTACAAGATATTTTTCTCGAGCCACTCCCGTGTTTCGGAGGACACGTTAAGCCGTCGGTCCCGGTTGCATATAAAAAAAAATCAGTCGTTAGAAAAAAACGGCGAGGTGGAACTACCCGTAAGGGTCTCCCCACCACGAAAAGCCATACGAATTTACATTGTGTCAATATCTCTGATAAAACTATTTTTCTGAGCCATTTCCATACACCGTACTTTTGATACAGACAATGTACTTTGACAAAATATACGGAATATATTACGGCATATACTAATATATTGGTGATAACTGCAATATTTTCTGCCACTTATTCAGTCATTATGTCACTATTTTTTATCTATCATTTTATTATTGTATTGAGATCAGAAAGAACATGGAAGAAGTGTAAGAAAAAATTAGCTTATTCAGAGAAATTACTCAACACAATATTCATCAATGTTTCATGAATCGATCAATATTCGCTTGATATTGTTGGTTGGGAGTTTTAGAATTGCTTAGTAAATAGAAAATGCAATCATACTCTCTTTTTATAAAGAATATTACATTATTTTTCTAAATTCAATTTACAATTAAGATTTTAAATGCTATAGCATTTATATTAATCAACATACTTAAAACATCAATCATGAGTAATCAAGACTTCTTTTCTAGAGGACATGGTTTTCTATTTTTTATAATAAGAATAAGGAAAATGGTTTTTCAACTCTAAATGAATTTCCTAGCATTAATGGCTTGAGATGTTACTAATAATTTTTGTATTTCCGGTTAAATTTTGAAGTAAACAATAGTGGTGAGGGAGTTGAATTTTTCATCAGGAAAAATGTATGAATAATCCATGTTTGATTCTTGACAAGCGTTACTAAATTATTACACCTTTATAATAAATGGCTATATTTAAAATTATTTAGTCTCAACAACAATTGGAAATAATGAACTTTATGAACAATTCAAATATTAGGCCTACTGATGGCAACTTGAGCATTTTTACAAGGCAATAAACATTACATTGGAATTTCCACTCAGTAATTCAAGCTATCAAAATAACCTATTAATAATATTTTGTTTTTGAACTACCAATCCTCACAACTGTATTTAGTTAGTATCTCAACAAAAATTTGATATCAAGCTCATTTTTCTATTCATTAAATATTTTAATCAAATTTTGTCCATTTTGAAAATTCTTTCAAAGAAAAGCTGACATAAAAGTATTGCTAACAAAAAATTGTAATGTAAATGTTGCAACAATTTTTAATAAATGTATTAACCTTACCTATGAATTCAACATCAATTTGTTTTTCATCTTTGATGTGAAAAACTACATATCTGTGCTTTTTATCCTTCTTAATTTCTTCGTATGTTGTTTTACAGACATCTGATACTGTCACACCAGAAGCCTGAAATCATATAAAATTTAAAAACATTATTAAGATACTTTGGTTTTGCAAGACTTAATGGACAAATAAGGTATAAATTACATTACACATTATGAATACAGTGCAGTAGTATAAAACTATGTATAGTTTTCATAAAAATACATTTTGAAAAATATAATATTACTTTCTATTTTATTCTACTCATTAATCTATAAAAATATTTTGATAATAACCCAGTCTGTCAGATCCCTTTCTAATATGGGTGTTACTAAAAATTTACATGGCCGGCCATAACCATCATGCATTTATTCATTTTTCAATAAAAAATTCTGAGATCCTTTTTGGTGGACTAAGCTTGCTTTTTCTATGCCTTGTAAAGCATTGTATTTCAATAAAGCAATTCAATAAATAAAGAAGATTCCATTGATAGAACGGCAGCAGCATGCTAGTAGTAAAGTCGACGCGAAACATGAAGGCAAAGCAAGGGTCGAGAGGTGATGGTGATGATGTTGATGATGATGCTAACAGCTGGCCCCTCAACCTCAAACATCAAGACCACGCCGAGATCAATTTGAGCCGGTCGGTCGGTCCCCCCACCACGCCTAACCTAAAATCAAAGCCGGGTCCTGACCGAACCGACAGCTGTGAGTCATTCACCTACTATCGCACAGCACTCACACTGTGGCTGTGTCTGTGTCTGTGTGTCCCATGTACAGGAAGCTCAGCAACAGACTAGACACTACAGCTCACTACAACCGGCTGCTTCTATTTCACGGCGGCAGTAGATACAAGCTCACTGCTCCACTCGAAATTACTCAATTCTGTACATAATTGAACAACGCAATCGGAACTGAAGTACATTATATTCAATAGGCCAAGGTGACAAATCAAAATTAAATGGTAAAATATTCCATGAAATAGTAAAGGTAGACTTCCTAGCAGACATTGATATCAAGGTAGAGCGACAGAAAGAAGAATATAGATAAGACTCGTCTAAAAGGAATCTACACGCGTCCACAGCCGGCATTGCTCTGCGAGGGCGCTCTACCGTGGCAAGTTTCTCTGGACGACTCTTTGTAAATCTAAACTTTGGAGAGACTTTCTTGATTGCATGGTTCATACCTATTGCATTCATTATACATTGCATGGTTTATCTGAAGACATAATTATAATAGCAGTGATTTACATTTACAGTATACAGCTACGAGCTACGTAATAATTATTGTAAATTAATATAACATTTATTTAGCTGGTTGACGACGGCCAACTAAAAGGTGAGGACGGCTATACTCAGGCTAATAATAATGTAAAGTGAAGAAACTACAATGTTCAAGTTGAGACTCACCAATCTGTTCCGAGTCAACTAGTTAAGACAACTAATATTACAAATTCCGTAATAAAGTGGCAACATACATTGAACATTCATTAGACGATGGTCAACTTGAAAAAAGGTATATTTATAAGATGAGAAGACAAAACGTGAATGTACTCCTCAGAAATTCACTAAATACTGATCAACTGATACGATAAAGATAGAAGAATCTACGTTTTTTCCACGCAGTGTGAACACTAGGACTGATTTAAATTCCAGTTAGTTGATTCACAGCCAAAGGGCCTTCACTTAGTTAAAAAGTGTCAACTTGACTTTCCTTCAATATCTAGATTAGATTATCTTTCTCTATTCATGTAAATTTACAAATTTTGCATAAAGTAGTTAAAAACAAAATCATCAACTTCACATAGATACTATGATGCTTTTTTTATAGTGCAAGATATATTATGTACAATGATTTCATTTGTATGATCTTTATGATATTAACTTTGGTAATGACAATCTAAGTGATGCAATTACATGAAATGGCGAAGTTTGGACAAAGATTCGTCCATTCTTGACACTTAACCAGTAAAGTACAGAGAATATCTAGCACAGAGAATTTATAATGAATTCGATCCAAATCATGGACACTAGCCTTCAACCATCCAGAGAATGAAGAAAGAATTCTGACGAGGAACGCAAAAGAAACAAGAAAATAAAATCAATAGGCTCCATGAGTCATCCAATTCCATATCTATGCCATGCTAATTCAATTCTTGGAATTTTCACAATACAGGTAATGGTAGTGTAAGTGAATTAGCCGTTGCAGGGTGAGTCAGCGAGCTGAGCTATGTTGCGTGCTATGAGTTAACTGAGCACACCCAAATTACACGTGAATTTTGTAATGAGGATTCAAGAAGTGACCAATCAGTTGCTCATAAAAGAATTCCAGAATTAGAGAATTAAATATTCAAGCATTTCTATACATATACTGATCTGTATATCTCCAATAACTCGATAAGTTTGCTTTCTAAAAGTCAAAAAGTTGGCGAAATACAATTTTCTTACAAGGATAATAAATAAAGTACTCTTTACTAATCAGTGACTTCACTAGGTTCAGAATGTCTTGTGATCTACGAATTAGAGGATACTCACAGTCTTGTGTAAACTACCTTACAAGTAGTGAAATAAAACTTATGAATCGTGTGCAACAAACACAGACCGAAGCCAACCTGATCCCACGTAATTTTTCTACACAGAACATTGAAATTTTTTGAACATCACATCGATGAAGTATTTATCAATCAATTCAGATGGTTAACACAGTGAAAAATGAATACTGTAGCCAAAAAATAAAAGGAAAAAGATGGACCTTACATCAATAAAAGAAAAGGGGAATGTTGGCTTATTTTATTGAAATTGTTCAGTATATAAATGCATCTCATCCATTACATTCCAATCAATGTCGACAAACATGATGATTTATGAAACAACAGTTTTAACTATACCCATTTCTGTCAAGATGAAACCTACATATCTTGAGTGGTGAAAAGGTAGATTGCTAATAATAAAATGCCAGACCTAGTCGAGAATCATGCTTGGATCCAACAGTAAGTAGGAACGCTACCTGCCAGACCGCGGTGGTCGATTCAACGAATAGAGACGTATCTTGAAACCATAATAAAAAGAATTTTTATTCCAGTTGAATTAGTATTAACACGAAAAATTAAAAATTGCGTACAGGAACGAATCCGAACATCTTACAACGTAACATGATGGATGACCGGAATGTGATCAATCAATTGATCAAGTAGCGCGGTGGGTTGTGAACAGAACAACTGCAGATTAGAAGACTCCCATAATTTAATCAATGAGACAGTCCTGATTGGGATTTTCTTCTAAGAGAAGTCGTTTCGTAATACTGCATTTCGTACTTAACTCGACAAATCAGATTCAATCCGCTTGAAAGATCCAAATTTTCCAGATACAGCATCACGTACCGGTACATGCTTGATCACACATGATACTCAACATGAGCCAGGCACATGGAATCAGTATCTAGATACAGTGTTGAGTAAAAAGACGGCAAAGAAACCCCTCAACAACTCCCAAACTGTGGAGGTGGTTCTAATTTCGTAAGCTGCAATTTTTGGCAAACATGTAGACTGTAATCGGTTTTTTATTGCGGTGTATTTTTGAAAGTTACACACTTTCAGAATAGAATTTTGTAAGTTCAAACCACACAACACATACAATGAAAATCTATCAAATTACTTTGTGACTTGTCAATTCTCAAAGTAAATAGTTGAAAGTGGAATCAATTATTACACTACCTTAGACATGGTTTTCCACTAAACTATGGCATTTTTATATCAGAGTTAATTGACTTCATCCAACCTAATTATCATATCGTTCAAAATATTAAAAATGGATGGAAAGCCTTCATGAATCACTAAACAAAAATTGAACTATGAAGCTACTTCTTGAGTTTTATGTACATCAACAGTAAGTAAAACTACTTTCAATTTACATAGTTAATTTATGTTATTTTACATCGTAAATACTGTTTCATATACATTAATTTTCAATGAACAGTTCTAATCCAATAGGGTTAATATTTTACGGGACATTTCAATTCCACGAGTCAGAAATTTTTGCTGCATTTTTTAATGAAGTTTTAAATGTGTTTTCTTGAGATCGCACTTCTACAGTTGTACAAATTTTGGTATCGAAAATAAATAGCCAAACACTATCTGTGCCTATACCAACTAGCCTAATACTTTAAAAGTTATGGTTACAAGTTGCACTAAGTTAGAAAAACACAATTGGACTAATATATTGTAACAATATCAAGAGTCTATCTTAGCATATGTAAACTGAGTACTGTACTTTGTTGATACAGGATTACATTACAGGAAACTAGAAATTAACAACTTACAGCAATATTAGTGTATAAATTAATATTACACTAAATAGGTATATTAACTACACTAAATAGGTATTAATATACACTCGATAGGGTGTCTGCTAGTCCCTAATTGTAAAACTCCCGACTTTTTCCCGACCATATTTCCAAAATTTCAGACATCTAAAGTTCTATAAAACCAATTATACTTCAGGTAATATATTCCACCATATTTCGATAAACGGCGGGAGTTACTAAGACTGTTTTACCTATACATTTTAAGGGACTCCTCGGGCTTGCGGGGGTATGAGAACCCAAGAAAGGCAGATGCAACACCGATAGCGTGAATTAGTCTGCAATGTTGATTGCTTACGTTTTCAAGAGGTCACTAATAATTCGATGATTGGAACATTTCATATGTTTTCTTTTTTTCACACAAAAAATAGTAAAATCTCGTAAAATATAACAAAAAAATTTATCGGCCACCATTCGGAGGAATTGACCTGCCAATTAAAAGAAAATCACCCACTTCGGGGCATTTTAGGCTGATGCCTCCATCAAAATAGCAAGTAGCTACATACTGCAAGTTGTTAAGGAATATTGTTCTAACAAGTTCAATGTAGTTGTATCAGTAGAGGCCAGTTTAGAAATTCAAGCAATTAAATATTTTACGTAGACCTTGTAGGCTACTTAAAAAATAGTTTAAAATTTTACTCTACATAGCATTATTTTTTAACCCAGGGAGTTCTGAGCTCTTTCTATAATTAGGTCTCTTTAGTAAGCTCTCATCAATATCATCTGGAATAATTACAGTAATTAAAGGTCGTAAAGGTCCATTTCACACGATTTGAGGTTTACTTATATTTTTTAAAAAGGTATAGTTGGCTTTGTAATCATATTCATGTTTAGAAAAATTAAAGATAGCTTCATACTGATCAGTTGCTTGCAAAAATGCGTTATACTTGTTTAAATTACCTAATTCAAGTTTTAAGAACCTTGGAAAAAAATAAGGTCAAATAAATTGAACTAATGATATGGAGAATCACAGTGCAGTAACAAAACACATACTATGTACAAAATGGCATTTGATAATATTATTGCACAAATTTATTAACTAATTGTTAAAACAAACCTCAATGGCCTCAAAAACTATTAAATCACACCACCTAAAATTGTAAATAACACTGTTTTTCAAATTTGCAAGATTCAAAATTATAGTGTTGAAAATTAAAAATAAAAAATCATATTAAAGTAGTATAATAATAGAACACATAATATTTACAAAGAAAATTAAATAGATACAGTATAAAAATCTTTGAGCAGCCTTTTCAAGTATAATTGCATCACAAAACTTAAAATGTAATAATTAAATTAATATAAGGCAACAAGTTTTTCAAGGGTAAGATCTGAAATTATTGTTTTAAAAAACCAATCAACTAATATAACTCAACTATCGATTAACCCGGATGAAGTAGGATTGAATCTTCGCTAAAACCTAATAGGGAGTAATAGCCGAGTGCCGTAGCAGGTATCTCTCCTATCAGAGATAAGCTACGAAACTCCTAGTCATTTTGGAAACGGTGACCGATTGGATTAGCCAGCAAAAAAGACTTCTCTGCTGTAAAATCACTTCCCGGTGGTTCGGAACCCACCTAAAACTGTAGGTCCAACTCATCAATCACCATCATCCAATTCATTACCCATGCACAGGTCTCAGACCTATGTGGGCTTCATCCTCCGAAAAAAAGGGGAAAAAGTATATCTGAAACGGGTATCAACAAAAACAAGGGATATCGCTGCTGTGTCTGCCTTGACCCTGAGCCGCCCAGCAGGTACCCTCGCCACGGTCCCGTTTCAGCTATTCCCATTCGCGCTACACATCGAATTATTCTTGTGTTTAGTTGTTAGTCAATTTAATTATGTACTCGTAACAAAAACTAAGTACGTGTTACGATCAATTTTCTCATTTTCCCGACCAAATTCAAAAAATTTCAAAATTCCCGACCAGTAGACACCGTGTTCAATTTATAATAAAAGATTCTATTCATGATTACTTATAACATAATTTGAAATAAAGAAGAAACTCAACTTCCATTACAGTACTTATAATAAGACTTTTGGTAATAGCGCTCTTACTTTCTTTTTCATGAATTATTATATTTTTGATAAAAAGTTTCCTGTGACATGGCAACCTAAAATGTGTGCTGTACGTCATTAGAGAATAGTGGGCTTCAAAGTTGAAAAATTTACACGAAAGGTATGTTTGTGTGTGTGTGTGTGTGTGTACGGTTTCATTGGAGAAAACGAAGCGATGTAGCTCATTAGGAGAGACGACCGTTCTAAATGCCGGGTAAAATCGATGGTTGAGACTGTCTGCTCTGTCTGGACTAGAGCCAGTGGCAGACATTGTGGGGCAAGTGGGATCAGAATGGACGAAACCCGACTTTAATGGGTTCACTTGTGAAGAAGAAGAAGACGCTCGTCACACAAGTGTGTCATGCGAATAACAGGGAAATCATATTGTCAGTTGGAAATCTAGTAGACTGGAGACCCAAACTTTATGAGGACTCAATATCGTAACACAAACCCACTAGGACCCGCCTGTATTCACAAGTAAGCAAAGTTAAAAGACACTTAGAGCTATTATTTGACATCACACTTCAAATTAAAAGTGTGCCTTGTTAACTGCTTCACAACTTCAGAGCTAAGAAACATATTCAATTGACATTTCAAAACTGTTCGAAGCACAATCCACCTAAAATTAATTTCTACCAACGATATCTATCAGACCCAATTTTATACATATCAGTAACAATATTTCATTTTCAATTGAAATGTCAAGCATATTGCATACATGCATACCATTACTTTGTTAACACTTTTGATTACAATAAGTAGTATAGAAAAAATCGCAGATACTAACATTGGAATGTCCTACTAATTTGAATAAACATAAGCATTTAATCATTCTTTCCCCAAAATTATATGATTAGAAATATTCAAATTGGACTGGCAATTACGATTGATTTAATAATTAGTCAGAGAGCATAGAGTAGTGTAGCATAGGATTAGTAATTAGTAGACAAAGCGTGTACAGTAGCATAGCATCGTACACAGTTGAATCGAGTTCATCAGATGCACAGTGTTGTACTATTAAACTCATAGGAATCAAGTGTCATAAAGGACATTATGCTTTACAGATTATCCAGATGATGAAATTGATCACTCATAGATTTACGCACGAAATAATTTGATCGCTTAGTCAGGAAAAAGTGGTCTATTTTCAGTTATTTTGCGGTAGAATGATGAAAGAAAAAATTTAATATTTCCGGACTAGTGATTTCAGAAAAGAATAAACAAGAAAGCCAATGACACTGATTACCTCAATCGTTTGCGATAATTAACTAATATTTAACCTAGCGTAATTAATAATGTATCAAATTAGTAGAAAAATGACAGAAATAATTTAAACTGAAACTAAAATCGTATGCAATACTAAGGATCTTTATTCCAAAATCTATCATGACACATATTCATTTACCAAAATTGCTTCTCCAAACTTTTCCCCTAAAGCAGATTCCACAATGAAGAAACACTCTTTATTGGCAGTAAATTTAGTATGCACGTCTAGATCATCAGTTTTATGAAGTTTAAATATAATTGAAGTTGATACGTATACAAAATATGAATTTTCTCAGAAATTAATCCCTGAAACTGTGAGCAAAAACATTTTTTGTGAGTTTATCAATAAGATTTACTCCTTTCAAAATTAATAATTAATATTTTGTGATGAGTATTTACAAAATTTTCGCATAAAACGGTAAATATCCGACCTCTAGGCATTCCTAGATGCTAGAGCATCTGAGAGAAATATTCGATTTTATTAAGATGTTAAAAAATTTATGTTTTGTTTATATGTAGAGCAAATGGATAAAATGTGAGTTGTTAAAAAATACAGTACTTTCTTGCAAGTATAATATTTTAAACCTCCTTGAAAAGTGAAAATCCCTTGGATTTCAAAGTGCAAAATACAAAAAAATTATTTTAAACGAAAAATATTTCAATCTGAACTTTCTCAAATACATCTCCACAGCTTGTCCCTTGACTTAGGTCTAAAGACGTATCGCATGTTGTCAGCAACGGCAAATCGGAGAGTAGAAAGGCCATTCAAGCGGCTGGCTTAAAAAGGCAACGCGCAAACCAAGGAAATGTCATCGCCGGGGAAATGGGAGAGACCTTGGCCCGGCAACAGACGAAAGGACAACACAGAGTGGTAAGGGGGGGGGGGATCGCATGGAGAGATTTCATTTGCCTTATTAAGGTGCATATCGCGACAGGTACGAATGACGTGTGTCCGCCACATCACGTCTGCTGCCACTGCATCACAGTCCCGCTCATAGTCTGGACCTAAATCATCACAACATATCCCTATTACAACAAACTTGATTTGACATCATACTAACACGTCAGGATATTGGCTTTCAACATCTTGTTTTTATAGTAGAAAAATCGTACAAAGAAACTTCTAATATTTCCAAGTGAATCAACTTATCTAATTTTAGCCGCTAATGCATCAATTATCTTCATCATCGCTCTTCAATCTTTCTTCATTCTCATTTTTATTTAAATTCTAGACTTTCAACATCTAGTTTTTTATGGTGGAAAAATCGTACAAAGAAACTTTTAATATTTCCAAGTGAATCAACTTATCTAATTTTAGCCACTAATGCATCAATTATCTTCATCATCGCTCTTCAATCTTTCTTCATTCCCATTTTTATTAAAATTTTCAAATGTTCTTATTTTTGCGTAAAGCCGCGTCTCCACCAACCGAACATGTCTGCCGAACATTGTTGGCTAATACAAAAATCGGACAAACATTAAACATATGGGTCACCCAACATGTTCGTGAGTTCAATTGAAATGTTCGGTCTGTGAGCGAACAGTGACGACCAACAGCAGGTTACCACCACACCGATCATAATGTTCGAGAAGGCGTCCACACCAAACAATGTTCGGTGACATCAGATAATTCCAGCAAACACTGTTTGCCGAGCATGTTGGTTGGTGGTGACGCGGCTTTACGCAAAAATAAGATCATGCAGCTGCTTTTTGAAAAAATATTATGCTTGGCATAGAATTCTTGTATTCATTTACAATAATGCAATTTGATAAATATTCACAATTTTCAAAAATATTTGAAAATATTGTCAGAGATAATTTGAAAACCTGTGTTGTACCAAGCTTTTTTTCAAGTAAAAATAGTTCTAATACTTTTTCAATAGGAACAAAGCCAGTGCATAGAATAAAATTCGTTTGCCCCCTACAGTACATACTGAGTAACACTAATTTAACTGGGAAATACTGCAGTAGATATGGCGTTAGACAAGCGAATGATTCCCATCGATTTCACACCAATACACTGATGCTCATTTTGATCGTAACTTATTGCCAAAAATAAATAATAAACCTCCACAAAATCAACTGAAATAGCTGATTTTGATTATTGTAGCCCCAGACCATTTATATGTGTTTTAACATTTCAGTAGGCCTGAAAGAATTTCCAAAAACAAGTAGCCTACCTTGTCTGAGCCATGTACGAGCAATTTTAGAGCTACGCTATCTGAATATTTTCTACATCAGGCAACAAACTGTGCAGTCCAACAGGAGGCATGAAGTTGACATTCCAGTTCGACTGTACAAATTTCTAGAAACGAGTACCTCGTTTGAGAACTTAATTTTTTCTACATCAGGCAACAAACTGTGCAGTTCAACTGCAGGCATTCGGCTCCCTTATCGAAAAACGGGCCCCGAATCACCTAGCCGCCACAATCTGTCAATTATCATTAGCTGTTGCAAGGCACGGGGGAGGGCGGAGCACAACAGTATAGAACGCGGTGAAGGCCGACGCTATCTGCAAATAGCATCGACTTATTCTCCTTATAAGGAGAAACAAAAACGCTTCCTCTAGTAACGCACGCACGCACCCCAGCAAACACGCTTCACGATCGGTGCAAACTGCAAGGTATCCACACTGATTCAAACAATAGTCAATATCGCGAAATAAATTTTACCCATTCGAAAAATCAATCTTACAACTACATTTTCTCAATGGATCTTTAAATTTGAAATATCACAACATTATGCTGATGAAAAAATAATTTGAAAATCTATTTTCTAGATGGTAAAATGTAGGCTAATAATCTGAAAAGATAACAATTATTTACAATAATTATTAAATAATATCAATAGTACTTAGAACAACTAAATCTGCAAATACTGTATGCAATCAATGAGATTACCCAAATTTCATCTAAAAATCTGAATTTTTCGAATGAAGTATACAGAAGAGTGTAATGCATACAATCCATGACAGAGAACTTACTACAAAATATGATATGCTCTAGCTTAGTACTACTGTAGTTGTTTTTAGTCAACAGATAGCCAACATTAAAAATAATGTTTAAAATAAGCATATTCAAGGTCGACGAGATTATAAATTTTCTGTAGCACACTTCATAAGAATATTTTAAACCTGAAATATCGTTTTTTAGATATTTAAAGCATGATTACATGAATTTATATCATGATTGCCAAGTTACATCAATATTGTTGAGGTGATTAAAAATATTTCATCAAAAGTTACACCCACGGTTACAAAAATTTAATAATTTCGTCGAAAAATGAATGGCTTTGAAAAGATGTGTCTTTTACGTCCCTACCCTTCAAAATAACTCTTCCTCCATGATTTTTTTGTCATCCATATTGCACTGTTACACCTATAATACTGTTAATACTACTAAAAGCAATAGCTGAGAAAATAATACATGATTGGTTGAATACCACCCCGTATCAGAACTTTATTTTCCCCCAAAGCTGAAGAGTAACTACTATTGGTAGATAAAATGGAATAATTCCCTCCCATTTCACATATTCCAGTTTAAAAAGGAATTTGTAGACGATTTTACTCTTCCAAATAAACATGATTTGTGCACATTGGAAAGAAGAAAACAGGCCACTGAAAACTATTGTTGACTTTTACAAGACCCGAGGTCGAGTCAAGACTTATCATTTTTCAATTTTTGTTGCACTGAGCACTTGCAGATATGGTTGCCAATTACATTATCATCATTCATCCCATGATAGTAAACTGAAAAACATATCTGACAATTCTTACATCAATTTGTCACTTTGTTAAAAATATGTTAAATATGGTCAATAATGAATGACCACTAATAAATAATTATATTTAAACTATATTCTTCTTAATTTGAGTTGCACACTAGCTATTACATAACTTAGCTGAGTTCGTAGAATAGTTGATTATGAATAATAAGACGAAATTGTCACAACCACATTTATTAAAACTTAGAGAAACTAGTTTCGGTTGTTACACCATTATCAGTCTTTTAATAAATGTGTTTGTGACAATTTCGTCTTATTATTCATTATGGATACCTTCCACAGTATCACCTTCGCCACTACAAAGAATAGTTGATTAGTAGAGAAGGTGGTAGAAGATTCCAATACCCGAGGAATAGAGTAGCTTTTAATGGAAAATTCATGTAGGCAACATAAGAAATATCAAACTGATTTATCAAACATTATCACTCATAAACTATTGAAAAGCTCTTTGGTTTTTCAAAAAACTCCGAAAAAGCTACACAATATCAACTCATTCATCATGAAAATAATGTCCTGTTATCTTCACGAAGCCACAAAGCATCCGCTGAATCTAAATTCAAACTAACGGAAATAAGATTCACCAGATTACAAAAAGTTATTACAAAAAGTTTCGTAATAGAATAGAACTGACTAAAGTAAAACTGAACTGAAGTAAAGCAGGAATTTGAAAAATACTGTACCAACTAAAATGTATTTATTGCGATGAATTCAAACAGTTTAGAGAGACATATAGAAAGCTAAACAGAATAAGTGACGTTAACGTTGTAGGATTATGATCACTTATAATAATTAATCTGCGTCACACCAAAGTAAACTCATAATAAATATTCAAGCAGTGAAACCAATTAAGACGTCAATCGATTACATCAACTTGAAAAATAGTTGACTAAGGAGGCCGAGAATTCACAGCTAGACATGCATCAGCTGGTGATCTAATGTAGTGTAGGACAACAAAAATAATATTTAGGAGAACGATTAAACAGATAGCAATAGTCAATGATTATTCAACGGCAATACAGAATTCAAGGAAAATTTACACCAACCTATAAATGTACGGTATTGAGAGTTATCATATAAATAATCTACAATGATTTAAAATCACCTAGATTATCTTTGTAGAATTTTCAAAATAGGATATAATGCAATACATTTTTCACAGTACAGCTATATGGAAAAATATGCGAGAATTTTATAACAAAAATATAAATATCAATTTAAATAATATATAAATTTCCATATTATATATAATTATATAATATATAAATTGTTATTTATATTGTTAGTTAAAAAATTCATGCAAATTTATTTCCATATAGCTGTACTGTGAAAAATATATTGCATTAAATCCTGTTAGGAAAATTCTATTCATCTCTATCTATAAAAGGATGATACCCTGACTCACTCATCAACGCAGAGCCAAAACTACTAGGCCTATGAACTTGAAATTTCGTATGAACAATCCTTATAGGATTTCACCGTGCAATAAGAAAGGATTTTTCAAAATTCGCAATTTTAGGGGTGTTTTTAGGGGGTTAAAGTTTTGCCTATGCAAAGCACGGGTACATGGCTTACAGGGATCTTTTAATCATATGGAAAATAATAAAATTTGAAATTTTTCGATCTGCTGTACCGTAACCCACGGGTTACAGCTGTACACGCTGTTTCGATGGACAAGCTGTTTGTGTGTTTTGCAAATCATCATTCACCTAACCTACTGAACTTGCCGGCCAAACAGCTTAAAGGAACAGCTGATAGAAGTCAACAGTTTTTAATCATATGGCATGCCCCTTAGCGGCGTTATTTACGCTGTCTGGAACGCAAAAACTTTGCATGTAGGATACCGTGCAGTCGGAGCCTTGCAGTATTTAGGAAACATATGACTGGGTATGATGAAATGTAATTATGCCGGGTTGATGACATCTGTTAACCAATGCAGCTAGAAATTTGAAATGTATTCTCAGTAGGAGGTGGCGAATAATAAAATAAAAAACCTAGCTTCTACCCTAATAGTCGTGGAAGGTTTAAATTTGAAATGTTTATTGAGAGGTGGTGAGTAAGGTCTTACTGTGTAAGAAAACAACGAAGGAGGCCTCTTTGATCAACTGGAAGAGCCCTAGGACTAACTTCTTCCCTAATAGTCCTAGAAGGTTGAAATTTGAAATGTAACCTCAGTGGGAGGTGACAAATGATAAAATCAAGAATTTTTTATGAGAACGCAGCAACGCGCGTCGGGTCAGCTAGTTTTATGTATATTAAAGATCAAAAAAATATCAATATAGTACTGATTGTCTCAAAAAACGTTTTACAATTTCTGAATATATTACTCCAGCATTCCAAAACAGAAGTTGAAAGGAAAATCATCTATTACGTTTTAAGTAAGTAAGTTAAACAACAGAATTTTCTTGATGAAATAATGTTTCAGAAACTAGGGCATCAAGAAATCATTTTATATACATAGCCTGCTGATCTAAAGCAAAATATTAGATAAATGCGAGATAATAGGACACAAAAAAGGAAGAAGGTAACTAGCGAATACTCTTGGCAAGTAAATTAGCTACCACCGTTCAAAATTACCCAGGATTTTGGAAATTTCAGATGTACCAAACTAATACAACTTTGAAAAACTAGAACCGTTATGTTAACCAAATTATAATAGCAGCAGAAAACAACCGCAACTCCTAAAGTAGTGTTCCTTCGTGAATTGCTAGGATGGAAAAATTAATTCAGCAGCAATCAGTGTTATGTCTTCTTCAGTTGTGCTGTACTCTTCTTTATCCTTTGCTGGATGTACAAGACGTGACCGGAAACAGTAGGAAGTTCCCGCCCAATCACAGAACTTCTTTCAATCAAAGAGCAGTCGCTGTCTCAGAGACAACACCAGGTGCATAAGAATAGCACAGGTTATCTTCTTCTTGAATGATTCTCAACTTGAAATGTTGAATTTCTGGGCATAAATTTGTACACGATTTTAATAATTCAATTTTTTAATTAAGAAGTGTTTAGCTTGACAATCTGCCGTTCAAAATTTTCCAAGAATAATCCATTTTACTGAATGAAGAGGATGTGAATGACCGTTAAGTGAAAGAGGAAAAGATGATACGCTCATTGAGAGGCAATTCCGGACTACACTGTATTATTGTTTAAAAAAAGTAATAAATAATAGAAAGGTTGAAATCATGATATACTGAATAAATAGAAGATTAAAACTGAATGAATTTTCTCTGTTAGCTGTCAACAAATTCAGATGGAATTCATAAAAGTTTACATTGAAGATTCAGTGTAAGAATAATCCTACTTTTGAATACTTGTTATTGTTGTACAGCAGAGAAGATTTGAAAACAAATTCGCAAATTTGGCAATGGAAGCTTGAAAATGTCAATAGAACACTACAATAAATCGTCAATAAAAATAAGAAAATATATATCCTGTTCTATTGAGAAGGTATGGATATCACAAATGACAAATTTATAATAATAAATATCACAATTTCGTGTAATGGCTGGCTCATGTCTGGTCTCAAGAGTTTTCAGGTCGTACCTGAATGCATGATCTCTAACAAATAATATAAAGCAGTGATATTAACGTGATCTAAAAGTCCTCTTTACTTGAGACACTCCTTCACTGATACTGAGCGCACGAGCATTCAAGAGGAGACAGAGTAATATGGGCTACAACAAGGGAACAGGTTCCCCTTATAGAACTCACTCAACGTGTGTGTCTAAAAGGCAATCTATTTCAAGAGTCCTCAAGCAACTGACTATCTCTGAGAATGAGGAAAACGTCTCACACGGCGTCAATTGACGTGACATTTTCAGTCAGTTGCCGCGTTGTACTACAGTATTTGCTATTACCATAAACAAGCGAAGGATCAACGAAGACAAATACAAGATTACAACTGAAAGACTAACGCTTCTAACAACTTCCAAAAGTCATATAAATTACAAATAAAACTTATACAATGTTCAACATATTCCAAAACAACCAACTCCTTCAAATTGGTGACTTCCAGCAAATTGACTGATATGTTAAATCAAGTACAATTTGTGTCCATACTCATCTAGACAGCCTGTTGAGTGGACTTTTTTTAACTTGGTTCATGTATTAACTTCGTTTGAGTTTCCAGCAACTAGATTTTTAAACTTTATGAATTTGATTGTACCAGCTTGTTCTGACAGTTAGTTTGAGGTTATTATCAATCTGAACGAATATACAGTTGCGATTAAGCTACATCGATCTGAATGAAATGGGAAGTATGACAAAACTATAAGCCTTTTTATGATTAAAATTTGCATAATATCGTTCAAGTTGAAAGGGAACTTGACGCACCATGAAAGCCCAATCAGTTTAATCCTCTTTGGAATATTTTTTAGAGCATTGGCTCAAGTGGGTTAATTTGTTATATAGCAAATTCTATCATCAATTATCCGATGGAAGCAAATTCTGAATGAACGATGAGAGAGAATTATTAAAGGAAAATATTATAGTAAGACACTTGTCTTCTGAAATACCAGTACTTAACGATGAAGCATAATAGCTTTGATTATTCAACGAGTGGATTTTAGGAAACGTCTACAATGCAAATTTTCCGGTATAGCAATTTCGCCCTTCAAGCAAATCTATAAAAAATTAGTTTCATGTTCAACATTATCTCGATTTTTGTCTTATTCTTACAGTGCTTGATAAATACTTGATGCAATGAATGCATTACAGTAGCAATTACGTTTATTCAACATCTCTGCATATAATTACAAACCTTCATACAGCTATTGAAAAACTTTCACGCAAAATTTCAAACATTATTTAATATCTATTATTTTGCATCTAAAACCTACCGTGATATTTTTCAGACATTGTAACTCAAATATCACGATCTTCTGAACTGAATCTCAAGCAGCACTCATTTAGAAAATAATAATAATTAAGGAGGGGAGTCAGGTCTCACAAAATGTTGAATTATCTCAAGATAACTGCTAAAATTCATAATTTGATAGACATTGATAGCACCGGAAATAGGATCTATTCGATAAAAGTGTGACATCATAATTTATGAAGCTTTGACACGTTATAGGATGCGTTCGTTGGGTTGCGAAATAAGACGAAGCCGAAAGCATAGGACGGGTTGAATGGCCGCGCCGGGGCAAGAATCCAAAGAGTGCCGTCTCATTCTCACTACTCGCCACTCTATCGACGAAAAACAGCACTTGTTCTACTAAATAAAGCGATACGAAATGCAAAACCGATTTATAAATAGACATTCCCATGTCATTCCACTACAACTAACGCACTTCCAAACATTGTTAATGAACTTGCCCCCCAAGTACAGGAAGATGAGAAGGAGAGAAGAAAAAGGATGAGGAGGAAGAGGAGTAGACTGTGGATAGCTTGCGCAGCGAATGAAATTCACACTATTCGGTATCAATGAGTACATTAATACTCAGTTTGATGACTCAAAGCTGTTAGTTTGTCCCACTGTGCCCATAATAAATCCACCGTCAAGTGTACCACTAATTGAATTAATACTCACGACACAGCAAATGTAGGGTTATAATCATGATGTTGATGATCCATCTTGATTACATCACATGATTAAATTGATAGCAGTTTGAATAAGTCCAGGATATACTTACTTTGCTTTAGTGCATAACATGTTTTGTGATCAAAAAGCTCTGTACTTCCCATGCACTCCTTTTAAAAGATTTTGACAATTAACAATGATTTTAGAATGCTAAACAATGAACTCCTGTGAATAAATGTATAAGTGGACTAATCAATTATATTCCCCAAAAAGTTCATTTGAATTTAGTGTGTAGTATTCATTTTCAAAAATTCCTAGTTCCAACATGCTCAAGATGAATCATACCATAGACCTACCATAGTTAACTTAATTACTGTATTGAACGAAAATAGGTATAGCCTAATGTCTTATGATGAAGATAATCATTGTAAACCCTTAAGGTACTAGTGAACTTATAAAAAAGAAGCTACATAAAATTCTATGCCAAGCTATCTATGAACAATTCTTCAGTCTATATGCATGAAAATAAAAAGGAATATCAAATCCATTTCAAATGATAGGTCACCGGACATTGATTAGTTCTAGAAATACTTCACTTTCCTCGACCTAATGAGCTGGGTGCACCTTGCCTTGGGTGCCTGACCATGTAGGCATAGATGGCAATGAGTGAGTGCATCAGCTGACCCAGGAGGGTGAAAGCAAGGCATTTCTTGGACCATAGCCAAACTGTGCATTAAGCAAATCAATGTCTTGAAGAACCATGAATAATATTGTCCAGGGAACCATACCGCTCAAGGTGGCAAGGCTATTCTGGATAATCAGTCGGCGAAAGACTGCTGATTTCAGTAGCTAATTAACCAGCTAGACGGCTAGTCAAGTTGGGAAGGAGTCAAGTGTCAAGCAGATCACATTAGGCAATTATTTCCCTCACCACTGGAGGAGTGTAGACTCAGCAATCAGTCTGAGGAGACTGCAAGATAATAATTTTGGATTGCGAGACATACCGTTTGGGGCAAGAAGGACCCTTTATAGCATCACGCTACTGGGAGACGTACAAGACTATAGTAAGTCAATAACTACTGAGCCTCATTAAGGACACAGGCACAGGCCTGCCAATCTAACTTATTGAGAGTGTATACAGCATAATAAGCTTTAGTCGACAATACTTGAATCCAACCCTTCACTAATAACAAAAAGCACCTTAGAACTTGAAGATAGATTTTTCAAGCAATAAGATATTTGTAACGAACAAAAAACTCAAAACTCATGGATAATTCGCATCGTTTATGCTATCATCACAGAAATAAACTCTGATGTTTGAAACAATACGTTAAAAATTAACAGTTCTTACATAACCTTCAAAGCGACATTACTATGAATATTATAAAATTACAGTGGAGTATTAGATTGTTGGTGGCAAGGTGGGGGGATTAATTTCTAGGTTAATGTCACGAGCAGAAAATTATGCCACTTTTCCAAATGTAACTATTCCCCTGACCATATTTTGATCATATCAGTCAACCAAAACAATCGAATAAAATAGTCGATATTTTACAATAATTGCAGATATGAATGTTAGGTTAAAGGTTGGTACAGATAAAGATTACTTCATTCGGTGGTTTGATGGATTGATATGGATCTGCAACTCATCAAAATAATCTATATATCTAACTAAAAATCTTATAGATTATCGTAAAATATCGGCTGTTTTCAATTTATTGAGTTGGTGGACGAACATTGAACTGCAGCCCAGTTTGTATTCGTTAATAACTGAAGACTTGATTCATCCAAACGAGAGGTGCACTCATAAATCATATCAATAAAAAGTTATGACTAAATCAAATGCAAAAAATGAAAATAGTAAGCTAGATTGTTAATTTCCAGATTAACATCACAGGAGACCTATTTTTCAAAAGTAGACAATGAATACTTATAGATGATTAGAGTGATCAATATTAAATGGAACTGACACGAAGGTCCACAATCACATTTTCGCAGGAGGGTTCACCGACACTGATTAGGCATTAGTCCAACCCGTCAACTTAAAACTTCAATCTACTTTTGATCAGGATATTGAAAAGTAATTAAAACACTATGTGATAAATTAATAATGAGCTTTGTGTAATTAACGACCCACTATAGATAAAATCTATGGCAATGGATAAGATATTTGGATTGTGTAAGTTATTCTTAATTTAGCTAGAAAAGTTTCAAGTTAGTTACAAGATTTGAAAATAAATTATTTGTCACAAAGTAAACAAAAATGTTATTCCTAACCATACACTAGCGGTAATTGAGCACTCACTGCAGTTATAATTTTTTGTTATTGGAATTAAACCTAAACCAGAAAGTTAAACGAATTATATTTGAAGCCAAGTCAGTTGTTGATGAAAATTATAGTAGGCTACCCATGTTTGGGTGAAAATGATTAAAACTCACAATGATTAAAACCAAGTTATCCGATCTTGATTAGGATACCGGAAACGTGATTATGACTAACCCATTTTCAGGAAGTATGGTAGACTCCAGAGATTGTAGATGTTACAAAACAAATCGTAATTTACAAATTCGTATATGCAAAACGAGTTCATGTAGCATATCAACTACTACAATAACAATATTGTGAAATCTTTATTATAAGGAAACACCCCAAACACATTGCCAGCCTGCCGCAATTCAGTAGTAAAACAGGTTTACTGCCACAATCCAGCTATATCATATAATTCTCTAGAAAATAAAACATTAGAACAGACCAGTAATATCAAACTGGTACGATAAAATAGAATGAAAACAGAAATTTATCCAGAAAAGCGACCTGAGAAACCTTTCAATTAAAATGGCGGTGCCGGCATGTAGAAATTAAAACGGATGGCTTTGTCCTTCTAACTTATTAATTCTATTGGATATTTTAATAAAGTCAAAAAATGTCAATTTGATAACAAATAACTTACCATATTTTACGTATGTAATCCGTTACACAGTAAGTTTTAGTTCAATTTTCACTAACGTAACGTCAACACATAGAAGTGAAAGAAGGTGTTCCACACTAATCACTGCCGACTGAATCAGTAGACTGGCAACTCACAGAAATGGTATTCATGCGCGTGACAGATTTTGTAACAATGTCTACCATTGGCCAGATCCAAATGCTCCCCACCAACATTTAACGATTCGACCATTCATAGACCAAGTTTCAAAGCAGCTAGAAAATACTTTGGTTACAGGAAATTGGGAGTTCTTTTGATCTTGAAATAAAGTTATTCGGTCAGAAAACTAATTGGCAAAATAAAATTGGCTCCGAATAATCGACATACCGTAATTCATTTTCTTATGAATGAAAAGGTTGAGTCTATAGAATCAATACGATATATCAGAAACGGGCCAGGTAACTGATTTTGGCCAATGACGATGTCGAGTAATTTCAAATATAACTACAGTAATAATAATATTATTATTACCTTTAAAAAAAATGTATAATATCCTCAGCTTAATTTCTCCATACATAGCCCTTATGATTTTTCTACCTGAACAATAATTTAATCCAATAAAAATAATTATCCTCCTCACAGCTTCAAATATTAGTCACTAGCCAATCCAACCATGTCAGCCAATCAAAAAACAGCGAGGAGGGATATTGCCTTATATGGTAAAGAGGGAAGAACGACTAATTCATTGAATTTTTTATTTCAATTTCAGTTTGATTATTCTCATCTATTGGGTTCCCCCGTTTATTACAAGATAGAAATTCAAGAATAAAAATTTGATTTTGTGCATTTTTCCTTCAATATTTTTCAATGTGCAAGGTAGAAATTTTAGCACTGCAAAAATCCTAATAATAATTACTATGTTGGCAGCAAATTCAAATCTACCAAACCGGCCACTGTGGAATTCCTAAATAATTATTTTTATGTACTTCCGTATTTCCGTGCATGCAGCAACTGACAACAAGAATGAATTGAACCATCGGCATTAGCCAAAATATTGATTTTTTTCTCATTGCCGCTGCGATGTTGTGGTTAATAAGCAGTTGAGGCAGCTAGGCCTACAAGAATTTTCATGAGTTTACACAACTGCTCAACTTCTATTTCCAATGATTTAGATTAATCAGTCTTCATGGAAACTAATAATTTGCAAAAATTCCCTATTATAGATAGAATTGGAATATTGAGAGTTTACCAAGCCAAAGATTGGCATCAGTAAATTGAGGGAGCCTATCATATAGAAACCCAACCCAATTGGGAGGCAAAATTAACTAGTGATCCCAACGGGCATAACGGGCTGGAGAACTCGCTTGCAAACAACTAATTTTGGAAGCTTATCGAAGGGGAAGGTAGTAACGAAAAACGGCTGTTTTGAAGATACTGATTTAGATAAAATTCACAAGACATCTATTAACTTACTTGAAGTTCAAGTTCATCGTTGCTCTGATACATAGATTTATTTTTAACCGACTTCCAAAAAGAACAAGGTTACTATATTCGACCTGTTTTTTTTTTTTGTTTTTTTTTGTTTTTTTTTTTTATGTTTGTACATCAATCATTAGAACAATATTGAACCGATTTCGATGAAATTATTTTTAAATGAAAGATCATCGCTCATCGGTGGTTCCATCCAAGTTTCGCAAGGATCGGCCCAATACTTAGCCCAATATTGAACAAAAAGGAGCATTCTTCGATGTATTCATTTCAATCAAGTTTGAATAGGATAGTTCCACACATAACCGCCAATCGGATAACCGGTGTCGTTTACCAGTCTGATCATTGTATCATATGGAGCGCTTTACATCTAGACGGTTTTTGAAATCATATGATGCAATTCAATTATGCCGGGTAAACAACATCGGTTACCCAAAGCTGGTTCAGTGTGAAACAAGCCTGTAATGTTCCGTTTTATATATATATATATATATATATATATTTTTTTTTTTTTTTTTTTTTTTTTGTAGATTACGTCTTGGAGACTCCAGTTAAGGAGTATAAGACAAGTCAGATCAACAATATTATACACTAGATACCATAATTACTTCAATTAGTTGAGGTGAGGCTTAATTTTGATGTGAAAGGAACTCTTGTACACTATAAAAAGCTTTATCAACTAAATATTTCTTCAATTGATTTTTAAATATTTCTATATTTTCAAGACTCTTCAAAAACTGCGGTAGCTTGTTGTAGAATTTCCTACCAATATAACTAGGTTTTTGTTTGAATAGGCTACTATTGTGACTCACCAAGTGATAATCTCCTCGGCTTCTTGTATTATAATCATGTACATCAAGATTTTGGTTAATATCATTCGTTTTTACATATAAAGTAGCTTCATACACATATAAGCAGGGTACAGTTAGGAGACCAAGTCTCTTGAACAACGGCCTACATGAATCTAATCTATTTACTCTTTCTATACACCTAACCGCTTTCTTTTGGATCTTAAACACCCTATCAAGATTTTGTTTTGATGAATTACCCCATACTAAGATAGCATACCTAATATGTGACAGTAAGAGCCCATGGTAAGCTGTAAAAAGTAACTTTTTGTCATTCAATCTAGCGAGCTGTCGCAGGACAAATACCCCAGATGAAATTTTACTACATATTTTCTCAATGTATGGAGTCCAGGTCAATCGTCTATCCAACGTAACTCCTAGAAATGCAATTTTTTCTTCCTGGTCTAATTGATTATCGTTTACAAACACGTTTATAGCCCTATCTTCATTTAAATTATGTTTGTTTTTGAATTGAAGGTATTGGCATTTTTTACTATTTATAGTTAATTTCAACTGGTTTAAAAATTGGACAATGGACTGCACACCTATATGGGCACTTATTTCTAAATTATCTAGAATGGAATTGCTGAAAATGAGTGATGTATCATCAGCAAATAAGAGGGCTCTACCACTAATTAATTCTTTAGGTAAACGGTTGACATATAACAAAAAAAGCAATGGACCTAGTATTGACCCTGAGGCACTCCAGCTTGCACCTCTAATTTATTAGATTTATTCTTTACTATACTATTACCAACTACTGTAGTTAGTTCTACACATTGTTTTCTCCCAATAAGATATGATTCAAACCATTTCAGTTCAACCCCATTTACACCTACATTTTGCAGTATTTCCAATAAAGTTCTATGATTAACACAATCAAATGCCTTTGACAGATCTAAGAAGATTGCAGTAGCTTTATCACCTGAATCTATTATATCTATTAGTTTTTCAACTAGAGAAACTATGGCTGTTTTTGTTGATCTCCCTTTCTGGAAGCCATGCTGTTCATCACAGATAAAGTTAGCTTCTTGAAGGTGCAGAAGTAACCTATTTAGAACTACTCTTTCAAAAATTTTACTTATTACATTTAAAATACTAATGGGCCTATAGTTTTCTACCTTTTCTCTATCGCCACTTTTGAAGATTGGCAAGATCTTCCCCTCTTTTAAATTATCTGGAAAAACACCTTGTTCTAATGAATGATTGATCAGATGAATCAAAGGGTCTAACAATTGATCTTTACATTCTTTCAGAATTTTACTGGATACCCCATCCATTCCTACAGTTTTTTTATTATTTAAACTATCAATGATATTTGACAACTCGTCTTGGCATACTGGGTGGAATTTTAATTCGTTCTGAATCCCCTCAGTATTCCTCATGTTTGCATCACTAATACCTGTATTAAGAGATTTTTGAAGATCCTTAGCAACCTGTTGATAATATCTGTTAAAGAAATTACAAATGTCTACACTATCATCAATATATTTTTTATTTTCGTTAATTATTCTGGGGACACTAGTATAAGCATCTACATGAGCTACTTGCCTATTTTTGTTTATTACATCCCACACTGCTGTGTTAAAGTACACACTATTATTCAAAATTTCAGCTGTTTTCTTACATTTCGCTCTTTTCACTTTTTTCATATAGTTTTATATATATGCTTATGCTAAAGGCCAAAACTAAATAACACCTAAACAGAAAAAAAATAAAACTACACGAAAATTAAAACACTATCAGACCGACAGCTCAGTCACAATTCTTTCCAGCCACTGTATGGCCTGGTCATCTGCCTTGTGCAGTTCTGCTAGTCCCCCCTCAAAGCCAAATTCAGGACATTCATTCACTATGTGAGACATGGACTGCGTCTCACCACACACGCATGATGGATCCTCAGAGAATCTCCACTTAGCCATGCTCTCCGCACATCTTCCAGCAGAGGTCCGAAATCTGTTCAAGGCACACCAATGTTTTCTCTTGAGATGTGCTCCCGGCACCTCAGCTGTTGGGTCCTCCACAATGTTCCCATTCCTCACCCCCGATGCAGACCACCATGACTTCAGTTCATCCTCAAAAGCCGGATCATCTGGCATCCTATCCAGTCTCAAATAATGTCTTGATTTTAGTCTGGTAGGTGGTGGATTGCGCAGCTTGAGCATAACAGGGAGTTCATTTCTTTCTTTCAGTCTGTCCAATAGTTGGTGAGCTCTCTGTGCTCGCCGAATTTGTGGAGGGGCAATGTTACAGAGTATTGGCAACCACTTTATCTCTGTACTCTTTATTGTGCCACTTATTTTTCGCATTGTCTCATTGAGTGAGACATCCACTTTTCTTGTGTGCGTACTGCTGTGCTTCCATGTGGCAGCACAATATTCAGCAGAGCTATACACTAGTGCAATACTAGATATGCGAAGGGTTTTAACATCACTGCCCCAAGTTGTTCCATTTTGACCAATCACATGAACTTAATTTGAATCGATAATAGGAAGAATATAATATTTCTGTCCATATGTTCATATGAAAATTGTAAATAATTTAGTTGATGTTATTGAGTCATAGGAATAAGGTTATTTAGTTTCAATCATAAGTTGGAGGATTTGGAAAAACAGCTGATCTCAGAAGTATTTTTAATTTCGCTGCTGTGATGGATTAAGAATATTTATTCGCCATTAAATACATGTGCATACAATAGGCTATTTTGAGGTTATGTTTGATGATCCTTTTGTACTAGCTCAAAGTTTATGTTTTACATATTAAAAAAATATATGTGACTAATATCACGAGAAATATCGTACATAGCTCGTCCGGGAAGATGTTTACCATACTCGTATGATAATACCTCACTCAACTTCATCTCCTGCGTTAACTTATCATATTTTCAGTAAACACAATTTTCCACACTTGTAACGTAATATAGGCCTACTATTTCAGTGTAGGTATATTCTGAAAGGGACCACATCAGAATGAATCAAAAGCCATTTCATTTTTAAGAAGCCTTTCGCTATTATAATTTTCCTAAATACAATATTCCACATTAAATAAAACGTTGTAGAATTTTCCTTAGTTTATCTTTTCTTATAAGTGGATTTTTAGTTACTTTAAGTTTGGATGTTATAAATTAATTATTGGCTTGCTAAATAATTTGATAAATATTTCATAATGTAGGCTTTAAGAAATTTCTCATGTTTTCAAAGTTTGAAAATTCAACTAAAAAGCTTAAAATAAAACATATTTTAAAACAAAAAAGAAACTGACTTCAGTGAAATGATAAAATACTCACATACTAAAAAGTTTAAAATAAAGTATTTACTTTAAACTGAAAAAATTTTAAATTTCATACAAGTAATCTTTTGAAGTCGGCGCCAAATTTCCCATAATTAAACTTCTAAAATATAACAGAATTACTCTGTGATGTTTTCCATGACGAAATAATTGAACAATCTAATATCAAAACTGACACACTGTATTCCAGTAAAAGTGAGTGTAAATCACATATTTAATTGAAATACAGTGTTAGTTTTGATATTAGATAGAATTTCTTATCAATCACTTCCTGGTGGTTCGGAACCCTTCTAAAACTGTAGGTCCAACTCATCAATCTCCATCATCCAATTCATTACCCACGCAAAGGTCTCAGACCTATGTGGGCTTCATCCTCCAAAAAAATACAGTGTTAGTTTTGATATTAGATAGATTTCTTATCAACTTCATAAAATATTTGGCGCCGACTTCAAAAGATTACTTGTATGAAATTTAAAATTTTCTCAGTTTAAAGTAAATACTTTATTTTAAACTTTTTAGTACGTGAGTATTTTATCATTTCACTGAAGTCGGTTTCTTTTTTTGTTTTAAAATATGTTTTATTTTATTCACAAAAAGACCTACCGTATACCATAGCAGTGTATCTATAGAGTAGATATATTTACCACTTAAAAAACAGCTGTTTATAAATCCATAAATCCATATTTTATCAGAGCAATGAAATTAGTATATCAGCTGATAGAGATTCTACAAAAAAGCCTGATCGGTGATCGCATTTATTCACCTGTAGCTAGGGCCGGCCATTCACTATCAGGTACACCTGATCAGGTACGCATGATCAGCTCACCTGATCAGGTGTACCTGATACCTGATGAGCACACACACTCTTCATGTACCGTATACCCTGTCAAGTTTGTCAGTTCAACATGGATTCTACAGAAGATGATCTGCTTCTCTCCTTATTTTGTGTAGTTTTTGTAAAACATAAAAACAGTTGGAATAAACGCAAACAATGGTGTAATAGTCCAGTAATTTTAGATCAAAATTGGCCCTCAAAAAAAAAAAAAAAAAAAATGATACAAGCAAGAAACTTGACACATATGTACTACTTTTCATGCTGAATAACAAACATACTAAAAGTATAAAAAATACAATGTGATGCATTTGCGACCAGGTTCTGAATCCAAGATACATGAGACTATTTACATAATCTCAAAGCAGCAAAGTATTATAGGAGAAATTGGTGAGATGATTCTTCTTGTTCATGTAATGACAGGATGCGACAAACTACCACTACTCTAGTTCTATTATCATTTGTAGACTTGGGCTGGTTTTTAGCCCCCTAAACAAGGACCTTTCTGATAACAAAGCCAACAAACTTATAAGGATGAGAGGGTGATATAATAGTTATTTAATATGTATTAAGAGCGTGAAGCGCGACTTTATCGCTCAAGCCAAAACATTTACTGCGCGACGCATAGCGGAGCGCAGTAATTTTGCGAGAGCGATAAAGAAGCTTCACGCGCGAATTACATACAATATTTTTCCTACAACTGAAGTTCTGGATTCCAACACAATAAAAGCTTGTAGTTTGTAACATCACAGATCGTGCGCGGATTTGGTTAGCATTCGCCATTGTTGAGGTTATGTCAATTTCACGGATTCTGTGATCCACCAATGAGAAGGCACCAAAATCGAAACAGAAGCGTAAAGAAAACAGCTGGCGAGCGTAAAGTACTTTACCGCTTGCTGAGCAGTAAAGAGGTATTTTACAATTAGTTTTCAGTACGTAAAGAACTACTTTACGAGCAGTTGTAGGAAAAACAACTACAACTACAACTCCTACTACAACTGCTACTACTACTACTGCTACTGCTACTACTACTACAACTGCTACTACTGCTTCTACAACTGCTTGTAAAGTAGTTCTTTACGTACTGAAAACTAATTGTAAAATACCTCTTTACTGCTCCGCAAGCGGTAAAGTACTTTACGCTCGCCAGCTGTTTTCTTTACGCTTCTGTTTTGATTTTGATGCCTTCTCATTGGTGGATCACGGAATCCGTGAAATTCACATAACCTTATACAATGGCGGACGCTAACCAAATCCGCGCATGGTCTGTGATGATACAAACTACAAGCTTTTATTGTGTTGGAATCCAGAACTGCAATTTTAGGAAAAATTTGTATGCAATTCGCGCGTGAAGCTTCTTTATCGCTCTCGCAAAATTACTGCGCTCCGCTACACATCGCGCAGTAAATGTTTTGGCTCGAGCGATAAAGTCGCGCTTCACGCTCTTAATACATAAATAACTATTATTAAAATAAATAAATAAATAAATATTTATTTCCATTTAAAACTAAATCTAAACAAATACATATACATATAAGACTACATGACTAAAACTACCAAAGATTACATTTTTTATAAACATCTTTTTTTTTTGCGTGGAAATTTACCTACTCTACTATGGCATGCCATGTTCTAGAGCAGGTTTGCAATTTAAATTTTTCAGGATTCAGTGTTTTAATATCAGGTTAGTGAGCTCACATATTGTTTGAAATTATGGTTTCTATGGTTTGTCTTCCTATGTTTATTATCCAGTGATGTACATTGATTTTGAATTTCTTTCTGTGTGGTATTTCCTGTATGTCTCTTGGAAGCAGATTGTAAAGTTTTGGTGCTAAGTGATTGAAGTGTCTCTGGTATAAAGCCTTCTTAGCCAAATTTGCAATAAGAAGGTGCCTATTTCTTGTGTTGTGACTGTGGTTCCTGTGTTGAAAATGTGCTGTGTTTTTGTGTATTCTGCAGATTATTTCTTTAGAATATATCTGTCTTGCATCCATCACACCAAATTCGCTGAAAAGTTGATCTGATGGATAACGCAGTGGTTTTTTAATTATGATCTTCATTATTAGTTTCTGCACTTTTATAAGCGGGTCAATGTGTGCATAACTTGTTCCGCCCCATCCTACTATCCCATATGTCAGCAAGGACTGCACTACAGAATAGTAAATTATCTTCAAACACCTCAAATCAACCAATGACCTCAGCATTCGGAACTTATTGATTTTCCTTATTGATTTTATTATAAGAATTACATCATGTTACAACTTACAAGATTCACCCCCTCCCACCATAACAACACTAGCCACAAATTTTCTACTTGACCCACCCCCCCTGTTACACGAAAATTTTAGTGACACAATTTGCATTGAAAAAATTAATATTTTTGAAAAACTTTTGTGGAACATTCAAATGAAATAGTTGCTTTTGCTGAGAATTCCAAGTGTAGTCTTGTGAATGGAAACATTAAAATCTTTTTGAGATCATTTTACAACTCAAGGGTTGGGAATGTGTCAAAAAAGTGATAATATGTGAGAAAGTGTAAACAAAAGTTCTAGATCTTCGAGTAAGGATCATTTTTTATACATACGTACTTTTTTCCAATCTGAGCAATAGTTTTCAAGTAAACAAGAAAATTAGATTTTATCCGCCATTTTCCAATTTGGCGGCCATGTGTCAGATTCCTTCACTGAAAAACTTAAATTTATCATTTTGAATCCTATTCGTAATAAATCATCATGATATTTCCATTTCAATTGCAAATAATTGGTTGTAAATCATAAGATGAATTTCCACATTGGAAGCTAGGAGGTGGTTTGGTGAGAGATAAAGGGTTGTACAATTCTAGAGTGATAAATACCTTGGTATATCATCATAAAAATGAGCTACCTATCATGGTTTATCGATTTGGTGAGAATTTTGCCATGTCAACTATTGATTTCAATGAGAAATCATGAGTCAAACTTTATGTTTGAGAAAATTTCAAAAAAGGTGATTTTTTATTTTCAATTTTATGGCATAAGGGTTCTATATACCTCATATATATACCAATCTATATATCTCACACTACCATACCAACACTAATTAATAATGTAATGTATTTAACCTGACTTTTTCGCTTTCATTCGATCAGGTTATTGAAAAAATGCAACAAAAGTTGTAGATATTAATCTGAAAAACATTTTTTATTTGATTATTTGAAACTTTTCCCGATGCGGTTGATGGTTTTTGAGAAAATTGGGAAAAACTGAAATTTGGCCGCCATTTTCCAAGATGGCGGCTGAAGCACAACTTTTATCGCCGACGACTTTTAGTATGCTATTCAGCATGAAAAGTAGTACATATATGTGCCAAGTTTCTTGCTTGCATCATTTTTTTTTTTTTTTAATTTCCTAAAATTACTGGACTATAAGGAATGGCTGCGGAGGAGAAATAAATTTACCCATAAATATTGATTATTTAATATTCTTGGATTTCTTGTTCCATAACGATCTGCGTTGTTAATATTAACTTTTCATTGTAAAATTAACGACTTGCAGTTAGTTTTAATTTGTGAATACATAATAATTGTACTCACACTTGGCCGAACGTTTTCGAGTTATGGAAACTCATCTTCAAGGCATCCTAGATCGGCGATGTTGGTTAGAAGAACTGTGGTTTTTGTATAAAATTGTGTTTTATTATACAAAAACCACAATTATTCTAACCAACAAACCAACATCGCTGATCTAGGATGCCTTGAAGATGAGTTTCCATATCTCGAAAACGTTCGGCCAAGTGTGAGTACAATTATTATACATATTCACAACTTAAAACTGACTGCAAGTCATTAAATTAGGGAAGTGATAGCCATGCGCCATAGCAGGTATCTGTTCAGAAATTAGCTGCGTTCTCCTAGGCACTCTTTGTAAGGGTGACCAAAAAGATTGGCCTGAAAAAAAAGACTCTGCAGTAAAATCACTTCCCGGTGGTTCGGAACCCACCTAAAACTGTAGGTCCAGCTCATCAATCCCAATCATCCAACTCATTACCCACGCACAGGTCTCAGATCTATGTGGGCTTCATCCTCCAAAAAAATTACAACTAACAGTTAATATTTTTAATATTGATTAATTAATTTCAAGTGATATATCTGTCCTTTTAACGTAATAATTGTTATCAGGAGGCACAAGGCTACAAAGGTTTTAAACATTTCCCTTCTGACCCACCTAATGCAAACTTTTACAACAGGAAAGTACACCACTGATCGACAGTCACCAACAACCCAAACAAACTCTAATCAAAATTAAATAATGTTTATCAGCATAAATAATATTTATCAACATTTATGCATATGAACATAAAGTTTGAAAAGTTTTAAACTTTCAAAATTTGAACTATTCTCGCCAAAAAGACAGTAGAACTGAGACCTGATCAGGTTTGCGCCACACACACATAAAGTCTGCTCGAACTGATCGAATATTCATCAGTTGTCAGGTCGCCTGAAAGGCTAGTTATTCCCGCCACACACTATCATGTACACCTGATCGGGTACCGGTAACTTTTTTTTTTTTTTTTTTTTTTTTTTTTTTTTTGTAGATTACGTCTTGGAGACTCCAGTTAAGGAGTATAAGACAAGTCAAATCAACAATATTATACACTATATTACATAATTACTTCAATTAGATGAGGTGAGGCTTAATTTTGATGTGAAAGGAACTCTTGTACACTATAAAAAGCTTTATCAACTAAATATTTCTTCAATTGTTTTTTAAATATTTCTATATTTTCAAGACTCTTCAAAAACTGCGGTAGCTTGTTGTAGAATTTCCTACCAATATAACTAGGTTTTTGTTTGAATAAGCTACTATTGTGACTCACCAAGTGATAATCTCCTCGGCTTCTTGTATTATAATCATGTACATCAAGCTTTTGATTAATATCATTCGTTTTTACATATAAAGTAGCTTCATACACATATAAGCAGGGTACAGTTAGGAGACCAAGTCTCTTGAACAACGGCCTACATGAATCTAATCTATTTACTCTTTCTATACACCTAACCGCTTTCTTTTGGATCTTAAACACCCTATCAAGATTTTGTTTTGATGAATTACCCCATACTAAGATAGCATACCTAATATGTGACAGTAAGAGCCCATGGTAAGCTGTAAAAAGTAACTTTTTGTCATTCAATCTAGCGAGCTGTCGCAGGACAAATACCCCAGATGAAATTTTACTGCATATTTTCTCAATGTATGGAGTCCAGGTCAATCGTCTATCCAACGTAACTCCTAGAAATGCAATTTTTTCTTCCTGGTCTAATTGATTATCGTTTACAAACACGTTTATAGCCCTATCTTCATTTAAATTATGTTTGTTTTTGAATTGAAGGTATTGGCATTTTTTACTATTTATAGTTAATTTCAACTGATTTAAAAATTGGACAATGGACTGCACACCTATATGGGCACTTGTTTCTAAATTATCTAGAATGGAATTGCTGAAAATGAGTGATGTATCATCAGCAAATAAGAGGGCTCTACCACTAATTAATTCTTTAGGTAAACGGTTGACATATAACAAAAAAAGCAATGGACCTGATCATGCGTACCTGATCGTGAATGGCCGGCCTAGGGTTACCATAATTTTTTAAGGCCGGATCCGGACGGAGGGTATTTCGTGGGTTGTAGAGGGTATGGAATAAAAATTTCAACTATATGAGACGATGCTCTGTATAATTTTGGAGTAAAAATTGTCCCTCTTTCAACCCACTCCTTAAATTAAAAATATTACCGATTGTTAGACTATGTCTTATCCTTTCCTTCTAAAATATTTTAGATATTATGTAGTGAAAAGTAGGTGGTTTAAAATAAGCAAATATATACTGACGTTCGACCATCATAATTGGCAGTGCGTAATTAAATTTTCAAGTTTTTTGTTCATATTAGTAAAATCCGGACAGATGTATCAAATCTGGACGTATGGTAACCCTACCTACAGCTGATAACTCAAACTATATTTTGGATTCTACTGTGAATTCCATATGGTGAAAAAAACTATTTTCAATAATATATAATAATAATATAGATATATTAATGAAGGGCTGAGAACCTATCCTTTTGTTTCGCCTCAAAAAGGACGAAGGGGTCAATTTCATTGGAAAACGAACTTGATTAAGGTTCCAAGAATGTGTGTTTAAAATTTGAAGTTGATTGGTCGAAGCGTTCGAGAGTTATCGTCGAACATACAAGCCCAAAAACATACAGAAAAAGCCACCAGCCTCCAATCACGAGTCAAAACTAAGAACTCGCTACGCTCGTTCAATTACGGTACTCGGCAATTATTCTCTCGGCGTTTAGATTATAATAAACATCTCTCTCCTCTGGCTTCCTGGTAGTTGATCATCAGATTCTTTTACAATTGCTGAAGTACTTATACCTACTGAGAGGTTCCTCATACCTATACCTTATACCTATAGAGGTTCTGATGCCTCTATAACTTGAGGTTTACTCGTGCTTTGCAACAAGATTTTAGGTATTATGATTGTTGTTTAATTATTTAATAATTATTATTCTTGATCTAACTAAAAATAAATGTTTGGTATACGGTATATAGATTTGGACCGCCTGTATCAGCTTGAGATCGGATTTACCGTAAAAAGTTGATTTTTTGGCCACCTTTTTAACCGACTTCTAAGTAGGAGGAAGTTCTCAATTTGACCTGTTTATGTTTGAATAGGAATCATTCGAGCAATATTGAACCGATTTCGATAATTTTTTTTCAATAAAAGAGCATCATTCAGCGGTGGTCTCATGCAAGTTTTGGCCCAATATTAAACAAAAAGGAGCATTCATCGACGTCTTCGTTTCAATTTTATTCGAATAGAATAATTTCGCGGAAGCTGCCAGTCGGATAACCGGTGTCGTTTACCAGGCTGATCATTGTATCATATGGAGCGCTGCACACATACCCGATTTTCATATGATGCTATGTAAATAATTATACCGGGTAAACGATATCGGTTACCCAAAGCCGGTTGTGTGAAACAAGACTGTAACATCCCGCATTGACCAATCAGGTGAAATTTATTTGAAGTTGAAATAATTTTATCAAGCTGGGCATTCACGTTCCAACTTGTAGTACGACTTGCAGTACTGCTAGATGGATAGTCGACTCCACTCACGCTCCTACTTGCAATCCAACTTTATTCCTAGTCAGCTGTGAGCATCGCTCTCGAGCCGAAAAATGTAACCGAAGTTGCCCGAAGGTCTAGCAGTGACTGAAATAAGTTGGACGACTTTGATCCAACTCCCCCACAAGTCCAACTATCCAACAAGCCCATTCACGTTCCGTTTTTGGATCCAACCTTGGAGGTTGGACTGCAAGTCGTACTGCAAATCGGAACGTGAATGCCCAGCTTTAGTTCATTTAAAGTTTGAATAAGAAACAGAAGTACCGGTACCGTAAAAGGTTGATCCTCCATTAAATTGAAAAGAAGACATCGATGAATGCTCCTTTTTGTTTAATATTGGGCAAAGTATTGGGCCGATCCTTGCGAATCTAGGATGGGACCACCGCTGAATGATGCTCTTTTATTTAAAACAAAATTATCGATATCGGTTCAATATTCTTCGAATGATTCATTTACAAACACAAAAAAGGTCGAATTGACATCCTCCTCCTCTTTGGAAGTCGGTTAATAATAAGAACACAATATTTTTGTTTATAATGAACATTGTAAATAATTTAGTTGATGTTATGGAGTCGTAGGAATAAGGTTATATAGTTTCAATCATGAGTTGGAGTTAAAAATGTTTTTTAGATCGTTAATTTAAAAAAAAAATAATTGAACAATATTTTCAGTTATTAATTTTTCAGTGTACGTATATTCTGAAAGGGACCGCATTAAATGACGAATAAAAGCCATATCACTTTTAAAAGAAGCCTTTCGCTATTATAATTTTCCTAAAATCAATAATTCTACGTAGAGTTGTAGAATTTTACTTAATTTACTAACTTTTCTTATAGGTAGATTTTTTAGTAACTTTAGTTTATGTGGTATATTGATTTGCTAATTTGATATTTCATTAGGTAGGCTATAAGTAATTTCTCTTGTTTTCAAAGTTTAAAAATTCAACTAAAAAGCTAAAAATAAAACAAATTTTAAAGCAAAAGAGAACTCGACTTCAATGAAATGCTACTCAAAAATTGAACTCACGAACGGTACCGTACTAAAAAGTTTAAAATAAAGTTTCACTTTAAACTGAGAAAATTTTAAAATTAATACAAGCAATCGTTTGAAATGAACGCCAAATATTCTTCAAACTTAATAAAACTTACTAATATAACTTAGAATTATTCTATAATCTATGTAATATTTTAGAAGTTTATAGAAAATTTTTCGCCGACTTAAAAAGGTTACTTGTATTAAATTTTTTCAGTTTAAAGTAAATAAGTTATTTTAAACATTTTAGTACGCATTTAATTTTTGAGTAACATTTCATTGTAGTCGGTTTCTTTTTTGTTTTATTTGAATTTCAAATGTGGGACACCAAAGATATTATCAGAAACTGAACCTGATTTTCTACAAAGATTATATGACTAGACCAAAGTTACTCTCAGCACTCTGATCATACTTACCTTCAAATGATGACTAAATATTACATTGCTCCAATACTCAACATTACATTGATTTCTTAATTTATAAGAATTTTCTTCGAGACATTGTTTATAAAACAAAACATTCGTAATTACATTTGAATCTGTGAATCATCATCACGTTATGACATATTTTTCATAATTGGTGAATAATTCAATTTATTCAACTCGATAGCAAACCAAACTAAATGTTTTTTTATTTAGTAAATTTTCCATGTCCTATAACATCGTTATGTGTCTAAAACATCGAAATCCTGAATGAACTGGATGTTTGTAACAATAGTAGTACTGTTCCTACCTACTTCGGCTTTTGCCACCTGCAGAGCAATCATTAGCATTTTTCTCAGTCTGAAACAGAATTCAATTGCTGATGGACCATTCTTTCAAACTTTCATCTAATCAATAGAAAGCCAGGGAAACCCTTTCAAGTGTCTTTTCTTTATTTATGTCACAATGATAAGACATACAGATTGTCTTGAAACAAAAAATGAAAAATAAATATTTACACTAGTTTCAAGTCATGCAATGCTCATCACTGATCAGTTCTTCAGATTAGAATTCAATGACAATGTAAATATCCACTCATTTATGATTCTGAAAATAAAGAGATGAGCATCTAACAGTACTGAAACACTTTCTCGAAGTCTTCACTTTTCAATTTCTATTAATACTTTTCTTTACATCAAAACTTGAACGTTTTGTTCATTAAAACCTCACTTCTTTGATTCATTCACATAAATAAAAACTTATATTAAACCACGCTTTTTCTTGTAATCTTCTAAATTAAGTGATCTTCGAGGTCCACTGTCCTTCATTGCAGCCATTGGTTTTGGTGTTATACTGGAGGGATTATCTGAAAAGAAAACGATCAAATTTAACAATCTTTAGTACGGTAAGTCGATTATTCAAATAAGATAGCATTAAATATATTTCAACATTACGATTCCTGAAGGTTTCTCACGGACTGTCCAAACAGAGGACACTTATTCAATGGAGCGCCATCGCTGAACATACATAAACACCACGTGACCACTCACACCCCTTTTTTCTATCGCAATAAATGTCTCCGCTTAAACAGGCCTTTACTGAAAAGTATGCTTACGATTGCATAGGTATAGTTTTGATGAGTAATTAACAAAACAGATCAGCTGGCAATGTGTACTATCTCTTCTCTATGACATGAAACCAAATCCTGCAACTCAATAAATTCTAGTAGAATTAGGCCCTGAACCCAAGACAATCTCTTCACAATAGCAAGAATAGTTTTTTTTGTGAATGATAATGCCCACATGAGATTGAGACTTGTACGTGGGCAATGAGTGGTGATAACGATGTTATGGAACAGTTTTAGGTAGTCTCCGAACTGGTTATGTGCCAAGAAATCTTTGTCTCGAATCTTTGTGCAAACTTCCCCATTTCATGTAATTGCATCACTTACATTGTCATTACCGTAGTTAATATCATTAAATATCATACAAATGAGATCATTGTCAGAGGCGGATCCGGGGGCACGTGCCCCCCCCCAAGGGTCTCTAGGCTTATAAATAATTTTCAAGTAAAATAACTGATTGCTGTGTTTTTTCCTATTTTCTATATAAAACGGGACTATGGGAAAGAATTAACAAGTTTCCATAAAAGAAATCTAAAAGTCATTGTGAAGATTGAATGAAATGATATTGAAAGCGTTAATTCAATGGTATGTAGTCCTCATTTTCAGAGTCCTCAAAGCAAAGAAGCGGCATACTGGATTGGGAAGCATGGCCACAAGAACAAAACAGTATAGAAACTTGGCAACGTGCAGTTCACTTGTTGCTATGACAACTGCACCTTTTTGATTGCTAATTTATTGCTCTCTGACATACAACGATTATCGCCCACTATAATATGTCGGACAAGCATGATTTCCTAATGTTTCTCAATGTAGAGGACCTTACAGGAGAAGGCATTTCAAACAAGACACTTGAAACTCTAGGCAGCCTTGGGTTCAACATCAATGGCTGCAGAGGTCAAGCCTATGATGGATGTTCAAGCATGAGTGGAAAGTTTTCAGTTGTACAGGCAAGAATTAAAAACATCCAACCTCTGGCAGTATATTGTCATTGTGCTAGTCACAAACTTAACTTGGTGATCAGTAAAGCATGTTCAGTTCCACCAATAAGAGATGCTGTTGGGGTGGTATCTTCAGAATAAAACTTTTTTGGAGTCTGCTAAACGACTACACTCACTTGAAGCAGAAATGGAAGAGGGTCTAAAAAAGGGAAGCATGCAGTGAAGAAGATGTGTGGAACCAGGTGGATTGAAAGGCATTTGTTGGATTGTTGGTTTGCAAAGACACAGATCCAATATACAATGCAGCACACCTGAGGAATACTTCAGAGTAACTGTTTTTGTTCCTTCTTTAAATTTTCGAATTGGAGAGCTAGAAACTCGTTTCCCTAAAACAAAATTGACTGACATCGGCAAACTTCAGATGCTTCTACCTGAGGAAAAAAGTTTCAAGAAAACTATGAATAATTCGTTTTGGATGGTGCTAAAATTTATGAAAATGATTTGCCATACTACAATGATCTAAAGGAAGAATTGATTATTTGGAAGAACTTGAGGGTTTCGAGGTCAGAAGATTTCCTAAAACGACCAGCTCATGCTTTAAAGCACACACAAAGTCTTCCTAATATAAGTGTTTCGCTGCAAATAATATGTACCAATCCGGTGAAAACAACTAAGGCTGAAAGAGAGATCCTTTTCAACTCCACGTAGGCTGAAAACATATCTCAGAGCAACAATGAGTGAAGCTCAATGGACTAGCTCATTTAAATATTAATAAAGAAATAGCTTCGACTATTGACTCCGATGAAGTTTTGAATGTTCGCTAAAAAGCATGAGAGGAAATTATCTCTTACAATACACTAAACTTTAGGATGAAAGAAAAACTTCAATAAAGTCTGAGAGTCTCTATTATAAACCATCCTCATTATTTATTACATCCAGCACCTAAAACTCTTTTAAATCAATTTTTTTTCAATTTTGTGTTGGTTCAACAACATTTCAAAAGTCATTCCTTGTTGAATTTATTGAAATTAAAACGATAGTTTTCGTTTAATTATTCATACAATGGAAATAAGAAAACCTAATCGACCTAATATTGTAAGAACTGATGTAAACTCTCTTGAAATACTTCTTGTAGAATTTAAAAAAAATATATTTTAGCAGAAAAGTGAATGAAACATGCGTTATTGAGATCCCAATGAAGTTTTATAAAATATAACTAAAACTAAATAATTTTGCGTCCATTTTTTCAAAAAAATTCCAGGTGGAGGAGGAGCCCCCTTTCTCGGGGTTCCATACCCCCACAAACATGCCCCCCCCCCCAAACAAAATTCCTGGATCAGCCCCTGATCATTTTACTTAATTTCTTGCACTATAAAAATAGCATTATCTTAGTTTACTGTAGTACCTATGAAATGTTGATAATTTTGTTTTCAACCATTCATATGCAAAATTTGTAAATTTACATGAATAAAGAAAAATAATCTAATCTAATCTAAAACCACTACGTCAGTGATGATATAGCAGATAACGACTTGTTATTTTTTCCGATCACCCTTCCTCGCGAAATCCCGAGCGCTCGTGACTGAACATCATGATTGCCCTACGCTCGGAGAGCGGCCCGCGATACAATAGCTAAGAATATAAGGAAAATAAACAGCAAATATTTCCATGAATTCCAACAAATGAAATTATCCTCTACTTGTAATACAGGATGAAGTTATTGAATTTTTGAACATCATAAGTAGACTTCTTAAATGCAACACTTCTCAAGTCTTCAATGTTTTTTCCAAACAAAGATAAAAGTTTAGGGCTGTTTAGGCTTAAAATAAGAGACCACTTGAAACACTCTTGATCATGAATTAAATGGAATAATAAAAAATTAAGCAGCCGACATCAATTTGGTAGTGACTTGATTCTACCAACCCTTTATAATTTTGTCTTACAAGGAACGTGAATGAGAGGGTGGGATCTTTGAGAATTGATGAACACGAATTTCAACAGGTTGATGAGTTCAAATATCTGGGAATTACTATCTCGAGTCATAATTTAGAAGAATCAGAGATACAAAACAGGATAAACTCAGCAAATAAATGTCTGCACGCCTGCAACAAATTACTAAAATCAAAATCCCTGTCGCACAAAACAAAAATTAGAATCTATAAAACAATAATATGTCCGGTTTTACTCTATGGATCTGAATTATGGAGAATGAATAAGAAAGAAGAGAAAAAACTTATAGTTTTTTAAAAATAAAGTGCTGCGAAAGATATATGGACCCACGTGTGAACAAGGAGAATGGAGAAGATAGCATAATAAAGAGATCAGTGATCTGTACAACAATCCAGATATTATAAATGAAATAAAAAGTAGAAGAATCCGGTGGACTGGGCATTTACTGAGAAGAGGAGAGGAGTGTAGGCTGAAGAAAGTGATGAAATCAAATCCAGAAGGAAGGCGACCCCGTGGAAGACCTAGGCAGAGGTGGTGGAACCAGGTTAAGATCGACATGGAGAGACTTAGAGCTACCGAAAGAGATGCAGAGGACCGAAGTAACTGGAGGCGATTTGTTGGTGCGGCTAAATATCAACTTCGATAAAGATGGCCCTGGGAGTAAGTAAGAAAAATATTCTATTAAAAAATTATTCCAACAACATTTCAATTAATTCCATCTTGTTTTTAAAAGAAGCATAAAACAACAATTCTATTAAAAACAACATACTTGGTAATGGGACTCCCAAATCTATTTTGATGTCAAAGTCATGAGCTGAGAACAAGTCATCAGTTTTGCCTAAGCTTGGAGTCTGATCATTTTTCTTGTTATCTTTGTCTGGGTGTGATTGTTCGGATTTGCTCTTATTTGTCTCTTTACCATTTGTTACCTGGAACAAAAATTCAAATTTAAAAGGTGCATATTATTAGCAATGAATACAACCAAGTTCAAAAAGAAATTTAATAAATACTATATAAATAACAAAAACTATAGGTTATTTATCCATTATAATAAACCCATTAAATTATTCCATCTTCAATAAATTCTCATTGTCCTTCATTTGAGTAAAGCCACATCCAGTTTTGAGCTGACCCAATACTAACACATGCTTTGAACAAACAACCAGTAACTGGATATGCTGCGATAAATTAGCAGTTTAGCAGAAAAAACGTCACTATCAACGTGATACATAGAGCCTTATTATACAGAGCCACTGCAGTCGCGGTCACACGCAAACATTTTGGATAAATTACATCATCAATTACATTCGGGTAAATTTTATTAAATCAGCTGTTGGTTCTAAAAATGTTATTGCCTTCGTGTACTTTTACATTGTTGGTTAGACGGCAGGTGATGTAATTTAGCCGAAATTGTGGCGAGCGTCCGCGACTGCATTGGCTCTTTATAATAAGGGTCTAATGTTCATCAACACAAATAAATGAGTGTTTCGCTTTAAAGGAAGCGCTTTCACACTTTTACTATTCTAATGCAAAAAATAGCGGAAAATTTTCATTACTGTGAAAGCGGCGAATTTTGAAATTTTGATTATCACTATTAAAAAATAGACTATTATCATCTCTTTCGTTAAATTCAATGAAAAGAGAATTCTTGGATGAGCTAATTATTGGAAGCTCAGTGGAAATACTTATACTTTCCGAGTGTTATACATCATTCATGTTTTGATCATTCTAAATAGATGGGGTTAATAGTCCCAAGCTATTGGGTAGTAGCCCAGTCGATTTGACAAATCGAGAGAAACAATTGATAGAGAAATGATTTTTTCGCCAATCGCTTCCTCTAAACTTGGGTAATAACATGCCAATAGTCCCTAAAGGTGGCGGGAGAGAGCTCGATGAGGGAGGGAGGTGGAAGGTACAATTGTTTAGTTGTTTTGCTTCTAAATCAGTAACGATAATTCGAATAGATTTTTTTTGTCCTGATCAAAGTTGAAGCTTACAAAATTCTCTACAATAATAATAATACTGTGTATTTTTTGTAAACCCAACCGCAAGAACTTTATGGGCTTCAACTCTGATATGGACAAAACATCTATTCGAGTTATCGTTACTGATTTATAAGCAAAAAACTAAACAATTGTAACTTTCCACCTCCCTCCCTCATCGAGCTCTCCCGCCCTCATCGAGCTCTCCCGCCACCCTTAGGAACTTTTGTTATGTTATTACCCGAGGCCAAGGTCAGAGGAAGCGATTGGCGAAAAGACCATTTCTCGCGATGGCCATATTTTTGTCTAATTTGACTGGGCTATAGGCTAATTTTCAGAGTTCCTGCTTTCAATAACTGCAATACGCAGTAGTTCTTAAACAGATGCTTTACTGTTAGGCACTACTACTCTTACCGCATCCCCGGTAATGAACCGCATCCCCGGGGACTTTCTTCACTTTGATGGGAAATTTGACCTGTTCTTCATATCACAGTATTCTTTGAAAAAGGCACTTTCAATATTTAATTGATGAATTTATTGATTATACTTTGCAAAACAATATTCATTATGTTCGTGACTTTCTTGTGTTTTTATATAAAATATATCTAAGTATACCTTTTAGATGTATTTCACTCTGAATTATTATTTTTTCCTTTATCTCATCATCTTTCTTAAAATATTTTTTTTTCTTAACTTTACTCTATACATTTGTATCTAAAATTTATATTTATAATTTTTTAATTGATGGATTGTCTTGTGTCATGAGTGCTTTTGGCCTTTGCTTGTTGGGCTCACAGATGTGTATTGAAATAAATAACTCCTGAATGATATTAAATTAATTTCTTTATAATAAATGTCAATTGAAACGATTTTACTGAATCATACTGAAGAAAAAACAACTTACAACAGATTTTGGCGTTTCGGTATTAGGTGGTGTACTGACATTGTCTTGACTTTCACTAGCTTTGAACACCATTCTTGGCTTGGTACTTCGCCGAGTAAATGGATCATCGATTTTCTTGCCTTTGTTAGCTCTATACTCTTCCTGAAATTCAACATAAATTATAATTAGATTAAGAAATGATGCCACTTCACAGAAATTTCTTGTCACTATCGAACACTTCATGTTCAAGGTACAAGCGACATCGGAATGAAAGCTCTTATAATAGTATATTACGTTACAAGTGCGGGAAATGGTGTTTACCATACGAGAATGACAAGTTAACGCACGAGACGAAGTCGAGTGGGGTATTATCATATGAGTATGGTAAACATCTTCCCGGACGAGTTACGTACGATATTTTTCGTCATACTAGTCTAAAATATAAAGAAACATAAACTTTGGTACAAGTATCATCAAACATAACCTCAAAATCCATAACATAAATAAATAAACAAATTTTTATTTCCTTCCTTCAAAACTCAAAATAACCAAGAATTACATGCGTATAAAATATTAACTACAAAACAAAAAAAAAAAAAAAACTACACAGATATCTAGAAAGAGTAAGAAGTATATGGAAATTAACCTACTCAACTATGGCAACCCATGTACTAGAGTAGGTGTGAGCAAAATTTGGGTGAGAGTGCAAATATCTTGGGTAAGTGAGCTCATATATTATTTGAAATAATGTTCTCTATACGATGTCTTCCTGTATTTATTATCCATTTTTGAACCAGTGATTTGAATTTTCTTGGGTGTGTTATGTCCTTGATATTTACGGGAAGCAGATTGTGAAATTTTGGTGCTAGGCGGTTGAAGTGTCTCTGATATAGTGCTTTCCTAGCAACACTAGTTAGAAGAAGGTTTCTATTCCTTGTGTCGTGGCTATGGTTCCTATGTTGGAAGTTTTCTGTATTTTTGTGAAGTCTACAAATTATTTCCTGGGAGTAAAGTTGTCTTGCATCCAGCACACCGAATTCATTGAAAAGCTGGCCGACGGAGCGTGGAGGCTTTTTGTTGATGACTTTTATGATCAATTTTTGAACCTTTAAAAGTGGGTCAAGATGCAGCCCATCCCCACCCCATCCTACAATCCCATAGATCAGAAGTGACTGTACCAAGGAATAGTAGACCATCTTTATGCACTTCTCATCAATTAATGTCCTCAACATTTTGAACTTGTAGATTGTTCTCCTCAGCTTCTTGCATAGATTATATATATGGTGGTCCCAGCGCAGAAAAGAGTCCAGTGTAGCTCCAAGATATTTAATTTTCTGTTTTTTGTGAATAATGTATGAATTGCAGTTTGAAATATTGACTGACAAAAGATTTTCTGTGGGCTGGCCATGCTGTGTAGCTGAAAAAGTTGAAAATGTGTTTTCTCATAGTTTAGGGTTAGCAGATTCTGATTTAGCCAATGTGAAACCTTCTGAAATCCCATTTCAGCCTTTTTCCATGTTATATTCCATGTTGGTCCAGAAAACAAGAGAACAGTGTCGTCAGCAAAATTGGTGATATTTCCTTTGATTTCCATACTGCACAATGGATTTATGTAAATCAGAAATAGTATTGGACCCAGTTTCTTGGGGTACTCCATATTCTACTTTCACCTTACTGCTTGTTTGCCCATTAACTCTGACACACTGCGTCCGGTTAGATAAATAACTTTTGAATAGGTCCCATGCCACTCCTCTAATTCCATATCTGTAGAGTCTCTTTAACAGAACATCATGCGACACTGTATCGAAAGCTTTCAGATCCAAAAATATTGCCAAAGGTTTCTCCTCAGAGTTATTTTTTTCTGTTATTTGTGATATAACATTGTGGATAGCATCATTGGTACTGCAGTTTGATCTAAAGCCATATTGATTAGGTGATAAAACATTGTTCTTTTCAAGAAAGCTAATAAGTCTTGTTTTAACACATTTCTCAAACATTATAGAAAGAATATTTAATATTAGTGATATTGGTCTATAACAGTTCAAGTCTTTCTTATCTCCTGTTTTGAAAATTGGACAAATAACTGCCTCCTTCAAACACTGAGGAAAAACACCTTCTCCGAGAATTCTGTTGGCAATCAGTATCAATGGTCTAGCAAGAACTGCACCATTTCGTTTGAAAATCTCTGGTCTGAGGTTATCTGGGCCTAGAGCACTATCTGATTTGAGACCACTGATTATTTTAATCATTTCTTCATCATCTTCTGGTGTAAAAAATATTGATTGGCAGACTCTATCATTGGTGACTATAGTTTCATCCGCATGATGCTGGTTATTCAATATATTTTGTGCCAGCTCAGATCCAATGTTTTTTAAGAATTCGTTGAAAGAGCTAGCAATGTCTTCATCATCCTCTCCCAATTTAAATTCTCTTCCTTGTACATTCAGTTGTTTAATTTGTGTTTTTGGTCGCTGAACTTCAGTTATTTCTCGTATCACTCTCCATGTTTGTTTTGAGTCTTTTGAATCTTTAAGCATGTGTGAGAAATATTTTTTATTTGCTTCATCTATGACTTTAGTTAATAGGTTTCTGAAACGTCTATAATATTCGCAAAGTTGTACATTCACCATATTATTTTTACATTGTCTGTGTAATTTATCTCTTCTCCTTATAGATGTTATTATTCCCAATTTTATCCACGGCTTGATTCTCTTTTTTTTATGTGGAATTCTGTATGCTTTTTTACTCTGTTCTATATATTGTTTTATTATTGTTACAAACTCCTTTAATGCGCTTTCAGTATTGTCCTGCAAGTAGACAGAGCACCACGTTTCCTCCATCAGCAATGAAGAAAACTTATCCTGATCGAAAATTTCTTTGTATTGCCTCATGTTCACGTTATTTGTAACTTCAATGCTGCTTTTTATTCCTAGAATGGTTAGGTAGTGGTCTGTTATCAATTTTTGAAATACTATTGGCATAAAATCTTTTTGAAGTTCACCAATATGTGATCCAGACATGAGGCAGTATTGTTGTTGACACGAGTAGGCTGTTTGATGCAGTGAACAAAACCATATTCGCTGAGCAAGTTCTCATACTCATCCAGATGTCGATGCTTATTTGGTTGTATGGTGTTTATGTTGAAATCTCCTACAACTACATGGAGATGTCTATTTGTTTCTTCAAAAAGTTCTCTCCATTGGAAGGTGACCTATATATTGCAGTAACAACAAATGTGCTTCCTTCTGTTTCGAGGTGGAGACTTAAACAATTGGCATGTCGAATTTCCGGCTCCTTGACTTCAACGCTAATTTTGGATTTGATGTATACAGTTACTCCATCATTCTGCAGCAGATTTTTCTCTGTTGCATATAAATTGTAATTTCCTATTATCCTTGGAATTGTGCCACAAGAAATCCAGCATTCTGTTAAAACAATTACATCAAAATCACCCTGCAAGTCTTCTAATTGGATCAGAAATTTGTCAATATTCTTGTTGTAGCTTCTGATATTAAAACTAATAATTTTCAAGTTGAACGGTTCTAAGCTATCACTGACACATTTCGGGTCCAGAGTTGCAAAATCAAAATCATTCAAAACCAAGTCAAGCTCTTCTATCAGACTATCCATCAAGTTTACAATGCTTAGTATTTGCTTCTACTTCTAAGTTATTCCTGTTCCAAAAGCTCTTCTTCTGTCCTGCTCTTCACCCTATTAATAATATCCTGTACTGCATCATTGTAGCCTATTGTTAGATACCTAAAACTTTCTGTATGCCTTGATATTGCAACAATAGCATGTGGTACACTATTATAGATCTTATTGTCTCTTGTGTCAATCCTTACTAACACAACATCCTTCGATGTTAGTCCTTGTGCTTCATGAATTGTGTTAATTCTTTGTGACTTATACTTTTTCATGGCATCAGTAAGAATTTTCTTTTTTTTTTGTGTGAAGGTGAGGATTAAAGTATCTTCTTTCAGTAGATGAATTTCGCCATTCTTGAAAGTTGGAAGTATTGACCTTACTTTGAAGTTCTTTGTGCTAATTCCTTCATAGAATGGTTCGAGTGCAAAGCATACATCTACCGGACACCGCTTAGTCACTTTTATATATTCATCCGGCTCACAGAAATCTGAAATTTTATTCCATTTTGTCATTACAGGCGATCTCTCTATGTACGGTATTTGATTGGAGTCGCCAACCACTAAATTTCTGCTGCTCCACTCAACTCTGTAATAAAGCCTATGTAGCCTGCATGCATCATTAGCCCTTCATCTATGTATACTTTTTCATATTCCTTGCCTGAATTATTAATAATATATGATGCCACAGTTCTATAATCCATATTAAGCTGAATAGGAGTATCACAACTAGCATATTGTGTTGCAACTGAGCTTCTAATATCTTTTATGCTCGCTCTTGTTTGACTTAGTACTAGATCTTTTCCTGGTTTATGTTTTCTTATACATAAGTATAAGAAAGTAAAATACTAAAAATTCTTCTGAGATCAGCTGTTTTTCCAAATGCTGAGTCAGCTGGAATGCGTCGATATCCATTACCACACTGAAAAAAGATGCGGTAATGAAAATCAAATCAGCTGTTCTTTCTGTAAACAGACGTTTACCGGCTCGATTCAATGCTCAGTAAAGTGGTGAATATGTAGGCCTATTAGTATGACGAAAAAATATAATTACTATTATTATTGAGTGTGATTCAACATTATCTGTAGCAAACTAAAACAGAACAACAGATAATATTATTTTAAATACATGATAAAAGCAAAGCGGTAAATAATAATAGAAAAGGGGTGGAATGGATGAGTGAAGAGATGCCATTATTTGACATACAAAGCAGCCAAAGTTTACAAGATTTGTAACACCTATGTGAAGCGATTCCCTCATTTCTTTCAATAATGAAGAAATTTTTTTAGTAATGTAAATAATATAGGTGTATATTTAAATAAGGAAACTGAAAATGTTTGACGCCAAATTGTGATTGATATCTTTATTTTCAAACTTTGATAATATGAAAGCTGGAAATGATATAAGATTATTCAATGCTAATGCTATTAATCACTAAACACTGGAATTATATAGACTGTTCTATTGTTTCACCGGTTCAAAAGTGATTGAATACAATTTTGCCCAACTGTCTTAAATTCCTGAACTCAACACTAAAACGTAAAACTGACTGAATATTCTAAAAAATGCATAGCTCGCATTTCTACATCTATATGACTAAAACCTCCATCATCTTTCATTTAAAAAAAATAATAATAATTTGACAAGTATTTATACTAGCACTGACGCTAAACACTAATAACTTGAAAATTGAAATTTTCATGAATGGGCAGAGTGTAATGGAATACTGATTTGTTCAAATTAAAATCAGAGAGCTAAAACCTAACGTTTCACATAAATTTTGAAAGTATGTGCATGTGCTAACTAGATTATGAATAGTGTTCAAGTGAAAATATCAGGCCATTATGCTAAAAAACGTTTCATTATTTTAGGGAATTACCATTATTGCTTTTTCTGCTTCCTCTACATTTTTCTTCCTATTTGTATTATTGATGAAGGAAATTGAAGCGATCGTTGACGTTCTCATTTTGTCTAATTCGCTGGCTCTTTCTTCAAGTTCTTGTAGTTTCTTGTTCAATTGAGCTGCTTCTTCTTGATTACCTCTGCAAAAAAAAAAAAAAAAAACATTTAATAAAATTGTAGTTTGAATGAGAAAAAAACATTTGATTGATCACTTACAATTCATCACAGGTGACTATTAAAAAAGGTAGTTGTATTTGAAATATGAATGTCGGAATATTTCAAAAATAACTGAATTAAATTCTTATTCGTATTATTTTTCTATGAAGTCAAAGTTTCAATTCTGAATAGCTTATTGACTATTATTGTCCTAACTTAGCATGCATTAGCTTATATTCACAAAAAATTATCTCCATTTCAATTAGAAATGGTTCACTCATATTTAATTTTTCTTATTAATTATTTCAAGAATATTATTTAATTTTCTAAAGGAGTCAAGATCAAAATCTGAACAGTTCAGATGAAGAAAATGTAAAAAAACCAATACGCTATTTCAATTTTAGATCTTTATTTTGTCTAGAAGGCTGCAAGAAGATAGTTTCGTGTCTACGAACTGTACCACCGAACTATGATAACATTGATGGGATTTCTTCAATAAACCGTACCAATTCATCAAATTAAAAGCAGAAGTTTTATTTGCAGACTCAAGTAAATACTTTTTTATCAAACTTCTGCTGTTGTGTTGAGAGTGCGTATTATTTCTAGCCTAAAACTATTCAGTAAATTGCATAATATAAAAAAGGAATAATAATACAAATCACATACAGCGAATGAGCCATATCTCTTTCTTTCATCAACTCAGTCTTTTTCATAGCATAATTGTAAGGATTTGTTCTGAATCGTCCTTTCTCCTTGATAATCTGAAATTGAAATACCACTCATTATAATACATAATGTATACGTTATTAATAATATTTTTGAAAACACGCAGATCTAAGATTATTATATTAAAATTCCGATTATTTTCGTTTTGATTGAAAAAATACCTTTTTTAGTTACGATTAGTGAAGTTCTAAATAAATATGGTAGGGCAATCAAAATTGAATATTGTTGGAAAATTCTTTAATTTACAATTTAAATAGTTAATCCTCTACAATGAATTTTAATACATAGAACTGAACAATTATTGTTCACCTTTTCAATGTCTTCTTCCTTGAATTCGTAAGTCATAGCTTCTTTTATATCTTTTAGTTTCTTTTCCAAATCGTCTTGCGTTGGTACAGAGATTCCTTGTAAAGCACAAGTTTCTTTCCATTTGAAAAACTCGCTATCTGTGAATTCCTGGTTACTGATAAATTCTAGACGAAATACACGCTCCTGAGCACCATGCCTGTAGTACATTCAAATTAATTTAATTATTTCAAGTCAAAATGAACATAAAGAATATGCAGCACGAATATCACAATACAATTCATATACAATAGTAGGCTAAATTTCGAAATAATTTACTATAGAAATCAAGTGAGTAAATTTTCAAACGTAGGCAAATCCTGAATTACTTTAATTTTTCAGATTTGAGGTAACTTTTACAGATACTATATTGTAGAATCTATGCTAAATAGCATTAAAAAATGTGAAGACAATGAATATTAATAAAATTAGTAGAACTGGTGTTGATATTGTGAAATCTTTCCATAATTGAAAAAACAGAGGTTGTTAAATTTCACTAAACTTTGATAATTTGAGTCACAGGACCATGGATTCTTTTTTTACCAACACATCTTCGTGGTGTCCATCGTGGATACCAAATTTGTTATTAAGAGGCATCCTTCAGTACAGCTGAAGATGTGTTGGTAAAACACGAAACCATGGTCCTGTGACTCAAATTATTAAAGTTTAGTGAAATTTGACAACCTCTGTTTTATTACAATTAATACTAGTGACTTGCTTACATGGAATTTATGCTTGAATTGAAAAAAAAAACAAGACAACAAGTGAAATAATGAATACTGATGAGGTTAATGCAACTGCTTAAAAAATCCATCTTTCGGATTTTTTTAATGCAATGGTTTACCGTCCGTTATCAAATTGCTCAAGAATACGAGAGTATCTCTATTCCATGTCAGTTAAATGACTTCCTTACATACTTGGGATCAATAACAAGCTTTCATTTTTCACTCTATATGACTGACAAATAACTAATTCATTGCCAAAAATACGTATTACGAGTGGCTTGGCGCCGCGCCATACATATAATAAAAAAGGCCATCATTTCATAATAGTGTGGTAATAACTAGCAGGGTAATTAGGATAGCGATGATGCTATATTAGCACATTTGAGATTAAAGCAATGCTCAACAAGCGGATTGCAAACTGGGATATCAGTGATGAATGTTGAAGTTTTCATAGTGAGGAGAAAGTACTGTATGACACTATTGACTGGTCCACTGCCATAAAGTGCCTTCCAAAGGGGTTTCCTCTCTCTTTAAAAAAAAAAATAATAATTAGGAAAGTTTATACATATAACTAGTGTGAATCTAAGGAATAAGAAGAAAGAAAAGCAAGCAATAAAAAACTATTAAATAAATATAAATATAAATTATTATTTTTGACAGGCACAAACAATAATAAATAGCACATGGGTCTACATTTTACCATTAATAAGAACTACGAAGAATAGCACATACACTTCAAAAATCAATGGACCACACAATATGGTGGCAAACCCTATTTCATTGCTCTCTTATTAATAATTAAAAAATATGCCTCATGTTTTAAATTACATTGGCAACTGGTGAAGCTACAAAACTGAATATTAGACAAGTCAACTGAAATTGTCAACAGACACAGAGAATGTCACTGAGGCAATTACATGGGCTGTTACAACTTTTCTTGCAAAACGAACTACAACGACCCGTGTGTGAACTGCCTCAATATTTCCTCGTTAGGTGAATATCTGAAAAAGCCGTAGTGTGCAATTGCACTATTGTAGTGCGAATAGTTGTATTTTAATGTGCAATTTCCTATTATCAAATCTATTTTTGCATTCAATTTGATAAGCCAAAGTGGAATGCATCAATAACAAAGTATAATTTGGCGAAGAAATAGTTTCCAGATTTAAAAATACTGATCCTAATACACAATTAAATGGAATAATTCTTTGTAAAAGAATATCTAATTGAGATAAAGCATTTAAAATGCATTGAATAATCATTACATCCAGACCATAATACGTGCAACGTTGAGTTAGCGTCTACATGACAATTCAATCAAAGAAATGGGACTGAATACAGTACTTTTAAAAGCTGAAGCAGTTTCAGGCATAAATGAATGGCTAAAAATAACCGATGACCCTTCAATAAATTATACCAACCTCAATTTGAGTCCTTTATTTGTCCTAGTTGTTCCTAATTGATAGACTTTTCCAGTTTCTACTACACCACTGATTTCCGTTACCTGAAATATTATACTTTGCTGTATTCATTTTTATTAATAAATATATTAATTGTATTTTCTTTATTTATTCATTCATTCATTTAACTAAAATACAGTCAATGTGAATACAACAGGCTATTGCCCAAAACTGCTTTTCACAAAATTTTAACGTATGATCAGAATCTTAGGTTAGGTCGCTGTTTCACTTGAAATTTCACCTTGAAGCACAATAATTATTCACAATCACAAGTCTTTATGGTAATAAATCAATTCAATAATTATTATTAAATCGACCTGTTTTATTTATTTTTATGTTTGTACATCAATTATTCGAACTGTATTTAACCGATTTCGATATTTTTTTTTCAAATTAAAGGGCATCATTCATCGGTGGTCTCATCCAAGTTTTGCAAGGATTGTTATATTACAATGTAAACAATGGTAAATAAACTTGCTTACAATGATCATCACTAATTCATTGCAATAGAAAAATATGGATTGAATTGGCACCAACCAGCAGAAGGACAAAAACCTTGTACGATGGTGGGAGTACTTCAGTTCAGTGAAGATGAATTATTTTGTTTCACAACTGTTTCAAAACCATTCAGCACTATTAATAATTACTCTAGATTACTGATATCAAAAAAGTAAAGTCTCTTCAACCATGACCTTTGTTCCACATTCAGACAATACTTCCCATTATTCACAACATACAGAAATTTGGAAGGCATCAGATTCATCAACTTCCTACTTTTATATCTTATTTGTTTTCGTACAGTCTCACCAAATCAGAATATTCAATTTTGCACTGTTTTATAGAGTTATTTCGTAGCCCATACACATTATTTGCCACCTGAAAGTTGAAACTATCATTGCTTCTGGCTATGTACCTGAATAGACTTTTTATATATAATTGTCTCGCAGTCAACACATTGAGAACTTTCTCCCGTTTGGAAGTTGGTTAAAAATATTTCTGTGATTAGTGCTATTGATTTGTGTAAAACTGCTACTTGCGAAGTCTCATTGACAACACTGCAATTCTAGTCAGTCTAATTTCAACTGTTAGTTTCGTTGATAAAACATTTCTAAATTACTAATCAATTAAAAGTTAAAAAAAACTTCAGCTAGAACATGAAACATTTCTACAGCCTTCGATAATTTGATTCACCTGTGGCTCATTTTGTTCTTGGAAAGCAAAAGTATTTTCTCCCATTTGTACCCATTTGTTTCACCCATAAGTTATTCATACCGAGACGTTATTATAACGTATGTTATCAACTCTTGACTTAAGCGTGGAAGAACACGAGCGGAATCTATTCTGTGCGCATGAGCAGAGAGCAAATAGCGTCTCATTGAGAAAATAAGAGCAAACAAAATTCCCTAAAGATTACCTACTAGGTGCCATCATAATGTCATAAAAAGAAATGAGTTAATCAGTAGAACGATACTTTTAAAACATGCCTGTTGGAATTGTTTGATATAAATTGAGTGCCAATAAAGAAAGTTTGAGAACAGTATTGAGCACATAATTTCATTAATAATAATAATAGTGGGTAATAGACTTTTTCAGGGACAATGAACAAACACAGACGAAACTGAATGTGGGCGGAAAGCAAACATGTGTGATGCAGACACTAAGGATTAATCACATGAGACTAACTACATTTCATGCAAAATAATTCTTTGTAACAGAACTCACCCTATAAACTGGTTTGCCGTTGTGATTCCCAATTCCTACTCTTACAAAACAGCCCTGGACAACGCGATCAAAGAAAGGCAAATGAACAAATCTGCAAAAAAAGTGGATAAAAATTAGATGTTATGAAGGTTAATATCAAAGTTATGTTACATGACTTGGAAAAACTGAAATTATGACCCCAAAGCAGAAGAACGGGTGGAAATAGACATTGTCCTAGAACGATAATATTGCTGCAGAGAGCAAAATTCAAGGAAAATCAGTAAACTACACAAACATATTAAAAATGATTTCGGAGGGAGATAATGAGTTGGATTAGAGAAGAAAAAAATTAATTATGCACTTTCTAGCAAATTTGTTGGGCAATTATTTTCCATTTCATTATTTATGTAATACTGGAGCAAATTTCTTATTCTCTCCCATTTTTAAATAATTAAATTTCGTACAAAATCGACTTTTCAAGGTTCAATAGAAAAGCGTGTATGCATACAAGGAATTGCTGCATTTCTGTAAGCATCTGTGGTCATATGACACATGTGAACAAATATAAATTTATAAATTAAATTAATCTACATTTATACAAATCTCATCCTCTGTAAATCAGTATATTTTGTACTAGAATTTTGTATTTTGATTCAATAAACCACAGGATTCTACATACCTTTCCATTTTATGACGAGATAATCTTATTTTATTCAAATCGTCTTTTGTACTAATGAACTGAACTTTCTTTACTTTCGAGCTAGCAATAGACCTGTAAAATAATAACATATTAGGCACAAGAAACTTCTGATTAGAATCGTATATACATTATTATAATACATACATGGTTTTGTGCATTGAGCACACATGGAGCAAACATTTTTCATAAATCTTCATAGTGTCAACTATACGGGCACTGTACACCCATTGCAAAATGAAAAGAACGTCGACCTGGTAATTTATTTGAATTTGAACAAGTTTCAATAGCTTCATTATTATGACTTTCGCCACTAAAGCTTTGCCAAATGCAGACTGCAGCAGCATAACTTCCATTTATTAAAATTGATAGCAAATTCATAGTGATTGATAGGAAACTCTCTTGGAAACCTCAAGTCGATTATCTATAAAAGAAATTAAACTCAGCAGTGTTTGTGCTCAGATGTGTGAGAGCTATATTGACTCTCCATAACTGTTTCATTCACTTATAACATATAATGAGTACCTTTTTGGGGAAATTCTACCGATATGATTCACATTTTCAGGTTGCAGAAATGGGCTATACGAGTGATGGTAGGGGAGTCAATACGAACAAGTTGTCGCTCATAATTTAAACAGTTGCAGATTCTCCCTCTGCCTAGCCTTTTCATATTTGAAAGTATTCGCCTTATTAAAAAAAACGAAAATAACTTAAAGGATCTATGATTCATACATACGAAACAAGGCAAAGAGACCAAATAAGAGATCACAGCCATAGAAAAACACTTTACGCTAAGGGCTTTAGCTTAGGAATTCATCTTTTTAATATCTTACCTGCCCGTATCAGAACACTTCCAATTAGTAAATTTAAGAATGAGTTGAAAAAAGAATTAAAATAATTTTGTTTTTACTCTATTCCGGAGTATATTAGTAACTATGCCAATACAAATCCTACATGACGATTTTAGAATTATAATGATTTTAATTTACATTGCATATAATTTTTTTATCTCATATGATAGCAGGACTTCTTTTAGTAGAACATAATATCTTTGATAAATCCAGACACCCCTTCTATAGGAGGTCAGTGGACGCTGCCATATCTATCTATTAAAACCGAAATGGAACTCATGAAATGAATCAGAAATGAATCTTTTTTTTAGTCGAATGATGCCCCCTTGAGTCTCGAAACATGTACGTGGGTAATTTTAAACCTACAGCTTTTTGTGGGTTACGAACCACCGGGAAAAAATTTACAGCAGAAAACTTCCATGTACCTAAAATTAAAAGTAATGAGGTGAAAATACCCAAGGTGAGATTCGAACTCGAGAAGTTAGGAGTGGCAGCCCAACAGAGACAAACACACCAACTGATGGCGCGGAAATGGATGATGATCCAAAATCGATCTATAAGTAAAGCCCATATAATAAATATACCATCGTCCGTACAACGAATTTGGAGCTATGACTCTCCCATCAGCGGGTATGTTAACAAAGCTTGCCGGGATGAGATGTTGAAGAGTCCTAGGAGGTTGATATGAACGCGCAAATTCAAAATACAGTATCCCCCAAAATCTACTGAAATTAGTAAATTTGCAAACTCAATTGGCTTAATTAAATCGCCTCATCTTTAATTCGCCAATAACTGGAGCAATCCCAATTATTAAAATGAGGTGCTGTGTTTGTCTCGAGCCAAACAAGATTACAAGTTTATTTATTGAGACAAAATTACAATGCAATGCGAAGATGCAATAGGCTTAAAGCCCAAATCTGCTTTCTACTAGGCTACATTATCCAAAACTTTGAGGTTAGTTCACAAGAAAATGGGTTCTTTGAAAAATTTCTCTTAATTTTTTTTATTTTTACTTCAAGGCTATTATAATTGAAAACTTCAATGATAAAAAAAACACTAAACCCGGTTAAAAGGAGTTCATGATATTGCATTTTGATTGAAAAATTTTAGCTGAAAAATACCAATTACGTTCTTATCGAAATGTGTTTAATAGAACTGTTCAAATTCAATCACGACTTATTCAAAGTTTTATCAAGTTATAAAGTTGAATAAATTGGTAACAGTGGTGAATACCTGCTGTCATCATCAGACGAGGAAGAACTCCTAGAAGAGCTGGAGCTGCTTCGAGCCCTAGCTTTGCTCTTGGTTGATTTGCCGCCATCGCTGTCCGAACCACTGCCGCTGTCATCACTGTATATGTCCGACGCTTTCAGTTTCGTACTGCGACCGCCTCCACCACCACTGTCACCATCTTCTCCTTCATCTTCGCCATCTCCATCCTGTTTAGCGCTCTCCTCTTCTCTTCGCTTCTCCTGTTCAATCTTCTGCTGTTTCTCTTTCTCCTCTATTCATGCACAAAATTCCAACAACTTAAAAAAATAAAATTTAAACAAAGCACTGAGAATGATAATGTACAAAATTGAATAGTAGCTTACTTGTACATTAAAGAACTGTAATAGTATATTAATTTACAAGTGCGGGAAATGGTGTTTACCACACGAGTATGATAAGTTAACGCACGAGACGAAGTCGAGTGCGGTATTATCATACGAGTACGGTAAGCATCTTCCCGGACGAGTTACGAACGATATTTTTCATACTAGTCTAAAATAAAAAAAGATAAACTTTGAGCAAGTACAACAAGCATCATCAAATATAAACTCAAAATCCATCATAACAGTAAAATACTAAAATTCTTCTGAGATCAGCTGTTTTTCCAAATTCTGAATCAGCTGGAATACGGTAATATTCCTAACCGCACTGAAAAAGGATGCAGTGATGAAAACCAGCTGTTCTTTCTGTAAACAGACGTTTACCGGCTTGATTCAATGCTCGGTAATGTAATGAATATGTACGAGTATGACGAAAATTGATTTTTTTCAAAGTACTGATCAACCTACTAAGTAAAAAGTTGAATGTTCAAGTGAGAATAATAATGTATATAGGCCTACTGCCGAACTGCACTTCTGAAAATAATTCAATACTATACTAATTACAATTACAATAGAAAAATGTTTGAAGTTTTCTCACCAAACCTGGCCACACATTGAAACAAGCTGGAAGCGACGAGGCGATGCAAGACTCTTGACTTTTCGACACACACACACACACACACACACACACACTGCAACAGGCGGGGCAAGGCAAAACACGTGACTCTTGATTACTATGTTTTTGTATTCCAGAGGGCTGAGTTGGGCCGCTTTTATACAACGCGTCGAATGAGATAGACGACGCCCGAACAACGGACGTCGGGCGCACACCCAACAAGCGTCGCTTAAACCCATTATTTGGCACCATGTGATGCTGGAAAGATGTGAGAAAATTTTTCCCACGTAAGCCAATGCACTGACGTTCTTCGCGTTGCAAAGAAGCAGCCTTTTACAACACATCGAACGAAGGTCTTCGGGCGCGACCCCAGCGATTATTTGGCAATACGTGACGCTGGAAAGAAACAAGCAACATTTTCCTGCGCGACGACCATCGTTAGACGCATTGTGTAAAAGCAGCCTTAGATTTACTTCATCTTTTTATATCATTTTATTTTAAACCATATCATGGAGAAGCTATATCTATAGTTTGGTCACTGCCATATGAATCAGGAGGAAGTGGTTAATTTGATTTCGAACTATACATTAAAGAAACTTCATCACCTACAAACTTAACTTTAAAAATTCCTACAAAGTACATTTTAGTGAGTGCCTCACATGACAACGCGTAAGTTTGAGGCTTGGCACCTTTTTGACTTTTGAAAAAACATAATTTGAGGTGCTCTGTTATTTTTGCCTTCTTGTGCTTTGTCATGTGCAGTGTTTGGCACCTCTATACTCTATACGATGTTATTTCTGACACTCAAGTCACCTTTTGTCGCCTCGCCTTGCCTCATCATGTCACGCCTACTTCAGTGTGTGGCCAGCCTAACTATTCAATAAACTCGATTTCTTGGTTTTAAACCATACAATATAAATTGTACGGTCTCTGGATAAAGGAAATAAGTCAAACTCTCGGGTAATTCAAAAACCATTTTTCTCTCTTCTCAGAATGAAGCCCACATAACTGGATGTTGATTGATGAGTTGGACCTCAGTCACTGTTCTAAGACAATATTAACGATTTTGTCTGTGTTATTTTGGGGAGATCAATCATTTTTCACTGTATGTTATCACATACGTCACCCCATCATTAAATTAGTTTTACCAATGAAAAATGTTGTACCCTCTATGTAACTTTCTACTCGAGACCGTACAAATGGAATTCATATTACTTGACAAGAAATGTCTCTTTTCATTGGTATTTCTTAATAAGCTTGATTGAAGAATTCGTGTGGATCGTGGAATGATCTTAGTAGATGAATCATTTCGACTTTGCTTTATCTATAAACTGAATTAAAAAAATCCTACTAAGTAAATTGTAGTGTATTCCTCAATTAGCAAGAATGCATGGACTTTGTTGATGGACAACTCAATCAGATAGTAGATAAGTAAAATACAATAAGTATAATCTGTTCCTACAAGCTTTATAAACTCTCCAAGGAATCTTAGTAACAAGATGAGCATGCTTATTTCATTGCATCACAACAAATACATCGAGGGAATCTGTTATTGAGAATCATGCAGAACCAACAGAAAAGTGCCAGTTAGGTTCAGGTTTTTGTTCAATATTGATTCAGAAAGTCCATCCTTATTTCCACAATTCATAAAATAAAAGTAAATTTGAATGATTGAGCAAGTTTATGGAATTTATAATGAATGTTTTTCAATATATAAATAACTTTCAACTATTGTTTACATAGCTCCAATCATAATTTGACCAGGATAGAACTTCATATATTGAATGTTATCTGTTGTTAGCTCAAACAGTTTCACCTTCAAACAGATGGCGCTGGCTTAACTCTAATATGGCTGAGTAAAGAGAGGGAGGGTTGGAATAATTTTGAAGGAAAGGAACAACTCCCGATAGAAAGGAGTTGAAAGAAGACCAGAAACAGGAAAATATTTGGATTCAGAAAATTTAGTTGATAGCATCAGGTTGAAAGAAAATGCTGTGATCAGTACAGCGAAAAGAGAACATCGAGACAATATCTAAAATAGGCAAAAAAGTACAACCGGAGGAAATATTGAAAATTTTCTCTGTACTAGCAATCGGATTATGCAAAATGAATAATTCGATATTTTATAATTTCGCTTATTAAATCATTATTAATCTCAATGGACATATTTAAAGAATTTAAACAGCTCATGGAGATTAATAATGGTGAAATAGCTGAAACTACAGTCATCAGTTAGAAGGTATAGTCTAAATCAACAGTCATAAACTAATGAGGTTGACGAAATGTCTAGTCGAATGATTTATGAACAAGTCAATAAGTAAGTCAATTATTCAAATTTTGTAAACATAAAATAATTTAATTCGCAAAAGCTACTAACTCACCTCTTTCCCGTCGTTCCTCTCGTCGTGCTTTCAACAGGTTCATAGCCTGAGCTTTCTTGTCCATTTTCCCTCTATTCTCTTCCACAGTTTTCTTTCTTTCTTTACTACGTTCTTTAGGATCTAACCTTTCTTCCCTCTTTTTAACGGTTCCTTTCTTTTTCTTCATTTCTTGCTTCTTAGCAAGCCTGAGCTTTTTCTCGATTTCAAACCTGGAAAGTGATTGAAGGTCAATCATTATTCTGGAGTAGATGATACTACATGATATTGTATAAAGCCAGGAGTGATTGTAAAGAAAATACTAGAGTGGGAAGCTGAACACAGAATATTATATTCTGAATTCCAGAAGTAAAGGCTTAAAAATATGCATTCTATGTCTAAGAGTCTATATTTTTAATACTTTTACATATCTGAAACTTTATATTCTTGAGCTAAATCAATTTAATTTTATAATCGATCCATTGTAACGACCCATTATTGTACCATTTTTAGCTGCAATAATTTTTTTTTTCATAGCGACTTTGACAGCATGTATTAAAATAAGCATCAATAAATAAATTATGACTAGGCTACAATCAAATCTGAAATCTTTGCCAAGACTAGTACAGTAGCTCAAAAAATCGAGGTAGCAGTGCATACGTTGTCAGAACAGGCTCTGCGAATTTTGAAGCATAGAATATTAATTCGAACAGATAAGTAGTATTTTTGTTCATTATTATTAGTATTTATAATATCTTAATAATTTACATCATTAACTTGTCTAATATAAGTTAAAGTATTTAAATAAAAAGACAAATTCTATTTTCGATGTTAGGTGTACCGATATTGATAAATTTTCTTGTAATTAAATAGTCTCAAGTTGACAATTGTAATAAATTAAGTAATATTTCATTAAACATTTAACTAAAATCAATTGAAAACAATTTTTAGCTAGGAAAATGAGTCCAAACAAGGCATCTAAATCTAATTGTTTAACTAAAACTCAGGTAGCTACGCGATCTCAGCAATTATTAACAAAAAAGTCTCCAACAGCTCTTAAAGCTACTGTAGATGTAGAAGAAAAGGTTGCTAAACTATTGAGTGATCACACCAAATTGAAAACAAAATTAGAAACATCACTAAAAAATTCTGAGGAAGAACGAATAGGGTTGGTGGGGATCACATAAAATCTCTGGAAGTTATTGTAAAATTGCAGCAGGAAGACCATAAAACTGAAATACTAAATCTCACGAGTCAATGTAGGTCTATGTCAGAGGAAATCGAAATATTAAAATCAAAAATAAACTTGGCTAATGTAAGATCTGAACCTCTGATCAATACAAAAAAAGTAGAACCTAAATCAAATGGGGAAAAAATTAATAGAAATGGTCAAACAAAAACGTATAGTCAGGTTTTGCAAACAGCAACCAAAACTAAAGTAAGGGCAAATAACGATAGGAAAGATAGAGTACTGCTCTTGACATCCAGTCATGGACGAGACTGTAGTGACCTACTAAATAAAAGATTAAAAAATAAGTATGAAGTTCAGAGCTTTTTCAAACCAAGTGCCCCTATAAACGCTATCGTAGAGTCAGCACAGGAACAAACTAAAGATTTTGGAAAAAACGATTTTCTAATAGTACTGGGTGGCTCAAACAATATAAATGAACCTAATCTAAAACATCTTCCTGAAATAAATGAAAAAATTAAAGAGATTGTGCCACTCAGCCAAAAAACTAATGTAATAATAAGTACAATTCCGTATAGGTTTGATAGGCCAGAGCTAAATGAAGCCATTAAGTCAACAAATAAATCAATTCATAATACAATCAACAGCCTAAAAAATAAGAATTCTAAGCAGTTGGCGATTTGCTTTCTAAATGAAAGGCTGAAAAAACAAAACTTCACTAATCATGGTCTACATCTAAATCAATCTGGAAAAGTAATATTTTGTAATAGGCTGGCAGAACTGATTGAAAGTCGTTTGCAATCTACTGTCAATAATTCTCCTAAACAATCATCTAACGAACCTTTTTTGGTAAAGTGGCTCAAAACCGGGAAGGGAAACTAGTTTCAGATGATAAATTCATATCTTCAATTGTATTAAAAGACGTTAATCGATCAAAAAATCAGGATAGCATTAGTGGAAGGAACTCTTGTAGCAATCTGATAGGCTCTCAAGATTCTAAGAGATTAAGTAAATCTACTTCAATATGCAAAATCAACGATAAAGTATTAAGGGATGATAGGGAAGTACCGGTACTCACTGTAACCATCAGAATATTCAATACATTCGTAACAAAATAGATAGAATCGAAGTATTTTTTAAAGAAGAGGCTCCTGATATAGCTATTTTCACAGAGCATGGTTTAAAAGAAGATGAATTGTCACAACTTAATATTCCAAACTATTCATTGAAAACGTCGTATTGCAGGACATCTCATCGAAGTGGGGGAGTAGCTATCTTCACTAAAAATGCTAAGAATATGCAAACATTTAATTTAGAATATGTAGAGAAATTTGCTGTGGAAATGGATTTAGAAGTTACTGGTTTGAGAGTAAAAATCGACAATAATTTCGAAGTAGCGGTGTTAGGTATTTACAGGTCACCAAATGGGGAATGGAACAATTTTTGTGAACTATTCAATAGGCTTTTAGAGATTACTACTACTGTACTCGTTTTACAAACGTTATTGTAGCGGGAGATTTCAATACAGACTTTGCAACACAGAATAAATGACAGAAGATTTAACGGATATTATATACATGAATAACTTGGAAATAAAAGTTCATGAATATACCAGAGTCACAAGAACATCACAAACAATAATTGATAACATCCTTACTAATATAGATTACTCTAAAACAAGATTAGGCGGCTCGGAACTATCTGATCATGACTATCAAATCTTAGAGGTGGGGTTGCAAGGTCATAAATCAATTGAAAAGAGTAGAGTAATGAATGAAATTCAACAATGTGAACAGGGGAATATCGATTGTTTGAAGCAGAATCTGCTACAAGAAAACTGGAGTAGGGTTTACAATAGCAATAGTTTAAATGACAAATATGATAGTTTCATTAATATTTTAAGGTTTCATATTACTATGAGTTGTCCAGTTAAAAAAGTCCCTGTAAAGAACAAATTAGACAAGATTGAAGAGTGGATAACTGATGATATCCTTGCAGAAAGAAATAGGGTTAAAGATGCATATGATGAATTCAAACTATCTAGAAATGTGTTAAGTGAAGATAATTACAAAGCTCTAAAGAAAAATTATACAAGAGAAGTGAAAAGAGCGAAATGTAAGAAAACAGCTGAAATTTTGAATAATAGTGTGTACTTTAACACAGCAGTGTGGGATGTAATAAACAAAAATAGGCAAGTAGCTCATGTAGATGCTTATACTAGTGTCCCCAGAATAATTAACGAAAATAACAAATATATTGACGATAGTGTAGACATTTGTAATTTCTTTAACAGATATTATCAACTGGTTGCTAAGGATCTTAAAAAATCTCTTAATACAGGTATTAGTGATGCAAACATGAGGAATACTGAGGGGATTCAGAACGAATTAAAATTCCACCCAGTATGCCAAGACGAGTGTCAAATATCATTGATAGTTTAAATAATAAAAAAACTGTAGGAATGGATGGGGTATCCAGTAAAATTCTGAAAGAATGTAAAGATCAATTGTTAGACCCTTTGATTCATCTGATCAATCATTCATTAGAACAAGGTGTTTTTCCAGATAACTTAAAAGAGGGGAAGATCTTGCCAATCTTCAAAAGTGGTGATAGAGAAAAGGTAGAAAACTATAGGCCCATTAGTATTTTAAATGTAATAAGTAAAATTTTTGAAAGAGTAGTTCTAAATAGGTTACTTCTGCACCTTCAAGAAGCTAACTTTATCTGTGATGAACAGCATGGCTTCCAGAAAGGGAGATCAACAAAAACAGCCATAGTTTCTCTAGTTGAAAAACTAATAGATATAATAGATTCAGGTGATAAAGCTACTGCAATCTTCTTAGATCTGTCAAAGGCATTTGATTGTGTTAATCATAGAACTTTATTGGAAATACTGCAAAATGTAGGTGTAAATGGGGTTGAACTGAAATGGTTTGAATCATATCTTATTGGGAGAAAACAATGTGTAGAACTAACTACAGTAGTTGGTAATAGTATAGTAAAGAATAAATCTAATAAATTAGAGGTGCAAGCTGGAGTGCCTCAGGGGTCAATACTAGGTCCATTGCTTTTTTTGTTATATGTCAACCGTTTACCTAAAGAATTAATTAGTGGTAGAGCCCTCTTATTTGCTGATGATACATCACTCATTTTCAGCAATTCCACTCTAGATAATTTAGAAATAAGTGCCCATATAGGTGTGCAGTCCATTGTCCAATTTTTAAATCAGTTGAAATTAACTATAAATAGTAAAAAATGCCAATACCTTCAATTCAAAAACAAACATAATTTAAATGAAGATAGGGCTATAAACGTGTTTGTAAACGATAATCAATTAGACCAGGAAGAAAAAATTGCATTTCTAGGAGTTACGTTGGATAGACGATTGACCTGGACTCCATACATTGAGAAAATATGTAGTAAAATTTCATCTGGGGTATTTGTCCTGCGACAGCTCGCTAGATTGAATGACAAAAATTTATTTTTTACAGCTCCCATGGGCTCTTACTGTCACATATTAGGTATGCTATCTTAGTATGGGGTAATTCATCAAAACAAAATCTTGATAGGGTGTTTAAGATCCAAAAGAAAGCGGTTAGGTGTATAGAAAGAGTAAATAGATTAGATTCATGTAGGCCGTTGTTCAAGAGACTTGGTCTCCTAACTGTACCCTGCTTATATGTGTATGAAGCTACTTTATATGTAAAAACGAATGATATTAACCAGAATCTTGATGTTCATGATTATAATACAAGAAGCCGAGGAGATTATCACTTGGTGAGTCACAATAGTAGCTTATTCAAACAAAAACCTAGTTATATTGGTAGGAAATTCTACAAAAAGCTACCGCAGTTTTTGAAGTCTTGAAAATATAGAAATATTTAAAAAAAAATTGAAGAAATATTTAGTTGATAAAGCTTTTTATAGTGTACAAGAGTTCCTTTCACATCAAAATTAAGCCTCACCTCAACTAATGGAAGTAATTATGGTATCTAGTGTATAATATTGTTGATCTGACTTGTCTTATACTCCTTAACTGGAGTCTCCAAGACGTAATCTACAAAAAAAAAAAAAAAAAAAAAAAAAAATTCTACATAAAAACTAGGTAGTGTATAATATTTTACATTAAAACAGCTATAGTTTTAGTAGCCACGCCCTTATGAGCCTCAATCTAAAATTAAAATACACAGCAGCTTATATTATCTACATGGTTTACTCGGCTAATAGAATAGGGCCCTCTAAAATGCACATCTACTTTACGTTGGAGCACTGTAATTGGCAGATGGCTGAGATTTGATTAAAACAAACAAATATGTATCAATTGAGAACAACAATGATAAACAAGTAGAGCAGATAACCAAGATTGAACAATTTAAAAATATGTAGAGCAACCAAATAACTGTCAAAAAAGAAACAATATTATAAATTAAAAGCAATTTATTGTGAAAATATCGAGTCTTTTACATTATGTATGACTATAAAATATCACCAATACGTAAATGAGAAAGAATACGAATTTTACCTTGTTTTCATTACTTCTCGTTGTTCTATCCTTTTAAATATTTCTTGTTCTCTTTCTTTTTCAGTCATCTGTGCCAGCCGTGCTTGATCTTCCTCATCGCCCATGAGGTTTTCATCGTAGCCGTCATTGAACTCCTCCTGACTGAGGTCAGAGGACGAATCCGAATCACCACTGTCATCAGAATCGGAAACTTCACCTACAAAATAGTAATTATGTAGAAAAAATAGAGACAGCTCAACATACATTCTAAAACAATAAAGAATAAATTGTCTTTCAAAGTGCCTATTAAAGCAGAATAAAATATTTTCAGATCATCAGTATTCTTTGTTAATTTCTCATTGTAGCCGAGATGTATTGTCACAGAACAGTGATATTTGTTTTCAGTACATTTCCATTTATACTTTTAATATTTTTGCTTTTATTTCTAAAAAAAAAATATATGATCCAGACTCGATCTTGAATTATTGGAGATTCTTGTATATTCATTTATGTATGATTTGAAACCATTACTACTCAAAATATTTGTGTACTCTTGAACACTGGGACTATTCATCTTTAGGTTTATATTTGTATCACCTGCTAAACAGACACACATGTCATCTGGCAATTTACTCATATAATCATCAAGACTCTCCAAGAAATCACCTATACAATATATGTGACCTATACAATCTCATCAACCTCAACTTGTTATTACTACTTAATTCAAGTTGGACACTTATTACATTTGCTTCGGAAAACTCACATGATTCTTCTATGAAATGAATACCATTTTCTATATAAATACTTATACCATTACATTTATTTAACCTAGATGTTTTACTTATTGAGTTTTAACCCTCTATATAAAAAATAAACGGTGTATTTTAACCCATCCATGTTTCAGTTGAAATTATAATATCGTATTTTTTAAAAAATCTATATAGACATACGAATTCATTAAAATTCCTTCTTAAACTCCTTATATTCATAACAAAAACATTAAAATAATTTACCTGCTAGTCTGTGAAATTCGGAAAATAATCAGAATAATATTCTATTACGCTAGTTTCACTAATTTCGCTTTCTAACAATGAATATAGTTCTTCTACTCCGTTCATATTTAAAGAACTGTTTTTCAACACATTTATATTATCACCGCACTAAGCTACCCCCACACTTGATCATGCTTGCATTACTAAGTTTCAAGTTTTCCAGTTCACATATGTTCATGATCCTAAGTGCTCTTGAGTTAACAGTCTTTCTATCATAGACTTTTCCATTGCGCACCCAGACAAAAGCTAAGTTGTTTGCCTTATTGTTAGCGAAGGCTTTTTAGTAAGTTTCAGATAGATTTTCATTGATATAAACTGGAGCACGAGGTAGTTTTTTATTGATGCGACCCGCTATGTAAAAAATAACGGTGTATTTTTATCCATCCATGTTTCAATAAATTATAATATTAACCCGTATGAAGTCCGCATTCTTTTTCATTCCTTTTTTTCGAATCCGATACAAATTTCTTGTAGTTCATTATCCAATCTTCTCTATCATTCCTTGAAAGAAACGATACAATGATTGGCTGGATTTTGTCTATATTTTGAGGAAGTGGGTGCCATAAAAATGTTTTCGTGATTGTTAACTTTTAAAAATAATTTTCAGTGTAGTTGTAACTGAGAAAGTGTTATAGTCTACTTGAAATTATTTAAAAAAATTCTTCAAGTTATTAATTTTTCAGTGTAGGTATACTCGGAAAAGGACCAAATTATAAAAAGACGAATCAAAAGCCATTTCACTTTTATGATTATAATTTATAAAAGTGAGCTATTATACAGAGTGGCGCACGATATGATCCAACTTTTATTTTTTCTCAATTCTTTAGGTTGGTAATTATTGATGTGCTTTATGTAGGCATACGAAATAGCACTTAATGGAAAGTAGTTTTTTTAACCGACTTCCAAAAACAACAAGGTTACTATATTCGACCTGTTTTTTTTTTATTTGTTTTTTTAATGTTTGTACATCAATCATTCGAACAATATTGAACCGATTTTTCAATGACCGAATGATTCCTTCAACCAAACATCCAAGATGACGGACAAACTAAGACTATCTGTTGATCAGCTACTAAAAATTGTGATGCTTCTAATAAATAAGGTTTGGTGAGGAGCTCAAGACGAGACAAGCTTAAGCGGTCAAGAAAAGCTATAGAATTATTTCACAATTCTTGGCGATCTGTCCAGCAAACAACTTTGCATCCGTACAAAATCACAGTGTTACCCGAATTAACTATTGACTAAAAACATTAACAAATGGGCATCCTTTGTTGGCCATCTTGGAACAAATGTTTGAAGGAAGGAATTATTCGGCCACTAGGAAACTAATTTTCATGAACTGCTTTCACGTCTGCCAAAATAAAACAGATCAGTAATTACCAGGCTAAATAATCAATAACAAAGTAAATGTGGGATCATATTGTGCGCCACCCTATAATTATCTCAAATATAAAACTCTAATTTTTATATAAGATTGTAAAATTGTAATTACTTCATCAATTCTTTTACCAATTCCTAAGTCTGACTAATTGTATAGTTAGATTTTTAGTTGCAACAATTTATTTATAAGTTATATTGATCATACTCACATACTAAAACGTTTCATAAAGTTCGGTATTCACTTTAAATCAAATACACATGTACTCAAATATTTAAAGAAAGTAAATTATTCACTTTAAACAAAACGTCGCCTATAATGATTTGTTGCAAATTTTTGAAGCGCTGCTAAGTCGCCTAATGTGAAAGCGCACAGAGAAGACTACATGGACAATGCCCAAATTAGTGCAATGACAAACAAATATAACATTTTTGCAAATATAAAACTGCAACTCAAAGCTGCGTTAAAATAACCGCGACAGCGAAAGCCTGGTTTGGTATTCAGTTATTGAGTTAGTAATATCTGAGAAGGCAGTATTTAGATGAAAAATTCAAGTATTATTTTAGTTTGCTCACAAGAGTTTGAGACCTGTGCGTGGGTAATGAGGTGAATGATGTCAAAGAATATGCCAGGCTGAACAAGGGGAATCGAGCATGTTACAACAGGAGTAGCAGTCAGTCAAGAGTTTTATCATAGATAGGCTAATGCAAATATATCAGAAATAACGATTTTCAACCAGCGCATAAATTACTAATGGTAACAAACCGAAAAGATAAATATAAAAAATATCTCTCTTCTTGAATTCCTGGAACGTAGAATCAACAGTTGGAATCAATCAATTTTTTTTATTCAATAAAATACATCACGGGTCCCACTAAACCGTCAGGTTTTTCAGTAGGTGCCCATACAAAATAATTATTGGTACAACAAAAACATAAATGTTTCAATAATTACATAAAAAAAAGAATTAACTTATAAAAATAAGAAATTGTACAGTATAGAAAGTAATAAAGTATTACAGTAAAAAACAGAGTAACAAGAAAACTAGAAAGTTATAAGCAGGAAAAAATAGAATAAAAGACAAGTAAAAATAATAGCAAAATAAAATAAAAACAAGAAAATAAAGAAAAAGGGATCTTACACAATTTAGTATTATAATGGTCGCTCTGGCTGGCGGCAGTGATAAATCAGAAAATTGTTTATAATTTTACCAGAAAAAAATTGAAACAGATACGTACATAGCAAATATTTTTTTACCATTATTTAATACTTCAGTTTATAATCACATTATTGTTGATTATATAGAACATAACATCACTCTTTGAATATTCACGTATGTTGATTGGAAGCATGTTGAATAACCTAGAGAGTACATAGAAAAGAGATCTCTTCCCGTTTACATTACTGAATCTAGGAACCAGATAAGTGTTTGGCGATCTTAAATTGTACTGTGGTGGAGGCGCCAGGGACCTATATTGAAAATTATCCTTGAAAAATATTATAATTTTTTTAGATATAGAAATTCTTAGGAAATAATGTTGTATAAAAAATTTGCAAATTGTTAGGGTTATTCAAATTGGAATTAAGAGCAGGCATTCTTGTCATAATACATTTCAATGTTCTTATTTGTATTCGCTCTACTCTGTGCAAGAGATAATTATCTGCACAACCCCTTGACTCAATGCCATATCTGATAATAGATTCTACAAGGGACTTATAAATGAGATATAGACAGTCAGCTGGTATATTTTTATGAATATAAAAAACTTTTGCACTTAGTGCTTGTAGTCTCCTACAAACATAATCAATGTGAGAGTGCCATCTCAAGCTGCAATCAATCATAACTCCCAGGTAACGAGTCTCCTTCACTAAATTTAAAGATGGACAACAACACGTTTGAGTTGAGTCTGCAAAAAGGCAATGACAATCATGACTGAATATTTTTGGAATTCCGTTACATTTTAAATATGGAGATTTGAAATGCATTAATACTGTTTATTTCCTGCTGATTACCAAATTTCTATCGTGAGACCATCTAAGGATTCTATTGTAATCTGATTGTAATAAATTGTTCTGCTTCGTTGAGATCCCTATGCCCAACTATTAAAGCCGTGTCATCAGCATACATAAAAACTTCTCCGTGTCTGATTACACTTGAAATAGGATTCACATAAATATTGTACAGGACAGGGCCTAAAATACTTCCCTGAGGGACACCAAGATCGTCACTTTTATATAAATCACTGTAGTTATTTCCTAGTTTAACCAGAAAGTATCTGTCATTCAAACAACTTTAAATACATTACCTGTGATACCAATGTTGTGTGGTTCATATAATAATATTTTATGATTGAGGGTATCAGATGCTTTGGAATAGTCAATAAACACAGCCAAAACATGGAATCTGTGATTCAAAAAGGTATTAATTTTGTGTGTGAACTTTACTAGGAGTGCCTCTGCACATTTGCCTTTTTGAAAGCCATATTGAGCATTGGATAGAATATTATTTTGTGTTAGGTATTTATTCACATTAATTAATAAGTACCTTTCAAAAATTTTCTCAGGCACAGGTAGTTTAGCAATAGGTCTAAAGTTTTCTAGATTGTCGCGTGCACCAGACTTGAAAATTGGTCTAACAACAGAAATTTTCAATGAGTCAGGAAATATGCCTTTAGAAATTGATAAATTTATCATGCGGCAAAGAGGAGCACATATGTAATCTTTCAACAATTGCACATCTTCTACTCCAATACCATCTAAGCCTGAAGATTTATTCTGAAACATCAACAAAACTCTTTATACCTAATATAAAAGTATTACTGAGAAAACCCCTTATTATTTACATCCCATCATTTACATCATATTCAGGCTCTGCTTGATAATTACCTTCTTCTGGTTCCGAGTCATCGTTTTTATCATCATCCTTATCACTTTCTGATTCAGACGATTTTGTAACTGTCCTTTTAACAACAGGCTTTGCTTTTTTCTTCTTTTTAACAGAAGCTTTGCTGCCTCTTGCGTCCCAATCATCATCTGAACCCGAAGATGTTTCTGAATCAGAATATGCCTTACTTAAATTAGATGGCTTTTTTGATGGTTGCTCAGGAGAGTCGTCAGCTTGCTTCACTTTCTTCTTCTTTGCAAGTGATAGTAATTCCTTAAAACAGACAATACTTTATAAATACTTATTAGAAAAGGCTTCAAATAAAATATTCTTTATTCCTCTTTACATAAAAAATATTACAATCTGTCCCTTCATTATTTACATTAGAAAGAATTGTTTACAAATAGATTGAACATACTATGTTATACAAAATAAATTAACAGACTTTTCAGAAAAGGTAATTAGTTCCCACATGGCCGAAGGTCTGTAAGCAAGGACGAGTTCATGATCCAGGTAGGTCTACCTAGTTAACAGAACAGTCTGGCAACACATCTGAATATGAACCAAAAATGCATAACTTGAAGTACAGTAAATTAAATTAATAAATAAGATATGGAAAATGAATTGGATGTCGACAATATATTTTGAGAGTACGATATATCCAGGAAATGAAAAATAATGAAATAGAAATAATGATGATAATTAAATTGAAATTAACATAATTTATTGTCTTCGACCACTAGTTATGGCATATAAACACTTTGACATAGTATTCAAGGATTTCAATCAATAATAATCATTAGAAGACACCTAGAAACAATACGCATATGAATTTGTATGCATGCATAGTTGTAACACAAACCAAATGCTATTTTGTACTATTATAGGAATAACAGCTATCTGTACGTTGACAATATAACTTCTTCTCTGGCATCAGTTCCAAGAGTCAGTATAAGCGATGAACTTTTTTTAAATATATTAATAGTAGCTGAATCAAATGATTGCAAATTAGCGAAACCACAGCAGATATCCCTGTGAAGAATTTGAGCAATATAGGAAGGATTAAAGTTCAAAATATCTTTATTCGTGGGAAAATGTAATGACTATGTTTTGTGATAAACGGGTGTTATATGGTTGATTGACTGCAGTGAATGACAATAGTGTGATGTTGTCTGAACAAATGGGTTTGGAGGGTTTTTATAAAAATCTGTTGATTGTGAGAAGGGACACTTACTGGAAAAGGGTTTCAGTTACGTGGAGTCTAGATTTTTTGAAGCCCACCTTTATCCTATCCCTTTGTACCACCTCCAGGGGATGAAGAACGGCTTAGAAATTTAAATAAATTTAACCATCAAAATAATCATGAAAAATGGAAAGTTTACACCAAGCAGATGACTTTAAGAAGTGTTCTTGTCAGAATAGAATTATTGAACGCAAATTAGAATTTCTCTTACCATGTGAATGACTTGCAGTATCGAAACGTATTAATAAGCAATGTTCTGTTTAGGATCATGGTCTAATTATGTATGAATTTGGGTAATTGGAATTGAAATAAAGAGAAAATTTAGTCGTTTCCATGAGCAAAAGAAGTTTTTAGAGTATGTACGTATTATTTAAATCAATCTTTCCCCCAATACTTTAGAAGTACCTACCTAGGTCTCTTAGACTTATCGTAAATGTTTTTCTTAAATGAATAGTAATATAACTTAGTATTATAATAGTAGCATAACGTTTTGAGGCAATGGGTAAAAAACAAGAAAGCTAAGCTTTTCTTACTTTCTTCATTTATGTTAGCATTATGATATTTACTATTTAATACTACTCTAATGATAAATTTCAAATTCAGCGTTCCAACTAACCTAACTAACCTGAATAATTAATATATCACTGTGAAAGCTTCAATTGAAGGATGAATCATTTGTTCAGCAACATAACTCATAGGCTGATAGAAAATTCTCAATTAACGTATTGACAAAAAGGTAATTGATGAATTTGCAGTAATAACTTAATTGCGAGGTAACTGGAAAGTAAAATGAATTTATTCAACTTGAGTTTTAGTGAGTTAACCTTCTAATGTGAGCAAGATTATTCAATATTATTATTCAATGAAACTAACCTAAACGTTGTTTAAGTTTAGACTGTACCAATTTCTAAAGGATTTAGAGCACTCGAAAAACGAAAAAAGAATGAATACTATTAAATTAATACTATTTCTGTGAAACAAATATTCTTGATTTTCGGCGAGAATTGTAGATAACTTATTCATATTAACCTTCACATTCGAGATTGAAATTTGTGTTGACGCAATGAAGACAGTTTAAATAAGCCAAAAGTTCATAAGCTAAAATATTAGGTTTCCATGAATATCAAAATAGTATGATTGAATATTTTTATATTTTCAGTGATATAAAAAAATATGTACATACAAATGGGCAAGCGTACTTACTGAGTCGAGATCGGAGCCACTTCCATCACTTTCACTACTATCAGAATCTAAAAGCGCAGCACTTTTACGTTTCACCATGTTTATATCAACATACAATGATTAATTAAAACTTTTCAAATATCACAGTAAATTGCTAAAAATTTACTTTTCAAAATACACAATCGTGGTCTTTCTAATCCAACCCATACTTTGTTTGGATTCTATTCTGTTTCTGTGTCTGTCTTCTCACTTCTCATCTTGCATCTTCTGTCTTTATTTTCTTCTTTCTTTCTTTCCCATCTTGAGCTGGAGCAATGCCATCTATATAGATGGAAAGAAACTGTTAAATAGGAGGTACATAATTACCAAATCAAGTAAAAAAAGGGTTTGAAATTTAATTCTTTTGAATAAATCGATTACGAGCATATAACAAGATATAAGCATTTGATTTATCAAATGGAACATAAGAATGCTTTCGAACTCATGAGCTTCTAAAAATGAGTAATTGGCTAACATGCACCTACTATTGACCGGTAATTTCAAATCAAATACCATAAATTTGATTAATGATCAATGGCAAACATACAACTATAACTCGGACTGGGCCCAAGCATAGAAATCATTGCAACTTTATTATTTTTTGAAACTTGAAACATTGATTTCACATTAAATATTTGAACAAAAAACTATTCTTTATTAGTTAACTATAGCTGACCCAGAGAACTTTGTACCGCCTAAGTGCTTTCACATCTACACAAATATAATTAACTACATATCAGATACAGGAGTGGATCCAGCAGAATATATTTTTGGGGGGGGGGGGGGATTTAAATAGGGTTTAAAATTGTGAATTTGAGAGTATTTGAAAATAAAATTTAACCAACTTTTGGTTTTGGAAAATCCTCTTTTTTGAAGAACATTTAAAATACGGTACCGTACTTTTAAACTAAATACCGGTATTAGTTTTGGGTAGACAAATTTAATAAATTACTCACCTATCGCCTGCAATGATTTTATAATTATTATACTGTTAATATGAACTGATTCATGGTGAAATGCCTTTATAACGTCCTATACTGCCAAACAAAACAGATACTTAAACTAATTGATACACAGTGTCTCCAATAGTGTACAATAATGAATGTAGCAAAAACATGTCTAGCCCACATATTTCATGTTTATGTTAATAATAGAGAAAAACATTCAACAAACATTCAGCAATACAAAAGTAAGCAAAAGCGATACAGTAATAAGGTAGCAATAAATTTAGGCAATATAAAAGTAGCCCAAAGCAAGTATACAGTGAGACATAAGTCATACAAAAGCAAGACACTCCATTCTTGTATCCTGCCATTCCTGAAGTGAATAGTTATTGTGGTTTGGATTTCAACCACTCAATCCTGTATTGTAATTTTGAACATTCTAAAAATAACATTTCTAGCATTTAAAGGTAACCTATTAAATAGTTTACACTCATAAAATTAAAGGGTAAAAGAATGGCTTCGAGAATTGAATGGTATAGACAGTGGCGGCGCTAAGGATTTGGGGGCCCCCCCGCGAGAATTTTTGTGGGGCCCCTTTATACAGTATTTTTTTTTACACCTTTTTTACATTTCTACCTATCGTACACCTATATGAAAACCAACATATGGAGTATGGTTTTTTATTGAAAAAGTGTAGTGTAGTTTACGGCATCACATCATAGAATTTAAGCATTTTGTGTTCAATTTCATAATAATAGGAATTGTCTCTTCTTATGTATTTAATTTTTTTCAAATCATACCACCACCACCAATGAAAACTTTAAAAAATATGTAGAAGCAAACTCACCCGTTTTCCAAACACTACAAAGAGTGAACTGTAGAAGTGTTCTGGTAGTTAACAGTTCTCTCCACCTTCACAATTTTTCAACATGTTTATGATTTTTCTTCTATTGGTCATGAGTTCCTGAATATGTTACACAAATTTATCCTAAATAACTAAACTCATCTATCTAACATCTAACAAAGTTTATTCTTTCAGTTTGCCCAAGCATAATCTTCTCTTTTTTACAGCTAAGAACTTTTCAACTATTTCGTTTATATTAATATTTTTAGTTTCATCATGTTCAATGCTTAATAAAGCCAAGTCACTCAACCGAACTTGATTCATGGTATTCCTCAAATATGACTTGATCAATTTAAGTTTAGAAAAACTTCTCTCGGCTGTAGCTGTTGTGATGGGTAGAGTCAAATAAAGCTGCAATGCTGTAGTTAAGTCAGGAAGGCAACTCATAAGGCAGCTATTATCTTCAACCAGTAAATTCATCATTTCTAAAATACTTTTCTTTTTCACAATGTCTTTAGCCATCAGAGTTTTAAAAGATATTACTTGGTCAGGCAATTCAATAGAAAGAGCACCAGGATACACATTTACCAGAGCCTTACTTTTCTCCATTATAGTTTCATTTGTCAATTTAACTATATTCTGAGGCATCAGAAATGAAAACCTTTCATCAATGCAACGCAACCCTTCGAATCTATTATGTAACTGACCTATAACAGTATCTAGTGCTGCATTGAAAACTTTCACTTCAAATGATTTTAAAGGGTCGTCAATCATTTATATTAAAACTCTTCATTATTTTTCCTCCTTCGTTAAGGGCCCCTTCGGGGCCCCCATCGGCCGGGGGCCCCCCCGCGCCGCGGGGTCCGCGGGGCCCTTATCGCCGCCACTGGGTATAGAGGTGGAAGACATGCTTTGTTGAAAAACCGATGAGACTTATTATTTTGTTGTTTGTAAAAGGAATATGGCACCTTATTTATTCCTTCTTTGTGCCATTGAGGTATAAAGAGTTTGATGCTATTTTATATTTTCCAATCTCTGTATAATATCTAATGATAAAGTGAATATGTATATTTTTAGCGCTCACCATTCAGACTCTCGTTTTTCTTTCCTCAAATTTAAATTAAATTGTGTGCCTGCTTCAATTCAGGGTTAATTCAACCCTCAGAAGTAGCCTATTCCACAAATGTATATTTTATTTTATTTTGAATATTTTACATGCAGTGATTTTTTTATAATGACCATTATCCAGTGCCAGTTGATTGGCAGAGTATAATATTGTGTTTATGCATATCAAGTGCCCGTGATCAGCTTTTATGGTATGGTACATTCTTTGACAACACTCAGTGCTATTATTGGAATTATCAAATACCGAAGATTTATTATTAGCTGAAAGTTAATGATCTGTTTTTTCTTGTGATTGGTGCTTGTTGTAAAAGTAATTTGTGTAGATAAAGTGCGAGTGTTAATGTCAAGTGTTGCCAGCATTATTTTAGCAATAGAACCCATAACAATACAATGGTAATTCACATCTGTTTAATGTGTGATAGCTCATTCTACTTAGCTCATCAAGGCAGCTAAAATCCATAACTTATACCAAACATTAATATTATTTTCAACCAACTTCCAACGAGAAGGAGGTTCTCAATTTAACCTATTTTTTATGTTTGTACATCAACTACCTACTCAAATACTATTGAACCAATTTCAACAAATTTTTAAATGAAATAGCTTTATTCAGTGGTGGTCCCATCCAAGTTTCGCAAGGATCGGCCCAATACTTAGCCCAAACCCAAAATCAAGAAAAAAGGAGCATTCATCAATGTCTTAGGACCTGAGCTATTTTCACATGTAACCGGCAGTAGGATAACAACTGGTACCGTTTCATCATCATAAAATGTTTTTTTTTTTTTGTAGATAACGTCTTGGAGACTCCAGTTAAGGAGTATAAGACAAGTCAGATCAGCAATATTATACACTAGATACCATAATTACTTCAATTAGTTGAGATGAGGCTCAATTTTGATGTGAAAGGAACTCTTGTACACTATAAAAAGCTCCATCAACCAAATATTTCTTCAATTGTTTTTTAAATATTTCTATATTTTCAAGACTCTTCAAAAACTGCGGTAGCCTGTTGTAGAATTTCCTACCAATATAACTAGGTTTTTGTTTGAATAAGCTACTATTGTGACTCACCAAGTGATAATCTCCTCGGCTTCTTGTATTATAATCATGTACATCAAGATTTTGGTTAATATCATTCGTTTTTATATATAAAGTAGCTTCATACACATATAAGCAGGGTACAGTTAGGAGACCAAGTCTCTTGAACAACGGCCTACATGAATCTAATCTATTTACTCTTTCTATACACCTAACCGCTTTCTTTTGGATCTTAAACACCCTATCAAGATTTTGTTTTGATGAATTACCCCATACTAAGATAGCATACCTAATATGTGACAGTAAGAGCCCATGGTAAGCTGTAAAAAGTAACTTTTTGTCATTCAATCTAGCGAGCTGTCGCAGGACAAATACCCCAGATGAAATTTTACTACATATTTTCTCAATGTATGGAGTCCAGGTCAATTGTCTATCCAACATAACTCCTAGAAATGCAATTTTTTCTTCCTGGTCTAATTGATTATCGTTTACAAACACGTTTATAGCCCTATCTTCATTTAAATTATGTTTGTTTTTGAATTGAAGGTATTGGCATATTTTACTATTTATAGTTAATTTCAACTGATTTAAAAATTGGACAATGGACTGCACACCTATATGGGCACTTATTTCTAAATTATCTAGAATGGAATTGCTGAAAATGAGTGATGTATCATCAGCAAATAAGAGGGCTCTACCACTAATTAATTCTTTAGGTAAACGGTTGACATATATAACAAAAAAAGCAATGGACTTAGTATTGACCCCTGAGGCACTCCAGCTTGCACCTCTAATTTATTAGATTTATTCTTTACTATACTATTACCAACTACTGTAGTTAGTTCTACACATTGTTTTCTCCCAATAAGATATGATTCAAACCATTTCAGTTCAACCCCATTTACACCTACATTTTGCAGTATTTCCAATAAAGTTCTATGATTAACACAATCAAATGCCTTTGACAGATCTAAGAAGATTGCAGTAGCTTTATCACCTGAATCTATTATATCTATTAGTTTTTCAACTAGAGAAACTATGGCTGTTTTTGTTGATCTCCCTTTCTGGAAGCCATGCTGTTCATCACAGATAAAGTTAGCTTCTTGAAGGTGCAGAAGTAACCTATTTAGAACTACTCTTTCAAAAATTTTACTTATTAAATTTAAAATACTAATAGGCCTATAGTTTTCTACCTTTTCTCTATCACCACTTTTGAAGATTGGCAAGATCTTCCCCTCTTTTAAGTTATCTGGAAAAACACCTTGTTCTAATGAATGATTGATCAGATGAATCAAAGGGTCTAACAATTGATCTTTACATTCTTTCAGAATTTTACTGGATACCCCATCCATTCCTACAGTTTTTTTATTATTTAAACTATCAATGATATTTGACAACTCGTCTTGGCATACTGGGTGGAATTTTAATTCGTTCTGAATCCCCTCAGTATTCCTCATGTTTGCATCACTAATACCTGTATTGAGAGATTTTTGAAGATCCTTAGCAACCAGTTGATAATATCTGTTAAAGAAATTAAAAATGTCTACACTATCATCAATATATTTGTTATTTTCGTTAATTATTCTGGGGACACTAGTATAAGCTTCTACATGAGCTACTTGCCTATTTTTGTTTATTACATCCCACACTGCTGTGTTAAAGTACACACTATTATTCAAAATTTCAGCTGTTTTCTTACATTTCGCTCTTTTCACTTCTCTTGTATAATTTTTCTTTAGAGCTTTGTAATTATCTTCACTTAACACATTTCTAGATAGTTTGAATTCATCATATGCATCTTTAACCCTATTTCTTTCTGCAAGGATATCATCAGTTATCCACTCTTCAATCTTGTCTAATTTGTTCTTTACAGGGACTTTTTTAACTGGACAACTCATAGTAATATGAAACCTTAAAATATTAATGAAACCATCATATTTGTCATTTAAACTATTGCTATTGTAAACCCTACTCCAGTTTTCTTGTAGCAGATTCTGCTTCAAACAATCGATATTCCCCTGTTCACATTGTTGAATTTCTTTCATTACTCTACTCTTTTTAATTGATTTATGACCTTGCAACCCCACCTCTAAGATTTGATAGTCATGATCAGATAGTTCCGAGCCGCCTAATCTTGTTTTAGAGTAATCTATATTAGTAAGGATGTTATCAATTATTGTTTGTGATTTTCTTGTGACTCTGGTATGTTCATGAACTTTTATTTCCAAGTTATTCATGCATATAATATCCTTTAAATCTTCTGTCATTTTATTCTGTGTTGCAAAGTCTGTATTGAAATCTCCCGCTACAATAACGTTTGTAAAACGAGTAGTAGTAATCTCTAAAAGCCTATTGAATAGTTCACAAAAATTGCTCCATTCCCCATTTGGTGACCTGTAAATACCTAACACCGCTACTTCGAAATTATTGTCGATTTTTACTCTCAAACCAGTAACTTCTAAATCCATTTCCACAGCAAATTTCTCTACATATTCTAAATTAAATGTTTGCATATTCTTAGCATTTTTAGTGAAGATACCTAGGCCTACTCCCCCACTTCGATGGGGAATAATATGGAGCGCTTCACACCGATCTTTGAAATCATAATTATGATTCAAGGTTATTATGCCTGGTAAACGACACCGGTTACTCAAAGCCGGTTATGTGTGAAACAAGCCTGAAGTGTCCCGTTTTGACCAATCATGTAAACTATTATACAAATTGAAAGGTATCATCCAAGTCATTAAAGAGAAATACTAGCCCTTGGCAATCTGAAAAATATAATATTTATTTATTCATTTATTACAAGAAACACTATCAAATTCTCTGTTCAAATGAATATTGTGAATAAAGTTTACATAGTTTCAATCATGAGTTTATAGTAAAAAATGTTCTGAAGATCATTTATTTAAAAAAAATCTTTGATTTTTTAGTGCAAGTTTTTCTGAAAGGAACCAAATTGAAATGACGAATCAAAAATCATTTCACTTTAAATAAGTGAAACTGTTATTATAATTTTCCTAAATACAATATTGTATTTTCAATAAAGAGTTGTAGGATTCTATATACTTAGTTTATCAATTTTCCTTACATTCAGCACTCTCAGCTCTTGTCCCTTAGACACTAATTCTTGTAGGTGACAGTTTTTTACCATTTTCAAGCATTTTTTACATTAATTTCCACTTGAAAGTGTTTTTTAAGTTTTTATTGCATACTATAGCTGGCTCGACGCGCGTTGCTGCATTCTCATAAAAATTCTCTTTGATTCTATTATTCGCCACCTCCCGCTGAGGTTACATTTCAAATTAGGAAAGAAGTTACTCCTAGGGCTTTTCCAGCTGAACATAGAGGCTTCGTTGTTTTCTTAATCACCACCTCTGAATAAAGAAACATTTCAAATTTAAACCTCCTACGACTATAAGGGTAGAAGCTAGGTTTTTTATTTTATTATTCGCCACCTATCTATTGAGGTATCTATTGAGGTAGCAGTGGTACTGTGCATACGTTGTCAGAACAGGCTCTGCGAATTTTGAAGCATAGAATATTAATTCGAACGGATAAGTAGTATTTTTGTTCATTATTATTAGTATTTATAATATCTTAATAATTTACATCATTAACTTGTCTAATATAAGTTAAAGTATTTAAATAAAAAGTCAAACTCTATTTTCGAGGTTAGGTGTACCGATATTGATAAATTTTCTTGTAATTAAATAGTCTCAAAAGTTGACAATTGTAATAAATTAAGTAATATTTCATTAAACATTTAACTAAAATCAATTGAAAACAATTTTTAGCTAGGAAAATGAGTCCAAACAAGGCATCTAAATCTAATTGTTTAACTAAAACTCAGGTAGCTACGCGATCTCAGCAATTATTAACAAAAAAATCTCCAACAGCTTTTAAAGCTACTGTAGATGTAGAAGAAAAGGTTGCTAAACTATTGAGTGATCACACCAAATTGAAAACAAAATTAGAATCATCATTAAAAAATTCTGAGGAAGAACGAATAGGGTTAGTGGATCACATAAAATCTCTGGAAGTTATTGTGAAATTGCAGCAGGAAGACCATAAAACTGAAATACTAAATCTCACGAGTCAATGTAGGTCTATGTCAGAGGAAATCGAAATATCTTCTTCTTCTTCTTACACTCAGGGAATAGGCTTCTACCTGTTCCGACTCACAACAGCATCCCACACGTGTTTCATTATTTTCATTCATTCAAATTTTTTCTCTAAAACATCTATTTAAACTTCATTTTGTAGTACTATTGCCATCTTTTTCTAGGTCTACCAATATCTCTTTTTCCTATCGGGTGGTGGTTTAAAATTTTTAAAGGGAATCTTTCAGCTGGCATTCTCCTGACATGCTCTCTCCACTGGTCACGATAATATAAAACCCGTTCATTCAAATTGAAAGCGCCTAACTCTCTTCTTATATCATCGTTCCTTATGTGGTCTCGTCTATCACAGCCCTTTGTTCTGCGTAGGAATCTCATTTCGGCTGTCTGTACTCTACTCTCTAGTGATTTGGTAGTTATCCACGATTCACTTCCGTAGAGAAGTGCTGGGGCAGCCATCACTTTGTAAAATTTCATAATAGTTTCCTTCCTCGCTTTTTTACCTAGGGTTCTGCTGATACTACCGCATATAGATTGGAATTTTCCTATTTTCTTTTCGATATCTAAATCGTCTTTGAAACTGATATCGCATCCAAGATAACAGTATTGCGACACTTGCTCCAAAACTTGGTCATCAATCACAATCTTTGATCTGGTGGGATACTTGCCAGTAAATGCCATTATCTTTGTCTTACCTTGAGATATTTTGAAATTATATTCCTTACATATTTCATTCAGAATATGAACAGATCTTTGGAGACTATCTTCATTTTCCTGTATGATCCACAGGTCATCCGCGAACAATAGTGCGTTCAGGTAAACGTCTTGACTTATTTTTATCCCTAAACCTACTCTACATTTCCATTTTCTGAAAATGTGGTCAATATAAATATTAAATAAAGTGGGTGATAAACTGTACCCTTGTCTCACTCCTTGATTAACAGTAATCTCTCCAAGTCTATTATTACCTGTATTAATAACTATTCGCGTATCACAATATAAAGTTTTTACTACATTAATTAAGTGTAATGGATATCCTCTCTCCCACAGAATCTCCCAAAGTTGATTTCGATCAACTCTATCGAAAGCTTTCTCAAAGTCGATAAAAGCCATATGCGTTTCCAAATTGTATTCACGCCTTTTCTCAATAATTCTTTTAACTAATCGAAATATTAGAATCAAAAATAAACTTGGCTAATGTAAGATCTGAACCTCTGATCAATACAAAAAAAGTAGAACCTAAATCAAATGGGGAAAAAATAAATAGAAATGGTCAAACAAAAACGTATAGTCAGGTTTTGCAAACAGCAACCAAAACTAAAGTAAGGGCAAATAATGATAGAAAAGGTAGAGTACTGCTCTTGACATCCAGTCATGGACAAGACTGTAGTGACCTACTAAATAAAAGATTAAAAAATAAGTATGAAGTTCAGAGCTTTTTCAAACCAAGTGCCCCTATAAACGCAATCGTAGAGTCAGCACAGGAACAAACTAAAGATTTTGGAAAAAACGATTTTCTAATAGTACTGGGTGGCTCAAACAATATAAATGAACCTAATCTAAAACATCTTCCTGAAATAAATGAAAAAATTAAAGAGATTGTGCCACTCAGTCAAAAAACTAATGTAATAATATAAGTACAATTCCGTATAGGTTTGATAGGCCAGAGCTAAATGAAGCCATTAAGTCAACAAATAAATCAATTCATAATACAATCAACAGCCTAAAAAATAAGAATTCTAAGCAGTTGGGGATTTGTTTTCTAAATGAAAGGCTGAAAAAACAAAACTTCACTAATCATGGTCTACATCTAAATCAATCTGGCAAAGTAATATTTTGTAATAGGCTGGCAGAGCTGATTGAAAGTCGTTTGCAATCTATACTGTCAATAATTCTCCTAAACAATCATCTAACGAACCTTTTTTAGTAAAGTGGCTCAAAACCGGGAAGGGAAACTAGTTTCAGATGATAAATTCATATCTTCAAATGTATTAAAAGACGTTAATCGATCAAAAAATCAGGATAGCATTAGTGGAAGGAACTCTTGTAGCAATCTGATAGGCTCTCAAGATCCTAAGAGATTAAGTAAATCTACTTCAATATGCAAAAGCAACGATAAAGTAATAAGGGATGATAGGCAAGTACCGGTACTCACTGTGTTCCATCAGAATATTCGATACTTTCGTAACAAAATAGATAGAATCGAAGTATTTTTTAAAGAAGAGGCTCCTGATATAGCTATTTTCACAGAGCATGATTTAAAAGAAGATGAATTGTCACAACTTAATATTCCAAACTATTCATTGAAAACGTCGTATTGCAGGACATCTCATCGAAGTGGGGGAGTAGCTATCTTCACTAAAAATGCTAAGAATATGCAAACATTTAATTTAGAATATGTAGAGAAATTTGCTGTGGAAATGGATTTAGAAGTTACTGGTTTGAGAGTAAAAATCGACAATTATTTGGAAGTAGCGGTGTTAGGTATTTACAGGTCACCAAATGGGGAATGGAACAATTTTTGTGAACTATTCAATAGGCTTTTAGAGATTACTACTACTGTACTCGTTTTACAAACGTTATTGTAGCGGGAGATTTCAATACAGACTTTGCAACACAGAATAAATGACAGAAGATTTAACGGATATTATATACATGAATAACTTGGAAATAAAAGTTCATGAATATACCAGAGTCACAAGAACATCACAAACAATAATTGATAACATCCTTACTAATATAAATTACTCTAAAACAAGACTAGGCGGCTCGGAACTATCTGATCATGACTATCAAATCTTAGAGGTGGGGTTGCAAGGTTATAAATCAATTAAAAAGAGTAGAGTAATGAAAGAAATTCAACAATGTGAACAGGGGAATATCGATTGTTTGAAGCAGAATCTGCTACAAGAAAACTGGAGTAGGGTTTACAAAAGCAATAGTTTGAATAACAAATATGATAGTTTCATTAATATTTTAAGGTTTCATATTACTATGAGTTGTCCAGTTATAAAAGTCCCTGTAAAAAACAAATTAGACAAAATTGAAGAGTGGATAACTGATGATATCCTTGCAGAAAGAAATAGGGTTAAAGATGCATATGATGAATTCAAACTATCTAGAAATATGTTAAGTGAAGATAATTACAAAGCTCTAAAGAAAAATTATACAAGAGAAGTGAAAAGAGCGAAATGTAAGAAAACAGCTGAAATTTTGAATAATAGTGTGTACTTTAACACAGCAGTGTGGGATGTAATAAACAAAAATAGGCAAGTAGCTCATGTAGATGCTTATACTAGTGTCCCCAGAATAATTAACGAAAATAACAAATATATTGATGATAGTGTAGACATTTGTAATTTCTTCAACAGATATTATCAACTGGTTGCTAAAAAGGATCTTCAAAAATCTCTTAATACAGGTATTAGTGATGCAAACATGAGGAATACTGAGGGGATTCAGAACGAATTAAAATTCCACCCAGTATGCCAAGACGAGTTGTCAAATATCATTGATAGTATAAATAATAAAAAAACTGTAGGAATGGATGGGGTATCCAGTGAAATTCTGAAAGAATGTAAAGATCAATTGTTAGACCCTTTGATTCATCTGATCAATCATTCATTAGAACAAGGTGTTTTTCCAGATAATTTAAAAGAGGGGAAGATCTTGCCAATCTTCAAAAGTGGTGATAGAGAAAAGGTAGAAAACTATAGGCCTATTAGTATTTTAAATGTAATAAGTAAAATTTTTGAAAGAGTAGTTCTTAATAGGTTACTTCTGCACCTTCAAGAAGCTAACTTTATCTGTGATGAACAGCATGGCTTCCAGAAAGGGAGATCAACAAAAACAGCCATAGTTTCTCTAGTTGAAAAACTAATAGATATAATAGATTCAGGTGATAAAGCTACTGCAATCTTCTTAGATCTGTCAAAGGCATTTGATTGTGTTAATCATAGAACTTTATTGGAAATACTGCAAAATGTAGGTGTAAATGGGGTTGAACTGAAATTGTTTGAATCATATCTTATTGGGAGAAAACAATGTGTAGAACTAACTACAGTAGTTGGTAATAGTATAGTAAAGAATAAATCTAATAAATTAGAGGTGCAAGCTGGAGTGCCTCAGGGGTCAATACTAGGTCCATTGCTTTTTTTGTTATATATGTCAACCGTTTACCTAAAGAATTAATTAGTGGTAGAGCCCTCTTATTTGCTGATGATACATCACTCATTTTCAGCAATTCCATTCTAGATAATTTAGAAATAAGTGCCCATATAGGTGTGCAGTCTATTGTCCAATTTTTAAATCAGTTGAAATTAACTATAAATAGTAAAAAATGCCAATACCTTCAATTCAAAAACAAACATAATTTAAATGAAGATAGGGCTATAAACGTTATTTGTAAACGATAATCAATTAGACCAGGAAGAAAAAATTGCATTTCTAGGAGTTACGTTGGATAGACGATTGACCTGGACTCCATACATTGAGAAAATATGTAGTAAAATTTCATCTGGGGTATTTGTCCTGCGACAGCTTGCTAGATTGAATGACAAAAAGTTACTTTTTACAGCTTACCATGGGCTCTTACTGTCACATATTAGGTATGCTATCTTAGTATGGGGTAATTCATCAAAACAAAATCTTGATAGGGTGTTTAAGATCCAAAAGAAAGCGGTTAGGTGTATAGAAAGAGTAAATAGATTAGATTCATGTAGGCCGTTGTTCAAGAGACTTGGTCTCCTAACTGTAACCTGCTTATATGTGTATGAAGCTACTTTATATGTAAAAACGAATGATATTAACCAAAATCTTGATGTACATGATTATAATACAAGAAGCCGAGGAGATTATCACTTGGTGAGTCACAATAGTAGCTTATTCAAACAAAAACCTAGTTATATTGGTAGGAAATTCTACAACAAGCTACCGCAGTTTTTGAAGAGTCTTGAAAATATAGAAATATTTAAAAAACAATTGAAGAAATATTTAGTTGATAAAGCTTTTTATAGTGTACAAGAGTTCCTTTCACATCAAAATTAAGCCTCACCTCAACTAATTGAAGTAATTATGGTATCTAGTGTATAATATTGTTGATCTGACTTGTCTTAATACTCCTTAACTGGAGTCTCCAAGACGTAATCTACAAAAAAAAACCTCCCGCTGAGGATGCATTTTAAATTTCTAGCTGCATTGGTTAACAGATGTCATCAACCTGGCATAATTACATTTCATCTAAACCTAGTCGTATGTTTCCTACATATTGCAAGGCTCCGACAGCCTACATGCAAAGTGCAAAGTCTTTTGCTGTTTAAAGACAGAGTAAATAACGCCGCTAAGGGGCCTGCCATATGATTAAAAACTGTTGACTTCTATCAGCTGTTCCTTTAAGCTGTTTGGCCGGCAAGTTCAGTAGGTTAGGTCTATAAAATGGATAAATTAATAATAATTATTAGCTCCCCTATTAAAATGTATGGTCAGAAACCATCCCCAATATTCACACAACATATTCCCAAAGTTTCATGCCGATATGTCAGGTAGTTTTGAAGTCTATAGGGATCATACATGCATACATACATACAGACAGACATTCATTTTTATACATAGATTAGTGGAAACAAGATAAAATCTTCAACATCATAATTTTCAAGCATTTGCAATTCACCAATCTGAAAAATTCTAGACACATTTTAAAACTTGAGAAATAAGGTTGTTTTTCACGTAACAATTTCATTATGTCACCCTAAAAAAGTCGAGAAAAATAGTTTTATTTCAGAAAATCCACTTTTTTGAACTTCGACCCCTAAAAAACACCCTAAATGATCGGTTTACATATCGAAAATGCATGTATCTTTAGCGGAATTTTGTGATCTTTCCAACAATGTCATCATATTTCTAATCCGATCAGTGGCGGAAAATGAGTCAGCAATGTCAAACCAACACTTTCTATTGCAAATATTGTGTATATTCAGTACTTGGTCTAATAATAATGCCAGTTCCGAAAGGATTTTCTCGATTCTGCGGCTTATCAATATACATGACTGAGGATCACTATGGCAGAAAAAGCAGACTCGTGCTATTAACCCTATTTTACATTCACTCAGATATCACCCTAGTCACCCTAGAGCCTAGACCTAGACCCTGGATCCTAAATAATTTATTTAATAGATTTTGGGTGTTTACAGAATAGTTTTTCAATTCAATTCATTTCAAAATACCAAAACACAAAAGAATGCAAATCATGACAATGACAGTACAATTATGCAACGCAAAAAAATAAGAAGCTATTTAGAGTACTTATCTATCATAAATATACAATATTTCATATTAATAATAATTGAATTGAATAGTTTCATTGTGAATAATATGTGTAATTTTTCTTGTAAATTTTAATTTTCAATTACAATTTGTGCCAGTGGTGGGTATATGGGGGGGATCAGAGGGATAGGTTCCTCCTTGAGACAAAATATTTAGGAATTTTAGTAGGCCTTGTGAGATAATTTTTTGGCAAAAGAGTCAGAGATGTCTGGAATCGCTAAAAATATGGTTTTAGAGGAATTATTTTTTTAAACCCTACTACTCCAAATTAAAAATTACTATTGTAACTAATATACTGATAGTCTAATCCACTTGGTCATCCTCCCCGCTCACCCCCCCCCCCCCCTAGACTGACTGCAATTACGCTACTGCTTTGTGTAATGTAATGATACATTATAGTTCTCATTTCAGTCAAAACATAACTAGAAAAATTAAAAGGTTATTGAAATTTGTGTTTCATTATTTTTATACCTTCTAGAAACAAATACGGTACCCCATAGTGTATAATTATTTGCAAATAGATATCTATTGTTTATTAAAAAATAGAATAGTAAAAGGGATTATTTTCAATATTTATCAAGTGTGAAATCTAGTCAGCTCCCTGGATTTATATTATCTGGTCTTAAAATATGATCTTTTTATTCTATTGTTAGCTGCTGCTGTCTTCAATCAATGGTAATATGTGCCAGTGATTTTTATGTTACGTATTCCTTGTATTTGCTGAGGCTTCTGTAATGATTGCATGGCGAGGGTCATTTAATTTTGGAATAGAATTTATGTTATTTGTTGACCAATACCGTAAATTTTATCTTCTCAAGTTCATATCATGAAAACTTATATGTGATATTCCCTGCTCTTATATTTATATTGGTTTTCAATAACCTTGTTTGTCAATCAATGGAGCGATGTTACAAAAACAAGTATCCTATTGACTATTGTTTTAATAAAAACTTGAAAAACACTTTTAAGTGGAAATTAACTCACGTTATGGCGTGACGGCCGTTTAACTCTGTTGTCAAGAGCATCGACAGACGACCCACAGTACACTGATTTAAGACATGAGTTTGAGGGTTATGGCTGATGGAAGGAAGAATTGGTGGGGGCGAGTAGGCGGGAGGTTTAAAATTGGGATTATTTTGTCAAAGAGGGTATGTGAGAAGAAGTTAAGTTGATAATTTAAAATGTTGTCTGATTGCTGCTTTGCGTGTTTATAAATCTCATTATTGTTCTAAAACATTGAGTTTCTGGCTTTTGTGAGTGAAGTGTAGGGTGTAGTTGTCTAAATTAGTGTCAATGTCTGTATAACTGTGGCCTATTGAAATGATGTGTTCAGCAAAAGTGGAATGTGTGTTTGTGCGTGAGATTGCTCTTGTGTGTTCTTAGAATCTAGTGGTGAATGCCCTGCCAGTTTGTCCTATATAGAACTTGTTGCAGTCATTGCATTTCAATTTGTAAGTTCCAGATCTGTTGTACTTGTTTTGAGGTGTTGTCTGAGAATGCAGTTGTTTTTTGAGTGAGGGAGTTGTTCTGTAAGCTATTTTATATTCGAGTTTCCTGAGTGATGCTGCTATTTTGTGAGTTTCGTTGTTGAGGTAAGTTATGTTTAGTGTGATGAATGAATGGGAGTTGTCATCCTTTTTGTTGCTAGTGTAAGTGATTGGATTTGTTATTCTGAGCAGTAGTTTGTCTATTAGTGTGTGTTTGTAACCATTCTTTTCGAGTTTGTGTTTGTAACCAAGTATTTCGTCATGGAAAACATCACAGGTAACCATTCTGTTGTGCTATGTATTTTAGAGTATTCAAATCTTTGTTGTGGGCTTCCTGTAAATTTTAAATGATTTGAATGAATGTTCCCGTTTTGTTATAGTGATATCCAAGAAGTTGATACTGTTATTGTGTTCAAGTTCTAAAAGGTGAATTTTAAATTGGGATGGATTTTATTGAGATTGGTGTGGCATATTTCAGTTTTGTCTTTTATTTACTGAGTAATGAGGATATGAGGTTCCAGGCTGTGCAAAGAGAAACCACTCGAAGACACACTGAACAGTGGAAGAAGGACGCCTCAGCCAGAATGAAAAAATATTGGGCTGAGAAGAGGGAAAAAGCTAAGGAAGCCAGACGAAAGAAGTAACTGGTCTCTTGCGTGTTCCAAAGATGAGCCAAACGAAAAAAAAAATTAAAATTATAATGTATAAGCTATTGTAGTTTAGAATGGTTGAGTTTGTATTTGGCCGGTTCCGCTCTGAAGGTCCGAAGGAAGCGCAGTGTGCGCTGATGGGTTGGAGAGGAAGCGGCCGGGTCTGGCATGATTCCGCTCCATTCCGATCCAGTGTGCGCCACATAGGCTATGCAGGCTGCTTAGCTCAGGTTGATTGAAATGATTGTTTACTCGCTCAAAATAGAATTGTTTCTATTTTTAAACATAATAATTTGAGATCTTACCTCTGTTATCTAAAAACAAAATATAAATTCTTATATTGAACTGCGGACGACTTGACTTATACAAGCCCTATAGTAATTTATCAGAAATAAGGGGATTGGCAAAACTGAATATTTTAATTATTATAGCAAGATAGATGTTGATTGAAAGAGGGGTCAGCCTATTCTTTAGCTCATGAATGAAATTGTAAAATCAACTACTATATATAAGGTCTTACCGTTTGTGACGGGATGCCACGCAAGATGGAAGCTTGGATCCCGTTCCATCCAACATCTACCAACTCAACCCTGACTATAATATACTACTGACTCATCCAAGTAACTTAACAATTCATTAATTAGAAACAAAAATGTTATGAGCATCTTAATGTCAAAGACAAATGAATCTATCTATGGCATTGAAATACTTCTGACCTAATCAACATCTATTATTGCTTCATCAATAAAACATTCTACTGAGAATAATCATTGAATCAGATTTGAGAAGTAAAACTTATATCTTCCAAAATTTAACATTAAAACCAATGGTGAAAAACTGAAAAAATATTTATTCGATAAAGCGTTATTTTATAGTACACATACAAGAGTTCCTTTCACATCAAAATTGAGCCTTGCTTCAACTAATTGATATAGTAATTATATGGTAACTTGTGTATGAGATTGCAAAATTGTTGATCTGATTCAACTGACTATTCTGACGGTCTTAACTGGAGTCTCCAAGACTTAATCTACAGAAAAAAACAACTACATGAACTTATCTCTATGACTCCATAACATCAACTAAATTAAATTTTCCATTCGATCACTGTGAAAATTATATGAGTTTCCATGTAAAGTTGTTATAGGCTTTAATACCGTATATGCTTTCTTCTTGATGCTAATATAAATGAATCACATTTTTTAATAGAAAATACTTTCATATTATTCAACTTATATGTTGTTTTATAGCAGCGTATTAGCTTAGTGTTGCCATAACACTACACTACACTGTAACCTCATTCTGTGACTGAGGAATGAAAAATTGTAAGGGCTTTTTCTGGTACTTAATAGATCATATTCTGAAGGAATATGGAATAAAATTTTGTCAAAAAAATAGTGGGCTGAACTTGAACCGAGCATTACAATCACAGTTCACAGCCGAAAAAATCTCCCGTTTTTAACTGTTACTTAAAGCATAACATGTTTGAACATTTTTAATTTAATTTAAAAACCATTTTGGATTCACCAGCAGGGTTGATAGATATGGTATATTGGTGTAAATTTTAAAAGTGCAACCTTCAAAAGAGGACTGTAATTTCTGTTAAGAGCCCCACAACAAAATAGTTATTTTTTAGACCTGTGTCACACAGTGTGATCATCTTCATAAAAACTTATGAGTTTTGGTCCAGTAACCAAAAAATAACGATAGATAGGGAAGTAATAGCCATGAGCCGTAGCAGGTATCTGTTCAATCAGATAGAGAAGCTGCGGGCATTCTTTGTAAGGGTGACCGATTAGATTGGCCAGCAAAAAATACACTGTTCTCTGCTGTAAAATCACTTCCCGGTGGTTCGGAACCCACCTAAAACTGTAGGTCCAGCTCATCAATCACCATCATCCAACTCATTACCCACGCACAGGTCTCAGACCTATGTGGGCTTCATCCTCCGGAAAAAAGGAAAACTCTAAAGTAGCTCACCATATACATCAATCATCAATGTTGATACGGTAAGAAAAGCAAGCAACTGTTTGATGATAATTTATGATTAATTGCACGGCTATGCAATCAAATATTTGAGTGGAAAATTGAAATATTTTAATCACTGAGCAGATGCCCATTTCGTATCGCATTGGTCAACCATCAGTGCTGACTCATCAATTCATCGGTGCTGAATTGTTTGATGCCAATAACGATTGCAATGAGATCTTTCAAGGCATTTCGAAATTTATTATTTTGTAAGATATTGTGTTGTACTGGTGAAGAACCAACCATCAAAGCAGAAATTATGCATTCAACATGGTCCATTTCATGTTAAAATTCAGACGCAAACATCAACTATTTCACATTCAGAGGTCAAATTCAGTAGGTGGTTACTTTTCACCCATGAATAGGATACCTCGGCTATATAATGAAATGGATAGAGATGTTGACATTTTTGGTGATGCTTGGCAGAAGTTCAGGAAAAAAATTAATTCTTTGCTCACTCAGCCCTAGTTGTCAATATCTTAAATTCTTCTTTCTGTTTTGGACAATTCATAATCGCAATCTTCATCATCATCATAAACTTCATAATTCCCAAGACTTGAATTATTATTTTTTATATTCTCAATATTGCTGTTTGTTATGTATTTACTATTGTATTGCATTCTAGTTTCACTTTTATTTTTTCTGAAGTAGGTTAATATTTCTAATAGTGCTTATTTTTTTCTATATTTAGAAATTACATGTACGTTGTACGTTGTATTCTTTCAAGCTGTGTTAAGGAGGCAGTTGTGGGTGTTAACCTGTTGCCTCCAAAGAGATTGTATTAAATAAATAAATAAATTTATATCTTCATTTCATTTTTAGAAATGAACAATTAGTTCTTTCATTCCTTTCTCGAAGTTCTTACCTGGTGGGGAGTAACCCCTGAGCACTTTTGGTTGCTATTCTAAAATGATATTTCAGAACCTTGGGTGCAAGCATTCAATGACATATTGGATCTAGGATCTACTCTGCGTCATAAATATGAATTGAAAGGTAAAAATCTTATACTTGACTTGGAAAATGAAAAGCTGAGAATAGCTTCCCGAATCCCAATGAAGAACAGTGGTTAAATGGGTTGAAAAAATCGTAAAACGTTCATAATTAATAATTCACATGATTTCTTTTATTAACTACTTTACTTTCAGATCAGATCACATCTGGCATAGCCAGAGTTAAAGTTTCTATCGTTACATCCGTTATTAAATATTCATGTACAAGGAGAAAAGATCATGTCATTTCACTCGGGCTCATCGTCATCTAATTCTTAAAATACAAAAATAATAGTAATAGTTTCATTTTACCATTGTAATAGTGTAGTATATTTCAATTTGTTCGACAATTATATATATTCATCAATACTATAGTTATTACATCTATTATTCGATAATATTCTCCTTGTAGATGAATCTGGTACAATTCATTTTTTTTAATTTTTAATCTCAATCCTAACAATATAACAAGGTACAAGTACATTATGGTTATATTTAATATAAGTATTAATAGGTGAGACTTAAATAACAATAATACATATTTTCTTGTTCTCTAAAAATATCACAAAAATCGATAAAATAAAAATTAATTCTTACAATAATAAAATACTGAGCCGCTGTGTCAGTAGAAGACTCCGTCCCAGCATAACAAGAGTGGAGTCCAGACCCAGAAAAGTGCTAGGTCTAGAGTGCAGGCAAATAAATGCAGGGCTACATACACACAGTTTCGGCTAATGCTAACATCAAGCTTGCAAATCAGTAGAATCACAAATTAAAATTGAAAATCAAACGCAAATACAATCAAATTAATAGATAATTATTATTATTTAGTATCATAATGATATAGTGATGATAATCAATCGTGAAGAGGATTTAATTATGTAAGTAATTAATAATTCATTGGGAGACTAATAATATCATCTACAAGTAAATCGTGCCACTATTATGTTATCATGAAAGGTATGGAAAATAAATTTCGGACAACAACACTGATTACAAGACGTTTTTACATTACTGGGTAGTAATAAGAACTAGTTATCTGATTAGGCCTTACCTATACGAACGATACGTAACATAATGTCATGAGATTATAGAAGCGATAGCTAATGGCAAAGCGTTGCAGTTGCAATGACCTCACTCTTGGCGCTGGCTGCTGTCAGATGTCTGTCACAAGATCACATTCAGATCTGTGATGTCATCACATCGCATTTCCATTTCAACGTCTTAGTCTTTGAATATAACAATTCGAAACAGCGTTTCTTTGTCTTATTAGTTTACTTCTTTTTCATCAATAACAACACACCAAATCGTTTTACCAACATTACTCTGACATACAACAAAAAATACAACTCAACAGGTAATAATAAAATGACTAATGATAATAGAAAATAACAATAATAAAATATTACGCTTGTGTTTCATCTACAAGGAATTGTTACTAAATTTTCTCAATAGTACAATACAATCTTAAAATAAAAACAAGTAAAAAATAAATATAAAATAAACTTTATGCAGAAAAAATAGAGGAGATGATAATTGTATCACATTCATTTTTTCATGTTTTCAACAAACCTGGTAAGTCAATACATGTGTAGTCATGTTCTGCTTCGTATTTACAAGAGCACAGTTTTCGTAACAGTTTTACAAGAACCACACACTTTTGCACATGCGCACATTATGCCGCCGGTGTATGAAACTCCTTTTACTCAAAAATAAATCAAATTATATTTTTAGCTGTACAGGAACATTTGCGTTGCAAGTTTCTTGTCGATATTTTTTCTCATTTTATCATAACTTGGTTGATTTTTCATTTTTGTTTTAAAATGTGGCACTTAATGAGAGTTAGAGAAATAGAGATAAAATAGAATATTTGTGGAGAGAATAGTGGAGAGAATAGGTGTGAATAACAGAGATTGGAGAAAAGTCGCTGCATTTCATTGGCATCGAACGCAATTCAATAGCAGTAGCGGCGGCCCAATGGCTGGATGTGGATGGCTGGAGCACTTCTCTCCATTTTTGCTCTGGTCGGTTCGACTTAAACTAGAAATAAATTGTGGTGGGCGTGTAGTCACAGCCGTTGCAGTAGTTGATACGGTTCAAGAAGGTGTGCGACATTGGATCTGCAGGCGCCACCAGGGCTCTTTCCTCACCTGCACACATTAATTAGAACAACATTAGAAAGTCATCAACATTATATTATGAACAGTTAACTCTGCTTGATTTTAAAATTGAATGATTCTGATTATCCACTACTGACTCCACCAGAAATAACAGAAAGGTCATGATATATAACTTTTTATGAAGGAAAAAAATGTGATGAGAATGTCCAAACGCAGGCCCTAGCGAACCTCTTCCCTTGTTATGTAATATGGTTGTAAAGTGGTAGTAATACGGTTGTAATATATAAATTATCACTTTTATGGTACCCTACTGTGCATTCCGTCGGTTTAAATAGAAAATCATTTCATTGATTTCAGATTCAGATCTGTGATTTTAAAGAACCTTGTTTGGTCTTAGTAGGATAAGAAGCGTTCATGCATACCAGCAACCAACTAATTTCATATTGGATCTATTTATAACAATAGTGATAATAACAATATATTTCAAAATTAAGGAATTTATAATAATAAAAACGCTGAAAAGTCTACATGAAAAAAGTCTGGCATTGTACTCGATGAACTTCACATAGCCTACAGTTTTTAAAATTTCTCTTATCTCTGAGAAACCAAAGTAGGGAAACAAATCATAAACCCTTAACACAGACATAAATATTATCACATTGACTAAGGTGGAAACCCTAGTAAGCTATCTTTATTTAAAACATAATTCTTGTTTGGTAAATTTATTTGTACTAAATGTATTTAAAATGACCTATAACGCAAAAAAGAGGTACATAACAATCTAACGATCTCACTGTCGAAATTCACAAGACACGAACAGAAAGGGCCAATAAACGCAGGGAAATGTTCAAATTTATCACACTCACATAACTCTTGCAAAGGTGAACACAAATACGACATAAAAATGACACTGCTATCTTACATTCAATCCAAAATACAACAATAATGAGAAAGGACAAGGGTCACGTGGATGCTAACAATACACAACAAAAAAAAATATTAGGGTCGAAACATCAGCAAAGACTAACAGATACTTAGAAGCAGAGACGACGAACAATAAAGAAAGAAATATTTTAGAGGGAAGAAATATCAGATATTTTAAAGAATTTTATTCATTCTGTTATACATTCCAAGGTATGAAGAGAAAAAAAAGGAATTTTAGTGACTTATGATGAGTGAATTTCCACATGAGAACGTTGAAATTATATGAAAATGAAATGTGAATTGTAATAAATCGATAATGAGCAATAAATTATCTTAAAATGATGTTTTATTTTCATTATCCAATAAGAGCATGATACAATCTGGAGATTACGTAATAATGATGATATGGTTATCTCTACAATCTTGAAAAATTGGAGTAACGAATTTTAATTATCCAACTATAAACCAAAAGTAGAACTTCTTGAGTCATTTACCGCTTATAAGTCTATCGTTGTCTAAACAGGTCTGAATGCTCAACAATTTTCAAGAATTTATACAGACAATAATCAGCATTAAAGATTAAGTGTGGTATTTATAACCCATTTCAATAAGGCAGGTATAAGGGTGCCCGGCCACTGAACGCTGTGTTGAGTTGCACTGCTTTCAAACCTAACCAATTGATTTCAATGAACGCCCCGCAACTGGCACAGCGCTGCACAACTTCCAGCAGTGACGTAGCCAGGGGGGGGTGTCCTGGGGGTCCGGACCCCCCCTTCCGGTCCTAAATTTTATATAATTTTCATTAAATTAAACGTAAAATAAGACAAAGCACTGATGTTGGTGTTATTTTCAATGCCAGGAGAGCTAAAAAAGACTGTTCTAGGGCCTCTATTTTTCAAAAAATTTCCAGGGAAGTACCCCCCCCCCGGTCAATCGACCCCCCCCCCCACCAATTTCAAAATCTTGGCTACGTCACTGCTTCCAGTGGTTGGGCCTTCATTTAAACCCATTGGTTTAGTTTTAAAAGCTGTCGTCGCACAGCGCCGCGCAACTCAGCGTTTAGTGGCCGGCCGCTTTAAGGGTAGGCCTATAAAGACAAAACTAGTATTTCAAATCAATGCTCAACAAAATATACTACCGTACAGTAGGAGGTTTTTTTTAGAATAAATCTGCTATCCTTCTTTTAAATTAAATGTCCTTATCAATGTACGTATTGTAGCTAATATAGAACATTATAACTAACAGCTGACAGTTTATTTGAATCTCAGTTATTTATTTCAGAAGAGAACTAGAGAGTTAATAGCATAATAGTTGATGACATCAACATTTTTCATGTACGGTATTCATAAGAAAAATATTTCATCGGAATGTCTTATTGGACTACCAATTTGACTTGACAGATTTTTATTAGACAATCTTATGAATAATAATAGATCAAAATATTTCACCCAATTGTTATCAGATTAAAAAAAAGATTAAAGATAAAAGATTGAAATAAAGAAGAATCTTATTAAGTGAATTATCTGTCGAAGAGAATATCTGTGATGTTTTCCATGACGAAATACTTAATGAACAATCTAATATTAAAACTGACACTGAATTCAACTTTTAAATAGTGTTTTACTCACATTTTTTGGAGATGCTTGAGGAATGCATTTCGAGGCTGACGAAGCTTCTTTTCAGAAGTGAAATGCATTCCTCAAGCATCTCCAATATACAGGGTGGGGGAAATGTTTGGAAACGGCTTAATATTTCATATACAAAGGTGATTTTGCGGTAGGTATGATTGAGGATCCTACTCAAATTGAAAATACTATTTTACTGTGACTTTAAAAATCTGGTCCGCCATCTTGGAACCGCCATTTTGAATGTAACTTTTTTTTTTAAATAGGAAGGGGGTCATGCGATACATGATTTCAATACGGAATTTTAAGACAAAATGAATGCCGAAAACCGCACATCGATATGTCAACCCGTTTCGGAGATATTTACATTATTAATCGATACCATGAAAAGCAGAAATGAAATAAATAAGTACATTAAAATCTTACCTATCAAATTTTTTGTTAATAGTGTTTGCTAATAAACATTAAAACCCAATTATTTTAATAAATGTTCAAACTGTTTTCCTTCAGCTGTTTGACAATGTGCTAATCTTAAATAATAGCCATCAAGCACATTTTGAATCATTTCGCGTGATGAACATCTGACTCTGGATATCATAATATCAACAATAATCATGATATCAACCTAAAATCATCTGTAATAATCCAACTGATTTAATGAATTCTTTTTCAATCATGAAGTAGTGAGTGTGTTTAAAGTCGTTCGCAATGGCATTTTTAAATGAAACCGCACATTTTGAATCATTTCGCGTGATGAACATCTGACTCTGGATATCATAATATCAACAATAATCATGATATCAACCTAAAATCATCTGTAATAATCCAACTGATTTAATGAATTCTTTTTCAATCATGAAGTAGTGAGTGTGTTTAAAGTCGTTCGCAATGGCATTTTTAAATGAAACCGCACATTTTGAATCATTTCGCGTGATGAACATCTGACTCTGGATATCATAATATCAACAATAATCATGATATCAACCTAAAATCATCTGTAATAATCCAACTGATTTAATGAATTCTTTTTCAATCATGAAGTAGTGAGTGTGTTTAAAGTCGTTCGCAATGGCATTTTTAAATGAAACCGAGAGAATAACTTTGTTAATGATGCGCGGCTATGGAGATAGAGTACGGTCTTACCAAGAAGTTTCTGATTTATTTAACGAAACATTTCCCAACAGAAATCCAATTAGTAAAAGTGTTGTTTTTAAGACAGTAAAGCGGTTTCAAGAAACGGGCAAAGTGACTGATCGTGCTCGCACTGGAAGAACAAATACTGCCACCAACAATGAAAAATCTTTAGAGGTAATGCAATCATTTGTTGAAGATCCGCATACATCAACTAGAAGCGTTGCCAAGGAACATGGTATGTCTACTCGTTCTGTCAGAAAAGTTCTTAAGGAATCTCATTTCCATCCGTTTAAGCTTCATGTATTACAAGAACTGAATGAGGATGATTTCGACCGCCGGGTAGAGTTTTGTGACATAATGATGAACAAGTATGACAATGATCCAAACTTCTTTAATAATGTAGTATTTTCGGATGAAGCTACGTTCATGCTTAACGGCAATGTAAATAAGCAAAACTATCGTTTCTGGACCGATGTCAACCCATACTGGATGAAGGAGGGTCATACACAGTATCCTGAAAAATTAAACGTATGGGCTGGTATGGTAAATGGTCACATTGTAGGACCATTTATTATCGAGAATAATTTAACAGGTGCCATTTACGAGAACATGTTAATAAATTTGATCGTTCCAGCCATCCAGAACATCAACGGACAAGAGTTACATAACTTGTGGTTTCAACAAGATGGGGCGCCCCCTCATTATGCATTAGGAGTGCGGGATATATTGAACCAAACATTTCCCCAACGCTGGATAGGTCGTAGAGGTGCAATAGAGTGGCCCGCTAGGTCACCTGACCTCTCTCCACTTGATTATTTCTTTTGGGGCTACATGAAAGACAATGTGTACAAAAAGAAACCAGCAACAATTAATGAACTGAGAGAATGTATAACTGAAGTGGCTAACAGAATTCCACGCGAAATGATTCAAAATGTGCTTGATGGCTATTATTTAAGATTAGCACATTGTCAAACAGCTGAAGGAAAACAGTTTGAACATTTATTAAAATAATTGGGTTTTAATGTTTATTAGCAAACACTATTAACAAAAAATTTGATAGGTAAGATTTTAATGTACTTATTTATTTCATTTCTGCTTTTCATGGTATCGATTAATAATGTAAATATCTCCGAAACGGGTTGACATATCGATGTGCGGTTTTCGGCATTCATTTTGTCTTAAAATTCTGTATTGAAATCATGTATCGCATGACCCCCTTCCTATTTAAAAAAAAAAGTTACATTCAAAATGGCGGTTCCAAGATGGCGGACCAGATTTTTAAAGTCACAGTAAAATAGTATTTTCAATTTGAGTAGGATCCTCAATCATACCTACCGCAAAATCACCTTTGTATATGAAATATTAAGCCGTTTCCAAACATTTCCCCCACCCTGTATGTGAGTAAAAGACTATTTAAAAGTGAAATACAGTGTCAGTTTTAATATTAGAAGAGAATATATTGAATATTAACCTTTTCAAGAAAATTGAGGATATGAATGATATTAAAAATTATAAATTTCAGTAACACTGGTAAGAAAGTAAGGTTTTAAGCTCTAAAGATTTGTTTGTAATGACGTTAGTGCAATTAGAATTTACATGAATTGGATAACTTTGTACGTCTTAATTACACTACTTTCAGCATTCGTGATCTCAAAAATGCATGATGGAAATTGAATATTTAATTTAAAAAATAAATGAATAAAAGCTTTTTGGTTTCACTCAAGTTGGTTCTCAACAGTTTAAAGTCTTGTATTTATTTTTTCCATCAAGTAACTATTGAAATATTGTTGATCAACTGAATATAATTCAGGGCCGGCCCCAGTAGTTCAGCCGCCCCGAGCGGTATTTACCTACACCCCTCCCCCCTGACAGATAAGCATCAAATACATATTCAAATATATTTTTATAAGACAAAGATTAACAATTTTGGTTGTGTATTGTCTGATTTGTTAAGCTTTCACTAGCTGTCTGTTGTGATAAAAGTCATACACTTTCAAGAAAGTGTAAGGGTAGGGAGGGGGGAGATTCCTGTTCAGCTGACATGACCGGGGTTAGATTCTGTACCATCTTGGTCAGAGTGAGACTTTAAAAAAATTACGATTACAAAGAGTCTCTTCTTACATCCTAAAAGTTTAGTTAGGAGCGCTGCAAGACTCTCGGCACTCAAAAGGTTATTTGCACTTTTTTTTAATTTTGCCGCCCCCTAAAATCTGTCGCTGTAGGCGGTGGCACAGTTCGCACACCCCTGTAGCCGGCCCTGATATAATTTATTATTGAATTACATATCCTTTGAACGGCATATTTTTATTAACAGTAGTTGATGCAAAAAAGATTTACTTCTTGGAATGAAAAATTGATACGGTACCTAATTACTTTGAAATTAAATGGATTAAAATGTCAATTTAATAGAATAGTAACTACTAGCTTCGTCAAAAGAACCTACAGTGTATTTAGAGCTATAAATTATTCTTAGCTGGACAGTTTAAACCAGAATTCCATAGAAATTCGCTGTTATTTATCTCAATTGGGTGATGTATCTGTTGTTATTCAAATCAAGATTGAAAAATAAATCCTTACCAGGCTCCGCGTGCATGAACTTATAGGTTGGACGATTGTAAACCTTTAAAATCTTGGTACTCCTGGAGGATGACCAGTAACTAAAGAAAAGAAAAAACTGAGTTAGGTAATTACAACTGTAAAAACACTAAAACAATAAACTAAATAAGAATCGAATATATTTTGAGTAACTATTAATTGAGTAATTTTTTCGAGAAAATTAAAATCAAATTAGATGATATTAATAAATTTTAAATGAATATTCGATACTCCTTCGGCTAAATGATCTCTAATAATCATAAATGAAAAGTAATTAAGAGTATATGAGATGAAGAAAATGGACTGATAAGCAACTACCATACAAACATTTCTATAAAGAACTGAGAATACAAATAATTCGAATAAGCGCAACATGCTGATTTATGTTTCAATTTTCAAGACAAAAGAGGAAATTAAAACAACAAATATTAAAAATCAATTAACAAAGTTTCGGCTATAAACTACATAACTGTCCACCCTAAAAACTTTAAAATAATACGAATGCAGCTGTGAATTCAAAGCGTTAGCTCCACACTCCAATTCTTTAAAAAAAAGCATTAAATATATACTGACTAAACTGAAAACTATGCAGAAGAAAGCTTGAGAAAAAGTGTTGAAAAGAATAAAATTTGGTAAGCAGAATTTTCAATTTATTTCATAGACATGCCAGTAATTAAAACCGATTTTATCAATAGAAGAGAGTTCATCAGATAGCTACGTATATCAGGTAAGATAGTTGGAATATTTTTTGCCATCAAAGATTCATTCAATTGAAATCTTATGATGGATTTCAAGATGGATAATAAGCAAGAATGACTGTGTCGTAATTATTGAACATGTGGCATTCTACATACAACTTATAATTTTCTATGAATATAAAATACAGATATATTGATAAATCTTATTCTAAATATACCTTCAAAGAATTTCCTATTTCAAGCCACTTTTCCAAATCTATTTGCAAGACAAAAATCTCTTATCTTTAAAGTAATTATTGGAATAGCAATGATATACCTACTGTTCTGTAATAAAATCCAATTCCAATGTATTCGGATGATGGGTAGGCCTACTGGTACTGAATGAATAACAATTCGAAAAACTAAAGGTTTTTTATCTTTTTGATCCGCTGAGTGCTCTTACGCTGAAGCAGCGCTCTTACGCTTATAAAGCATATTACAACTTCTAAAAGTACCTAATGTACAAAAAAATTAGGAAAACGTATATAGGCCTAGTTGAAATATATGCTGAAACCAAGTATCAATTCATAATTTAAACAAGAGATAATTTCTTTCACGTAATTTCAATCGTTTAGTTAGAAACTGAATAAAATTTATGTGATTCTAGGGAAGAGCTCATTAAAAAATTATTATTTTCAATTTTCATTATTAATGCTTGGCATTAAATGATAATGCAATTTTCCATATCTACTCTTTTATCCATCAGACTGATGTGAAAATGTATTTAAAAAAATAAATTAAAACTTTATTTTAATGGAAGAGGGGGTTTTTAGACAAATATTTTAAATAGATTTATTTATGACACTTATTCGACTTGATGAATACCTATTTTGACAGATGAAAAGCTGTAGAAGTGTACTTCAACAAAATATTCTATGAATCAGTTTACTAAAATCATAGAACATTTTCGTATTCGTGCATAAATTGTATGCGATTACAATATTTTTCAACTCATTGACACGAAATAATACAAAAGCCCAACTACCATGATTTTTAGAACTGTCTATGTAATGAAATCATCATAGCATTTTTGAATTTATTATAAAATGAGCCAGTAATGTACATCTTTGAAAACCCAAATTATTTGGTAAATGTAATTTGCGTGCTACGTGTAGGAATTAACTTTTTACATAACATGAGTGGCTTACAGGATGCAGGATCTCCTATAATGCTTAACTCTCATGTAAATTTATTTCGTTTTATTCTCATTGAATTTAACTTCAGGCGGCACTCATTGGAAACTTTTATAATGATCAAAACTAAGATTTCTCTATATGGGTAGAGAAATTCAAGCACCAAGAGATAATTTTAGTAATGCAATTGAGCAAATGAGTTGTCATTTTGAAGAGTTTGTAGCAATACGAAAATTAATGGTAAACAGCATAATATAAATCATATTATTATTCAATGTGAGATTCAAAGTCAACAATAAAAAAGGATGACATCCAGCACGACAGATTAAATAGTAATATAGGATCTTTCTTTTATCATTCAGTAGATTATTCATCATATTTTTCAAATTGGAAAATCATTTCACAACAATATTGTGTATCACCAGTCCAGCATTTATACTCCAGAATTCGATATGCGCTCACAGTTGATTTTGAATGAATCACTTCTTTAATTCGTAACACCATGAAACTCATGTCAGAATTACACGATAGAAAGAACTTCTTGGCACTTGAACTGAGATAGTTACAATACTGATAATTTTAAAAAATCTATAGTTTTGAATAGCATATTATCAAGTCCCAAATCAAGTGTCGCAAGAGTTTTATTATTTCATTATTTATCGAGCTCTATTTAAACTTCTCTAAAAAGACATTGGCGTTCAAGGCAGAGTTAGTCAACAAGTTTTGTCAAAGGTGTATTCAAAAATAGTGCAGGAGTTTTTAATATAAAAAAATCGTATGGATACTGTAATTTAAAGAATAGAGATAACAGTAAACTTTCGTTAATTCAAATGAATAATTTAATGGGAAATATTAGAGTTCTTTCTGCTAAAAATAAAACATAATTGATTGGGAACATGACAATTGGAAAAATCAATAGAAAATTCTACTCTTTATGTCCAAAAGGTCTAAAAATGTTTACATGCTATTATAAAAACTGATTGGAAGAATCCATTTTTGCATTCAATGACTAAAAATACTTTCAAATGATAAAGCAGTAAGACTATAGAGTGTGATCAGAAATAAATTATCGACCATAACCAGTTAAATCGATTTGTAGACGGACTAGGTTTTTTTAGTTCAATTGCATTTTCTGTAATGAGTATATCAAAGTCATATTTGAGAATGTTGGAGAAAAAATATAAATATGGATTTCTTTGATTGGGAAAACGTTTATTCTGAGTAAATAAATATTCTTCAATAAGCTAAATGCTTATTCTAGCTTTCTCTAGAATATTTTTCAACAAATATTATCTATTGAGTGATGTTTTCTCAAGTGAAAATGTAGTAGTTCTGAACTACGTTCACACTTCTGAAAAGATTTTCTCACTGAGCAACATATAATCGACAGAAATGTTTCTATTTTAAACATTAGAGCAATTCAATAAGGACTCAAGAGATGCGCGTTGGAGCACTAAACTAACATCAACAGATAATATAGAGTAGGGTACCTACGGCAATCATATACAGTACAACAATTTTGGTGCGGAATTCGCTAAGAACTGTACATGGTTAAAGATTACCACAAAAACGAAACATCAAATAAAAGATGTATTCTGCACGGGTCCACACAAATGTTTTTGAATGATATGTGTGAATGAATTAACGAAAGTCTACTGTACACTGATAAAGAAAGAGGAAGAAATAATTATTCTAAAGAAATCGTTGAATTAAAAGCTAGGTGAGCAAACTAATAATTTAATAAAAAATGTGTTTTTACTACCTGATAGAGCACTGTAGATAGCATTGAGAGGCTGAATCAATCAATCAATCAATGAAAAGAAGCCAAGTAGCCAAGCATTAACCAGTGTGCATTTTAAAGTGGAGGAAAGCTAGCAGAGCAGAGGAACCGCTGCACTGTATTAGGTTGGTGCGGCGACGGCAGCATACGGCATGCGCAAAGTAGGCACAAGCGACTAGTAAGAACAACTAGGTTCAGTTCTGTCAGTTCAATCGAGAGCGTGCTTCAGTCGTCGTAACTTACTTGGCTCAGTGTAGATATCAAGCCGTAAGCAACAGAATGACAAGATCGCTACACATCAATATCGTATAAATGTATTTAGATATAATATGTATATTATGATTGCACCTGTCTGTACACTGGATGAAAGAGAGGGTATAAGGAAGAGAAATAAAGAAAGCGTATGATTAATTGAAACCGATAAGTTCATGCATTTCATTTACTTAATAGCATTAATATTATTAATACATAATACTGGGATTGTTACATTACAAGCAATAGTCATAGAACCGAAAATTGAGAAGCTGGCCAGCCCCGAGCCCCGTGCGCTCATAAAGCTAGGCGCCAGATCTTATCTAGCCGACCAAATACTTTCAAAACAATATCCAGTCAAAATCTAAACATATTATTTACAAACACACATAGATAAACAACAAAAGGTTAAACCAATAATAATAGTGATAACATTTGAGGCAACAGGCAAGAGGCGAGGTGTCCAACTAGCTTGTCCTTTTCCGGTTCCTACAGCTATTCCTACGCACTGATCGGTTCCCTAGAAATCCGAGCGTTTTAACGCCCACTACTGTAGGTACGGTACATGACTAAAACACTAATTGTTTGCATCTGCTATGCAGATAAATAGTCAATTATGAAAACATGTATATATCTTATACAAGTTTAATGGACAACAATACTTTTTAATTATATACGCACTCGAATAGTGTATATAAATGGTAATGAATATAATAAAGAAATAAAGCTGACTATACTGTTCACAATTATTCCGTCATAACTGCTGGAATACTCATTCGATTGAAATTTATACTTTTCAATATCACTAATATAAATAATTAAATTACATCACAAAAAGGATAAGTGTTAGTTTTAAATATATTTTTGTTTCACATCACTTAATATGCAGATACACATTCAAATTTCTGTAACTACTGAATTTGAATCCAACATATGACTTTCTTTAAATAGTTCACAGTTCAGTCATCACAAGCTGATGAAATGTCCGCTTTCGAATTGATTAGTGTGACTTTTGTTATTCATAAATGTCCATTTTGCTAAACCGGTTTCAAACACTTAATAATGATTACTGAAAGCAACCTATGCATGCTAGTGGATCTTAATCAGAAGGCACTTGTCAAAGTGGATTGTTAGGTCCGTTCTTTTAGTCAAATTAGGAATCTGGCAAGTCAAATGGGCAACAGCTAGAACCCTCAGCCAAAGAAGAAATAAAGCAATTGAGTAGATATTATGTATGGTATGATAGTGAATAAATAATATTAGTTTGACAGTTGAAAAATTACATTTTCCTAGCATCACAAAACATAAAAATGAGTGTCTACCAAGATTTAAAAACAATTAAGTTGCAGGCTATTGAACTAAACAATATTTGATTAATGAAGTCCAGGACTAATTTATCATTATTATTTTAGATACAAGTGATCTTGAGTCATCCATAAAAAATCTTCTCACAAGTTTTGATGATAATATTATTCAATAAGTAGTCATTTTGTTATTATATAGTTGGTAGATTTATTCTATGATGTCGGTTTCAAAACACTACTATATCTATAGGAACATAACAATAATAATATTAAGAACGTGACGATGATACAAGAATTATTCAGCTGAATAACAACAGAAAGTTATAACAAAAATAAGCATGAAATAGGAGATATTCAACTACTTTTCAAACTAGAAGATTCAATATCCATCACCAGTTCAACATGATCAGAAAGCAAATTGCATTTCATTAGGCTATCATGAGCTAACTCTCATAAAATAAAATAATGTTAACAAGCAATCTGCCGAATAATTCGACAAACTATTTCAATACTCATCCTCGATTAAATCCATTTGACAGGTAGATAACATACACACGTCTTATGGCATATCTGCATCAAAAATTAATAATTCAAACAAGTGCACTATGAAAATTAAATAATAACTACAATAACATTGATATTTTCAAATTCTAAAAGTTGCCGATTTGAAATATAGTGCCAATTCCTCACCGGATTAATCGTTAACAAAATTAAATTATGTCACCAAATCCCAAAAGCATAGGTGCCAAAACAGTAACCTAATAATTTAGGGTGGCAGACACTGAAGGCAAAGGATATTAAAATGCAACAACCATGCCAAAATAACCTTGTCAACCCAATATTTACACAATCAAAAATAATTAAATGTTGCAAAGCTTTGATTTTTGAAAGACGATTGGTGCCAAAAAGCGATAATATAGGTAATAATAATAATAAAGATAATCTACAAACAGTGGAGTCGCAAACTGAATCCTAAAAGAACGAACCAACATACATAAGAGAAAAGCAAAATGCAAGATTTGTCTGTAAAATTACAAAACAGGAAGTATGATAACATAAAATATATAAAAAAACAAGTAGTAGTCTGCTTGGAAAACGCTAACGGAATAAGAAGACACAGCCGAACGTCAGCCGGTCATCAATAAGAGTAGAGTAGGCGACTGCAGCAGCAGCTGCTTGCAGCTTGCAGCGCAGTCCGTATCGCAGACAATGATAAGATAATAATGATAATCATAATAATAATATAGGAACAGCACTAGACACACAAACGACATCGATATAGAACGCAATTTGATGATAATAATAATAATCTACGACAACACATATCGATCACAGAAGTTCTATGCTCAAGTCGTTTTCATTTTTTTGAAAGGTTGCAAGTCTTCGTCATTATTGTTGTTGTTGATGTTGTTGTTGTTGGTGACAGCCACGGCGAGGAGATCGGTAATGAGGGAGGGACCGGTGGCGGCGGCCGCCGAGGGGTTGGGGGCGGGGGCGGTTGCCAGGGGGGTGGTGGAGGCGGCTGTGGGAAAGGCGGTGGGAGCGGTACTGCGGAAAGCGGCAAGGGCCGCGTAGTGGTGGGCGGCCGCTGCAGACAGGTAGGTCTGGTGGGGGTGAGGAGGTGGAAGGTGAGGGGCGGAGGTGGGCTGAAGGTGAGCAGCAGCAGCACTCTGCTTGTTGAGAGGCAGGCCAGTGAAGGCGGTTGCCAGGTGGTGGTGGTGGTTGTGGCTGCCGTGGCTGTTGGGTGGCTGTGGCTGTGGCTGCGGCTGTGGCCGGTACTCACATGAGACTGGCACAAACGGCTGCAGCAGCTGCTGGTAGGCGGCCGCCGCTGCGCCGCTCGCTGGCTGGTACACCGGCACACCCGACTTGTCGCCCGCTGCACGCTTGTACGGCACCATGCCCGGAAACGCCTGCAAACACCAAACAACGCTCAACTCAACATCATACTACTTTCTTATTACTCTTCTATTATTATTATTATTATTATTATAATCATACACTTTCAACAGGCGAGAGCTGAATGCTGATGATACATTAATGGCACGTTAATTGCTATTGTACTACAATTTTGAAACACTTTACCGACTTTCTTCACCAGGGATATGATGTGCAAAATTTGCTGAATCTTTTTTTTGGACTGATGATGCCCTCATTGGTTCAAGACTTGTGCGTGGGTAGAGAGTGGATGATAATGATGCTATGAATTGACCTACAGTTTCAAGTGGATTCCGAACTACCAGAAAAGTGATGATAAAGCTGATAACGTCATGTTTTTTGCCGGTCACCCTTCCAAGCGCAGTCCTGAGCGCTCGTGACTGAGCATCACGCTCGGCGAGCAGCCATCACTCTGTTGAACTATAACGCAATTTTGAAACACTTCAGTTTACTGACTTCGTTCTCCAGGTATCTGAATTGCAAAATTTGCTGAATTGTATCTTGTTTTCTATCTTTTTTCATAACTTTTTTCATTATCATTGTCAGTTTTTCTATTTTCAAACTGTTGGTCAATTGGTAGAGGAGGCTTGGCTTGTTCGCCTCAATTTGCCCACAGCACCTATTTATTGTAAAATGAAAAAAAATCTGTTTTCCATGACGAAATACTCAAACCTGGCACCGTATTTCTATTTAAATATTGATTTTTACTCACTTAAAGTAGAGGAATGCATTTAAGAGAAATGCAGATTAAGTCAAAATCATAATTTGAATAGAAATAAAGTGCCAGCATTGTTCATTAAGTATTTCGTCATGGTAAACAGATTATTTTGTTGCATTTTACAATAAATATGTACTGTCGGCAAATAGAGGCGAACAAGCCTCTACCACTTAAAGCAGTACAAATAAAAAAATTATTTACAAAAAAATAGAAATCAAGATTGCAAAGAAAAAATAAAAAAAGTTAAATATCCATCTATTGCAAAGTATTGCAAATCAAATGTTTTATATCGCATTCATTAATAGATTCATATTGATGTTAATTTGAAAGATGTTCAGGTCGAAAATATATTGAACATAATAAATGATTAATATATTGAAAATAATAAATGTTAAATATATTGAAAATAGTAAATGTAAAATATATTGATGTAATGTAAATATAATAAATGCTTAATATCTTATCCAAAGTGACATAGCACTCATTGCTTTCCATAAGTTAATTAATGTTGTTGTCCAACTCCGCAATGACATAAACCTCCAGTATGATTCGTAGAATACCGAAGGAAATCGCAATTATTTTCATTATTAGGTTTTTTCTAGAAAAATATAATTATCAAATAAACAGAAACATGTTTTATAAAATTTCTAAGTAGTAGGCTACTCACGAAATATTCCTATATAGCCGATAATATGCATGTCCGTGAGTGAATTTCTCTGTATAAAAGATAAAGTATTTTCTGTAACTAAGCATCGCTTCCATGCAAATATTTATATCTTATCGAATATTTAAAGATGGTGTGAGAAAATTTCATCATTCATACCCATTGGGATATTGGGATGACTACTCGTAATTGCATAAGTTCTTGAAAAATATCTTAATATTGTCAACTGTCAGCATTCAACTCTCAAAAAGACCTATGCAAAATAATTTATAAAATATATAAAAATTTCACTTACTATTGCATGTAGAATATTTTACAGCTAGGCTGAATAGATAGATAGTATTGATACATCAACACATAAGGAACCGATTGAAATTGATGAATAAAAATTATATTTTTAGATGTTGACAAATTATCTTATCAGATTTTTAGAATGTTCTTTCTCTCTAAAAATAGGGTATTAATTCTCAATCTTACTCCAGTGTTTATATTATAAATAATTTACAAAATATTCCTGGCATATCTTATTTTATAGAATGTGTTTATTTAAGAAAATTATATCAACTTCAATGTTTCAATCTATTTTTCTACAGGAAAAGCGTTGACATCAATATAGGTCTAACAACATTGAAACAAGGTAATCAGTTCAAACTATTTTGTGATATTTGGTGAAAACTACGAGCTTCATTTACTGAGCTAAAATCAGATTAGTTCTAACTAATGTGGAGTGAAACAAGTTTTCAAAAGTGAAAATAAATACTGACAATGAAGATTATAACTCAATTTCTAGTACAAAAGCTAAAAAGAAGAAGCGTTTTCATGCAATGAAATGTTATGTCGCCTTGGGATTAAACAATTTCTTAGTACGTTGTAACACAAATGAAACTCATAATGTGATGAATGAAACACATTGCAAAAGAAACTATCATAACATATTTCACACAGCACAAAATATTATCACTGAAAAAACATAAGAGGAACATTTCTAATTCCATTGCGGATTTTCAATTACAGTGTAATCCTACATCAATAATAATTCAATTAAAAAACTAATCGATTGTTTCCAATTTAGACATCAAATGTTTTTTCGAAATTTTTATAAACTGTTATATTTTAATAGAAATCAATAGGAAATTATTACACTCAGTACCCAGAGTAATAAAGGAGACCCTCAAAACATGAGAAATAGTTGGGCTTTAAAAGGTCTGATTTCAGAGAGTGCAAACATGCAAGACTGACAAAATATTATAAGAATCTTAAAAAATTGCTTCGGAATATGTATCAGATTTCCAGGTATATGCTGGGAATTGAAGTGCCGCAATATTTGATTTAAAATACTGGATTTTATAAACATTATAATACGACTTAATATTGTAGTATTATAGGATTCCCTGTCTGACCGAAAAATTATTCTGAAAGCCACTCCGTGTTTCGGAGAACACGTTAAGCCTGTCGGTCCCGGCTGCCTAAAACCAGTTGTCAAGTCACGTCAGATCCCTGAACTTGTTCAGATACGACCTGATAACTCTGACATCAGACCTGAGCCAGCCAGGTCGTATGGTATTGTAATTATTTTAGGATTGTAACTCCTTACCATGAAATTAATTAATTCATTCATATATAGTGTAATATTCCATGTATAATTATGATTGAAATATTAAAATACTCATGATTTAATTATTTAAATGATAAGACACTGTAGTTCTTTATTTTTAATAATTTGAGAAAATAATTTTTTAAGCGGACATTATAATTAATTGGATTGGAATCCTTTATAACTAAATTATGAGAAACCAATTTCTTTCCAACTATAAAATGGAATCTATATACATCATTCTATATTAGGCTATTTGATAGCACAATACGAAGACTACAAATTTAATATTACGGCGTCCTTTTCAGATTATTTCCAAAATATGCCGAGAATAAACAAGAATGACAGAGCTGTCATTTGGCAAAAATTTACACAGGAAAAATCAGTTAGTTTAGATTTACACTGTAATCGCAATGACATAAGAAATAGAAATGAGGATAGGAAAGGAGCAAGGTGAAAACTTACAAAATTTTCGTAGTAGAAAGAACCGACGGATTTCATGTCCATCTGAAACAGTGAGAAGTGCTGTGTGTGAGAGAGTTAGGGGACAAACCAAGTGCCATGGAGTCTTGACAGTCACACTTCCGACGCTTCTATAACGCACCGTGTGACTCTACATGTTTGCAAGACATCCATCACCACAAAACAGCAATACAGCAACAGCAAACAGTAAACTGAATGCGTTATATCAAACTAATCAAACCGATAACAGTATAGATAAGTTGTTGTTGAATGGAAGGCGGGGTGACTGTCAAAAAGCATGGCATGCTCAAATATAACTGAAACTTGTCATTAGAATGTTGTGGCAATAACAGTGTGAAAAAGATGATTAGTTATTTATTATAGTCCTTCTTGCAGAAAAGCGTTTGGCACAACATGCTAACAACCAAAGAATCTACTTGCACTTATCGATATTGTCATGATACTAACTTTCGAGTATGATAGAATTAGAAAATCTCACTGGGATAGACAGTAGTGATTATTCAATGAAGTTTCAGCTAAATTTCCTACTGAATTGACGCAGTAGAATCAAATAGCAGTGACAGTATATAGTGTAGTAATAAAATATAATAACAACATAGCGATGAATAATAATAACAACAATAAAAAATAAGCATGGTCACATGACGAAGCAAAAACATTAGTATTTATTGCAACTGTATCAATGATGGTGATAATGATAATAACAACAATAATAATAAAATAATAACAACAAAACAGGACGACATTGCCTTTTTTGTGAATGTCACAGATAGATCTAATGAAATATAAAGTTTAAAGAGCATGAAGAAGATTGAGCATTGTACAAATAACTACTAGAGAGCTTTTGAAAAAAGCCGAAGATGTTCACCTCATCGCTGTAGGCAGAAAAATATTCATTATAGCGTTTAACTCAGCCAAACTACACACTTATAATACTGTATTATAGGTACCGATTCGATAGGAATAAAGAAGACAAGAGCGAAGAGAGAAGAAGAGAAGAAATAGAGAGACTCAGATTTAAAGGGTGCCATGCCATGTGACCCTGCATTATTTTCAGTTGAATGTTCAACAAAAAAATTACTTAACCAGATGCTCTTGAAAGGGGAGAAATTAAAAAAATCGTTTCTGTGCCTCATTCAAAAATAATTCTCTATATATTCATTCTATTACTGATGATTATTATAATAAAAGAGATCAAATCACATTGAATTTCGACAGATTCAACTTCTGAAATTTCCCTATCTATATTTTTAGTAATTTCAATTATTGTATAAGAACTGTCATTTGTGTAATGAGTTACACTAACTAGTATTTCATTTCCCATCAAATCGATGATTGTTTCTATTAATGTATCTTCAGATCTAATGCATATTTATAATTTTCAATTCAGCTAGAATTCTGCATCTCAAAGAATAACAAATTTTGAAAGTTTCAACATAAATTATTAAATCATTGAATATTAAAGAGCACTGGTGGAAATTGTATCTAAATCTAAAATGTGTTATTGTATTATGTAGCTAACAAATTGTTCTTTTTCTAAATCAACCTCATTCACGCTCTGATTTCACTTGAATTGCAAAAAAATTACTTCAAGATTTTCAAATCGGATTGTAATTTCTATTGTTGTTGAATTGAAATTTAAAGTTTTTGTGCAATTAAACTGAATTTTATAGGTGAAAATATGAATATAATATCGCACACGAAAAGATGAGTGCAACCATTTTGTTGACAAAATATTAAACTATTTTCATTGTTCTACAAAAATATTCTTTATCCATACCAATTTGGAATAATACACACTCACACCCCCAATTACTGGAATAAACAGTTCTTGGCATTATGGATAAATGGATGTGCACTTTTCATGCACATGAACAAGAAACGATACAAATCATAAATCATACATGCGGCATTAGCTTACTAATAAAGGTAGTGACAATTACAGCAGGATTACATTCTGAAATACTAAACTTAGTTGAGTTGTGAGTTTTTGAGATGGTTAAAAGTGATTGATCAAACTCAAAATTTTTGCATGTTTGGCCAAAAATAATAATTTAATTAATATTATAATTTGTTATGGAAGAAATGTTTGAAGTGAAATAGTGACAAAATAAAATTCACATAATCAATATCCTTGCCTAATTAAAAAAAGGTAATTGAAGTCCTTGATGAACGTTAAAACGTTAATATCCTATAGCTATTCACGAAATATTACATGGAAAAGTATTGAAAAAATATGGAATTTGTAGAAATGTTATAAATTTTGTAAAATAATTTTTCTGTGATATTATTTAATTCAAAATCAGTCTTAAAACAGCACTTTCAAATCCAACTAAGTCCTCAATCGTTCTATGATTTTAAGTACTTTGTATATGTATTCAAGTAATAGCAGATGTACTTTGTATAATTCAGTGTGCCAACCGAATTTCAAGCTTTTGCTTTGTGCACAAGCAGCTTCACATCCAAACAACTCAAACAATCTGTTTCCTAAAATTTCGACAAACATGATTTTTAAAATTTTCTAATACAGTTTTCAATTCACTTGTTAAATACCCTACAAGTTTCAATTCAAAGAAATGGAAGGGTTTTGTTATCTAAATGGTAACAAGCTTGGTCGAAGTTACGGTATTTTTAAAAGTATTTATAGTATAGTATACGGTATTTAAAGTATATTTATAATTTATTTACTAAAGTTTTTTCAGTTATTTCTGAGTTAACTTCCATTATTTGGCAGCCGCAATGGTGTAATCAGTTAGAGGGCTTATCTCGGATTTTTTTTTAAGGGACTTGAGTTGTAAAAATTGATGATTTTATCGTAAATATCAGATATTTGAGTGCTTTTAATAAAACTGGTAATAAAAATCATTGTTATTTTTTTTTAAATTACTTACAGAAATTATTTTTTGGCAGGTGTAATTGGTTGCCGTTAGAGCGCTTATATCTCTGATCGGACTCTGATTACTACTCCTGCGGTCACAAGTACGATTTCCTGGCATATTTTACCTAATCATTCACCTCATTACCGAGACCAAACTCTCAGACTAATTTGGGTATGTTTAGCAATAAAATCATGTTTAGTTGTTTCAATTAGTAAACAAATGCCACACGGATGAATAATTGTGTCAAGAAAGTGTTAAGTGAAATCAGAGCGCTGAACAAGATGGCAAAATAAAAGATGGTTTCGTGCAAAGCAAGATGGTACCAGTAATATGTCATCGGTAGGGTCCCGAGGACGTTTCCTGCCGACTTCAGCAGGAGCAGTAGGCGCTGGGGGAGTCAGGCCTACGCCCACACCGACACTCGACTATTAGTAGTAGCAGGGCAGGGCAGGCGGGGAAGCAGCCAAGCCAGGGAAGAAGACAGGCAAACAAAAAAGAATCAAACAAAATATAACAAAGTAATACCGGCCTCAACAGTGACTGCAATCGGCAGCGTGAGTGGTAGTCATGCCTGGAAAAGAATTCGCCGAGAGAGACTATCCAATCTATCAACCATGTATATAGTCTACTCAAAATGCTTTCAGACTCAATAATAGAATATTATGAAGAGCTAGATTAAAAAAATAAGTTGTTAACATAGTAAGTATGTTTGTTTTTTAATTTAGTTTTGTGTTGTATTTTTGTTTCAGAACTGACATTGTGAAGTCCAGGATAATCTAGGCAAAGAATAAGAAACTTGAAGAAATCTGTATCCCAAAACAGAAAAAAATGATATTGAAAACTTGTGAGGAGTAAAATTAGTTATCCACAACAATAAAAAATTGGTAAAATTCAGTAATTGGTAGTTTGTACAATAAAATCAAAGTCTTTGATGTTTTCCATAACTTAATGAACAATATAATATTAAAACTGCCACTGTATTTGACTTTTATATATGGTTTTACTCAAGCATCTCCAATATAAGTGAGTAAAACCATATATAAAAGTGAAATACAGTGTCAGTTTTAATATTATAAAATCAAAGTAATAAAATGTTGTTTTTTTTTTAAATATGAATAAGGCAAGCACAAGAGCTGAGAAATTGAAAATCAGGTTCGTAAAGTGCTGAGCTATGAAAGAAGGAAAATTTAAGACAAACAGCGTGGATATGTTTCTGTGGCATGACTGAGGCGAGAATGATTATCAAATTTTTACTGCAATCAAATCAAACAATAAGGAAGAAAGCAAATTTTAGAAAGTAATATGTTATTAAGTTTTCCATTCATCTGTAATTGCTTGAAAATTGCAAATTTATGGGAAGAAACGGTAACAGATGCTTGTTTTGTCTTAATATTCTCCATATTGCTTCTCGCGGATTATATTATGGCAAATTCTTAATAGATATTCGCTATTTTTTATAAATAGCCGTTCATTTAATGGCCAATGTTAGAGTGAATGAACAACATTAATAAATATCAGCATTCATTTCCGACGAAGAAAAAAATGTTTGCTGTAAAATTATTTTAAAAGAATAGATTGAGTATGCATTATCAGTATCTTGACCAAGTCTGGAGTTTACAACCAAGTGCAAAATAGTCAAAATAGTTGTTTAGGATTTTCAATTCTAACAGCTACAATAAAAAGTTTTCAGCGAAACAAATGTTCGCTACTTGATTGAAAGCTTAGAGCTGCATCAAGGAGTTCAAGCTCAGCTCAGCATCACAATGAAAGGTTAATTTCTTGCATTGGATGGTCTCTCTCTTATGATAAGTCAAACAGACCTAATACCGTGGATGTGCGGTGCTATACAGGTGGTAGTATTGTTTCATTACAAAACTACGCTCTCAAAAACAAAATGTCTACGTTATCATTTCAATTATTTCAACACAGAATAAAAGCAAATATTTCTCAAATATAATAAAAATATCTCAAATATTGTGCCGTTAAACTTCACGTCAAATCTACTATTCCACTGTCATGAAAGTTTTATCAATGGCTCTCAGTTCTATCCATTCTATTCTTGTTGAATTGTCTACATTGAAGTCCGTGGAACAATATTCAATTTTGAGTTAGTAGCTTATAAATAAGAAGATAGTTTTCTTTGAGGAATGTTATTACAATCATCCAGACTGAATAATATTATGTGACAGAAATGTTAGCTCTTGATTAAGTGTAGCTCATGAAATAATGAAAAGTTGTATTTTCTCTGGGACAATTTCTTAAATTTATAACAATCCGAATCAATAAATGCTTGGCGACCTCAACGCAAGTAAAAATAATTATAATTTAGAAATGTACAAAAATTCAAAGATTTCCGGAATCGTTTTCTCTACGAAAAATAAACTACTATAGTCTATCTAGAAAAGAATTCCTTATCTAATTAATTCATTCTAATTATAGAATTAGGTCATTCTAATTAGAATTCCTAATTTCCTAAATTTATAACAATCCGAATAAATAAATGCTTGGAGACCTCAACGCAGGTAAAAATAATTATAATGCAGAAATGCACAAAAATTCAAAGATATCCGGAATCGTTTTCTCTATGAAAAATAAACTACTATAGCCTATGTAGAATAGAATTCCCAATGATAATTGCTGGAAAATCACAATAGAAAATCACTATTACGAAATTAAAACATAACCTTTTCTCCATTCAATTGACTATACATTGATAAAAGGGGACAAGTAGTACTGGAAGTAAGCCCCGAGTTTTAAATTCGTTACTGAACGTTAATCAGCCTAGCGCATAATCAAACGCTTTATATTCATGTGTTCCTGAGAATAAGCTTCATATTACACACACAGACACACCGCCACCAACAATAGTGAGTACCCACAGAGTACATAGAATTACATGAACACAAGTGCAATGAAAAGAGAAGAGGATGAACGTGATCCATATAGTGGATAAGAGTAGGCACACATACACACAATTAGATGCAATTTTCAACAGTCATATTATAATCAACGTTATTATAATACGCTTATTATAATCAACGTTCAGTATCTATTTATTGATACTTATATGATATCTATAAAATATGTTTATTTCAATACCTAAGTAAGTATTTATTTCTTATTAAATTTGTTCCCAGTATATCACGGATAAACATAACTTAACTTATATGACAGCATCCACGGCACTGGTCATCATGAAAAGACTACACATGCATCAATAAGCTGGCGACAAGGCCAGACACACAGTTAAAGCACCTCACAAGCAGAACACAGCCCCCACATCAATCAAATAATTCATTGTTATATTCTTTAAACAATCGTACTTAGTTATATGAAGAAAAATATCAATCTGTACTATGGTATAGACAACATCAAATAAATCAATATCCTCTGCTAACAAGCCTCTTGCTAGCTCGCTCACCCAAAATTAACTACAGCTCTAATTAATATCAGTTACTTAACACATTGGATAAACCGTTTCTCAAAAAAATTATAGTTTACAGAGTATGACAAATATACGAGTAACTCTTGATATCAATACAGGAATATTTAAAAATACAGTTACAAGGATAGCATGGTATATTTTCAAAGGCGCCACAAACAATTCTTTCATTTAAACATGAATAGTTTAAATTATATTTCAAGGATAAAACTTTCGAACAATTTCTATGTTTTGCTTGTATTTGTAAATGGATGGAAAGGACTTCTCATTCTAATGGTTTTCCTGGGGATAAATGTTTCCTCTTATCTGATAATCTATTGCACAATTTTAATTTACTGCAGAAGGAATTCTGATTTTCATATGCAATGGTCTGTAACAAAATATGCAACAATTGCACTTAATTGTTCAGAGCATTCCATAGCGGCTCAAAACTTGCAGAATATTCTTGTAGAACCAACATTTATTCTAATGAAGAATGTTCGTTTGAATGATTTTTTAATAAGAACCAATCCCATCAAATTAATATTTTGTCACAATAAGAATTCTATTGCATTTCAAACTTTGGTTTAATACAATTCATTTGTACTGCACTAAACAAACATCGAACTCCATTTTTTGCACCCCATCATTATTGTACAGTAATTAAAGAAATGTTCAAGTGTGTGCAAATTTCAATCAACAATCTAACATTTATTAACAAATAGAATAATTCTCATAATTTTATAAATACTAGATACAATCTTATAGAAAATCTCATAGAACACAATACCATTGGAAATGCAAAATCCGAATGATTCAAGGCAATAAAATATTGATGGACGCCTTTTCTTGAAATTATGTAGACCTACACCGTTTCAAAATAATTTAAAAAGTTCCTCGCAAGTAAACTGTTGGAGCAGGTTATTTAGGTTATTTTTTGAAAACATGTTATTTTGTACTTTTTCTGAGAACATTCAACTAGTTCAGTATCTACACATTCAGAGGAATATTACTTCATGAACTTCTATGGGGTTCATTTGCTTGATTAGAATAGATGCGATGAGATTCAAAGTATTGCAAATAGTCCTATAAAGGGAAATTCCACTAGATATCTGCAATGAATGAGGCTCAATATGAATATTACAAGTGAAAATACCGATACAGATACGACACAGATCAACAACTACCAATCACTGTTAAAATTATATTTTATAATCTAGAATTCAAATCTAATGGATGATAACTAGATGTATTGAAATACGAACATAATCAGGATGTGCTCAACTAATGGGTGCTTTCAACTCTACTACTGGAATCCTCCACCATATACAGTATTGTACACTTTTACATCTGTTCATGTTTTCATGTTTCAATGAATATAATAATTATTGTTAACTTAAAATTCTGAGTTTCTTTTTCATAAAAAATTGCACAGGATAAACAAGTCATTATAGAATTTAAAAGCTTGAGAATGAGGTGTAACACATCAACAATTAATGAAAAACACTGCACACATGTTTCTGAAAAATAGAACACATACTTATCATTCTGATGATAAAGAAAACATATTACACCACCACCACCACCACCACAGAAAATTCCCATAGAGCATCAAGAAAAATTACGTAGGTCTACTTGCAAGCAGTTATAATCATCAAGAAAATCAAAAGTGAAAGAAAATTAAAGTTTCTAATCAAATTAAGAAGAGAAGTGGCGAAATTAACATCTCTAATGAATACAATATGAACAAAAATATAATTTTGTTGAATCAGAATCTATTAAAATTTTAGATGTTATTCTTGAAGAAACAATGAATCAGTTATATTTTTTGCAGAGAAACTTCCTACTTGAATTCAGCATGCTATGGCAGTTTCTTATTGAAGTAAAGTTAATTAAATAAATTTCATTTCCACACGAAAACATTTGGATGAAGAAATTCGTTATAAGGATGATACCATTCATCAGAATTTCATTTTTACTTTGTCTTATAGAATTTGTCTGTCAGTATCTCAGTCAAAATCTTATAGTTCAAACATTGGCCATATTTGAATAGATCGATATTGGTTGAGGATTTGTATATATTTTTGTTTTACTTTTGATGATTTCTCAAATTCATTGACAAATATTTTTTAGTAATGTATTTTGTGAATGTTTTTAGTAATGTATTTTCACCAAAGTTACTATAGAGCAGAAAAATTTTTAATAATGTAAAAAATACTGGTTTATCATTAATCAAGGTCCTTCAAAGCAGTTCTTTATAACAATAATTTTAAAGGCCGGTGACATTTTAATTATAATGTAACATTAGCATATTAAAAAAATCACGGATACAATTAGAAAACAAAGAGTAGCATTTTATGCCCATTTATTTAGAATGGATCCGAACAGACACATAAAATATTTAATAAAATGAGCAAAAGAAAATCAAAATTCAGTTGATTGATAGAATCTAAAAAAGATATGCAGGTATTAGATATTACAGTAACTGACTTCTGTGATGGGACAAGCCTAAGAAATAAGCTGAAAGTTAATGACTTCCCAGAGAAGGCAAAAATAACTTGGTCTCAAGAAAGACGAATTGCTCAAAGTGTCCGAATGAAAGAGTATTGGAAAAGGAAGAAAGAGACCAACAATATGAACTGAATGGAAAATAAATGCGGTCCGTAGTAGGCCTATGCAAAAAATGTAACATTTGAATATTGGTATAGAACGAGGGTGACGAATTCCTTCACTACATAACAATAATTATCATTTTTATTCGTATTCTTCAATTTGTCGTCAAAAAATTATTTCACTAACAAGGTTGCACATACCAACATTTTTCAACTAATGACTAAATAGCAGTCAGTGTAACATTATAAACTATGTTTTATCTAGAAGACAATAGTACTAAAATTATTTATACTTCAATCAAGAAGACCTGAAATAAGTTTCAAATGAATGATTTTTTGCTGATTGATAGCAATCTGGATCACACACAACAGAAGGTGAGAATGTTTTGTGGTGGTGGATAGGTTTAGCAAGGGTGAGAAATGAGTGTATAGATAGAAAGAGAGAGATAGAGGGAGAGAGAGAGAGTGAGCAGAGGGGCTTGTTAGCAGGGTGGCTTCAAAGAGACCTTCACTTTCTTGCCAATTTGAAACTACAATCTAATATTGAACTTTACCTTGACTTCGCTTTACTTCAAAGAAGCATTAATTAATAACAATATATTTGACAGAAAATTGTAAAAATTATTGAATAAAGTGAGGCCACTCTGAAGCAGCAAAGAAGAAATGAGAAAAGCACTCAAGGCAGCGACTTTTTAGCTAGTCAACTGCCTATTGCGTTTTGGGCCTATGGATCACTGCTGCACTTACTATTTTCTATAAGATGGTTCATTCAATTCAGGGAGAATTGAAATATCTGTATTATTCTTTGATTTTAAATATTTTCCTTCTATATCATCAATCTTTGTATAATCTAATGCTTTCATTTACACCATCCAAATAATTTTTTACTTAATCGAGAGAGAAATAAAATCTCTGTATGATATACAATAGAATCCCAAATATCCAACCTGAACGATGATAATATACTGTATAACCCCTAATATCGACCTGACGGGACCGAGCCGAGGTTGAAACTAACTAAAAATCAAATAACCCGAGTAGCATAAAACGTCTATTCTCATAATAGCAATTTATGTACAATTTTCTATTTCCATAATACTAAATTATGCTACACCCAAAAATTGAATCATAAAGAGAACTAAAAATATAGTAGGTTATATGAAAAGTCAGTTATTGTTTTTGTTTCAATTTTGTCAACCTTAATATGATTCTTGATTTTTATCAACCTTGGACGGTCAGACACTAGGTCGATTATTCTAAGGTCGAACATGAGGGATTCTACTGTATTTATTCCTTTCAATCTTTGAATGCTGTCATTTTGTTTAGAGCATCTGAAGTCAGGAGAAAAATAAAATATATGTATGATAACATATATCTTCAAAACATTTTTTTCATATCATCGATCTTTAAAAGGTGCGACTAAATTTTCACCATCTAAATAACTATCATATAACTGTTGGGTAATTATTTTATTTTTCGTTCTATTTGAAAGAAGCAAATTAATGGTTACTTGAGTAATTTGCTACAATCAAATAGAAACTCTTGGGTGTAAATATAATTATTATTTGTTTTGTAGCAGCAGCTAGATCCATAGTAGTGGCCCATTTGGAGTCTAAGCCTACCGAGTGTGCAGCCTTGATATGGGCTTGAAGGTGCATGGGTGGGTGGAAATAGCGGCATGGGTCTCGGGAGCATCTGCCCTTGACGGCGTCCATGCAGACGGTGACGCTGCCGTCGGGGGCGGTGGAGGCGGGGTCAGGCGGGTGCGCAAAGCGGCACTCCCCGCGCTTGCAAGCACCCCGCACGTACTCACGGCACACCTACATCAACACCAAGCGATCGCCACCACACCATTGCTACTAGTACTAGTTTATGCATATCTACTAGTAACATTGCTACTACTGTAAATACTGCATCATTGATAACCTCATAAAGTTACTAAAAATCACAATGCACCATTAAACATTTACAATAATGTTTATAAATAATATGTGTAAATAAATTTTTCTGAATAATCCAAAAATATATTTTTAAAAAATTTATCAAAAAATGCATTTATTCTTTCCGAATAATCTAAAAAATATTTTTCTAATTCATTTTTGAAAAAATGTTATATTTTTAATTTTAAATTTATGTAAATTTATTTTAAACCTAAAGATAAAATTTTCAAATTTTTTAAATTTTTTTGAATACTGATTTTTTTTTTAATTTCTTCACAAGAAACATTGTTTTTTTTAATATTGATTTTCAATAATTATTGTGTAGCTTTGAATCAGATTAAACCATGAACTCAATTCCACTGGAAATTTTTTTAAATTTGAGCACTTTCATTTTTTGGGTGGGAGAACCTTTAAAAGGTACCAGGCAGGTTTAGGGTTGCCTGGTAGAGTGGGATTTCTACCTAAAATTGGCTTGTTGGTTATTTGTATTGTACTTATTTCGAGAAAGATTATGGGTGATGTGAATAAAATAAAAAAATTACTAGTAGACTTCAGGCAATTTTCAATTTTCTAGAAAAATTTTTGATAATGAGAACTTTTAGAGCTACTGTTACATTGCAAAAGAAAAATTGATGTATTTTTCAACTATATTTGGCCTAGTTGTAACTATTCCCCACAATAGACAATAAATGATTGAAACATGGAATATTATTTTTGATTATTCTATAAACTCAACGATTAATTTGAATTTCAATAATAATCTGTTTGAATATTTCAAAAATAGTAAGTCAGTCACATACGTCCAAGAAAGGGGGAGGGCTCTATAATTAATATGAAATTAAAAGTGATCAAGTCCTTCTCTCTATTTTAAACCTAGCTCAATAGTTTTTCCAATGGAATAGTTGAGTAAATATTATTCCTGAGTCAACTCAAGTTAATTCAGTCATTCATAACCATATATTTTTTTTAATGCTTATTAATACTTAATTTTTTATTAAGTTTTAATTTATATAATTCAATTAATTGATTTGTTAATGATATCTCAATAGAATTATAATAATTATTAAGATGTCTAGTAGACTATGAAACATTCAAACAGAGTGAGTTCTCCGAAGTTTGTCTAAGATACTTCAATGTCAAGAAGTTTCTATTCTTATTAAACCGTTATCATTAACATAATATGGATACATAAATTTCTTCAGTTAGTTGAGTAATTAGGCTTAAAAATAATCTATTTTTTTGTTTGGATCGTCATTTGACAGAATGATGCTTGACAATTGAACAGTCTATTATGATAAAGATCTAGTAGCAATGGTTGTGACCTGGGATAGAAACACACATACTACAGGTATGGTTGATGGAGGGGTAAGCAGAACAGGTGCAGTAAATCACACAGTGGTTAGAAAAATGATAAGAGTAGGGACAGATAAAAGACAGATATAGTAAAAGAGCAAGAGCCCATGCTATAAGATATATTCAGCCAACAGCTCTTCAATAATTATACTTCATGGATGCTGCTGGTATTATTTACAAGGAGTAATAATATTGATAACTATCAGTTAGTATTCAAACTTAATATTTCCAAGGAGTGAGTAGTGAGTAGCTAAAGGTTTGGCTATCGATTATCTCAATATGTACGATGCCTCTCAACATATCTTGCATACTTATTATGCAAAAATTATACATATACAATACATAATTATTCATCGTACTTGATTTGATCTCGAAAAATTCCAATAATCAATTACAGTGCCTAAATCAAAAATCTTGAGAATTTCAAGAATAATAATTACCATGAAGGATTAGTGAACATCTAATGCAGAATCTCGGTAGCCAAACTTACTAAAGTCAATACAACCCTCGAGCTATTCTTTTTCAATTTCACACACCTCAATAAAAGAAAAAAAAACAGAACACAAACATGCAAATAAAATTCAATGTTAAATAATTAAAAATTAAAATAACTGAACCAAGTTAAAATTGCGTAAATCAATCGGAAGAAATGAGAGCCATTTGATACAAAATTTCATGATAATTCAAGTGAAAACAACTAAAGCATTCTATTAATAAATTAGAAAAACAGGCGAATTAACACATATACTGTTCAAAAACAAGATAAACATCGACTAATAAAAAACTTACAAAGCACAAACTGATTAGGTACTTGTTACAGGCATTCCAATGGGACGACAATACTTTGTACCATATTAATTGCACAATACAATTTTGAAAAAAGTAATGAATAATTAATTTTGTGTTATAATATCAAAAACACTATATTTATCGTAATTCAACTAAAGAAAAAATCATAATAATATGAAAAAAAAATGGAAATCTATAATTAGAGATGTTATAATTACGAATAACGAAAGTAATTGAGACAATGATGAGGTATGTCTAAAATTATTGTGGTTTCTAGTGTGATGAAATTACTATTGATGAACATTATTATTGCACAATCGGGGATTAATTCCACTGTATAAGTTATTTATTCACGGAACAATGAGCATTGAGCAATATTTCAGCATCATAATTGTGTGCAATGAACATCAATAAGAAACAAATTCCCTATTTTTCTTAAGTAACTAGTAAAAATTGAATATTTTATGTGCGCCTGTAACAAGATCAAAAATAGCAAAATTGTAAGGAACATAATTATAATGTGATAATGCAAATAAAAATTGAGAGTGTGAACACATTTTATTCTAGACAAATGTGTTTTCAAATCAAGGCAGGTTGTGAGATTCATGCCTTTTTATAATTTTTATCCATAACCCTATAAGCTTCAAATGTTTACTATCCTAACTGGAATGCATTTACTATAAGACTACATCTAGACACTAACAAATAATGGTTATTTATAGAATGTAATGATGAAAATTAATTATTAACATTGATGATTGATACAAGTATCGTAACCACTAGGAAATCAACCAATACGCAGCATTTGAAATTAAGTATATTTGTTTTCATTATAGGGGAATAGCTTTATACTAATTATATTGGAGTTTATCAATTGAGTTGTATAAAATATTTATTTGATTTATGTTTCCTACGGAAACTTCTAATCTGAGTATTGAATTATTGAATTGATCTGCTACTTTTTTGTTAACAAGTACTTAATCTTATTAATTTTCACAGAAGCGGACTCTTCACATTTGAATAATGTAGATTAGTCTGTCGGCCATCAAAAATTACTATTTTTGGTTCTCCACCTGATAATTCTACAAACATCTGGCACCACAGTATATCATCACAATATGTTGATGGGTTGAAGGTTATTAATTCAACTGGTTCTTCTTAATTTGTGGACCAAATTCCTAAATGGGGATTAAATATTCAAAATATATCCTAAAATTTTACAAACTGGTAATATACAAAGAAAATTTAATAAAGATTTTTTTTTTGAGGATGAAGCCCACATAGGTCTGAGACCTGTGCGTGGGTAATGAGTTGGATGATGGTGATTGGTGAGTTGGACCTACAGTTTTAGGTGGGTTCCGAACCACCGGGAAGTGATTTTACAGCAGAGAACAGTGTCTTTTTTGCTGGCCTATCTAATCGGTTTGTCACCGTTACAAACAGGACCTACGAGAACGCAGCTTATCTCTCTGATTGAACAGATACCTGCTACGGCTCGCGGCTATCAATTTAATTCTACAATCAATTTGCATGAGCATTTCTCCTAATTTTGGGGGATTGGATGAGAATAATAATTGCACTGTATAATTTATCTTACACCTCACAAGATATATCACATTATGAAGATAAAAAAGCATGAAATGAACGTTAAATGTTATTCTGCATATGTACAGCTTTACACTTATAGATAAAAAAATACCCAATTATGCGTTCATATGAATGAGTTTTTGAATGAGAGTGCAGCAGGAAGTTCTTATAATTGAATGAAGAATACTAAATCAACTTCAAACTAATAACCTCCTTATTTGGTCTATTTTATTCGAAATATTCCAAACCATTTGCATCAAATGAATAAAAAGTCAACAATAATTAATCTCAGGTATTGATCGTTAATGTAGAAGTAATTTTCAATTGGGGCGACAACCAACCAAGCATATTAGTTCAAAAATCAAACAACTTACGGGGCAAAATCAATCTAGAATGCAATCTACATTCAAGTATTAGCCTAATTCGGAGTTCAAACCAAAAATAGTAATTTTCAATGACTATTGAGTAATTAGTCCAGAATGATAAAATAGTTTTTTATGCGAAATCCTTTCTGAATCATCCCGATCAAATCTATTTTATAGATTCTGTCACGGTTTCTATTCACTAAATACGGTTAGATTTATAACATTGTTATTAGGATGATGTTGCTGATTCCACCTCACTGAATTCAACTTCTACATCAATAGTTTGATGGCATGTATATCAAGACAGTCTGAAGGCCCAAGAAAAGAGAAACTTATTGCCATAGAGTACTCTAGTAGAGCGATCTAGACCTTGCTATACGAGAAATAAATATGCTCTAGCACAGTGTTTCCCAAACTCATTGGCTCCAAGGACCCCCCGTTAAAACCAAGCCCTCCTCGCGGACCCCCTATGTTTCCCCCCATTCTTCTTCCCTATCTCATGGCCCATCCACATAGTATCACAATTGTACAACGAGAAATTAACATACCAATTTTAGAGGCGTAAATAACATATAATTTGTATGATGGTAGCACTACACGCTGCTACCATGTATGTTTTAGATTTGAGAAAACTACATTTTATTAATTATCGAAGAGTACTGGGTAAAAAAAATTATTTTTAAAATGTTTATTTTTCTTTTCTCAGGCTAGTCCGCGGACCCCCTGAAATGGGCTCGCGGACCCCCGGGGGTCCACGGACCACACTTTGGGAAACTCTGCTCTAGCATACTCATGTAGCAAGTTTCCAGATTGCGAAGGAACTCTATGGCAATAAGTGAAACTTTATATGTAGTAGCTGTAGCTATAGCTACATGTAGCTTTATGTAGTAACTCAGTAGTAGTTCAGCAGCTTCATTAAATGAGCTAGAAGCTAGCACTTTTTAGTTCTATCAGGTTAATAATTTGATATGTTATAAAAATTTAGGGAAGTAAATTTATAATCTTCATGTACAAACGTGTTAATCAATAGATGATGATAACAATAATGATTAGGTTTAGTTTAATTTTCAGCATTCATTACGTTGTTGAAATACAAATATATTTCACACCAATAAGCAAAGATAAACAAGAAGAGAATACTTTCACTTGTTGACTCATCAACATTTTGTTAATAAATCAATACTGAAAAGGTGAGAGTGTAGCTTCTTCACATTACAATATTAGCGTACAAAGCACATGAGAATGATGTATATTTATATTCATGTTAAGTGTGCATCAATCACTACAACTGGATTAGACTACAATACAGAAGGGTTACTATGATTGCTTAAAATCATGTAAAACAGAAATAGGAAGAGACTGGAATCGATAAGCTAGAAACCAATCAATCCTTTCTCAGGTGGTAACACTCTAAAGCAGAATAGGTTTCAATGGAGATTTTGACTGACCTCTAGCCTATCAGAGCGTGGCATTTTTTGTTGAGTTACAACAGTCTGTTGTACCATACCCAAGGAAGCAGCTGGGTCAGGACCCATGAGAGCTGGCATGATAGGCGGACTGAAGTAAGGACTGAAGGTGCTTCCCACCTGGGGCATTCCTGTCAGGTATGGTGTGGTGGCCTAAAGAATAAAAACAATTCATTATTAACACAACACAATATCAAATATTGAAGCAAACCAATTGGTAATACAATACTAATAAACAACAAAAATAAAGATCTAGAGGAACGTTGACCCAGAATTTGAAAATTAATACCGCATCTATGCTGAACTAAGTTTTAGCTAACCCAAGCAAGCTTGAGCTTGCTACAGCTTAGCTACAGCTTGAGCTTGAGTTATTAATTTGAGTTTTTAAATTAATTTTACAATGAAAAAATTACAGTAAATCTAATCGCTGAGTGCACAAAGGAAATATTTTTATGTCTGCAAAATATGAGAACATTCTAAACTTAATTGTTATTGTATGATGAAAAATTCAGATCAAATTTTCACTAAAACGTAGGCAGTATTTGAAAACTATTGCTTTGTTATAGTTTAGTATTCTTTGTATAATACAAATTATTATAATTAATACAATTATAATAATTTGTATGAGAATTCATAAATATTAATTATTCTGTGTATTTTTTATTCTAATGAGGTTTAAAAACGAGAAATTCAAGTAGTTTTGGAATTCAATTATTTTCTTCATTGAGCTCAACGATTACTTACTTGAAATACACACTAAATGACAATAAATTATTCGTATCATTTCTGATTGATAGAGCTCGTACAAAGGATAATAGTAAAAAGAAGAACAATAATAAACCAGTGCATTCGCAAGTTCTATCACGCAGGGTTGGTTCATCAACTACTGAGTAGCGGTAATTCAAATCTGAAATAATTTCGATGAACGGTCAACGACACTACATCCTCGAGAGTGTTGAAGTCTACTAGCTGGTTGCTGGCTTCAGAATAATTAAATGATAATAATTAAATCAAATAATAATAATAATTATTATTATTTGAAAATAGAACTGAGAATAATCGAAATTTGTGGAGGTGAACGCTGGGGGCGAGTGCATTCATCACCTGACAAAGCAGAAATTGTTTTATGTCTTACGTTCACAATTTTTCAAAGTTGATTAAGATTTCCATATATATTTATTAATTTCATTAAGCGCATAGACGCTTTTTTCCGTTTCATATCTCAGCTTCAAAAATATTCACATAATGACTAATAAGACGAAGTTGTCACAAGCACGTTTATTGAAAATAGTGAGCTACTAGTTTCGGTTGTTACACCATTATCAATCTCAAACAAACTGGAGATAGTTTGAGATTGATAATGGTGAAACAAACGAAACTAGTATCACACTATTTTCAATAAATGTGGTTGTGACAATTTCGTCTTATTATTCCTTATGGATATCTTTCACAAGATCACCTTCGTCACTAAAAATATGAGGGATATTGGCATAACATTTCGGATAATAATACATAACATCTAAAGAGACAGCTGTATAATTCATCTACTAACTGTTCATCTACAGGTGAAATTCTCGTTATTTTTGCATAGCTCATCTTTCAAAATTCTTTTATAAGTTATTTCATTTTAATTTTAAAAACAATCTTGGGAGATATAAATCATTTTACAGTCAATTATATAAAAAACAAACATTTGAATGATTTCGATTACTTCAATAATAATTGATAGCTTTGAATTCATAAACAGTAGGCCAATATCATAGATCAGGTTCGATTCTCTACTACAACTGACTTCTTTCTATGGTCATTTTACCTAATTAACCAAGCCCAAGTATTAGGCTTATATGGGAATCATTAGCAAAGTATACAATAAATTATTGAAGTTACATAAATATTAAGTTATTTGTAATAGACACCCAGATTTGTGAGGAAAAATGAATGTAGGGAAACAAATATTAAGAGTAAAATTGATAAAAACCTATTACATCTCCATAAAATCTTGACACATACGATACCAGTGAAATACATTATTTTTATAGTGTGAATTCATAGTTTTTGAACTAACTGTGGATATGTTTAGACTTCATGAGACAAGCACTGGACCAAAGTATCAAAAGTAGTCAACTGAAAAAAAATTATAAGTCATGCACAGCATACCCACCAGAATATAATACAATGTAGCAAAAATGAAATAAGCTGTGCAACAACAAAATGAAAACTAATATTATACAGCAATATATTTTTATTCATCTTAGAGATACTGAGACAGCTAATACTATAAGAAAGTGAAAATATCAATAATTCTGTACAGACCATAGCTTGCACTCAGACTACAACTGTAACTGTGATCGGAAATCAACTATGATTCTTGTCAAAGCTTCGTTTAGTAAATTAGTATAATATTTGTGATAATTATAATCATTTTTGCAAGATATAAAGCAGGAGAAAAAACCCTACTTGATTCAGTAACAAAATGATGCTCTATGAATGAGTTTCTAGATTACAGTACTTCTATTGAGTGAATAAGTAACTAGAATACTTTCTCATAGGGGAAGATTTCAGAATGTGATCAATTTTAGAACTTGATACTTCAGAATAAGTTTTCTCGCATGGATTTTTCGTGTAATATAAGAATAATAGCATCATTATCTCCAACTCCATTGTGGTCTTTTCAAGTTGGCAATTCGAAATTTCCAATCCTGGAATTCGACTGAGAAGTCTTGCACAATTGAAGTGATAAAGTGACAGTGTATTTCATAGAAACTATCAACATTTTAACTATTATAACATAATCAACTAAAGAACACAATTTGTGTATTTGGAAAAATTTCACAGGAATTATGATTTTGATTGATAAAACGTATATAAAATATAAATCATAATTCATTTTCTTCGATGATAAGCAAGCAATGCTCTTTACAAAACAGACTGCTAAAGAAAGGCAAGGTTGTTAGCTAATAGCATACATGCAAAGGTTACTACTGTACCATTACGCCTAAAGGGGGCTGCCCAAAGGTCAGTGCTGGGGAAGAGAGCTGCAACTTGCCGCCAACCTCATAACAAAACACAACAAAATAAGAAACACACAACAACCGACTACACTGCAAATTAAAAAAAACAACATTATAAGATATTCATAATAAGAGCAAATAAGTCCTAGTATTATCAAAAAATTAAAAACCGCATCCAAAAATTTAGTAATTAGCAGTATTGATACAGAAACAGTATTGATAATGATAAAAATGATAAGATGAATAGAGGAAAAATACTAAATAAGATACTTGCGAGACTCCGCAATAGTCTCAACAAGAATACTACAATAATTGAAATTCATTATGATATATACAAAATATTAGTTTGAAATGTTGATGAGAATGAGAATGCAATTTTTATACATTTAATTTCATGCTAAGGTATTAGAAATTAGGAATTATAACACCAAGCAAGAGATATAAAAATTTGAAAAGTGATGATTATTCTAGCCAAAATTATTGTATTATTCCAAAATATTTATTTCTGGGATCCCATAAAAATGTGTAAAGTTTTCAATTCTCTCATATATCAGAATTCAAACCCTGATCTTGAATCAGCTATTTGTGAAATCGGATTATGACAGCAAGGTGATGCAGGATTTCATAGATTAAAAACTGTACATATTTTTGTGGCTCAGATGCTATGTTTATTCAAAACTGCTGTAGATTAATCACAGCATGAGGAAATATCCCATTAAAATGAATTGCTTACCGTAGAATTGCTCAAAGGAATTCACTCTGAACATGTGATTTGCTGACATGAATGTGAGAAATTGATAGATGCAGATATCCAAATAATAAGAAATACTATTTTGATAGAAATATGTGTTCAAAAATCTTATCTGGTGCGTGATAATTATTTCATACCCATGTCTTTCTCCCCAGGCAAATGAAATTCATTCTCATAAATAACCTACATTCGATATGTAATGCTTGATATGCATTCAACAAAAATTATCTAATTTACAAAAAAAAAATCATTTGAATACACTTGTATAAAAGTATACTTTAATCATTTGAATGTATTTGTATGAAAATGAAGAACATACATTTTTTTAAATAAGAAAAAATCAATGATGAAATATTAAAACTTGAAGCAATTACTAGCAGAAGTAATAAATAACAACTCGACTAATACCATTTATATTAAGAAAAGCAACACCCATAAATTAAAAATAATTATCAGGTGCAACATCAACTCGAACAGGTGGAAAATGCTTTCAACTTCCCAGCTCCATTGGATAGAAGGAGTTCAAGATGAATCAATTCTCATCCCAGTTCATGACTAAAACTTCGGATGATAATTAATTTGATTCATCATTCATAATTCAAAATGTCCAAATAATCTTCAAGGCTGGAGATGATTCTATTGCGGAGAATGAACCCGCAATCAAATTTTAGCATTGTTATTATCTACACATTTAAGACTATCAACATGGATTAGACAAAATTATGAATAGCATAAAAATAATAAATCTTTAATATCAGAGGAAAAATTTCGAAGAACTGAGTTACAGAGATTAAGTATGAATTTGAATTTTATACCCCCATTTCAATTTCAACAATTTAATTTAATAGGATTTCTAATAAAAGAGAAATCGAAGAATTTTTAAATGCAACTAAACTGAGCACACCGTTTGAAATGACTGGAATATCTGAATAGTAGTCTAATATACAAAAAATAGTTTTTGGGAAGTTGTTATGTGATTTTCCAACTGCTTCAGTACAATAATAAATATATTTCTAATAACATGCGTTAGATTGATGAAAAAAATTCTCTTGATTTGGGTTGAGACTAGAAGAGTGAAAGGAGTTTTCAAGATGAAAGGTACAAGGCACAAGGCACAAGGATTGTGTGACATTCTTACCACAGCAGGAACTTGACCGGGTACAAGAGGCGACCCCGGTGTTAGACCCATCTGCTGCATCAGGGCATTCTTCAAGGCCAAATGGTTGCGCCCGTTGATCAGCAGTTGATCCTTCAGGTGCTGTGGAGGGTGGAAGTATTTGCATGGCGGCTTATCACGATTACACCGACCCTGAAACAAATTGAAAAATTCCATTACCAAAATGGATAAGCTAAATGGAAGTTATCAATGAAGATAATGTTACGGGTTCCATCACTAAAAAGCGGCGGGCCGCTTAACGCAGTTGGTTGTTGCGTCGCAACTTCAGCTTGCTGTCGTTTAAGTGGTCGTGGGTTCGAATCCCGCTCCACCGTCAGGCATTTATGTGTAATCATTTACCTCATTCCTCACGCACAAGTCTCATGTGGGCATCATCAGCAATAAAATAAAAAAATGCTTGTATCACTTAGAAACAACAATCGAACTTTATTCACACAAATTACTTACAATACGCACTAAACAGTTATATCACACATGAAAAACCAATAAGAAACAAACAGTTTAATAACGTTCAAATAATGACTTTACTATATCACTGTACAAAAACTCATTACTAACTGTCAATAGGCCAATCAATAATTTAATAATAATAATTGTCCAATAAGCGGTTCAATGATGTCAAGAGTAATGTCAAAAAAGCAGTTAAACAATTAATAAATGAACTGAACATTTACGAAGCGCGGTCTGCCAGTGTAAAACAATATATAGCAATAGCATTACGCATGCGTTTTTGAATACTGCCACCACAAACACTGTCACCCGTTATGAATGTAAAGGAAGTCTGAATAATAACCGAACTGCCTGCTGAATGCGCCACCGCTTTTATAAGTTTGTTCTCCAAAACTCCATTTCCAGAGGTTTCTCAATGTTTCTATTTACATAGATAACATTTGAACATTCCAGATGACCATTTGGCTTTTGAGAGTAACAAAGACGAAAATACGGTGGAAGAGGGAGAAATATGATAAACAACAGACGCATTTATCAGTGTAACCAGAAGCACTATTGACATAATGAGTAGCGTAGAATAATGTTTTCTTTTTTTGCATTTCCTAATAATAATTTCGAAATTCACACATGTTCAACCAAAATTTGAAACGAAAGATGTTGGAAAATTCTAGCAGAGGCATAGTAAACAGTGATTCTATCCTGTAAAACATTTTAACCTTTCAGCTGTCTTTCCACCTTTGTATCTATGTATGTATATACCATAGCCGATTACGACTGTGGGTGACTTTTCAGACCAAATCTTGCAGTCCAAAAGAGCGAGTACTACACAAATGAGGAGTGAGGTAGTTTGAGATTGCTTTCCTCACTGAGCTTACAATTTTATATCAGTATGCCAACCATTTTCAAGTCAAGAAATAATAGAAAAAAATAAAAAATGTTTTTTTACTTTTTATCTTTAAATAACAGTATGCTGAAAAAAGTATTTATATCATATTAAAATTAATGTTGGAAAGGTTATCTAAATTATTAAAGAAATTGAATAATAAAATAGGTTCTGTAGTAATTCATAGATAGATCCCTTCTGAGGTTTAATCACAGAGGTTTAATTTTCCATTTTTTAAACCATTTTTCAAGCTTATTTCAAAAATTATTCAATTTAACGGCCGACTTGTCGCCCCCAATCATACGCCCGGGAAACGTACCACGACAGCCCCCACCCCAAAGCTACATCCTTGAAACTGCCAAATATTCTTGATCAGCAGCTACATTAGTTTTGGATTAGGTTTAATCAATATTTCATCGCGGAGAGTCACGTTTTACCATATCAATAGATTGGTGGTTGGGATCAAATGTTTTTGATCAACTACTGGTAAGGAATGAATGAATTAACTCAAGTTGACAAGTGACTTGAGAACTGTTACAAATTTATTGTACAACACTATTGTACTACAAACAATGCAAAAACATCCTTTTATTAATTTTGATTTTCACTCCATATGTGATGTTTAATTTTCCATTTTTAAACCATTTTTCAAGCATTTTAATGACACATTTAATGAGCATTTAAAAGGGACTAAGGGTTGAATTTGTTTCCACGTAGAAACAGTATAATGCTAGTGGCCTACGTTTAGGTAATATTGTCTCACCCATTGAGATTGTGAAAACTGGTTACGATACAAAAAGATTTCTCTTGACAGGTAAGTAAAACGAAGTTTGGGAAATTTTTACCGTTTTCATTTTTAAAACGAAGTTTCTTCACCGGTAGCAGTGCTGTTAGTATGATCAATGTCAAAGTTTGAGCAATTTGGTTGTGTAGAATAGGCAGCTTTTGGTGATGCTAGCACAAGCTGACGCTGAGTTTTGTCGTACGAATTCATGTGTTTCCCATCCGAAAAGTGAATGATCAATACACAGATTTCCCCCGAGGGCAAACGCTTCCTGAGGGTGTGCTGTCGGGGGATTCTGAGGATCTGCGAACTTCGCTTGGACATTTTGGTGGATCGGGCCTGACAATGACGTATGGCTTCGGTCCGACAAAGTTAAAAATCACCGAAGCTAGTCTTCGGATGGCGGTTGGTGGTGGGTAGGGGAAGGGGGTGTTTGGGGAGGGCGGGCATCAAAGCGTAAAATTAGCAAACGGGCTCCCGAGGCGAAACCACCCGGCCGAGCCCACAAGCAATAAGAAGGGCTTAGCCTGTGCCGTGTGCCCCCTAACGTCTGCTGCTGTTCAAGTACGCGCACGCAAGCACACTTGCCCGCAACCACAGCACTTTGCCGTACGCAATAATACGTGCGGGGACGTTTAAAAACTTGCGCGGTACTTTCAATTTGACCGACATGATCAATGAACTCGATATGGCAGAGGCAAAGGCGAAGAGGGCTGAAAAAGGATTTGTGGAACGGAGAGGGATGGCGGAGAGAGAAGGCTTTTCCAGTCGAGTCGATCAGTTGAACGAAAAACACCAGTCACATTCAATAAAATCACGACTTACCCACTGTTACATTCCTACTCCAACAGACACCGCATGTCAGATGCTTTCGAGAGGTTTGTTACTTGATTGAAAAGCGGAATAAACGAATTCAATTACTCGAAAGCCAATGTTTTTCATACAGATCGATCTGCGAGCTTCCTCATAATAAAATCCAGTTTGAGTGATCGTCAAGCAACTTTTTTTCACATTCTTATAACCTCGTTAAATCATGCCTAAGTAAATCAAGTTAATTCTAACAATTATATTACTTCAACTTATCTTCAATAATAATTACTAGTTGACTTAAATATTACTAAACCAACAACAGCCTAATTTATCACATTATTTGATAAAGAATCACTTAAAATATTGTGTCGATTAATTTTTGCTTACATTTTTCACTACACTGTGCCACATCAATCCTAACACCAACCGTCAAACTTTGTTTAAATTTGACACTTTTATATGACATCATTAATTGAACTTGGAGCATTCGAACTTTTAAATTAGTGTCAGACACAATTATTATTTATTTATTTATTCATTTAACTAGCATACAATCAATGTGAATACAACAGGCTATTTCTCAAAACTGCTTTTCACAAAATTTTAAAGTAGGATCAAAATCTTAGGTTAGGTCGCTGTTTCACTTGAAATTTCACCTTCAAGTACAATAATTCACAAGTCTTTTGCAGATAAAGAATATGCTAATAAATTGAAAATTATTACTATCTTTCGAGAAATACTGTTGAAAAATCAATTTAAATAGACGAAGTCTGTATTAATTACTAGGTTAAGAAATACTAAATGCATTTTATTGGCTAACTGCTGCCAACGTATTGAGATATTGACCGTACAAATAGTCAACAATGATAATCAATCTAAAATAAGTCGATAGTAGCTAAGACTACATAAGTTATTTCAGTACCAAAATAATTCATTTACTTTGTTAATAAACTAGGGAATAAATAAAATGAGACCTGAAAGCCATTCACTCACCTAGTTTCTGTATATTTGCTTATCTGTGATGAGCAATATCCAATAAGGACTCACTCACATAACCAAATTCTAGGTTAGAATTTTGGAAGTGCTCGTATATTCTGTTGTACACTTATTTTTCACTGCTTGATTTAGATTTTGCTAATGACAATCACTATTGATTCACTTGAGCACAAATTCTTGAAGATATCACAATCAATTATTCTTGACTTTCTTAGTTTTTGTGCTTTGAAATTATCGATATCGCAAAGTCGATGTAGGATTGATCGATTATAAACTTTATGTTGGAATTTTGCCACCCGAACTGATCTGTTTTTTTATAAAGTGTTTCGAATTCCACCTTTTCTTATTTTTCTGTGTATTGCTTATAGTTATACGATCTGATTCGCTCTAAAAATCACGATCTTTTTTCATGAGTATCTGTTGCTGCAGATATTTGGTATTACCGGCTCTATTAGCATAATTAGTCGTGGAAGTGGTGAATTTTTTATTCAGGATAGAGGAGTTCTGAAGGAAATCCACCCTCTCATCGGGCTCGAAACCTCGTGAGAAGAGGACAAATCATGTCCAACTTAAATGTTAATTAAAATAAATTTGTTGTAAATTAATGTAAAATTCAAAAACCATCTATCCGAACGGAGGTTTAATATCAGCCTACGTACAGCTTAAAAAGTTTATCAAATCCATAGCGAACCGTTAAGAGATTCCAAGTTCGGTCAAAGAAGTCCAGGGCCAGCAAGAGGACGTATAAGAGGAAGTTCAAACCCGAATCCAGGTGCCAATATTCCAATATTCAACTGAGTCACAAATATCTGTGTTTTCGTGATTAGAAGGCCTTCTATGTGTGGGCGCACCCCGAAAAAATCATGATAGGCTCAGATAAATCCTAGCGTCACATGTACGAACAACCGTTCATCCACGAAAGGCCTGAGAGCTCGCTCGTCTCAATATATTTAGTACAATCAATAAAACTTTTATTAAAAGAAATTCCAGCAAAAAACATTCTGTTCTCTGCTGTAAAATCACTTCCCGGTGGTTCAGAACCCACCTAAAATTGAAGGTCCACCATGTTTCCAATAAAATGGCTAAAGCGGTGGTACTAGCCGTAAGGGTCTCTCCACCAATAAAAGCCATAAGAATTTACTATTTCATTGTTATGGATACAAATCGAAAATTCATCACAACCACATTCAGAATTGACACTATTCGATTTGAAATGAAAAATTCATTTCATTCAAGAATTTCCTGTTGCATAACAATTTGAAAACTAGTTTTATACACATGTAGTTGTAATTTCTGCAAAATTTTAAAGAAATTATAAATTGTATTGTAATTCGTAAATTTTTGTGCAACAGGTCCCACATCATATAGATAGGCCCAATAAAGATAATTTTGAACATCACCACCACTAAGAGTATCATCAATTCAAATTACTTTAATGGATAGAAAACAGATAGCACTCAGTGAGTTCTTAATGAAATGTCAGCTTGAGAGTTTGGTAGTATCACTTGATGGAATGATATCGCGGGTTGTCACCGAACACCATTACAGGAGCGAAATGAGAAAGTTGTGATTTTAGCTGGAAGTTGATCGTGGAGACATTTGATTTTCTTTCCGATGATTTGAGGCGATCAAAGATCGACAGCTGCCAGCTAAAATTGGGTGATGGGTGGAGGGGGAAGAGGTGAGATGGGAGGTCATGTGCGTAAGAGTCGTTGCCATGGCAACACACGGCGCTACACATTAAATTACCCTCACTAACGGCCACTACTTCGTAAACTCATCTTACGCTTTCTATCGCAGACGCTAAGTTAAGCGAAAAAGTTCCATTAAGCGCTTCCTTTAACCTTTGGCTCGGACCGACCTCCTGCTACTGTTTCTTAACGCCGGCACAAACTTATTCGTCTGCTGTTGCAACGATATTAGTTCCCAAACGAAGACAAGGAAGAGCACAACAAGAAAGACACAGCCTGGAGAAGTAGGCTATACAGAGTGGTGATGAGACGTAAAACCGAGATACGTACTCTGGAGAACAATCGGTCTACCAGAGCAGTCGGCGTCTATGACTCCTTGCAGGGGCCGCGGGGTAACCCTATTAGCACCACAGAGCCACAGCCACACGCAGTACAACTTTGCACTGTTGTGTGAACGCGGCCTTTACACCCCTATCCCCACCAACCCCAGTCATCATCCACAGACTTCAACGGCAAATTTAATTCAAAGTTTCAAAACTAAGCACCGGCCGCGCCCGGTGCCCTCTTTCCTCAAAACAAAATTCATAACACTTTTCTTCGTCTATTATTCGCGGAACCGTTTATTAACTTTGCTGAATCAAATCTCAGAAAGTGAAAAGCACTTAACTTGTGTACTACGACAAACACACACAACGGCTACTCCATTTCAACCCGCAGTTGATTATAGGGATTGGTCTCTGGTTAAAATACAAATTTCAATCCAGTCCAGAAATGATAGGATAGTATTTCAAGAGTTTCAACAGATAACAACAATGAAAGATAACAGCATAACAACAGAGATAAATGCTCTTTTAGACAAGTGAATAAGCTTCACTTAGTAAATTTATAGCCTGAATATGTCAAATTTTATAAACGGTGAGAAAAACTTTCCTTAGTACACAGAAATATTCATTCCTTTGGATGTAGCTATTCAGGAAGTCTTCATTATATTCAATATAATATGTTTTCAGATTGTCAAACTGCATATGTCTTTTCACATTGAATCAGGAAGAAAAAAGGAAATGTAAGTCTGGACCGGTGTGAGCTAAGGGAAAAGGCAGACGCTAGCAAACCAGCGCAGAGTCCTCAGGGAAATGGTCAATCCAGGCGCCCCTTGTCATGGTGTCGTAATTTCATTATTGTAAAACCCGGCCGCCGCGTTCTCCTACAGAGAGCCAGCTCTATTATTTACCCCTCTTCAGTAATTACGCTACCAAGATCTGGATTCTCGCAGCCTCTTGAGGCAACACTGCAAAACGTTATTTACTGCCATCGTCATGCACATTATCCTCATCAAACAGATTGGTCAAAAACAGTCAGCTTCACCAAATTCGTCTGTACTTTTGTGAATTGATTCCGTCATGATGAGGATAAAATTGCAAATGATGTTGATTCGATCGATAGAATCAATATTCAATCGTAGACATTCCAGAGCACCCTGAAGTCTATCATATAAGAAAATTCTTGGAAGCTCATGGAAAATTCACACGTTAAAAAACACTACTTCAAAGAGGGATATGGACATTTTTCATGAATCATGGTTATAAAGTTATAAGGGAAAGGTGAGGAGGATCGATGAATTTCAATTTTCAGATTCCAGGAAGATCTAGATAGTGAAGATACTCGTGGATTTTTTATTTAGAATTCAAATACCCCGAAGCTAAGGTCTTTAAAGGCAGTATTGAAAAAGATAACGAAGGTCGACGATTAGAAAATAAATAATATTTCAACTCTGTTCTTTCTATTAACGCTTACAAGCACGTTCCTATAATTTTATATGGTGAGATATTCAATTTACTTTACAGCTTTACTTTATTCAAGTGAGCGAGGAACATGGTAAATTCAGCAACTCAACAATGTATTAGTACTAATTTTTTAGTAAAAAAATTATGTCAACGTTCAAAAGACATTCAGAGAAAAGAGAACCTGACTTTTGAATTCCAAGGGCCAAAGCCATAATATGAATTGCTCTAAATAACAGTACATACGGGTTGCTTTTGCAATGTGATTTGTTTAACAAAACGATAAAACGGTCTTTCATCGAAGATCATCCATAAAGACTAATTATAGAATGAAAGAAGATCAGAAAAAGAAAGTTCATAGAGTGGCTTCCATTGATCCTCATTTTAGATTCTTTTTCTATGTTTGAGATGAATATGATTCATGAGGAACTGAATACACATGCGAATCCAATAAATTTCCAGCAAATCAGTTGCAAGTTAACCTTTCATCACTTCTATCAATCGAAAATCTGCAACATATAGGCAAGAGTTATAAGAGCGTTTGCTTGTATTTCCAGTTTCGAAAATCGAAGTAGGCGAGATTTTTGTTTTATTTTTACACACATGAATTTGAAAATTGTTCATTCTAAATAGAATCATGGAGTTTGACAGGTATTGTAAGAGTATATTTTACGAATTGCTGAAGAATTTGAACATCTTAGAATAAATAGGGCTACGCAATTGTCAATTCCAGAGCTATTTCCCACAAGGCAAAACTGAGATTCAAAAGGAGTTTCAACTATAAGATTTGACGAATAAGGAAGAAGTAGTTTACTGCAATAACATAATGTAAGAAAATGAATATTCCATTAATTCCAACAAACGTACAAACTAAAATAGTAGCAGTAGCTTAGTGAAGGAGGAGTAAACACGTGTTATTAGAAAAGGCAGGGCACAATACTTAGTCACCAGAGAGAGTAGTGTACCCCTGAGCAGCAGGGGACGGAAAAAGGCCTTCTAAGTGAGGGTGATCTGAGTGCAGTGAAACAACTCCAAGTGTTGTTCTACGACTCCCTTCCAACCTCCCATCCCACCCCCACCGTCCCCAGGGGGAATTACTGAGAGAGTTGATGGTAGAGAACGTTACTGGCCTCCGAATGTCCAAACTATTCTGATGATCCGCTTTTAACAGGAGTGGATTCGGAAAATGGAAAATCACAGACGCACATGCTCCCACACATTTACACATTAATTATTATCATTAATATTTTTCTATTCTACTTCATGTAAAAGATTTGACAGATTTTCAACAGCTTGACATCGGAATTCTGGAAAATACTCGAAATATTTCAAAAGAGCAGAATATAGACAGAAGTAATAAAAACCGAAAGATAAATGCGAGCCAGATTGAGAAAAACCTTTTCTTAATTAGATGTTCGAACACAAGATACATATGGGTAATAAAATAGTGTTTAAAAAAGAAAGCATTTTCAAGTGGAATGGATTTCAAAGATAAATTGAAAGATAAAACATCAATTCTCCTACTTATTCTTCATTTAACAATTTTGAAAAGTATTACTTATAAATTTGTTGCTTCCTAATTTACTGGCTTACTAAAATTATGAGCTCAGTGATGAAGTTCCTAGCAAAGATGCACAATTGAATTACTTTACCTGCAGATGGTTAGAAAGAATTGACTTCACGATCGAGAGAGCGAAAAGAAGTCATTAAAATTGGTCATCATGCTTCAGTGGAAAAAATACGTGACATAGTAACATGTAAAATTACTGCACATCAAGCTTGAGTTTAAATTTACTAAAACATTTTTTTTATTTTTTTATTTTTATTGCTGATGATGCCCAAATGAGTCCGAGACTTGTGCGTGGGTAATGAGGTGAATGATTACATATAAATGCCTGACGGTGGAGTGGGATTCGAACCCACGACCACTTAAACGACAGCAAGCTGAAGTTGCGACGCCCCAACCAACTGCGCTAAGCGGCCCGCCAAGTATGATATTGAGTACACTTGAGATTATATTATAATACTTGACTAGTATAGAATCAATTTCAATAAAAATTTATCAAATTCTCCAATTTAATGTGCTTGTTCTTTGAGGAGATAATTTTATATCACCACTCCACAACATTACTATTACTACTACTACTAACTACTGTTGGTACACCATCTCTAAATCAATTACAGGGACTTAATGGCAGTAAAAGCCCATCAGGACTTAGGTAAGCCACTCATGATCATGAAGGAAGGAAGAGGAGATAGTTGAGAGTTGAGGGTTGCCTTTGTTTGTATACCTATGCAGAATTAGCTTGAGCAGCCAAGTAACTCATATCAATATTGATATTGCTTATGGAGTTCGGGAGGGAAAGAGAAAGAGTGAGTGCATGTAGCATGGAGCTTGTCACGTGCATTTAATTCACATCAAAAGGACTGGTGCAAGGGAGCGTTGGGGAGCGAAGCGGCGACGGTCAAAGGAGCACGGACCAAGCTTATGCATCTTTCAGAAGCTTCCGACGGCAACCTCTTAATCCAGCCGGGCTGTACAAGTCCTTTCTGCCTTTTTTCCTCTACTTGTCCTGCTGGACAAAAAATCCCCAAAGCACACCTTCATTACTTCCTGTGCAAAGCAGAATCCTTTCAATTATGCATCGAACTAACGGCTCTGCAAATAATGTTGAGACAAAAACAAACTGGCAGTCAGATGGACTCTCTGGTTACGACTCTAAATATGAAATGCTTCTCATTATGAAAATTGATCTCGGCTTGTTAAAAGCACAGAATGCGTGAATAGAGTGTTTCATGAGTTGCAAGTAAAATCCCGAAAGTAATATCGTTTACATTTTTTCTCCATTATTTTGTATATCATTGATGAATATCACTCACATCACAGGCATATCCTACAACCATTACACATTCATGAAAGGATGTGTTAGGAATGTAAGGACTGTAATGTTGCGAAAATATATGGACCATTTTTTCAGATTGAAATAGAAGTGCTTTCTAATATTAAAACTAACACTGTAAAAAATTAAAAAAAGAAAATTTATCTTTAAATATATTCAATGATATAGATATATAAAAGAAACTTGAAGTAAAATTAATCGTAGTTTATCAGGGTCTTTTATTAAATTAAAAGTTTTTTTTTCACTTGTGTATTTCAAAGTGAAATACAGTGTCAGTTTTAATATTAGATTGTTCATTAAGTATTTCGTCATGGAAAACATCACAGAAGTGTTTTAATAAGAAAAATTATCATTGAAACAGCCAAATGAATAACAACTTAGTCTTGTTTTCATCTTAGGTCGTCTACTCATACACTTTGAGATAAATTTTCTAAGCAAAACATTAGAATAAAAACTACTCACACATTAACCATCATAGCAATTTATAACTTTTTAGTTTCAATTTCACACTTTTCTCAAAGTTGAGATAAAATTGTAATGTTATAACGTGAAGTCTTCCGCTATGCAGAATAGTTTGTTTATTTCCTCTTGCCATCCTGCTTCGACACATTAGAGTCAATGAATATTTTAGTTTATTGCATTTTAATTAAATTAAATTTTATTCTTTGCAAGTTATTTTCTCAATTGTATAGTTATGTATCAAATTCAGTCAGTTTCAGCTTCAACATAAAATTGATTAAACATAAGTTTGTGCTCAATAACAAATGAGAAGCCATGACACTGATGGCTGGTTTAGCAGCTCAGCTATTGTTATGTCCTCGGAAGACGGTTACAGTTCACAGCTCGGAACATTTAGTAGTGTTCTTTCGACCATCGTCAGCGTCACACCGTTCGTATCTTTTCTCTTACTGAGTTTCTCCGCAGTGCGTCGCTGCGTTGAGTCCATCCAAGCGTGTGTCTTACGTCACCTCGACGTGTCACGGCCTCCGAAGTGGAGTTAATCGATTGTTAAAATACGGGTGTCGAAGATCTTCTCCCCCCCCCTCCGCCATGATACTCGTCATCCGACCAGCAAGAAGCCAGCAGCAACTGCACTCATCCGATATTGTGCTCACTGAATTGAGCATTTTCTCCCAAATCGGACTGCTCCATCTTGAAATTAATCACAAAGTAGAATAATACGTTTTTGAAGGTTCCACCTTACACCCAGAGTTTTCACGCTACAGCCGATATCAAGACTAGCTAGCTATACAACCTAACCAGACAAGGTTATGGAAAGTTAAAAACAATAGAAAATCATTGGGCCTTCTATCTTCTCATTCTTACAGAAGAGTTGTTGAGAAATGACAAAGATGAGGTAACTAGTATGAAGGTAATACAAATACTGATGGTAACTAAGATATTTTTGGAAGAATATGATTGAAATATGATTGAATATGATAATCCGAAATGCTCTGATGAAACGGAGTGGGTTCATTCTGAGAAGATAACAGCGTTCCGAAGGAGAACACATCTTATCAATGATAACATCTTATTGCAGATCTTAGTTAGCCAGTATAAAACTAAAGGTTACGTAAACGTGGAATAAATTATGGAGCTCTTTCACAATAAACTTAAGATTAGGGAGATGAGAATATTGAACGAATAGAAAGGTAAACTACAGGGGATAGAAATATAGGACTACAGACAGACAGATAAACAATTTTTATTTCAAACAATTCAATATACAAGACAATAAAACTTCAAGTACATACAAAATACAGTAATAAATCACCGAAAGGAGATCAGTATTTATGGCAAATCAGTAAATAAAAATAAATATTCTAAATAAAAAATAATACTTTTGCTTTGAAAAAAATTCTTTCACATTCGTGAATTATGCTAGAAGAAAAGTGATTACACGAGAAGAAAGAAGGAATTTGACATATAGGGTACTTGAGATGAAAGATAGGAAATTGGTCTCTATGGGCTAAAGCCTGTGCGCAGACCAGAGTTGCTATATGTTATTTATTATCAAGAAGTATAAAGAAAAAAAAATTGAAAATGGATGGAGAAAAAATGCATGAAGAAAGTTTAAATGAGACTGTGGAGTATAGAATCTATTATGAAAATTAAGATATAGATTTTACTTAAGCGCAGAAAATGAATGAAAATGTAGGAAACTAGCTTTTCTTTTTAAAAGGGGCTTCTGTAATTTGTGGTTATAATACTTTCTGAACTTTCTATTCCTATAGAGAATAAAAACTTTTTCAACTTCAACTTGAAAATGGATTTGGTGTTGGAACGGAAAAAATTGTGTTGTGGGAAGTAACAACTTAAATTACGATTTAATACATGAGATATGAGAAAGAATTAGTTTTTGAGATGGATCTATGCAAGGGTATTGCTTCAACACCTGTGTTCTGCGAGTAGCGCGTATCATGTATGTGTGAAACTGCATCAAGAGTGGTGGAGAAATGTTTATACAAATGTTTCAATATATTCTGCATAAACAGCTGTCTAACAGTCAAAACTGAGGTCTCTCTGAAAAGATCATTGGTGGGCCAGCGAGAACCTTTCTTAAAAAACTGCCTTCAAAATTGGTTTTTGGACTATAAAAAGTGGTTGAAGCATAGACTTGAATGTCCTACCCCATGCAACGATACCAAACTCCAAGAGAGATTTTACATAAGCGCAGTAAGCCATTTTCATCTCCCTTTCATCAAGCAATTCGCTCATCTTTCTGAAGGCATATAATTATATATTTTCTGAGCTTTATCTTTAAATAATTAATGTGGGCAGTCCAGTTCATTCTATGGTCAAAAAATACACCCAAGTATTTAAAGGAAGTTACCATTTCTATAGAAGAACAGTTGCATGCATCATTAATAAAATTTCCACATGAGTGAACATGCAAGTTTGGCAGCATGTAATCATTGATGGGTCGCAAGGATATTGGCAAAAATTTAGATTTTGTAGTGTTCAAGGAAAGAGTATTTTGATCTAACCATTTCTTTATAATATGTAAGAAATCTTTTTGAGCATTTACCCTGATTTCATGCCAAGTTGGGCCCTTTAAGAGAATTAATGCATCATCTGCAAACAATAATAGCTTACCAGTTAAATTTAATTTTGATAAATTATTAATGTATATTGAAAAAAGAACTGGACCCAAAGTGCTTCCCTGTGTTACTCCAAAATTAACTGCGAAATTCTTACTATTAATATCTGAGACAGAAACAAACTGGAGTTGATTCGACAGATAGCTGCTAAACCATGATAATGCAGTATCACGTATTCCAATAAATTCAGTTTATTCAAAAGGTTATCTCTGTCGACAGAGTCGAATGCCTTTTTAGATCCAAAAATAGTAGCATGACTCGTTCATTATTCGAAATTCCATTGTTTATTTCCTTGCAAATATCAAATAAAGCATCAGACATGTTTCTGTCCCTTCTGAATCCATATTGGCACTCACATAAAACTGCACTTTCGTAAAGAAAATTCAATAGCTGATCATTAACTATCCTCTCCAAAATATTGGAAAAAACGCTAAGCAGTGAAATAGGTTGATAGTTATTTTTATTAGTAGGGTCGCCTGATTTGTAGAGGGGAAATATCTTAGCCAACTTCAGGATTTCAGGGAAACACCGAATGATAATCTTAGATTAATTAATATGAGATTAAAAATAATATGAGACTGAAAAGGTAAGGATAGCAATACAATTATTGTAAAACTTGAAAAGAGATACAAAGCAAAAATCCGATATTCTGGATCTCCCACTATTGCAGTCAATGGAACTATTGAATAGATAACTATCAAGGACTCTGTTGATAATGCCTCAAAATTCAAAACATGGAGTGGAGAAAAAACTGACATGCTGAATCTTCAACTACTGTATCTATCAATGATCCCCTGAGCCTGGAGCGATTACAAGCACATTTCGCATTTACCAGGAATAACGACGGTGTTTGTTATAATGGAGCAGTATAGACGACGTGACACCGAGGGAATGGCCGGAAATTAGTGCTGCGAAAAATTCATAACGGCGCATCGCGAGAGACGCGCCTAAAATATCGTTACGTATAGGACGCGCAACGCTGTAGGTAGGTGTCACACGTTGAGCACGTCGTCAGGGCGCGTTATCGCGACGTTTTTTCGGAAAACCGTGTGACTTATGTCGGCAAGATAAAGGCAAGTGGTTCACGTGAACGCTATCTACGTATATTACGCTACACACCTCTTCCACTCCTCACCACAACAAAGATATTTCGCAACGACAAGCGACACCGGTTGTTGTAGTTCGCGTAATCCCCCCTTCAGGACATGGTTGACTCTCTTCCCCCCACCAGGTATTCCACTTCGATCAAGTCACAACTGCACAAAAGCCTCCTTAATGCGAGCCCATACAAATGGGGTTAGCGTCAAGAAGCGCCGATAGGAGTAACGTGTAGCGTGTAGTGTGTAGCAGTGTATGTTGTTTAGTTGTGACTGGCAAGAAGTAGGAAAAGGGATAAAGGAAGGCAAGCATCTACTCGAACCGTTCGGAAACTTCTTCAACAACTTGTGCGTCAGCCACTATAAGGGCAAACAGAAGAAAATGCATTACAGCTAGAAATCCTCAACGAACCCGCAGAAAAAACCCCCGTTAGCTTGAGTTTGACATTTTTCCTTCTCAACGTCATCTATGTCTCCTGAAACCTGGAAGTAACCTCTATTGCAAGATGTATCCCAATGATTTTGTAACAGAGCAATCTAGCAACCACGCATTGTTGCTGTTGCCCCAGTCATGACTATTTTCGATGTTAATGAAGTAACTAAACACTTAGAAAATAATAAAGTAGGGCCCATAGGAAAGCCCAGGATTTTTCAAATAGTTGAATAAAATGATTATAGTCATACTTAAGATAAGTCGTGATTACAGGACTAGCTCATACCTGGTTTTTTTTCTGAAAAAGTAATATTAATTTAATGTGTATAAAGCCACTTGTAATACAGTGGAACTTCCGTATAACAAAATCGTTTATTCCGGCAAAATATTTGTGTTGGAGAAGTATTCGTCATTGAAAGGTCGTCTTGTCAGGATTGCGATGTCAAGGGACGCTATAAGAGAAAACGGGGTTAAACGTGAAAACATATGAGCAGCTGGGGTCCTCCAACAAAAGAAGGTTCTCCAGAAGGGTGGTATCCTTTAGGACGACCTAACAGTTTGATCGACCTACTGCTAGCGCAGCCATAACTGCACAACCAAACCTAACCTAACCTGGCTAGATGTGACTGAACCACCTTTGTTTACTAGGTCGGTCAAAACGACAGTCGTTCAAATGGTGTCCTCCCATATTTCGGGTCTCAATAAAATATCAAAGCTCAATGAATCTATGTTATTAGTTTAGAAAATATATTTATTAGTTATATTATAAATCTATATAAACATTTTCAACAGTAATTTAGGACCATACTTACAGCTTTGAGGGATTTATAATAATTAATGTATCAAAGACTTCATGAAATTATTTAATGGAATAAGTGAAAAGAACAGTGTTAAAGAATAGTGTTAAGAACAGTTTATGGAGTTTGGTCGAACGCTGATGCAGGATGTCTGCTGCAGAGGGTGACAGGCTACCCCGTACCTCTCTCCTTCGAAAACTTTTTATTGGAAACAAAGTTGCAGTGATGTCACCACCAGCTGGTATGGAGGGACAAGTCGAAGTGGATAGGTTGCCTCTATTGATTTTTGTATTTAAAATCCATTTGGGAGCAAGGAAAATGATTGTTCGCAGAGCTCTGAAGAGTACTAGCAACAGACCACAACACGAAACCGCTTTGAGGTTGAGAGGAAAAATGCAGCCTACAATAGTAGTGAAACAAGTATTGATTATATTAACATAAGATGTCATTAGCTGAATCATTCTATATTTTTACACAGAAAAAACTTTTGGGAATAGTAAAGAATTTAATTTATGAAGATTTTCACAAGACTACAATTTTTTTCAATACAACTGATCAACGTGTTCGGACTGGAAAATCTACTACCTATAATATCGAGAAGGATACATACAAAACTGAAATTTTTACTAGGAAATTTTTACTGAAATTTGTTGCAATAATAACACCAACACCTGGATTGAACCATTTCTACAATGGCCTACAAAAGACATTAAGATTTAATTAAGTTATGAGAAAGAAGTAATAAAGAAAGCAATAATCGAGTATTTGTAGTTGAGTTACCTAATTCAAATAGAAAGAGGCGAAAAAATAAATCTCAGCCTAATTAAAATTCGAAAACACAAAAAGCTCCACTTGAAAGTATTCGACTGTTTATTACGAAATTTATCATACTTTTAATAATTTGAAGTTAATTTGGATTTGAATATCAGACGTTGTGCGGAAATGTGATGTTTTTACAATAGTTATACATGAATCCACCTATTTGACCATCCTTCATGAAACATATTTCGCAAAAATATTCTAAAGAAAACAATCTTTCGGATCTATTTATATTACAAAATCATGTTTTCTGCATAAACGAAAATTATAGAAACATATGGAATAGACATCTATACAAATGCCAAAGTAAATGCGGATTGATCACTTAAGTCAAATTAGTAAACAGTTTTGGTTGCTTTAATGCAGTTTATGAGGAAAGGTTCAAGTTTAGTGAACAACGTTCAACTTGACTGAGAGAGCAGAGCGAGCCCGCTTGAATTATTGGAGCTTTAGGAGGTGTTAGCCGAAAGCTTCGCGTCTTTCACCCTGCCCCTGCCACTACAGTATTGAATCTTCGCTTCAAGAACCAATTAGAATTCGAAACAACAATGAGCATCTTCCGACTCACTCTTAACATTTGCACCATGCGAGCACATATCAGCAGTCTCACACAATTTCTCATTCTCTTGCTCTTGCTCTCATGTTGTCTTTCTTACTTACTCGATCACTCTCTCTTTGTCTCACACACACGCGTGGTGACAAACCAAACTTTGCGTTGCCGGTGCCGACTAAAATCAGTAGCTAATTAAAGGTGCGACAAAAGGCCTTCAACACGTTTGAGCGACAACAGTGAAAGGCCTCCAGCTCCAACGTCGGATGGATAAGGTGTAGGGCGTCGTCGCAAGCAATTACTCACGTATTTGCCCTTCTATCCGATTGAGTGACTGTGCTTAGCGTGAATTAGCGTGACTGACAAGTCAACCACGCCGAACGTTCAAGTCAAACACACGCCTTCGCCACCATCTCACCATCTGACTGACAACTGACCGACAGTTTGTTGCAGGAAGCACCATGCTCTCATCTGATCTGATTGGCATTCAATAACGAACCAAGCACAATATTGTCAGTGAGTCGCTACAACCACGTTGATAATGTGGATTAATCCCCACGTATATGTTTACTTGAAATGAACGTTTGTTTCTAAATGTTCCAATTTGAACATATATTCAAACATGTTTGCTTGTTAAATATTTATTTTATATCTATTAGTTAAATATCATATTTAAAAAAAAATAATAATTTCTTTGTTAATATAAGAAAAGATACTCTTCTAACTATAACTTTCTATTACTCTTCCAGTTAAGCCCGAACCTATTTTGAGGCTCTAATAACCCAAGGGAGACTTGAAAATCATTTACCCAAAAGTCTTTCAAAGTCTGCCTTCCAGGGTTGAACTGTTAAAAGAAGGCAAATAATAGTGATTAGTAAATCTACTACTGGTCTACTGTACATATATTTTCCTTTTATTAGTCAGTGCTTTAATCCACATCATCAATTTTTCACCAGCTTTTACAACTTGACTGTGATTCTTCAATCAAGTGAAGAAATTACTGATGAGCTCGTCAGGGTGAGTTGAATTTGGGTTAATTTTTTCCAAGATATATTTTCCTTCTTTAGAGGTGACTAAGTAAGAAGTTATAGTAATTCAATAAATGATAAGCCTCATCAGATGGAGGTTCATAGATGATGGAAAGATCATAGGAGACTCGTTATCTAGGATGAAATATTTAAGCATATAGAGAGTAAAAAGATTATTATTTTTCACCTCTGCTGTTCTAGTACAATTTATATTATAATAATATTAATATCCGGTGGTTTGGAACCCACCTAAAATAGTAGGTCCACCATGTTCCCCATAACTTATCTCAAACGGCGAGGTGGAACTACCCGTAAGGGTCTCCCTACCAATCGAAGCCATACTCTTATTATAATTAATATGAAATCAGTAATAACGTTCAACGATCACGGACCGTTCTCTTAGCGACAAAATTAGACAACGGAAATAAAAAATGACGATTGCGCATGCGTGTAGCCTGTTTTTATTATTCTTACTAGTAAAAGCCCATTAATCCTTCAACATTATTTCATTACATAACATAATTATGGTATAATGATAATTTGGCTAAGAGAAAAGAATATCTAAATTGAGATTATTTTTTGTTAATCAAGGACAGAAAAGCCAGATGGCCAGATGACAATAATATGCTATTATCAGCAAAATCATTATAATTATAACTCAGAGACAATACAAGGCTTTTTTTAATTTAAAATTTCAATGAGCAAAAGTGCGAAAGAGGTAAAAGTGCGAAAGAGGAAAAAGCGTACTAGAAGCGAAAGCCTGCCTTGAAAACTATGCAGAAAGGAATTCCATGGTCCCCAGCATAAGATAAGGTCCAATTTAGAGATTCTTGGGAGCGAACAATAACCCTTTATCCCTCCAACAAAGGGAATACCTCAGAAGAATAGTCCACAGCTGGGAAAATCTATTTCTTCAATAGAGCGACTGTACGTGAGTGCGCGTAAGTGCTGAGCTATGCGCTGTTGCGCTTAGGTTTACGCATTTGAAAGCTGCATTATTGTACTGCGCAAATAGGCAAGCAATTGCTTCAGTCACTCATTCCTCAATGGAATTCAGATCGAGAAAATCGGAATTCAGAAATCAATTGTAAGAAAATTTCAATAATCATTGATTCGAAGAAAAACAAGATTATCTTTAAATCGATTGGAAAAAATAAAAAATAAAAATTGAAAAGTCTCAGCAGTTGCTAACAAAAAACCATTTATAGAAGGCCTACTCTACTTCATAGCTCTTATTAGGTCATTAACTATAGGTCTAATTGTCTACTGGGATTTCGACATTTTTTATGTTTGATTTTTGACCGATTAGCTACAAAATAAATAGAATTATTATGACCAAGTTTGCTGCTGTTTTATCAGAGATAAAAAGTCACATCGTGAAATACAAATGTATTTATCTCCTGTAGGCAAGAGGCAATAGACTATCCTGAAATGAACTTTCGAAATGACGATTTTTTTATACGAAATTTATTCTACTCACATAACTAGGAATACGATTTGATTGGTTGATAGTGCTTTCCTCACCTGTGGAAGAAAAACAATATTAGAAATCATGGATTCAAACTCCAGCCGAGAATTGCTTCAACTCACGAAGTATAATAACAATCAAATCTCGCCAATACTAAGTTGATTATAAAGCAAAAAACCTGAATCCACAGTTTTATGAAATCAAAAAAAATTTATTATAAGTGAAATATCAGTCAGCTAGTTTGTTGGCGAATGATAGTATTACTTGTCGCTAATTTGATATCACAGAATTATTAGAAATCCCGCTTTCAATTATTAGTTCTCAAAAAAAAATCCAGTTCAAGGAATCCTTGGTTCAAAAAGTAACACTGTTGGTTTCTTTAAATTACATCACTGACCAAAACTATTATGAGTAACTTCATTTTCAGTTTCCGATTCCTAATTGAAATTTCAATTTGTGACCTTTCAAATTCTGTAGCAATCGTGAAAATGAGCAAAAATAACTCTTTAGCCAGTAGAGTGATGTTCAAAGTGGTGTTTACTCATAAATTGTGGATGCTAAGAAAAGGATACTTCGGTTTTGACGTTGACAGCTGTAAAATGACAGCAAATCAATACTCGATAAGACTTACCAACGATAAATGTTCACAACAGTGTTGACGAGCCAGTCAGTTTATTTCAAAACCACGTTCATAATATAGCCTACTTTCAGACCATGATATAAATGCCCTTTACAAACAATAAATATCGATTCGGACTGAATACTCATCAAATAATATGGGAAAGCCAGTTAAGAGGCTTCATTTTAGAGAACAAACATTGACGAGAATAATCCTATCATTACAACTAATTGATACATCAGAGCTATATATTTTAGCAGGTAAATCACAATCAGTATCTTCAACAGGAGTGCCAAAGTAAGTTTTAAGTTCACCTGGTTCAAATGTATATTGACAAAAAATTGCAGTCTATATATTTCGCTGAAGTAATAATGCCTTTTTATGGCTGATTTTATACCATGGTTCGAAATAAAAGTGTAAATGAGTGACATAATGAATGACTTATTTCAGTAACTATAAATCAAGCGAATTCTGCAAGCTGCGAACTATTCACACAATATTCAACGGTCACAAATTTTTAACGCAATCTGTGATTGTGGTCTAAAATATAAGAAGTACCTAGTATGATCTACGGAGACTAAGAACAGCTTAGATGAGTGTTCAATCAGTTATTTTATAATCAGTTTTCTAAGGGAGCAAATACCTCAGCATAACCTAAAGCATAAATGAACTTATGTGAGTCACAGAACGACTTATCGTGGCACAACTTACCAATAAACTATGGTCTTATAATACTCAAAATGAATGTGGAGTTTAAATATAATAATTGGAGCTATATTCGTAATGAAATAGCTGTTAATAGTAAATCACAAATGTTAACAAGTGAGCATATGTTACTCTACTGCATGACTAAGTAGTCTCTCGATAATATTTAATGATGAACGCAAGAAGAGAACGTAATGTATGTAAATTCAACCGAATTTGGGAGGCTTGAGGTGAAGGAGAAATTTGAAATTCAAACGGGTAGAAAAGGAGAAGTGTACGAAGACTGAGGAATAGAAAACGAGAGTACTCGTCGGTAGGATGTGAGCAAGTAGTCTTCTCCTTTTATCTGGGATTGGCGACCCTTCCAGCGGGGCGGCAGCGGTCGTTCCTCTTATTAACCGCTGTTTATTCTGACCGAGGTCCGTGGATAATGTCACACTGGAAGCCTGTACCGTATAGTAAACACTGAGTGTCTAGAGAAGAGTAGAGCTTGCTCCGGCTTCTGCCATTCCTCCGGTGTCCCGCAGCTACTCCTAATGGTCGGCTCTCCAGGGATCTCGACTCGCACTTAGTGACGTGCACTGCTCCACAAGCCCAGAAGAGAGAGTGAGAGCGAGAGAGAAAGAGAGAGAGAATGATAGCCCGCAATTCCCAAGCCAAACAGCCCACACTACACCGCAACTGTTTTAGTGACACCCAGCATTGCTCTTAAAGCGTACTGAATACTAAACCGATATCCTGGCGGGAAAGCTCTAACCGTAGTGTTCAAGTAATCTCTCACACTCACTCACGCACGCCCAAGATCGACACCGTTACCGTATTACGAGTACTCGAGTGCGGTCCAGAAAAGAGTGAGAGAGTCTGACGATAAGTGGAGATAGCTGACTAAGCGATCCTGGATTCAAATCACTTTCGTCCTTATCGCCACTCCAACCAAGTTGACGGCTATCCTGCGAAAATTGTCAAGCTAACAAGCATTTCTGTCCATTTCCATCGGCAAGAGCAATTGTTACACATACGATGTGAAATGACTGTAGCTTATTCGTCCAAATTGAAAACAATGTTGGTCTCTATACTGAGAATGATTCAGTGGGCTAATTGGCAAAGCAGCCAACGAGAAACAAGATATAAACTAGTTTTATATCAAAGAATTAAATTATGTGTATAAGTACCTCATATTCCTAATATTAATAACATTTCATAATGAGATAAAAAGTAAAATTGGAAGTGAAAAACCATTGTTGGAAAGTTTCTTCAACTCCACTTCCTATTTCGACCTTCTCTTCATATTTTCATTTATTTATTCCTAATTCGTGTTCAATAGACAAAAGAGTGCGGAAGTTAGAAGCAGACCTTATTTAATTTTTTCAAGAATTTGTCGGGTATTTTCAATGTGAAAATGAGCGCCTTTCCTTGATCCCTTTTTTAATCATCCACAAGAGGAGAGGTAAGGACAAAGACAACGAAGAACGATATTGGAGAAAAATTAATCGTCTAATACAATTTGTAATCTGTAAGGCGGATGCTATTGAATTAGTAAACGTCATTCTACCGCACTGAGAAAATCTGCCGAGCGCTGTGGAGAGGATAAGAACCAATTACTTAACTCTTCAATATCCAATTATCTTTTCCATTTTAGAATCTGCAATCACTAGATAGAACAAGGCACTTGTTTGGATGATTAATACCACCAGCTCCAAAACTGTCCTTGCTTAGCATCGAGCTGCTTCGCTTGCAACCCGCTTGTTTTTTCCGTGATTATCGGGAAACAGAGACCACTAAAAAAAAGTTTTTCTTAGACAAATGAGAAATTATTGAACAAATTGATCTGGCGTTGAAAGGAAAACAATGCCTGGAATTTCCCGCATCAGTCTGCAGTTTCTACAATGGAATAACGTAGATCCGTATTTTCATAGAAAATGCATGAACTTCTTTGAGGGCATGACATTGAGAAAGACAATGAATGATCAGAATGATCAATGAATGACAGGGGCGGATCCAGGATTTTTGTAAGGGGGGGCGCACCCTAGGATTTTTGTAAGGGGGGGGGTGGTATGTACTCTGCACAAAAAGGAGGTCCAGGGTACTCACCAGAAATTTTTTTAAATTTTAATGCTAGAAATATCTTTGTAAGGGGGTTATGGAAAACCCCCCACGGGAGGGTGTCCAGGTGATATCCTCAGCAAAAAATTTAGAAAATGCCTAGAGATTATTTTTTTGAAGCACTAACACTAAAAAAATTGCTGTTAGTTTTGTACAAAAATTATTATTGAATTATAGCAAATTTAATTGAAAATAATCATGATCTGACAAGTGTTCAGACCTGAAATCTTATTGAAAGTAAGAAACAATAATCATTTATTTAAGGGGATTGAGCCAGTAAGAAGGGATATAATATATATATATATATATATATTTTTTTTTTTTCAATTTCCTCAGTGGTTTTCATTCGTACATGAACTGTTTGTACCGTACTATTGATGTCAATGACAATTCGAACTTGCATTTTACACCAGAACTTAACTTTTGTAAGTAGTATCAGACGCGTTTAAGGACCTGAGTCCTATTCTCAGCGAATAGAGAATAGAGACTGCTGTACAGAGTACATTACATAGAGTATACAGAGCGAAAGGAATTAGGCCTATGTATTCTCTGTTTGCTGAAGATAGTACTCGGGTCTTGAGACGCGTGCGCTAGTACTCACAAAAATGTAAGTACGTTTAATGCAAGTTTATAATCGTAATTAACATCGCTATCTTTTAGGTATATTATTTATGTATTTGAAATTAATAGTAGTCAAGCATGAAGTTTAAGTATGTTTTAAAATAATAAGCAGAAAAAAAACCAGGAGGCCACGTTAAAATAAATTTCATCTAGCTCTTGTATCATTGTCAATGGGTGATCCGGACCTTTATTGTTTCAGTAAGAAAATAAGTGCCGGCTTACTTGAAACTATTCCCATTCCCTAGGTTTGATCATTTATCTTTCCTGAGTTGTGATTCCGTACAAATATGGCACCGTGCTTAAAAATTTCACTTGAAAGGGTTTTGGGATACCCGCTGTAACTTTTTGAGAATGAAACAATTTCCCTGAAACCACATTTAAGCGATTCTAGATATGAATTAATCTATTTTGAAAATTCAACCCACGTTATGTGTCAAAGTGAATTTCATCAAACTCTTGCATTATTGTCAAAGTGTGATCCGGGCCCTCATTGTTTTAGTAAAACAATTAATGCAGGTATTTATACTCTGCTCTTTTTGATCCCTCGCCTTTTCTGATTCTGGTACTGTAGTTTCCTGATACTTGAAAATTTCGTCTAAAAGGAGAGTTTGGGGCTGCTCTTTATTATTAATTTTTTAAGGAACATTTTATTGAAGTCGGTTTTTTTATTAAAAAAATAATCAATCTAATACCACATTTTTACCGATTTCAGACATCTTCTTTCTTCAAATGTTGTCTCTAAAGGCTTCTTAAAATTTGAAAATTTATTTTGTCTCTGGAGGATCTATCCAACTGATTCCCTTATAGCTACGCCACTGTGATGTTACATGAACAATGAATACATGGAAATTAATCGATTTTTAAAACGTGTGTAACATTACAAAAAAATCATTGGTACTCATTATGCACTTACAGTTAGTTATACATAGGCACTACATCATACAACCTACAACTATGCATAGTGAATCATTCAAATTAAAGTGATGTTAATATACAAAACTTAAATTTTCTTCTTGCGGATAAATTTTGCGCCCCCCCCCCCCAGCATTATATGCCTCTTGTCTGGGGCATATTTTTAATCCAGCCCTGGTGAGGGGATACCAAATGGAGAAACATGTCTACTTTTTTTAAATAAATATGACTAATGACAATGTTATTTTACAGTAGTCTTATCAATTCTAGATATCTACCATAACATCACTATCACCAATACAAATTAGATTATTATAAAAGGATGTTAAAGGAAAATAACAATTTAGAATCAGTTGGATTACTTAGTAGATGTATAAAATATGTAAAGATGTATCATTTTTCATTTTCACTAGTATTAACCATAAAATATATTTTCACACCACCTCAAGGGGGGGGCGCGCGCCCCCTGCGCCCCCCTGCTGGATCCGCCCTTGATGAATGATGAATGATCAATTGAAAAGACAATGAACGAAACTTCAATAAAATGGGTGCGATAGCTTAGGTGATGGGGCGATCGGGATGTTCAATCACGAGCTCTCGGGTCTGCACTTGGAAGGGGGACTGGCAAAAAATAACGAGACTCTATCTGCTTTATTATCACTTACCTGGTGGTTCAAAACCTACTTTGAACTTGAAATCCTCCATTTATAACAAAATGTTATCACCCTTCAGCTCATTACCCATGTAATCTCTAACTCAAGTGGGCTTTATCAACAATAAAAAGAAAGGGTACAGAGATTGTCATAGTATAGAGGTCAGAGGCCCTGAACTTATTCAGGTGCGACCTGATAACTATGACACCAGACCTGAGCCAGCCAGGTCACACGATATTATTATTATTATTATGTCATAGTATACAATGTAAACCGAAAAGTTCAATATATTCAAGTACTGCATTTGTTTTCCAAAACTCCAGTATGGAATATTTCAATTGATATTATATTGCTTGAAATATAAATGTCAACTTATAGTTATGTGGTCTGCTTAAAAGATTTGACAGTTTTTTATTGATTTTGAATCATTAAAAAGTTTATCGACTTAATTATTTTCAGTTTGTTGATAAGACTCCACTCATTGCATTATAAATTTCGGGCATATTTTTCAAACTCCTCTATATCGAGATGAAATTACAAGATCACGTTATTGTATGTAGTCTATTTATCGCTACAATAATTTCCCAAATTTGTGGAAGAGCTTTATTAAAATTCAAAGAAATTGAAAAATGTTGTCAACAAGGAAGATCTATGGATCTCCCTCACAAACACTGGGAAACTAGCTTTATTTTTATCAACTTGAAAATTCAAACCCAAAAATTCAAAGAGTGCTTGCAGAAAAAAAATAGCAACAGTGCACTACTCTCCAACACATAACTTTCATGAGGAAAATTCAATAAGAAGGGTACGTGGAATTTATGAATTCATTCTAGGCGAAAAGGAAAAAGACAGCAATCTTTTGATTAGCATATCAGACTGCCAATCGAGATTCGACTACAGAGAAAGTGTTTGATTAATGCGTTAAGTTTCGGAAAGTGCCTAGAAAAGCGGCTCTATCATGCTGGAGAACTGTTCCAGGAAGAGTGGAATATATTTTACATGTGGCGCAGAAGGGAGAAAGAAAGATGAATTGAGGGAGAAAGAGTGTGTGTGTGAGAGAGAGAGTGAGCGAGAGAGTAAAAGTGGAGGAGTGAGAGTCGGAATTTCCACACAGGGGGAAATTCTAGGAGCGACAATTGAGCCAAGTTCGGCTGAGTCCTTTATTCAAAATCAAGCGTCGATCCTTTAAAGCCCTCTCTTTTGTCTTAGTTTTACTCTCTCAGATCATAATGCACGAGATTGGCTGATTGCCCCGTCAAACCCCAAAGAACAAGACTCAGTTATTATTCATGGCTTCGCTCTTAAAGCGAGCCCTATGAAACAATGAAGCAGCCACGGATCCTCCGGTTTGAAATATGCCTACTGTTTTAAGGTCTACTACCTTGATTGTTCGTCTGGTTCCAAACTCCAAAGAAGCAAATTTTCAAGATTCGAAATTTCGAGTATAATAGGCAAGTTATAACTCGCCTATGTATATGTATACAATGAAAACCTTTGTGGAAGTGATAACCGCGCGCCGTGCCAGATATTTGTTCAGTCCGATAAGGTAAGTCACGAGCTCTTAAGCCCTTTCTAATAAAATGAACAAAAAGCCTATTAACTGTTGTAAAATCACTTCCCGGTGATTCGGAGCCCACCTAAAACTGTACGTTCAACTCATCATCATCATCATCATCATCATCATCAAACTCATAACCCAGACACAGGTTGCAGACTTATGTGGGCCTCATCTTCCGAGAAAAAGATTATTCATTAAATATAATGCCGAGGGATGTTTCCAACAAAATTATTGAACTTATTGAACTACTGTCAGTAGATGAAGGTATTGTTATATTTAAAAAAAAAAAAAAAAAAAAATGAATAGAAATGTATGAGAAATTTTTTTTACTTCAAGGTCGGGTAGTAGATAACTGTAAAATGCGCTCTATGCATTATAATGTTTCCGTTTAGACAGCTTTAAAAAAAGTGCGGTTATTAGTTACAAAACATCAACCACCTTTATATTACTTAAATATATATAAAAAAAACTTATTCAAACTGAATAAAATGAAACATATATTTTTTTCACACCATCCGATTATATGATGAACCAGTTACTGATTACGTTTGATTGATGCATTTGTAAAAATTCATCTCAACTCCAAAATATTTTATTTTCATAACAATGTCGTTAGTTTGATGGACTAGATTTGTAAACTGAAAACGTGGGCGTAGGAGTGTGGCTTAAAGCCTGAATTCATAAGCAACAATAACAACAGAAGAACACTACAATGACGTTTCGGAGTTAATGATAACAGAGAGCAAAGAGGACGAGAGGGGACCCCTCTATCAAATTCATGCTATTACGTCTTTTCCCTTCCTGTGAAGAATCTGGTTCACAAAAGGCAAGATCATTTTGAAATCGTGATTAGCGAGACTCCATAACGGAGAAATGGTTAGGTGTTACTTTACTAGCAGTCTTATCAGACATCAAACATTTGTTGTTTAAAATCGTATACTAATTTAATGCCAATACACTGTTGTATTGGCTGAGTTCGGAAGTGAAAATTGAGAGCACATTGGATTCATTCAAGTCTTTATGTAATTAAATTTGATTTATATGTTAGACAAACATTTTATTTGATGGAGATTCCTGTGGGAAATTTGTTTCCAGCGCTTTCAAATAATTTCGACTGACGTGGAAAGCATTCTTCAAGTTGAAATCAAAATATTAGGCAAGACAAATACTTCATCATCGTCAATATAATAGGAAAGGAGGAAGTGAAATCACAAAAATTATATCAATCAAATGATAAATCGCAAAGGTTAAAAAGTATACGTTTCAAGGGTGGCTTGAATTTCAACTATTCCTAATGGAAATGGGGTCTACATGAGTTTCTATCCTTATCCTCACCATTCCTTCTTTCTTATCCACTACATTGTTTTGCCTATTAGTTTGGATATTATATACTTTCTAATACCAATAGGAACGTTTATTTCTGATACTAGGCCAATTCATCATATTCTAGGATACGACCAAACGGGAGAAACCTAACGCTATAGCCTTAATAGAGCGTAGATTTTAGTTCATATTGTGGATTTCAGCTAAACGAACAACAACAGCAACCTTTTTTGCTCTACACTGGTAGATCAGCTCTAAGCTCTTGCTCTATTGCAATTAGTCTCCCGTTTGGTCGTGCCAATAACCATCTATCTATAGAGCAGCCCTATTAAATTTATTGACTTGCTTACCTTAATAACATCAAATATAAGATAATATATTATCTTCGGGGAAAAAACCTAACATCGAGTAATGTCTACTGTACAAGCAATAATTTTTAAATGTCGTCCACTTGGCAAAGTAATGACAAAACTTACAAAGTAAACAATGCGTATTGTTTATCCTTAATGTAGATGATGTCAATATGAGTGTTTTAAACTCAAGTAATCTTTGTGTTTATAGTAATAAGAAATGTGAAAAAATTGAATAATAAATTGAACTACAAAATATTGAGCAGGTTAAACTTTTTACAAATCACCTTCAATCACACCGCTCAATTCAAAACAGGTTGCGTTTTGTTCACAGCTGCGCGCGACACCCAGAAGTCTAGCAATTAAATTGAGTGCATTGCATGCGAGTGGGCGTGCGTGCGTGCAGCCAGACGTCTATTGTGAGCAAAGGCGACGACGAGAACAATGGACAGTTCGGTCGGAAAGCGCCAAGAAAAGATTATTATTGAGCCAGGCACTAATTACGACGCCCTGGCCTTTCAGTTCCGGCCACACCCTCTCAATTCACCAACACCGGCAATGGCCCATTGCTCCCAATACCCGCCCGCTACCACACAATTCAAACCACCAAAACATTCCTCTACAGCATATAACATTCAATTGGTAGACCAGTACTCTTGAATCTGATCATCTTGATCCTCGCTCACGCTATTTATTTTGCAAAACTCTCAACGTATTAGACTAGACAGCTTCCTATAGAAATTGAGTAGAGAAGACACTTTTTGTTTATTTCAAACCAGCCATGTCGATGATGGCTGGTTTTGACAGTCGAATAATGCTTTTTATACCATTGAATACAGAGCAATTATTTTAATTTAACACAAAAAGGTTTTAGCACATCGGCACTGTAAACCAACATATTCTATATTCTACTAATAACTAAAGTTTCAAACATATAGTGTAATAATGAAAAGTGTGACTCAACACGTGACTCATGAGAAGAATGTCAATAGCTTACACGAAAAAATACGAGTACTACTTATTTTATTCGAGTGAGAAGTTTATCTATTTTTTTGTAACCACAAAAGATTGAAGGAAATTGATGTTTTCATTTAATTTATACGGATAATGGATTATAATGGCTAGTGTTACGTGATGTGATAAAATTAGGAAAAAGTGTAGTATGTTAGGCGAGTGGGCAATATGAATCTCTTGGCAGAGATAGCGGCATTTTTATGTAGGGCATCGATTGGATAGTATGACATGGCATGAGCCTGTGCTTGCCATCAACAGCGGGGTACCAGGCTGTCCCACTCGTGAGACTTGCCAGAAGTCGCCGGTGTTGTGTCTCTTTGGCGAGGGGAGTCACGGAGTCCTCGCAGTTTCGTGACTCTTCAGGCTCTAACCTTAAATCATCAGCCGGAAAGCCTCCAATAAACAATCGCGAAACGTCTTCAACAATGTTAAGTAGCCAGCAACGTACAAAGGATGAAGAGTTATGGTAGAAGTTGGAGTTATGGTGATGGTTGGGGGGGGGGGGGAACAGACTTCATGTCTGTTCCTTCACGACAGAGATGTCATCTTCGTCATTTACGAGTGTGCATAGAGTGAAAAATTCATTATATTGCATTATATTACTTCTCGAAATAGGCCTTACTTTATGCCCATAAATACAGTACAGCACGAAACGAATGAAAGTTGTGTCAGTAACAAGGAAAAGTTTGTAACTTGAACTTTGTCTATTGAGTACCCTTTGAAAATAAAGTAAGATTTGATCGACAAGAATAACACATCCATGATAGCAACTTTATTACATTAACAATAAATGTGCAATCTATAAATGAATAGAATACAGGTGGATGAGATAACATTAATTTATTGTGGATCTCCACCTGAACATCAACGTCACGAATACAAGAAATAACTTTCCTTAAAAAACACTTTAAGTGGAAATTATGACTCACATTATGGCGTGACGGCCGTTTCACTCTGTTATCAAGAGCATCGTCAGAAGACCCACAGTATCACAGCAGTATGACGATGCTGCTCTTGACAACAGAGTGAAACGGCCGTCACGCCATAATGTGAGTCATAATTCCACTTAAAAGTGTTTTCTAAGTTTTTATTATATTGGTGGAAACAAGATGAAAATTCAACACCTTAATAACTTTCCATTTTATTCCAAGATTATGTTTAGTATACATTACATTCATTTGTATTGAGCATTGTATTTGTGAGTAGATAGTGGTTTTGAGGATAGATAAAACAATGAAACATTGAAAATGTTATTGGCAGAGTAAATGTTGACAAAAAATGTTACCGTTAGAAAAAGTACATGTAGAATAATATATTACTGCAATACAGATAGCAACTTTAACTGTTATTCCACTATCAATATCTTGATTCTTTACGGCATAAGTTGAAATTGTAGTTGGAAAATCATTCAATAATAAAAAATTAATGAAAAACAGGAACTTATGTGATTATTGTAGAAAAACTTAATAAACAATAATAGAACATGAGATTCTCATGCAACAACTTGCCGCTGGCCCATCGATATGAATTCATCATTCATATTCTGGTTGATAACTTAAAATCAATCATTGGTTATTCATTGTTAGAGCCGGCATGTCATGAGTAATAAAATATGCATGACATTAAACCCACAACGGGAATCATTGCAGCCCCAATAAAATCAAATTGGTAGCTTGCTGATTATTCGAGTCTAATAAAACAACAGAATCGGAAAATTACGAACAGATTTATGTATTGAATAGATTGCGAGTTCAATTACTACGGATAGAGATGAATAATTATGAATTTAAATTTAATATGAATGGACGAAATTTCGTTTGATGGGGATTCCCAGGTGAATAGTTTGATGTATAGTGAAGTGAGCCTGCATTGAAATTCTGTTCCTTGAAATTCAATATCTGATTGAATGTTGTACCTATATCGGTTCAAATTAAATGAATTTTTAATGATAAAATAGAGACAACATATGATAACATATAATAACAACATATAATACTTTCCATGTATAATAGAGACACAATTTTTGATGATAATGATAGACAACATATTTTTGACTGGGCACCTTTAACAAAATTAATTTTCCAGATACGTTTGAAAGTTGACTCTTCAAACGTTTGTGATGCGAAATTTTATACCTGTGAGGCATAATTGAAAAATTCAAAATTTTTATGGTTGAGGCTATTTATAATAGCCTACGGACGAATTCACTATTTAACAATATCTGATCATAAGCAAAATTATCACCAACTTTAAAAAAATACTTTCCATGTATTTCCAAAAATACTAAAATACTTTCCATGTATTTTGGATATGCTTTTGCCCTCGCATTACATCCACTTCCATTCAAGTCATTCATATCGATACAAAAAATGTCACTTCGATTTCAAGAATCACCTGAGCTTTATCCCGGTCCTTGATATTCTGGAAAGTTCACACATTACTCATGAGCATTGAATACAACACCAACAGCTATCCGTTCCATTGAATTTGAAAATAATTTTGTTATGTACATTATTATTGGAAAGAAATTAGATTTGTGCGAGTAATGCACAATGTTTATGTTTGAATTCATGTTTGAATTTTGCGGGTCTAATTGTCCTTGATACTTAATGATCTTGATTTGAATATTAGGGGTTTCGCTTGAAGATTAGTGTTGTAAATTAAATAATTAATGATTCCTAGTCTAATTAAGTATTTTGTCGTGGATATTATCTAAATATTTCTTGTATCGTATGTAATAGCGACGGTCATTTGTTGGTGAGGTCTTTTGGGTTGGCCGCACTGTTGCCTGGTCGCTGAAAGTGTTGGCGTCGGTCATACAAACTTTTCATGTCAAGAATTGTCTTATGGGTTAATAATTGAAGTTCCTGTTCTTTCCCTTTTGCTTTGTCTTCATGTGCCCTATTAACTATCAAGGGAAAAGTAATGTAACTTTGTTCTTTTCAACCGAAATGGTTATTTAATTGTATTTTGAATATGTAAATAATATTTTAAAGTCAATCATTCAATATAGTCAGTAATTTTGTGTAATTTCATGTGAGATCAAAGTATTCAGAGTCCGTCAATTGGGTATGCACAAATTTATGCTCTAGAGTGGTTTTCACGGCTGATGAGCTCTGGCCGCCTCAATGAATTATCCAATCGGAATGTTTGCCATTGCTGCCATGTTGTGCCAATTCACGGTCCAAGCGCGCATGTGTATTAGACCCAAACCAGCTCACTTCTATTTGGACAGTTGTCGTGTTCATTTCGACATGCTTTTATTATTTATTGGTTACGTTCTATTATTTATTAACATTTTCGCAAGTATATTTTTCAGCGATTAACAATATTATGTTCAGTGTACATAACACAGGGGCTAATGTTTAAATTTTAAAATGTTGGATTTGCTATTGAGAGTACACAGAAGCTGACATAGAAACGTCAAGTGCTCCAAACAACTGTTTACGTAAAGTAATTTGTATTCAAGCTCTTGCTTTCGTGTATAATTTTTGCAAAAAATTTTTTCATCACAGGCTAAAAATATTAGTGAAGCTATTAAAAGTATTAAAAGAATATGTGAAGAAAGAAAAAAACCAACTTACATCAGCAGGACAAATCCCTACTTCTACATCCCCAAGTAAAAGAAACGAAATATCACATAGGGTAGCTTATTTGGACAGTTTTAATAACTGCAAGCTTACGGTCAGGAATGTAAAGGTTCAATTAATTTGAAAATTATTTGAGTTATTACACCGCACCATGCTTAAATGAAAAATGCCCAAGAGTAGCAGCGATTGCTTCCGAATTGAAATTGAAAATCGGATTCACTGGTTCCCATACTTCTGTGTATAGAATGATGAAAAATGTAGGATTCAAAAATAGAAAAACAAAAATGATTGTAGAAAATTTTTGATGGAACGTTCTGACATGTCTGTGCTCGTCATAAGTTTCTCCGTCAGATGTATGAAGTCAGGCAAGCAGCGAATCAGCGTCTTGTTTTCTATCTTGATGAGAACTGGGTGAACCAGAATCACTCAAAAAATATATTTGGCAAGATTCTAAAAGTAAAGGGAGTTTAAAAGTTCCAGTTGGGAAGGGAGGTTATTTAATTATTTGTCATGTGGGTTCAGCTAGTAAGCTGGTAATAATCTGGTAGGCGGAAAAATACATAATCATTTTGGGATGATAATAAAATGTAATTTTATTTGAATGTGAGACCATTTGCATTCACGAGAAATTTATTATATTCTACTGTTAGCAATTATAACTATAAACGTTAGACGATCAACTGAAACTTTAGTCCTTTCTCAATAGTTGTAGTTTTGTTTCAAAAGTGAGTTTTCTAAAATTCAGACAAAGGCAAATGCTGTATTGCAAAGTGTTTGAGTATTGAGTTAATTAGCGTGATGGATTAGGTATTAAGGTGATGGAATAGTTTTTTAACTTATATCACATTATGAATCCTCAAATATTTATGTTAGTCCTGAGAATAAATTGCAGTCATCTCAAATTTACAGCGGTTCATGCCACCGGTTCAAATCAGCGCTTCATGTCACAACTTCACTTCAAGTTCAAGGTGTCATGCTAGAACCTAACTACTGGAGTCCTGACTACTGGAGGGTTCCGCATCACATTCCTCACCTGCGAAAGGCCTGAACACTGGCCTGAAGGCCTGGACATCGCAACATGTGCATGTGCATGTAGCATCAGTGGGTGTGATACACGTCTTGTGTGATTTAATTCCTGATTGGCTGTGATATTTTGTAATTTTGTGTCTTCGTTTTCTCTGCTCGTCCTGTCCTGGTATGCTCTGTGACGATTTACAGGACTCACTTTTAGGTTTCCAAATTAGTAAGGATGTATTTTCTTGCTGGTTTGACCTATAAGTCCAATGGCCTATAATCTCTTGGAAAAATTATTTGTTTAAGACATTAAGGCCATTACAGATAAACTACTAAATTATTCAATTGAATCTGGGCCTAAACCATAATTCAATTGACGATGTCGAACTAAGGGTAGAGATGCTTCACTGATAATGCATTAAGGCCAATTCCAATGTCAATGTCCTATCCATTTCTTTTCATTGGTCGCTTAAGAAACCTGATTTTCTTATGAACAAAGTTACAAAGAATTTCAACAATTCCACTTAATTCCCGCAATGTTAGGTCGATTATTTAAGGATTTCTAAATTTATTGTATTAGTAAATTAAATGAAGATTGTTTTTGAGACAGATTAATTGAATTATAGTTTCAATAGTTGAACTAATCATTTCAACAATTGAAATAATGATGAATAATTTTTTATAAGCAGTATGTTGTTGAGGCAGCCTGACTTATCATTTGTCTCTATAACTGTGTATGAATAAATAAAACTTCAACTGTTTCATTTTGCAACTCGGTTGTTTTTATCAATTTCTCTTTTTTTATATTTAAAACAGGTAATACAGACATTACAATACCTATAAGAGAATTTGATCAAGCAGTTTTTTTTCAATTTCTTTATCAATTTGTTTTAAATCTTCATAGGCCTTTTATAATACTGAAAACTATAACAAAAGTAAGCACAAAAATACAAGTAAAAACAATTCTTAGGCGCGTTTAAAATAATCTAAATAAGATTTGAAACGCCTAACGAAGTTGACGAATGCGGAAATTGTTCGCAAAACACCGAGCTGTAATGCGTTTAGGTGAACAGAATACGGGTGGTGTGTTGGGGAAGTGCTGGAGGAGCAGGAGAAGGAGGAGTGATGGCTGAACATTTTGGCAGAGTGAGAGAGAGTGATTGAATGAGAGTAGGAGTGAAGCGTTTCCAGACAAATATGTTCTGAAACAAACTTTACGAGTTCAACATTAACAGGATGATGTTAGGTGGCACCCACCCACCCTTAAATCCCACTTTGTCAAGCTTCTGAACTTCATGGGGCACGCGCGCGCACAGGCACCCGCGCGAATAGGCCACTTACCGAACAGGTTGCACAGTAGGCTGTGCAGTGTGTAGTGGTGGTGCAGCGGCGGCGGCGGCCACAAAATTGGTGTTATCAAGGCTCAGTAATGGAGTGCCACCCCAACGCGCGATACGCTAGCATTGGCGCCGCGACGCCCGATTAATACAGTCAGGTGTAGCTTACCTCGCTCTCTTGTTACACTCAGAACAGCCTCCCCCCGCCCTTGACCCACTCCATCCTCCACTTAAGCCCATGCTACCTACTACGTTTAGTGTGGCACCCGTTATACATTATCACCATAATCATCGCCATCATCCCCGAAAATCTCATTACGTTAAACTAATTTCTATTTCCTCTCTCACTCTCTCACGAAGCATTTATTGCCGAGCTAATAATAAGCATTTTGCTGAGACTCAACCTTGACGCCAGAGCAGCATGGTATTACTCCAGTATACTGAGGGTTCAGTTCTAACTCCTATATCTGGGCACTTAAGAAAGAGGTACTTAGTAAGAGTTGAAATAAATTCCCTTTAAACGCATGGATTCATAGACTATAAGGCAAAAAGAAGTATTGAAGACCGAGAAAGATATGGACAACGGAACAGGCTGAGCTAACGTAGCTAAAATAGACTAATCCAAGGTAATTGAGTAACAGTTTTCTAATTACCTTGGCCTAATCCATAAAGACGATTACAGCAACAAATAACCCAGGAGAAATAGTTGTTACGAATTAAGTTAGTTGATTATGATAAAACTGATTATTATTAATTATACTAATTATGATTATGATATAACTGATAAAAAAGACAGACTGAAAGACTGCAAAGCATTCAAGTTTTAATTGTATCATGTTAATTGCAAAAGCTGGTGACCAGCATACAAGCATATCCAAAATACTGAGCACAAGTACTTTAATGGAGCTCATCTTTTTCCATTTTAAGGTACCAATCTAATAGACATTCAGAGATTTAAGATCCTCAAAATTTGATTTTATAATACCATACGATTTCCTTCAATGAATGTCTTATAATATAGACCCTATACTATTGGTTAATTTTTATTAAAATTAATAGAGAAAAACAATTCCATTGAACTCTCAGTTTACGCCCATATAACTTGAATGAGTTGAATTATAATAATTATTATTGATAAAAAAGCTATATTCACATTCAATCAATTTTTTTAATTTTATTAATGCTATTTTTTAACTTATTTTATCAATTTAGAGGAACTTCAATTTTTAATTTCAAATCAAGTAACTAAAACTCATTAGTTTTAAAATTGCTCTCATTACAAAATCACAATACAATATGCACACCCAATAAAAATAAGTGTATTAAAGTAGGAAATTTGGGTATAATGTATTCAGGTATTGGCAATCTTTAATTCCATTGAAAACTTTTAAATTCTCATATAGTAAAAGTTTATACCATACTGCATTGTATAATAGTAATATTTATAAAAATTGACATATTCATGTATGATTCCGTGTAAGATGCATCAAGAGAAGATGAGAAAAATTCGAAAGAAGACGTGAATTGTCGAGAGAAGAAAAGAAAGGGATCAGAATGGAGATGGACAAGACTGCTTTTCTGCTTCCAGATAACACGCTTCGGCTCGATTTCCTTATTTACTCTCGACAACGAGATACTCGCTTGCTTTCAGCTTTGAATGGAGGTGATGTATGTGGATGCAACCTAGGCCTATAGAGAGTAAAAAGGAGAGAGAAGGATAGGGAAAAGGAGAGAGAAAGAGAATGATTGTTAGAGGGAAATAGTACGATGCGCTGTTCCAAACGAGAGATTGTGTCGTAAAGAGATGACACAGGACACTCACACAATGTAAGTGAATAAGAGGGTACGTGAGAAATAATGGTTTGATGAGGAGAAAAGGGCGAAAGGGATACGTAAAACTGAACAGAAGGATAAGAGAGAGTGTGTGTGAGAGAGATAGATTGAGCGAGGGTGTGAGTGAGAGAGGAGTGATAGAGAATGACAAGAAGAGGTGCAAACGAACCGTGACGTCGGTCCTGCAGCAGCCTTAGCAAGGAAATTGGCCCATCTTTATGCAGAAAGCCACCCTCTCAATCTAATAAAGATATGTGGCACTACAAGGGATTCGATTCCAGGGTGTGTCGTGTTTAAGAATTTCAAACAGCCAGTTTTTCCCGCCATGGTGCTTCCTCGTTCTCGCCTTGGTGACGTGAAATATTCGCACATACCCCCGCCCCTTCATCTAACATTCCCCTCCCTACCCACCACAATCAAAACAAAGTCCATGCTTTCCTTCAATATCATTCCGTTCCCGTTTCTTCTTGTCATACGAAACGTTGCGAAAACGTGCAGCATCCAACTCAGTACAGGAAATACGATGTATCCGTCCATCGGTTTTCTGTACGTTGCTGCTGTTCAATAATGCCCAACATTGCTTGAATTCTCTGCCTTATAAACATTGAACAACACAGACATGGATCGATTTCAATTTAAATGGAAATCCCATTTGACGCCGCTGTATAATCCCACGCCACCAAGAAATAATCCTCGAAAATCGAATGGAAATAAATTAATCGATTGTGAATATTTCTCAAGATTACAGCCATCAATGACTAATCTCATGTGGAACTGTATTACCATGAACCATGAAGTATTAACAATTGGGCGTATCGCATCTATTGTATCAACACCCAATATAAAATGAGTAGCAGAAAAATTCAAGAACTCAAATAAACATTTTATAACTAAATTATGAAATTGTAGACCTAATTGAGATATGGAATTGAATTTACCTGGAGAAATTTCAATATTTCTATTAATTGTCACAAAAAAGGTATTTTATTGTAACAAGATCTGAACTTTGAAAGGAAATATGAGCTTTTTTACATTTGATACTGAGATGTTACAGTTTTTTCCAAGTTGTGAAATATGGATGATTATTTTTTACATTTTGACAGAATATAAATAATTTTGAGAAGCATTCACAGGAGATACGCACCAGCAATCTCTTATGAATACTCATCAAAATTACTAAAAATAGTTTTAAAAAATAGATCCACATAATTCTTGATGAAAAATAGATCTTCACAATCCTCGATGAATACACACACTATAAAAATAATAAAATATTGATAATAAATTATTTTTATCTTCTCAGCAGTGAAGCAGATAAGCTCATAAAGGGGTTTCCCTTGAGTAAAGGCATTATTGTGATATAATTTTTGGATTGAATTTGAAATATTCTCCGAAATCACGTTGAAATAGTAACCCAATATTGATCAAACTTCATGTAATATTGCTCACTATTTATAAAGTAGCGTACTCATGCATTTCCACCATCAAACACTGTTTGTCAACAAAATAAATTCCTGAACTCGAGTTTCTTGACCAAGTAAACACGTGGCAAACAGCAAACTAGAATGCAAATTGATAAGATTGTAAAAGTCGCTCCCTAGTAATACGTATATACACTATAAATATGCATAATATTTTGTGTACTTTGTCAGACGGGAGATCTGCAATTACAGAGCAATATAGAGGATACCGAGAGTTTACTCTGGAAAATGGAATGTATAAATGCGAGCGAAATGTATATGTGGAGCATACTCTTACACAGAGTAGTGACATGAAATGGTGAAGGGTACAGAGGTGCATTAGAGATGAGCAGTTATAAAATAAACTACAATAGCTAAACGGCCATTAAACACGGGTAGTCATTTCAACAAACTGTAATAGTAATACTTCTAGCCTACACATGAAAGAGAAGAGAAGTGTGAATGAGTGAGTTGGCAGTTGTTGTTTGAGTGGATGTGTAAGGAGAGTGAGAGTAAGAGTGTGATTGTGTGGAGTTTGAGAGAGTGTAAGAGAGTGAGCGCATTGTTCAACTCTGCTTTTGTAATTGCCTTGACTAACTTCGAAATGTAGCGAGCAGAAGCCGTTTACAAAGTACCATTGCAATTCTGTCCGCTCAACTAGGTGGCAATTTGAAGGGATTGATAAAATTTGTTGCTACTCACGGTTCAGTAATGAATAAAGTTATGCATCGTTCATAGCATATGAGCCGATTTGGCAATGTTTTGACTGCTCACTGATTTTGTTTCTCATTGCAGTGAGATCAAAATACAGTAGTTCAAATTTTAGTGCACTTTAAACTCTGATTGAAGATTGCAATGGTTCAAGTGGAAATAAATAATTAATAATAATAATAATCCAATAAATAATTAAATAACTTTTCAACAACCCTGAAAATTATCTCTTCACAACAGCAAAAACACTCACAGCCTCACTCATCTAACATTTAAGTTATATTTATTAATATGTGTATCAAAATATCCGAAATTTAATTAGCGAATGAAAGGTGTGATAGATTAACTTTCTATTGAAACAGGGCCAAATTTGAATGTTCTTGAGATTTTCAAAATTTCAAAAGTTCTTGTCTTATAACCCGTCACAAACTTGAGCCAATAAGCTAGTTCCATTCAAAATTTCCAGTTTTTTTGAAATAATGGAAGACACCAACTTTTTTGGTCTTATTCGACCAGAAATATATTATCCATGCATTTATCTATGATCCTAAACTAGGCAACTGTTATTTTTATAATTGGAATTTTCAAGAAATTCTACTATGTTTTGAAATTTTCAGAATATTAATAATCACGAGTATAATCATTGTTAAAATGTTGAAATTCATCAGCTGCCCTGTTATTACTGAGAAAGTAATAGAAGCTGCATCAGCATAATTATAATGATTCCTTGAAATTTGTGAGTGAAGTGAAAATCGCTTCACTAGGACCTAGAGACATTACGTTTTGGCAGACATTCTCGTGTTTGACAACTGATACGACCAAACTATTTCATGCAATGTTACCTGGCACTAGATGAGAGACAGGAGGTCAAGGGACACTGTACTGACCTGCAACAAGAAAAGAATGCACAGCAATTACAATCTCTGCCTATTCTACTATGTTGAAGACTGTCCAAGTTATTCCAAGCGCTCGTGTTTGGGACTGCGCCAGACGCTCAGAGTGCTTGTAATGTGATGTAAAGGGCCACTTGGCCAAAACTATGCAGGCTTTGAGTACTCTACAAACAACATGCAAACAAGCATCCGGATAATTGTATTGAAATCGACATTGATATTGAACGCGGTGCATGTCAATGACATCTGAAAGTGAAACTGGCCACTTGCGACAGGAAATTCTACTTACGTATAAAGTCTCTACTATATTAATCAACATGTTAATGTAGCGGAATATTACTAGTAAGGGATTTTCACCAATAAAAGAAAAAAGATAATAAATTTTAAAAATATTATACTTTTTCTTTGAGCTTTTGTAATTTATTAGTAAGAGTGGACTACTGAAGTTGAATTTTGATTGTGCTTACTATGTCAGGTGGATTGTGAAGTATATACATTATGTAATTAAGTGTAGCGTATTAATTTATTACGGAAAAGTATGATGGAATGATATAAAAAATAGTTTTGAATGATGTTATACTATTTATTAAAGTTATATTTATTAATTTGAATTTAATTTTATTCATTTAAAGACGAGCATATGTCACCAAGATACAACCATAAAAGTTTTCGCACAGTGGAACACCCAATTATCACCATCGTAAAATAAAACATAAGGTGTCAAATGACGTCTAACAATGGAGCAGCTTGAAAAGAAAGTGAATGCCACTAATTCATAGCATGAACTTTATTTTGCGACGGTGATTATCCTCGAGAATTGGATGCTCCACTGTGAAAGCACTCCAAGTCAGCAGAAACGAGAAACATTGGGCACTCAGATCAGTAACAGCAACTAATTTAAATTATAAATATAGATTAAGAAATCACAATACATAATATCGTAAATAGCAATAGTCTGACGTTACTAAGCTTTTCTCTAATGTGATACGAAGAGTTCTAGTTGATGAAAGATTATGATTTCCACGTCAAGGTTCTTTATCAAGTTCCAGGTTTCTGAAAAAAGGACAATGTCAAATGATGAGTTTCTAGTAGACTAAACCCATTGAACCGGTAGGCTATTTGTCTTGAGATCCATTACGAAACTAAAACAATTAATAAAGTATGTCCTATTACATATCAAGATGATATGGAAATTTCTGTATTTTCAAATTTTCCTCGAAGTTAGGCTTCAAAGTATAGGTTTAATCGTTAGAGAGAAAAATACAATATAAATAGAGATTGGATATGAATAGACATTTTAGTAACATCAGATCACTGGTAGTAAAGTGGTAGTAGTTTATTTCAATGAGGAGAATTTCAAAATCAGTTGGAGTTGGAAAGCGCGCTTGGAATATGCAATAATCGAAAAGCGTTTGCCAATCAAAAAACAAGAATATGTGAGTGGAGTGTGTTTTTGTATCTGTGAGAGCGCGCAAACGTGTTTGTCACATGAAATATATCCAATATGTGAAAGAGACTTACAAAATAAATGTATTTATAGAGAGGAGAGAACTCCGATGCACATACACAATACGCATTGTTGGAAATGCTATTCTGAGAGCGTAGTCATCTAGCAAGAGCTTTCATGCGAAATGTGTTCGTTTGGGTGCTATTTTGAGCCACCGTCACACAACTCCGATTATATTACCGACAAATGGAATGAAAATCTGTCCAACAATAATTGGACACACTCCCCTAGCAGATAATGTTCAGTCCTGAATGAAATGGATTTCAGTTATTCTTCGTGCCAACATTCACGTAATCTTCTAGTACAGTATTTTGACATACAAGTGGCGTCAAGCTTCTTATTCATATGAGATTGGATGCGAAACGAATTAAAAACACAGAATCAGAATGACAGTTTCCAGATTATAACTGTGCCAAGATTCAAAATAGAAGATACTTTCCCACACCCCCTACTTCTTGAAATTTAAAAATATCCGCGCTCTCCAAAAACAATAGGCTATACTGTACCTTGTACAGATTACGTAGAGGGGAGACATGTTTTGTAGCTTTTATTGGTTCTTCGCTGCTTAAACTTTGCACACTGAACTACATTGGATCCCTTAGGCTCCTCCCCTATTAAATGCCATCGTGTCTAACCTTTAAATGTCATGTAATAAACGAGGATTGAAAGCCTCTGCTTCATTGTTATAATGATGGTAAAGAAGGGTACGCTCGGCCCAAGCTATTGTCAACATGATTATCACTTTCGTCACGATAGCTGATGTCGAAACATCTTTTATACCCTACGCCATCAACAATATTGATTCTCTACCACCCATCTTTTCAGTATCGCATCATTAAAAAGGGATTATTATTAAATCTGTTGCCAGCTTCTTCAAATTAATCATGATGAACATATCAATTCCAGAACTTCAACGAGAATAATTTGTAAAAGTCTCCAAGTACAGTATTTTTTAAAAAATATGGTCTAAATCCCTAATTTTGTAGTATTCAGGTGGATTCACTTTCAAATGTATTAATTATTCAAGCAAAAAGCATCAATGAAGTTGGATGAAGATAATTCAATTATTATGGAATCTAAGATAATCTTAATTACCAAAAAACTTAATAAATACTCAGTTTTATTGAATCAAATCTCACAAAATTAGCAAGCTGGAAGCAACCGAGAGCATGATCAGTTTGTTTTGATCAGGGAAAAACCCAACATTTTTAATGTTCGGATTTTTTGTGTTTCTTTTTAAGTTATTAAGTAATCAACCAAGTTTTGAAAACAACAGTTTAAATAAGTTTGTTAGCTATCTCAAAAGGACCAGCACGGCACTCGTTACAGACTTCAAAAATGGTTCTTCCACTTTCAGTTGATTTCACTTAAGAACGCATAAATTAAAAAAATGGAGTCAATGAAACTTTAGAATATTATGTTAGTCAGAATGTAAGGTGGAATCTTCTACCATCCCCATTTTATTTCGAGAAAAAAGCGTTTTCGGAAACTTTTTCATTATTTTCGGCTGTTTAGCAGGTTTCTGAACTGTGATCGTTTTCACCGAAGCACTGTTTCATAAGCCAATAAACTAGAAATTTCTTCTAATAAAGAGATAGATGAAGATGTAGATGTAGCAAAGAAAATTAATGAGTGAGCCATTCTATTGCCCATGTGAAAAAGAAAGTTATTTTCCGACCACTGAACTAAATATTGTTCAACCAGTGAGAGTACTTATGGACATTACAGTGCACCAATACAACCCTCCCGGAGCCAACAGCGTCACAAATTCAAAAAGCATCCACTGGCATTTATTACGATACGTGGCAGAATAACGATGTGGTTGACAGTGACTGGCTATGGCTGGATATAGGAGACACGAAGCTGTATCTTTGTAACCGGGTCTGTCCATATTAGGCAAGATAAGAGCTTTGCGTGGACTATCCGGACTGAGAGAAGTCATTGTACCGGCGTCTGTTTTCAATCTTCTAGGCTCGTGGTTTTAGGTTTTATTTTTATAAGCGTTCGGAATGCTGCTTCTTCTTATCCTTCTACATTTTCTTTAGTCGTCTTGTAGGCTATCAATTACTGGCGAACTTGAGTCGCGCGACCGACGGACAGAGCACAGCTGGCGAGTGGCAGACATGCCGCCACTGCTTTCAGCTTCACTCGCATTCCTCTCACTGCCATTGATCAACTGAATCGATTCAGAAGAGTCGCTTATTCTCGAGTGCGTTGGAAAGAAAAATGTAGAGAGCTTCAAAACCACTGTATGAAGCAATCAATACATTCATTCAATCATTCCAACGCTGACGTTAGGTTAGAAGTTCAAGTTAACCTTTTTTCGAAACAGTGATGTTGAAGAGAAAAGTGATGTACTAGATACTGTGGGGTAACATTTTTACTTAAATAGGCTATGTGCTTATATTTATTAATCTTCTGCGACAAGCGGAATGTCGAGATATACCTATGTCACATAATCAATAATTTAGTCTATTCTTCATACTGCTATTTTCATCTATAATAAAGATAAATTAAGAATAATTTTGAATAAATTATTTAAGGATTCCGAAGACGGATAAATAAAATGGAGTACAAACCTAATTTATTTTATAATAATTGTTTATTCATTCATCCTGAGAAACAGTACAAACTAACTAAAGTTTTATTGGCTTTATTGTTTACAACGCTTTATCAGTCAGCTGCTAACAAACCGGCATTCAAACAAGTTTTGTCAATTGAATTATATTTAAAAATTATTATATTTTCTAAAAACTAACTGTAAGGGCCAAGGACCGCTCATTATTTCCTCCATCCATGAAAGATTGGATTTGGCGTATTTCACGCCAAATTGCTCTAACCCACGTATTTCACGCCGAATGCTGCTCTAACCCGCGCCATGCAGAATTTTTGTAGAGGTTTCAACCCCTGTAATTCTGGATGTCAAGTGACTTTTTCTTTCTCAAATTTTCTTCAGGCGTTTCTCTCAGTCCTTGCAAAAATTTTCCTACAGGAGAAAGCCAATACATTTTGTGTGGCCAAACATTTTTAATTCAAGTATTAAATGTAAATTTCTTGGGCAGGACCAAAAATGTAGTAAATGTAGATTTCTTTCAGATGATTGAAGTCTCAATTTTAAATTTATATTATTATAAAACCCCCAAAATACGGCTTTGAGCTCAGCTGACTCATGAAATACCTGATAGCAGCATTCCACATCATTTCCTACCGACTACATTATTCAAAGTGGTGAATATAAAAAGGATATATTATATGAGATCAATTACTGCGCGTATAAACAGTGCCGTCGAATAAATATCAATTTCTGGACGACCCCTATTATTAATACAACTTGTACGGGCACGAATCGTTTTCCCTCGTGGTCTTAACAGCATTAGTGAGGTGAAATCACGTAATAAACTTCATTAAAATTTTAAAATCATTGTTCAAAAACAATTTTAAAAATCTAAAAAATCAAAGACTCAATTTTCAGATATATTTTAGTAGATTTTATTCTTGTTCCATGCTTGGAACCTATATTCTTCAAGTATCAATAAATTTTCAATCATTACCTTTTTTAGTTCATTTGGTTGCGCCCTGTTTGACAATTGCTCTGATCAGGATTATCACATATCATTCACTTGTGAGTTAAGGGTAATAATAGTAATAGTAATAATACTTGAACAAGGATAGGATCAGTATTTTATCCCTAGCGGATTTGTTTTCTTGTCACACACGGCGGCGTTATTCAAGTAATAATGGCAACTTCATCAGTGGAATTGAAATAATGGTTATATCTGTTATTTTATTTAGTATAAGATCTAGGTATTGCCATAGATTTGGGACAAGTCCTTTTCCAGCCTACAAGGAATAATTGTAAGGATTTTTTGAGGGACATCACTTTTCTTGTGGGCTGACTTCAATCTGCCGAATCGCTCACCTCATCAAGACCTGAATTTCTACCGCTTCAGGGTAATTTCAACGAGGAAGTATTTATTTTCAGGTATCTTTTGAATTACAGAGGGCAGAGGAAAAATCAACCCTACATATTTTTTACTAGGTTTATATAATAAATGTATATAATGCTAGTGACAACATCAACTCATATTAATTAGTTTCTGCCAGTTGTAATATAAAACCTTTTTTTTTAAGAGTAGCATTCAAGTGTGGATGTCAAAGTATGTCATTGGTCTAAAAACACAAACATTTGCACTAAGATTAAATGGGAAATAAATTGCAAGAGAATGGTTGCAAATTATGTTTCTGTTTTTCGATGCTTGGTACAAAATTATACTATTGCTTTATTAAAGGCAAAAATATAGAGGCCTTGGATTTGGCATCTGCAAACAAAATCAGCCAAGAGTATGTCGTAAATTCTTGGAAACTTAAATATAAAGTGGATGTAAACAGTAGACAGAGCCAGAAAATTGGATGTTCATAAACATTGAGCAACATAGTAAGTTTTATATCTTCCTGGCAAAAAAGTAATTTAATGAGATGCTAATGGAGTGCACTCTTTCAAGAACTCAATTTCCGTGTAAATTCTGTACAGCAATGAGTTTAAAACTTTAAAAATCCGAGAGGTGCTTGCACAGTGCAACATCCAATACTCGACGTAAATAACGAACACAAAATCAAACACAGACTGTAGAATAATAGGTTTCATATTATTATATTAATATATTCACGCAGCTTCAACCTGTCATTCTATAACAAGGGTCTGATTTCGCGATGATTACTATCATCGAGTATTGGATACAGTGCAAGCACCCTTAAGCTTCTCAAGAGGAAATAGAAAAAAAACTATTGCAGAAAAAATGACATCCATAGCCGTATAAAATAGGTTACTATTAATTTATTGATATAGACAAAATACAACTGGTTGTTTGTAAAGAAACAACGTCCCAAGTCTGCTTCTGCTACTGCACAAATTAAAATGTTCAAATACTTTAGATCATCATCAAGCTGCATTAATTGACAATACTACTCAACAAAACATAATATAAGCTCCAATTTGTCTCACTAAATATACACAACCGACAGATAATCTTATGGTGGTTGGATAATGAATCACGCCCCAATTATAAAACTGATAAAAGACACACCCACATCCAAATGACGATCAAAAGTCATTGCTGAATACGAGACTAGAAAGACTTACACAAATAATCATTGTGTAAATTTTATCGTCAATAAAACAGCTTTGAGAGAGCGCCCCTTACTCTGTCACAGATTCCAGCTTCCCACATTGTCATCCTCGTGGGTAATTTGGACTCTAGGAGGGCCGCAGAGAGAGATATATAGAGAGAGTGAGCGAGCAGTTTATAGCGCATAAACTCGACCGACAACAAGTAGCTGGATATTCCCATTCACTGTTACTCTCGAAGCAGTGAAAGGAGGCCGTTAAAATAGATTGTGCTCCCGCTTCTGGAATCACGCGGGCAGACGTTGCTTACAGCTGCAGCTGAGAATTGAAGAGCAATCCGACGGTTTCACTGCTGTTTGATTTCCAAAGCGCTAACCCGTCAGAACTCAGAACAGGCAGCAGGCAAAACCAACCTAGTTCAGCTGATGCAAGTTTTAAAAGACAACGATCGTTAAGATTATGATGATGACGATGGTGATGATAACGAACCGGGAGAGAACAAAGCGCTGGTGCAATTAAAACTCGCCGGAACTCGGTGGCCGGCCAAAGTCGACCATTTTTTATCGTTCGGGAAGAGAAGCTCCGAAGCAGAGAGATAGACGCCGCAATGCTTAATAAACGAGGCTTCAAATATTGGAAGTAGAATAATCAGATCTTCATCACAGCTGCATAAAGCACACCGATTTCATCGTCTACACGCGTATGGAAGCGACGCAGATGAGTTCGGAAAAATCACTTTTTCCGTTGATTATAAGGTTTATAGGGAATGGGGAAAATGAAATCAACACAAACTTTACACAAAACAATAATAAGAAAAAACACTTGGGGAGAAAGGAAAAACAAAGTTGAAACATCAAAGATAAGTGAGATAGAGAAAATATTCTATTCCTTATTCCTTTCCTTAAAATAACATGAAGCATATTAAATTCTGACAATGTGGAATTCTTCTATGGACCGCATTTATTTACCATTCAATTCATGTTGGTATCTTTCTTCCTTTTCCAATACGTACTGTTTCATCCTGACACTCTGAGCAATTCGTCTTTCTTGAGAACAAGTTTCAATTTTTGCCTTCTCTGGGAAGTCATTAACTTTCAGCTTATTTCTTAGGCTTGTCCCATCATAGAAGTCAGTTACTGTTATATCCAATCCCTGAATATCATTTTAGATTCTATGAACCAACTAAATTTCGATTTTCTATTGCTTATTTTATTTAATATTTTATGTGTCTGTCTGTTTGGATATATTCTAAATAAATGGGCATAAAATGGGCAATAAATTCTATTTATTTACTATGATAAAAATACAATGAATCCAGAAATGCAACAGAATTTGGGAGATATCAGGTTATACCATTTATAATTCAGGATAACTCAAAAAAATCATAATTAAGGATATAATATTTTCCTTAAAAGTTAATGGTCCTAACTTCCATGAAGCTTTTTTTTAATCACATAGATGAATTTTTGCGTCGGTTGAGAGTTTTGGGGCAGGATACATCCTCTATCCCTCTCCTGGGATGGCGTCTGAAGGAGAATAGTGGGAGAAATTGGAGGAGGGAGACCAGATTGAGGATTATTGATGAGTGTTATGAAGAGACACTAAAATAATTCAGAATACCGATTGATTAAATTTGTTCTACTGCACTAAATACACCTGATACTACAATTATTGATCACACACGCGAATCACTTGGATGTTTTTATTGTAGTTGCTATTGACTAACATGCCCAACCTAGGATAGAACTTGTTTCATTATTGCACGTCTTAAACTAGGAAGACCCAAATTAGACTCTTACACCAATTCGAGATAATTCTTGAAAACAAGTGAACTAAGTAAATTGCAAAAAAAGAGGGATGAGCGCGGAGGGGAAGGGATAAGGTAGACGCACGTGAAAGGTAACTAAATTGGAGGGGCGCAAACAGCGACATTGAAAAAATAGATGAGGGCTTTGCAGGGGCGAAACGAAGGGTTCGAAGAAAGAAGAGTGGAAAATACGGCAATGGAAGACAGTAATTGCATTACGTAAGCGGAAAACATTGCTGGGGCATAAATCTACAGCCTGGGCCAAGACAAACAACGCGGCAGAAGGGTGGAAAGGTACGGCAGGGAAGTGGTGGGAAGGAAGGACCTCGACCAGGTTGCCCAGCTCTGTTTAAGCACGTTTTAATATCCTCTTCCCCTTCACCAACTTTAACCGTTATTCGGTTGGTGAAGGGTTGAGGCAGAGGACAGTCAAGAAACTATTTCCCCCAAGATGTCAACCTAAACAGAAAGGGGGATGTATACTGCATTAAATGAGGATACAACTAAATTCCTTCCAAGAGGATAATTTTTGCCTAGATCATCATAATCTCAGTTTTTTATTACGGAACATTCCACCTTCATTCTCCATTTTTTACAAACCAAATCCACTGAGATCCACTCAATTAACATCGTGTCCACATTTCTTTGGACACGTACATATCACACACGCTACATATCAATATTTCAAATTCATTTCTCGAATGAGGTACAACAATATGTAAAAGTGTACATGACAATGAGAGAAAGAGAGATTTAAAACAAACATGCTTTTAAACTCAAAAGCATGATGGTCAAGGCTGTTACGAAAAGGTACGTTCTATCTTATTAAATACAGAATTCTTTTGAATTTATTCATCAAAAAATTTCAATACTTTCAAATTAATAGCCTTTAACTGAAAAAGTACTTGCAGTGAGACTAAGTTTCCCTTGTGACTTGAAACCTATAAAGAATTATATTTTATAGTCAAAATTTTGAGAGAAAAAAACAGTTTCGGGCTTGAAGAATGTTCCACATTCATTGTGATTTAGTCTTGTATTGAATTAGGCTAGACTTAAGGGATAGATGAATGAATAAATACGAGAAGTTACGATAAAATAGTTAACAAATAACAGATATTGGTATTGAGGTTGAAATTGGTTTTGTTTTTCTCCTAGAAGGGACAAAAAACATGGAGTGATTCGACGGATCAAGGTTAACACATCCCGTCAACTACTCTTACGTTTACGCAATAAAAGGTAAAATGACAATATTTGCAGTGAGAATTGCTTCGTTTATCCTTTGTGAAAAAGCAAGGTGTAAAAGAATCAACTGACCCGAGCCTCGGCGCTTGAGTAAACCTTGTTTTCGAAGCTGACAAGTCTGATTACAGAATGGTTGCAAACCCCGTTCTCAGGGTTCGCTTTGTCTCAAAGACAAGGGGGAATATTTTCCGAAACCCAGACCGATAAGGCTGGAGTGATACTGATGAGACAATATAATAACAAGCACAATTGAATAAATAAATGAGAATATGGAAAGATCTTGGAGAATGAAAAAATGAAAATCAACCTGGAATAAATAAAAATTTAAATAACTGTACTTTAGAAATAAGAAATACCAACAAGCTACACTGAACCAACTAGCAAGACACTGAATGTAAAGTCAGAATCATTAATGAGAACCATGAAAATGTTAAATTACAACATAATAGGAGACATTATTTAAGGACCAAGAGTATTATGGTTTGCTGAAGTGATAAAGAAAGTTCAAAATAAGAATGAAAAATTCAATCAACATTTAATATAACCATTGAAAATTGTTGAAAATAGCGTCGATAGAAGAGTTCTTTTCAAAATGTTATTGTTGACAAATAATCAATAAGGGGAAGATAATAAATATACGCAAGAAGGTGGAGAATAAAATCTGAACAATGAATAATAATAATAATGTCATATCAAAATGATATCGATAATGATTATACGAGAAAATTCATGTAGAGAAATAATATGTGCAACCACATCTTTTAAAAAGTTTCAAATTCTTTTTATTTATTTTATTACTTCTATTTTTGATTTGTTAATGATCATGATAACAAAAAATTTAACATGATGCGGAATTGAAATTTATCGAATACTGCAAGAAAAATGAATCATTATTATTCATTTCACAATATCACCAAAGGAACAGAACAATTACGGAAATGAAAGACAACAAAGCTATCTGAAAAAGAAGTTTCTTTTTCCAAAAACTCTGTTTTGTTCTCAGAAATTTTGCAGGTTGGTGAGAAAAAAGAGAAAATCGTTCCATTTCCCAGAACAATCTTTATCGATGGAATTGAGATAAGCTTATCAAAACATTTCCAATAGTTTTGTCAGCCACGTAATGCGTTGGCGTCTAATAAATACGTGACCAACACAAATCCGAGGAAAAAGTCTGGAGAGCCAGAAGAAAGAGAAAAATACTCGGAACGATGACACCGCGGTTCATGACAGAAAAAAGAAGAAAGAATAAAGTAGTAGTTGTGAGAGTGAGAACGGTCGAAATTAAATGTCTGCAAGGTCCTACCTAAATAGAACGGATGCGCTGAACAGTTCGGCGTGATCGAATCGAAGAACGGTGAAGATAAGAAAGAATCGATGGAAGAAAAACAGAGAGAGTGAGTTTAAAAGAGGAAGAATGATCAAGAAAGGGAGGTGAAAGAAAGATTGAGATGGAGACGAAGATATTAATATTGAGAAAGGAAGAAGGAAAAAGGGATTGGAAAAAAGAAGATGGAGATTGAGAAAGAAAGAAGAAAATAGTGTTTGAGAAAAAAGAAAGGGATGAATGAGGAAAAGATAGAGAATAGGCGAAAGGGGGAAAAGAGAGAGGCATTGATCGTCTTAGAAAGAATGGTAGGTGATGGGAAGAGCAATAAGGATGAGTGAAGAAAAATGGGGGTCATCATTTCACAGAGCACGTACAGAGCTCGAGAGGCATTGGGTCCCCTGGCTCTCTGTCCCTGACTCTGTACTGACTCTGGCTCCAGGCTGGCACAGCAAAGCAACACACATCCCTAATACGCTCGCTCCCTTAAATAACAACGTATTCGGCGAGGCATAAAGTTAACGTTTGAATTTCTTCAAGAAAAGAGCAGCCAAGCACAGGAATCGGTCAACTGAGGATTGAGAAGGAGCGGGAAGCAATCAGCGTTGCACCGTTTCCTTCTTCAGGGGCTGCAGTAGGCAACCCTGCACTGCAGGTGCAGACGTGTGTCGGTTACCAACTAAACACAGTACAACTACAGTACTGGAGCAAGTTCTCCACCCGCAACACCCACCAGACAACCGTCCATTCCATCTGGAGGCGTTCAGACGCCACACAAAAAACAACAAAATGGACTGCAAACTAAAATAAAACTGCTGATTCAGACAACATGCTGCTCGTGAAAACTCTAGTGGCTGCAATTTGTTTGTGAAAATCGTGTTGAGGAAATGCTTAGCCAAGAATAAATTCCTTGCGCTAGAAAAATACCCAAGAGAGATCAATCTGAACGGTAATTCAATAAAAGTGAACAAGATAAAGAGTGAGAAAAAATTTGATATACAGAGTGTTTCGGAACTCTCTACCAATACTGCTAGGCAGTGTTTCTGGACCACTAACAAAAGTAAATATCATAATAAAATTTTTCTAAAATCCCCAGTTACTCACACAGCCGCCATTTTGTTTTTTCACTCATTATTTTTTTATTCAAACACCTCTAAAAGAAATAATTTTGAAATTTTGCATACAGCTTTATAAGAATTGAAACAATCTAAAAGAAATTAATCAAAATTTTCCGACATCAAATAACAAAATGGCGGCAATTTAAAATCTTTGAACAGGTATAAATTAATAATGGCTAATGATATCAAAATTTGACTAGAATAACAATTTTTAGATATTTTTATTGCAAATCCAACGATATCTCATTTTCCAAGATTGACCAACAATTAATATGCTACTTTTTAGGGTGTGCGGTGGTTGAGAACGGGTTGCAGATTTTCGCTTCTAACCACCGCACACCCTAAAAAGTAGCATATCTCTATTAACTGTTGGTCAATCTTGGAAAATGAGATATCGTTGGATTTGCAATAAAAATATCTAAAAGTTTTTATTCCAGTCAAAGTTTGATATCATTAGCCATTATTAATTTATACCTGTTCAAAGATTTTAAATTGCCGCCATTTTGTTTTTTGACGTCGGAAAATTTTGATTAATTTTTTTAGATTGTTTCAATTCTTATAAAGCTGTATGCAAAATTTCAAAATTATACATTTAGAGGTGTTCGAATAAAAAAATTATGAATGAAAAAAACAAAATGGCGGCTGTGTAACTGGGGATTTTAGAAAAATTTTATTATGATATTTACTTTTGTTAGTGGTCCAGAAACACTGCCTAGAAGTATTGGTAGAGAGTTCCGAAACACCCTGTATTTTCATGAGATAGGAAAATTAGAGAATTGAATAAAATATATTATTAGAGAGATTGTGGTGATAACCAATTCAGTAATAATGTACAGATGGAAAAATGATGATATTCTGAACGATGAAAGATAAAATGATGGAGGATGAAAGAAAGGTTAGTATATAGGTATATTACCTATATACTAACCTTGGGATGAAAGCACAGTCACAAAGTAGTGTTCCAACTTCATGATCGAGAGACACTTATTTAAAATGAATGTTAGAATACAAAATAGTAATAGAATAAAGGCTACGTTGAAATACCTTATACTGTAAGTGGGAAAGTAATAATTGGAGGAGGAGAGCAGGAGAAGAAAAGAATGAATACTGACAAAAATGTACTATCAAGTGATGATTACTTGATTATTATATTCTTTAATAGTTCTATTCTATTTCTATAGCCTAATTATAAACTGGAAAAACATATTCAATTTTCAATGTGTAGTAACATCAATGAAGATATTCATGATAGTGAGTTCGTCATATAGAGGAAGAGAGCAAATATTTGTTTCTATATAATCCAGTAATTGGTACAAATTAAGCTGACTGAGGACTTTGACCACCAATTGCAGAGCTAAGTAGAGGTTGTACATCTGTTTCAAACTGCGATGAAAAGCTCAATCAATGCGGAATCACAGCGCATTTCGTCTCTGAATAGGAGCCGTAATAATAAGTAAATTTCACTAAATAAGGGAGTGGAAATCCAAGGAACACGCGATATAGTACTGAACAATCAGAACATGTAAATAACAAATAGTGAAATGTTCAAAGAGACGAGCAGAAACTCGGGGGCGAAAGGATGATGGTGATGATGAAGGAAGGAGGAGAAGAGGGGAGGAAAGAGCAATCAACACGTCATCAGTATTCATAAGGAACGATCGGTTTGTCGGTGTAGAGGGTGCAAGGTGTTTACGGAGGGGAGTGGGGAGGGTGTAGATGCTGGCGCATGAGCGCACGTGCGAGTGAGGAAGGGATGCACTTGAGCCTTCTGTTTCGCTGAACTCCACTAATAGAAGATAACGAGGTATAGAAAGAGCGTCGATGCCAGCAAAAATTGAAGAGCACAGTGAATAGCGTGAAAAGCGACCACCGGAGAATGGCTAACCAAAAAAGATGAAAAACAGATTGTAGAGAATGGACAAGGAAAGCGAGAAAGATGAAACAGGCTGACAAGAGAAAAATGTGTCCGCAGAACTAGTGCCCAATGACAAACTCGTTTTTATATACTAGAGCTGTAAAGGGGGAGCGCACAAAGCTACGACCAAAACTTCAGGTCAAGTAAGTTTCATTAACTGCGAAATAGGCTCCCTTAATTACACAGTTCGTACGAAAAAGGTGCAAAGAGGCGAAAAAGTGAAATAAAATACGCTTCATCCAACAACAAAGTTTTCGCAGCACACGAGGAATCTCATTCTCGTGTTTTTACTTTTTACCTATTAGATATCCAATTTGATTTTACGCGGCTTTCAAACACAAAGTGACACAACTTTAACCTTCTTGCATTTATTTAATTGGTTTTAGTGCTACTTTCGTGATTTTTTCATCATAGCTCAACGCTTGATGAAAAATAAATCATACAAAATACCTTCATACAAGATAAATGTTTTATTAGTTGGGTGCTTCTTATTATGATTGTTGATGGATTTTTCAACAGAAGGTCCCAAAAACTGAATTTTTCCTATTATTCTACATGTTCCAAAAAATAAAAGAAAGTATCACATCATATTAATAAGCCGATCATCTCATTGTTCTCCTATTGCTTTTCTGTACTTAATTATGGGGTTTTCACTTACCTTCAACACAAAGTGACACAACTTTAACCTTCTTGCATTTATTTAATTGGTTTTATCATAGCTCAACGCTTGTTTCAAGAGCTAAAATAAATCATTCAAAAGACCTTCATACAAGAGAAACGTACATTATACCTACGTACCAAACGTACATTGAGGTGAGTTATATCAACAATGTGATTGAAACTAACCTAATTGTAATCCACACTGTCCGAGTTTTAACAATTATTATCAATGTTACATGTAAAAAATATCAATTATACTAGTCTGCTTGAAATGTATTAAAATACTGATGAAGATAATATGGGCTATACGTTCAAACGCTTCGAGAGAAGCTGAGAATGATTAATAAATTCATTAAAAAGTACCGACAGGTAACCAGAGTAGTATGATACTCGATTGAAACCAACCGGTGGTAGAAAAGCACACCTTTTTAGATTCCAAATTGGCTTTGTGCCCTTATCAACATCATCATCATCATCATCATCACCTTCCTCTGTGATAATAATTCTGCTGTGTTAGCTTTGGGGTGCTGAGGGCGATACAGCATGTGCTAATGCAATGTAGATTGCGTCGCTGCGGCCCCAACTGGCTCCAAAACAAATGCGACGTTTTATTAAAGGTTGGAAATTTGTGCGACGCCGCACTCTGGTGGGAAGGGGGCATCCCCTGAGGGTGCGGCATGCGGCGCGGCGGCCCGGCTTCTCTCTTTAAAACAAAACTACTACCTGCAACCTGCGCGGCCGCTTTCCACCCCCCTACTCGTAAATTGACATTTTACAACCAACTTCTGCTACTTGCTTGGTGTCGACGCTCTCACTCCACGCACTGACAACTACCAATTTATTTCAAGATTTGTTGTTTACAAATAAACGTTTTAACGAAAACTTCGGAGAAAATGTTACTGTAACGATTCAACTGGAAAACACTATCATCAGAAGAGTAACGGTAAATTAGGTAATATTAGCCCTTTGTAGGTAACTTTGGTCATCAACTCTATAAAAGTTCTAATATTCGGAAATTTCAAAAAAAATTCTAGGGGTTCTGCATAATTTCTATCTTATTCGATTGAGTGCAGCAATGCACACCAACAACTAGTATTCAGGTCTCCTTGGTCTGTGATGGCTTCTTTACCAGCAAATTTAGTCATGAAAAGCTGGTTGACTGATTTTTCATACTTCAGTCTGAACTGAGAGTTCTTGGTCACCAATTTTTTATAATTTCAATACTATAGTTGACATAAAATTATCCATTTCAACAATTGATTCCTTTTTCTATTCCAATTTTAGTCTGCAGTCTGAAGGAGGAAGTGAATCAAACGTTTTTATATTCATATCAGTTGACTTTTTGTGTTAGATATTACATTTCAATTGAAATGACTACATAATGTGTTTAATTTTAATTGATAAAATGTTAATAATGATTATATTATAAGCTTAATAAATCAGAGTTGTAACTAAATTATAAAAAAGTTCGCCAATTTTACCTCCTTTCACGGTACAGTATTAAATTTTGTTCTATTATAAAACAAAAATTTAATTGAAAACAGCAGACCTGACATGATAGACTTGGTGGTTCAATTAATCGGGTAATTTAAATATATCTAAAAATAATAAACTAGCTATAAAGTATTCATAGAAAACGCCGATTCAATAAAACAATCCTGGTTCTGAATAGTGTCACGAAACGTTTAATAAAACGTCAAAAAAGTAAACACTGTCTAAACACAAATTTATGGGCTCAAAACCTAGAAGCATGAAACTGTCGAGTAGGCCTAGTATGGTATAGAATATAAACAATAGCATCATTATAAGAATTACCTGGTTGAAGCATAATTTTATATCGCCTTTTGAAATGCCATCACTTTATTTGTCATGGTTTACGAAGCCAATCTTGGAGGGAGGAAGTCGTGAAATACTGGTCGAAAGCATACAGCTGATTGTTAGGTCTCAAGCATGTCTCGATAAATAAACATCGAATGCCTAGCCTTTCAAAATAATCGAACTCCGACCTCAAGCCCAGCCTAACTGATGCATACATTGCTCTCTGAATTATCAATTGAAAAATAAAGGTTAAAATATCTTATTCGGCAAGGGCCTAACCATTTTCAGAGTGGTTTCTCAGCCTGTACAGATCGTACTGCTGCAGTTTATTCCCTGCAGGCCATCACAAGGAAATTTATAACGGAATTTTTATAACCTGGAATATTGTTGTGATTGAGGGTTGGTTTTATAAATCCTATTGCAAGGTGCGGTCATTTTTTATGGCATATTGTGTGCATTGAGAGATATTTCCATCGGTTTGATCTGATATTATTCGCTGTGGACAGTGTTGTCATATCTTATCAGGCCTTAATTACAGGCCTCTATTTATTATTATTTCAATAGGGTTGTTGCACCGCTCCCACTGTTAAGTTCAGCTGTTGGACGTCGACTTGAAGCAACCAAACCCCAGACTTGCTAGTCAGGTAAAATTTAGTTGAAAGCATGGAAGAGAGGGGAATTATTTATTTATTTTACTTTCTGGTTTTTCTAGGCTTCCAATATACTATAGCTTTACAATATTTATTGATTTCTTACTATGAATAAATAACTACTTTGTTATTTTGGTAGAATTCAAGTATTTCTTGGTTTTTAATTTAAATCAAAGAAACGTTTCACAATGCAGTTTGTTCAACCAAGTTTATTATAATTCATCCAATCCTACCAATTCACTAACCTACCAAAAAAATCGTATTCGGAATAATAGTGTTCTTCATCATTAGATAAACTTCATAGGGATCAAATGTGATGAAGTTCCAGAAATGTCGATTTGTGGATTAGAATGTTTGGATTTACAGAAGTGATTTACAGCAGTTACAGAAGTGATCACGATATTGGTATAATAGGAATGCCTAAGTAATGAGAAATTTAGTGGAAGTTTAGAAAGTAAAGATACATGTTGTGAATGGAAGAGAAGAGTAAAATGATGAGAATCTAAAGTAAATTTGATATCTGAGGAAACAATCTCGGGCCATCTCGATCTAATTTTATTTGAGTAGATCTATTCATTCAAACAGGAATAATCCAATTATGTGGAGCACACGACTAACAAATTTAAGGGAAGTAGTGAAAAGGAAGTTGAAAGCCTGAGCCATGCATTTTATCGATTTGTATCTGCCAAGAGTTTTGCGACAAATAGTTCTCCAAATCCTTGACGAGAAGGAGGGGGAAGCCCTGTCTCTTTTTATCAGTTTAATAGGGATTGAATTAATATTGCAGCCAACAGAAATAGAATCTCAACTCTGGATGAAATCTCAAAGTTCATGTCTGAGAGAAGAGATTGAAACTAATTATGTACACTTTCAAGTGACAAATCGCATCTGAAAAGTAAACCTCGCCACTCAACTAGTTATCGCTTTTTCAGGCGACGAATCCAATTTTCAATACGAAGAGAAATCGGTTGTACAATGAAAAAGAAGAGTGGATAGAAGGCAAAGGTCCAATAACTTTCCAGCGTTCCATTTTCCAACTTTTCAGTCCCAAAACTCAGCGAAAAATTACCGACGTTCCCTACTACCATCACTGATCAAGGATTCCTTTCCGTCATCCTTTCTATTTCAACTCTTTTCTCTCCCTTCTCTCTTTTTCGTCTTTCTCTCTCTTATAATCTCAACTTTTACAGGCCGAATAAATTTGGAGCCGATCCAAAAGCTCTTCAGAATTTCTTAATCTCCCATGTAAAATGGAAACCTTTTTATAGGTTATGGTTTGGTTCGGAAACTAATCTACAGGAAACATACCATAAATTTTCAAGTTTAGTTAAGATATAAATAACTTTTCAGTTGAACGAGCTCAATTACTACCACCGTTAAGAAAATTCATAAGAATTGGAGATTTCCAAATTTCCAAATCCCAATGGAAAACAAATATTCTGAAATCAATTTATTATTCAAATATCCGTATATTTGATTAATATCGATTATAATATATTTACTGAATAAATTCTTTTCAAAATGAAACATAGAATACCAAAGACATTGTAAAAATAGAATTTTCCAGGAGATATTTCATTACAATTAAAATATATTTATTTCTCCAAGAAATACATTGAAAGACATTGTAAAAAGATCACAAACTTGAAAGAACATTCTTTGTATTACAAAATTATTAATTGACTTTGATTTGCGAACTTACATATATTTATTAGATTTACACATCGTGTAGAAAAAGGGAGAGCATATATAATTAAACATCACATGGATGGTCTGAGGATGATTTAAAAAGAGACTTGCAAAAGCTTGTTAAAAATACGGATGTAAGACATATAGTTACAAAAATTTGTAAATTCGGTTGAGATTAGATTGAAAAATAGTTAATAAAATGACTGAGAAAAACAACAGAAAACGAAATACGAGAAAACTACATGGAAACGGATCAAGCCTAATGTCTATAAGGGCTTCAAACTACAGAAGACTTCAAACTAATTAATCAACTGCAAAGATAAAATAAAATAAAATATGAAAATTTGGAATATGGTAGCTTCAGCGACAGGGCCCCAATAGTTTTTCAACTCACTTTATAATAAAACTTCGTGTTTAACACAACCCGTGAGTTTGAAAGTACGGTCAATAACTTCAGTGAGGAAAGTAATAACTATTTCCTCTTAAAATTGACTCGCCCAAAGTTGATTCAAGTTGTAGTGATCACATGGAAACCTTGTTGTCAAGCGATCACTCAACACTCGCGTCGGAATCGGATTGCTCAGAGTTGCTGAAATATTCGTGGCAAATCCCTTTTGCCGAGGACTACAATACTCGTCTACAGCAGCGTCAACTGGCGAATAGAAGCTTATGCTGCTACAGCACAAGTGTTGCGAAATAGGATTTAACTTGCAGACATTTGCGATGCTTTCGGGCTCCTTCTCAGCAAAAAGTCCAGACGAACGGCGTCGAACAGAAATCCTTTTTAAGATTTATGAGACTCAGAAATAGGATAACAAACGCAAACGATACTGGAAGACGCAGTCTCCGCAGACTCGCTTCTACCCAACACATTTTATATGGCAGACCATGATGTGCGAGTTCCTCTTTTATTCGGGTGGACATGGTCATGGAGCCTGCCTACTCCAATAGCATGTCAAGTTTGCCACAATGTATGATTGCATGGAGAACAAGTATTCAATTCAGATTCAAGAAAAAATAGATGCTGAATCAAAATTAGAAAATTTGTACAATTTACTACAAAACGAGAGAGCTACAAAGCTGCAAACTAATGACTTTAAGTATTAATTAGAGCTACATTTAAGAAATAAGTAAAAAAATTGGACTTGGACAGAAATTGGGGAATATTCCGACGAAGAGCTTGATAATCAAGCTAATTACTAATATTATGCCAAAATTAAAGACGAACGTTATAATGGCAATGTTTGAAAAACTGTGAAAAAGTTGAAGCTTGGCAACTTATATATGGGGCATGTATATCATTAATATTATAATCTTAACATTAATATTGTTAATATCGAAGTTTGATCTGAAAATAAAACGAAATTTATCTATCATTGGAACAAAGTATGTATATAAGATCATAATCGTGTTGACATAATGTTTCCAATTTTTTTCTAAGTGGATGATAATTGTAACATATAAGATATATGTTATAACATATAAGTTGACACTCACCAACAGACAAAGTGAAGAAACGAGATTAGGATTTCAATAGGATTTGATCCTTACCTGTAAAAGAAAGGAAACGTTAGGCTGATTCATTCAATTCATACAGATGAGTAAAAAAATACTACATATTTCTAATTTTCCAATATTTCTTACAAAACAGTAAAAATTCTCGAAAAATCTGGAAACAAATCAAGAAAGTGATTTAAAATATGAAGAAAATTGAAGAGCTTACATGAACTAAATGTCAGAGCTGATTAAAAACGTTTCATTTCAATAGCACCCATGAATCGAGTAGATTGTTGTTGTGCTTGACCTGGTTCTATCATAAAAATGAATTCTTATTGGAATTGACGCTACTAAGGAAGAAAATTGAGTACGTGCTCTCTGTAGAACTATTTCTGAAGAGTGAGGTTTTTGTAGCCAGATAAAATATTTAGAGTCCATAGTATACCGGATTTGAAAGCGATACAAGTTAGTGTTGAGCTTAGATCTATCATGATCCAAAATACGATTCGAAGAGACAGCAAAGGGAAGATACGCCTGATAACTCAATTACGACACAATGTATAATGGATAAGGAGAAATTGGAGAAGGTAGATAGGATAGCATGGATTTTGACGTGAAAAGAAAGTTTAATCGATAGTGATAGCGGGTTATACTGTAATTATCAATGTGGTTTCATACTTCCAGATAAAATAATTTTATACATCACTTTTCGACATATATTGGGTCATCTATATGGAGTATTCATCATTTCTCCTTATGAATAAGATAATATCTATTCAAAAACCACTCTTCTAATCACAAACAAATTCAAATTTATTTGCCATATCAAAAATGTGCATCAAGTACAAAAAATAAATTGAGATTAATACTACAAAAATTACAAAAAGTAGAAAAAAAGTATTTTTGAAGGCGTCGCTATTAGAAGCTAAGAAGCTTGAGCGCTAAGAAAGTTTGAAAAGAAAGTTTATTTTAAACATGTTTAAGCATTAAAATGAAAAGATTTTTTACAAAATTATAAATGTACATGAAAAATCAGCTGAAAATATAGTTAATCATGATATCGCCATTTAGAACTATCCATTCCTCCAACTCATTCTTCAAACTCCGACTTAAAGTTTTATGAATGTAATGATGAGGTAATTTGTTCTAATCAATTTAGAAGATATGTAAGAAAGTTGCCTCCTACAAACTTCCAAATTAGTCCGTGCTATTTTATAATTTTATAATTGTAGAATATGTAATAGAATATATATTATTTTTGAAAATATACTCAAAAGCATTTTAAAATAGCTCAAATTGAAATTACCCCGTAAATTCTCTTGTGCGCTACAAGTATCTCTTCATTTTGATTGTATGGTATATGCTAATTTGCTGGAGTTTGAAAGAAAACTTTGTTCAACCCAGGGCTAATCGAATTTGTGAATGAGAAATTAAATTCTTGTATGTCAGGAGTACATCATAAATTTTCGATCTATCAACTCCTAGCATTGGAAAAAATCATAAAATAATGGCACTCCGCTAAAATTATTGGATGCAACTGATACTGCTAAGAATATCAATAAATTCTCACAAAGCTCCATGTATTTCATTCCTGAATCAGAATTTCAATTTGAAATGAAAGGCTGTGGTAAACAAGCGACAAAATCGATAAAAAATCGCAGTTTCAAAATCAAATATTCTTTTCAATCATCATTAATAATGTTTTCAGAAAAAAATGTTGTTGTGAAGTTACATAACCAAGTAGAATTTTAAATCAAACGTCAAGTCTCCAATATAGCTTCCGTATATAAAATAGAGATATAATATACATATAGCTAAATAGGAGCTATTCATTTTCCAGTGCGATTGATGCATTTCGGCCCTTTAGCTATAGTTAGGCCATGGCATAGCTATCACATTCAAATACGATAGGCCTATTTTTATCATTTCTAGTGTTTCACCACAAACTCAGCCGTTTCAATTGCCCTTGAATAGAATGGATAGAATGAATAGAATGGAGCTCGTTATTTAATTTACCAGATATCGGATATCGGAACTCATAACCTTTTCATAGTGTATTCATTGAACAGCTACGCTAGTTGATGTAAAATACAGTTGTAGATGTACTCATAGTTAAAAACAGACAAACTAGGAACAAAAAGGCCACAGAACTGAACCGGATGAGAGCTGCGGTAGTTCTCATTCAACAACATTACTCCATCACAACAAGTGTCATCCACATTTTTGTGAAAAAAAAATAAACTATTTCATCGGCTTAATATTGTGATATACGCCAATACGGTTATACGCCGATAAACGTGATATACGGTTGCTTTCAATGAAAATGAAATTAGGTAGTCTTCCCACTTCTCAGAGTATCGAATTGAATAAACAGAGTTGCCTATAGAATATAGAATATTGTCATACCTGTAAGGCATACAAAGAAGCAATTTTTATCTCGGTAGAAAAACACAAATAAGTTGTATGTATTTCCAATAAGCTGAAAGAACTAAGAACCTACCGGAACTGCTATTTTTATGTAGTAATACTGTACTTATCTGATAATACCACACATGACAGAACTGAAATAACCACAGATATTCAGAATCTGTGGTAATACGTGTGTGAAAGAACAGAATTGAAATAATTTCATTATAAAAATTTAAAAAACACTTTCAAGTGGAAATTATAACTCACGTTATGGCGTGACGGTCGTTTCACTCTGTTGTCAAGAGCATCGTCAGACAACCCACAGTACAAAGTGTGTATAAGAGTGTACTGTGGATTGTCTGACGATGCTCTTGACAACAGAGTGAAACGACCGTCACGCCATAACGTGAGTTATAATTTCCACTTGAAAGTGTTTTTCAAGTTTTTATTATATTAGTGGAAACAAGATGGATCTTCAACATCATAATTTCATTATATTATATTAAACAATATTGGTTTACTTTAGTTGGTTAATAAGTCAGTTTAGTTTGGTAAGTTTTTATACTGAATTTGTTTTATTATAGCGGTTTTATCTAGAGATTCGAACTCAACCAATGTTTCGAAAGGATTCATGGTGAGATTAATGGTGAATGCAAAGAGCTTTGACTCTTCGGCGAAATGTTAATTGTTTCGAATTAATCCTTTCATGCTCCATCGAGTTGCCCGCCTCTAGAATTGTCGAACGACGAGCTCTTTCACACAGGCGGCGGAACAAGGGTGGTGCGATGCGATGCGGCGATGGTTTCAAGTTGCGTGGAGCGAAAGTGAGCCAAAACGGCACTTCAAAAGATCGCAAAAATGAAATGTGGCGAGATAAAAGTTGGGACGAGCGGCGAACGGCGTCGTCCCACTAGAAATTTCCATGTTATTACGACAGTAGGGATGATTAATTTCCAGCGCTCGCTGCTCCTAAATAATTTGTCATTGTTCTGTGCTTGAATGCTCCATTGAAAACAAAAATACAGTACAGTTTGTACTCTCCTCAAAACCAAGGTTATCATTATCCAGTTTTGGTTTTGAACGGTCATTACACTACCAATAAACTGCAAATAAAATAACCTACCATTCAGAAATCTCATAAATCCAAATTACCAACTAGTTATAACAAAAATAATCCATCAGCAATTAATTACAAGTGGTTTTAGTGACTAGTGAGAGTTTTAGGGACTAGTGAGAGATGATTGGTTGGTCAGGTTCAAATATTTTCTTTAAAAGTAGGTTTTCACATTATAACCACGAAGGCTGCACTGACAAGCAACTAAGCAATAACAAATAAGGCGAACAAAGAGAGCAATATTATTCAAATAATCCATCAGCGAAGCAAGAACACTAAGCTAGTAGCTCAAAGTAAATAAAAGCTTTTTACTGAGGTGGGAACAGCAAAAGAATTTATCAATGAGCTGTTACAATAAATTGTTCAATTAGCCCATCAACATAAGTTATACCGATTCATGTGTATAAAATTTTACATAATACTAGAGCAACTAGGCTATAGGTGAGGATTGGACCTAACAGAGGATTGGGCACAATAAAAAGAGACAAATAGATTCAACATCCAGGAATTTAAACATAGAGTATATTGAGGCTGATTACGAAGTATTTTTCAATCATTTCGTGGGCTGTAGCCTAATCTATACATCTTGTACTAGTTGCATATCAATTTCCCAATTACGACTACAATAATTCAAAAATTACAATTTTATAAGATTTTAAGTCATAAGATTTTCCAGTAGCTATAAAAATATTCAAATAAAATTCGCTTGTGGATTGTTCTCCAATAGGCCCAAGAAAAAGCAATTACAAACTACATGGAATGCATTAATTTTAGTATTCAATGAATATTGCAATTTATAAGATCAATGTGAGACAATAAGCAAAATATTACAATATCACTACGTATTTTTGAAAAATAAAAAAGTACAATCAACGAACGATTGCAAAATTCAATTTGCAACAATACAGTGAATAGTTTGCATTTGCTATATATTTTACAGTACCTGCAAGTAGATTTAGATCTCGCTTGCTATTTGAAAGTCAGATGGAATATAAGGGTATGAAGCTGAATGAGAGAGAAGAGAGAGGGACAAAACAGAAGAGAGAGAGTGAGGGCGGCGTTTCAGTGCTATTCGGTTTGCGCGTTGGCTGGAGCGCAACACATGACCGAACTGGTATCACAACTATCTTCATTATGTAGCTTTGCAAAGCAAGTGCTGTGCTTTGTGTTGCACAAAATCTACATAAAAGGTTGTTGTATTCAAGAAGCTGACAGCCAGCCTTTGCCAGCAGCCAGCACCGAGCTCCTTCCTATTCGTGAACAACCATTCGCAGCCATTGCGCCACATTGCAATCGGAAAATGAGGCAAGGAGGAAATCGGGAGACGGATGGAGGGAGCGGAAAGGACACAACTGCACATTTTATTCTTCTAGTTGTGAAAGTTTGTTTCCACTGGAAATACATATTCATTTCAACATCCAGTACTGTTAAAAAATGAAAATATTTATATTAGAGTTTGGGCATAACAATCTTGCGTCTGCTTGCTCTATAGCATCTTGCTTTCATAGCAGACAAATGCATAGAGTGCTTAGGGTTTGATAGACTTAGGATAGACTTGCTTGCTCTATAGTTTCTTGTATTGAATATTATTAGGGCTTTAAAATGTTACCTATTGCTGTGAGAAGAATGTTTTTTATTAAATTATTTTGTGACATATGGGGATTCAAAGTTGAAATTTTCGGTTTTGGTGAGCAATTGATCTCACGTTTGAGTGATCTTGAACTTTTGATAAATTTTCTATAACAGAAAGACACCTAGAGGAACAGAATGGCATATTTTTCATTCCAATCTAACAAATAGTTTTTTGAAGATAATTTTTCGAATAATTGAATTATTTTATAGATTTTTAAAAACGTATTTAAAAAAACTAATTGGTTGATTGGAGTAAAAAATATGTCGTTTAAATCCTCAAGGTCCTCTTTCAATTACAGAAAATTTATCAAAAGTTCAAAATCACTAACAGGTGAGATCAATTACCCCCAAAAACCGAAAAATTTCAACTTTGTACCCCCATATTTCACAAAATAATTAAATTTAAAAAAAATTCTCACAGCTATTTCATTTCAAAGCCCTATTAATTAATATTCAATACAAGGAAATTCGAAAAAAATTATGACCAAAAACCCTGCGCACAGCCTTAAAGCAGCTAGATGCATAGTGAAATAACATACGTCATATCGTAGTTTCACCAAGGAACCGAATAAAACATTATTTTATTACATCAATTCTTTATATTATCAATATTGAAACATCACTAATATATTCGTAATTCAGCGAATTTCATGCTTTGATTTAATGTCATAATATAACTCTGAATAACAATATTTTAGTCTTCAACGGGCAAACTGTTTTAGTTGAAACAGGGCCCTCAATTTGTTCATTCAATCCAACTCGACAGAAGCGGAGGACTAATCCTCAAATAACGAGTTCGTCACATCAAATGAAAGCACAAATAGGATTGCACTAAGCTATAAGTTATATTTTAATAACCCGTCTCACTCATTGGTAGGAGTGAAGTTCCAGTTTATGTATAACTTATGCAATATTATTCTGCATATATAAAGAAGAGAACTTGATATGATGGAGTCATTGAACTAAGCTTATCACTTGCCAGAAAACATTGCATAGGAAACACAACTTGGAATAAATAACAGCCTGAAATTCGTATTTGAATTCTTCAACACTGAGCACAATATTCACAAAACATTAATCCACTTGTTCATGATTTTATCATTCGTTCTAGGCATAAATTCAAACCTATAAAGCATATAATAAGTGATATAGTATTTATACAGTATGATCAATTCAGCAGAACCATGATTCTGTAGCTTTGATGCAATTTTGTCTACGATGATTTATTTTTTTCATCAAGTGTACAATCGTCAAAGATTTCTTTTTTAGTAATTTCAAATTTAAAAAGTGTCAAAACCTTGATTCCAAATGAAATAATAATAGTATTGACCAGCATATAGGAAAAGATATGACTGAACTATTGATGCCAAATTTAAATAATTTATCGAAATCACTAGAAAATGTAAAGTTATTTCGAATCAGAGATTCTGACAAATACCCAAAACCCATGCCTAGTAATAAATTGATGACGCCTCCTCTTCTATCCACCCAGTTCCATCCGGCTTTCTCACTCACTCACTCACTCACTCTCTCTCTCCCTCCCCCCCCCCCATCAGTCACTCCTCCACCACACTTACACAAATCCACATGGCGTTCTGTATAATGCATTATTGACGACTACAGCGAGAGCTAAGTGATAACGTATGTCGGCTGAATGGTATTCGATCTCTATTTACAAGTAGACATTGAACGATCATCGACGCAAATAAATGCAAGTCCAGAATTTGATTTTCATGTTTGCACCAGTCCAACACATCGACGGACGCACGAAAATGAGGATGCCAATGTTTCGTTATACTGTTGACAATGATATGGCTATAATGCATAGCGGTGCGTCAAGGTAATACACCATACCACCCAATCCATAGGTCTGAATCAACGAAAGACTAATGGAAAATGAAACACACGAATTACTTTCCATAGTCAGTAGCCAATTTTCGACTAATAGCCCATTTCCATTTTTTCTACCTTTTTCGATTATCTGTGCAAATATTTTGAAATCGAACGCGTACCTTGCAAATCATAAATTCACTAGAAATGTGCGTTTGTCATGAGCATTTCGGGACATGCCTGCATGCATTTTATTCATAGCTATCACATAGGACTCTTATTCAATTATGAACATGACATATTGATAAGGCTAGTGGTCATTAGGGAAGTTTTAAAGTACCGTAGGTAAAATTTCTATCAAATTATATCCGTGATAACTTTTACTGCAGTCAATAAATTATTCGTTGTACAGTACTTGAAACACTTTTTCTTTAGACAATAAACTAAAGGAAAATGAATAAAACACTGTACACGTATTATGTACAACCATTGGCATTTCATTAGAATAGAAAGTTTACCTTTCTTTGTAGTGGCGAAGGTGATATTTTGGAAGGTATCCATAATGAACAATTAGACGAAATTGTCACAACCACATTAATAAAAAATATTGAGAAATGTGGTTGTGACAATTTCGTCTAATTCTTCATTAGAAAGTTTATATTAACTAATCATGATTATACAGTGATTCACACTATCTCTTCTCCATTCGTTGATAGCTACTCATTACATCCATGCAAACAATATGGCTCTTCATTGGATAAATTACTTTCATGCCTTCGATAAATTCGAGCAGACCCAGTTGATTTTTTCGGGATCAGGCTAGTATGTTTAGATTTCAGTGCAGATGGCTAGACTGCGATCGAATTCATTTCTCTTTCACCAACAGGCTCTATCTATATAAAGGCAGAACGCATTGAGTGTGTAGTGGAAGCATGATGCATATGAAAGGAATGACCAGATGTTTGATATCAAACGGAAGATTAAGCTAAACTTTAGTTGCTTAACTATAGGGTGACGCAACACGGGACACGAATAATGATGAGGTTCTGTAGAGTGATTTAGAAGAAGATGAAGCAAAAGAATAAGAAGATACGGAGGGAAGGAAGAAGGATACAGATGCAAAGCAGTATTAAGCTCCCTTCTGAAGAACAGAAAGATTGTTGCGAATGGAACCGGTTTATACAGTAACAGCAAAAAGCATAAGATGTGTGGAAACTGAACAGATCTGATAAGAGGGTGAGCTATTTTATTGCTAATTCAAAGGAAAATAAAAATGTATTGGTGCTGTGCTACAAGGTGTACGTTGGAAGGTTTTAGCGGGGAATTTTTATGGGTCCATACTGCATAAACCTTCAGTTTGAAGCTGATGAAAATTCACCGAAGTAAGAATTTAGAAGTGAGATCTTGAAAAATAATCACAATTATTAGTTAATAGTCAATTATTGACTATCCCATTTGGGGGCGGAAAAATGAATTTTTTTATAGTCTATACGCTAGAGTCACAAAAACAATATTCCAAGGGAAAAATCCTGATGTAAATAATTAAGAAATTTGTAGTTCAGATCCTCACTTGAACTCCACCATTTATTGGGATGCACCAGAATTTTTTGACAGCTCTGCCTCAAAAACTACAAAAGATCAAAAGATAAAATTGGTTTTTAAATTGTAGAGGACTAAATTATCTCCAGAGGGGTTTTGAATTACGTATATCGATTTGAAGTATCGATCATTCTCAAGATATAAAGATCAAATTCTCAATTATTTGTAAAATTTACCTAGGGACACATACAGCCAAGAAGGATGAAATTGGTTTCATTTTGTAAAATAAAATTATAGTGTACTAGAAAAAGCGAAGATGGTTTTTTCGCACGATGCTCAGTTTGTACGTAAATGATAAAAAGATGGAAACAGAGCCTTTTTAGGCACTCTGTAATACGCACCAGCTATAGGTCAACTTATTGAATTTAGATCACCTAAGTCCCCATAAATATTGCGCGAAAAATTCGCTGGGTTACTAATTTTTTGCCGCGTCATACCTTTCGTGACTAAGGCCTATCCTTAAAATTAGCCTTTAAAAATGGGTTACTAATTATAATTAAGGACCACGATGGTCTTTTTCTCGCCTCCCGAGACTGGACTTGATATAATAACCGTGTGCCGACTAATCACCCTTTCAAACAAGAATACGAAAGACCTAAAAATAATGAGAAAATTTTCAAATAACCCTTTAAGTATTTCAACTTTAGAAAAAAATATGCTTGGATTAACATCATGCAGTCTTTTCAGCTTCTAAAGAGAAAGAATAGACTGATAATGAAATAAAGGCTCACGTCTGAATTATGATCCTCCGTATTTTGTGTTGCCTTATGTCAAAAGATGACACAAGATGCTCTAAGTCAACACTATAATAATAGCTTGGCGCAAATACACATCGAGTTATTAGGTTGCCGGCAGTCGTTTCTCAGAAAAGGACACATTAAACGACAATAATTAAATAGGAGGCCTCTAAGTAACGGTTCCCTGGACGAACAAAATAAACCAATTTTATTACGAGCACGTGACTCAGTACTGCACGCTGATTCATCCCTGTTTTACTGCTGTCGAGGAAAACACGAACACGCAATGCCCAAACGAGGACAGATAAAAAAGGCCAACATTATTTGTGTCCGAAAGGTAAATCAACCTGTACGGAACGGCCAACTTTTAAAGTCGCAACAAAAGATAGAGACGTAGCCCAAACAACAATAAAAGTCGGTTGTAAATTCAGCCAACATGGAGAACTCTGCCTCAACCAACTTTAAAAGTAAGTGACAACCCTCTCCATTCAAAGTAGGTATTTACAGATAAAAAAGGTTCAATAACTCACTAACAGGGAGAAATGCAAACAGATCGTGCGCGTGTTTTTTTAGCTAGGGAAAGAAAAGACTGTATAAGAGCAGTAATTTGCAAAGCTGTATTTGCAAAATAACAGACTTTCACTAACCACTAATATCGTTGCGAGTCCCATCCAATAAGAAGAAATGTTCACTTTATGGCACTAATATTTTTTTAAATGTTCTGAACTCATCATTTTATAAACATGTATGGAAACTATAACCTACTTATAGCACTATTACTATAGGACATATCGTACAAGCATCCAAAATTTCCAGCTATGACTTAAATGTTGAAACATGAGGCAATGATGACAAACAGAATACATGCAACTGACCAGTGTAAATTCAATTATTTCATAATTAATGGGGCCATGCAGAGATGTAAAAAAATACTCGTGAACTAGAACACTTCCATAGTTTCATAATCCTTCAGACTTGTGTTTCTCTTTTATTTGACCAGTAGTAAGTTTACTCTCTTAGCAACGCAGTTACCACATATTCTGTATCCTATACATGCTACCATATAGTCCTAGTATAGTACTCTAGTCATAAAAACCATACCCGAGTGGGGAGCTACCAAGAATATCTAAAGCGGCCCATACACTGGGGAACATGGTCCGGCGAGCTTGACTATTGCGGACCGTGCTTCCCAGTGTATGGAGTTTCACAAACAATATTCGTGACGTGCTTTGTCTTCCATCCAGTTGGAAATCTTTGTTCGGCTCGCCGCTATGTTCGCTAGTGTGTAGGCGACGACAAATCTCATTCGTCATTATCAGTTCTGCGAGAGTTGTGTTGGAACGTTACTGGAAATATTCAAATCCTCGAAGCTCCTGCCAGTAGCTAGGTAGCGAAGTGTAGCAACGAGGCGGTGTTCAGCTGATATATGTGTCCAAAGTTTTGTAGATGTTTTACTTATTATAGGTGTTACAAGTTCTAAAAAAGTTGAATTCACTTTCACTCATTCTTAAATCATTTTTATAATCCGCAACATTATTTTCTTTAAAATGGTGTAAAGATTTCAAATTCTACTCCCTCTCTCGCAACCACTCTTTTGACCACTCACTTTTTTCTTTCGTTTCTTTTTAAGAACACTATAATTTAAAACTGCAGCTGGAACCTTTGAAATACTCATCTCTACTTTCTGGAAGTAACTGAAGTGGCGAGCCGTTGCTCGTCCTCCCCACTACAGTGTGTGGAGGAATACGAACACGAACTTGTCTTTCTAAATCATATTCGCCGAACCATGCTGTCTGTCCCCAGTGTATGGGCCGCTTTAGTCTACACCTACTCAACCTAATTATGAGATGTTCCAACTGTTCACTGGAAAAACTGCAGAGCTCTTTAATAGAAGTTTATGCAACGATTTTATTTTGACCCTTATTAAGGCACGAGTTAGATGTAAGTTATAACACGAGCGAATGCGAGTGCTTTAATGGCCTGATAAAATCGTTACATACACTATTTTATCTACGACCACTAGTATACATTTAATTAAAACAATTTCATTTTACCTGTGACTGTCAGAGATACCTAACCTCTCATCTCAAATACGAGAAGTTATAGTAGATTGTTAGGTTAAAGCAGCTGGTGTAGCAGTTTGATCAGATCAGCTGATAGTTTCACAATATTGATTTACGATATTGATTCCATCAAAAATGCTTCTGATTGGTCCAGAACCCGTGTTATAATGTAGAACCTGTACTATAATGAGCTCATTATGCAACGGGTTTCAAAAAGCATTTCGAAAAGACAGCTGTTTTGGCATCAATTGTGAAACTGTAATGTATACATTACGACATGGTCGTAGATAAACGTTTACATGCTATTTTCTACACAAACTCAATTACATGACGTTGAAAACTGACTAAACGGTGTGACCACGTGACCAAAGACCAAGAACCATTAATCGGGAGCCTGACAAGTGTAGGCCTAGCTGACGAATCTTCGAGCGGAGAGTCAGTGCGCAACGAGATTGCTGTCACTGCTCTGCCAGCAATAAATTTTATTATGGTATAGGCATGGGGAGGGGACAGGAGGAAACTGACCACTGACAATACAACGATAGCAATGGACGTATTGGGCTGCTAAGGGGGGATGGGTGGAAAAAGGGCAAGTAGTGGTGGTGACAATGAGATCCTAAATCAGAAGCCCGGCACCGATCGAAGCCCATGCAACAGCCCCCGCACCATTCAAGTCCACAAATATTGTCGAAATTTATTGCCTACAATCAACAAGTTGGCAGCTTAGCTTTGGAGATGCGATAAAAGTTGGTTCTATCTGAGCATTGTCCAAGTACCATCATTAACGCTACTGTTTTTATGCCTGATGATCAGTGTTTTTACGGGAACTGAAGGCTTGTATAAATGATTCGTCTAATATTCGATAAAATCCTATCTACTGATTGGAAATGATTTCATTCAAATAATGTTCCAATTGTATAAAAGGGTTAATAATAATTCTACACACAGAATATTATTTTATTCAAATAATTTCTCAAATATTCAATTATCTCAGGCCTGTATTCTAAATGTAGACTTTAGACTTGTAATAAATGCTACGATTGGATATGATTTTATTCAAGTAATGTTACGAATATTCAATTAGACTTTCATGACAAACTTCTAACCTCATCACTCATACAAAAAAGCCTGAGCAAACTCGAGATAACCTTTGCGAGACTGATAAAAAATTCTAAGAAAGATAAAAAATTCCCTGGAAAGTAATAATATTCGTATTCAATATTTGGGATTGGGATCTCTTGAACAATAATATTTCGAACAGTTTGAATGAAAGGATGAGGAAATTGCTTTCCTTCGAGCAGAAAAAAGATCACGAAGAAAGTACAAATGAACAGACTAAAGCTGACGTCAATTTCTAATTTGCTGTCGGGGGGCAAAAACGTATTTCAAACGGTTTTACAGTTGTAAGACGGAAAAATGGGTAATCTTCAGTCTTCGCTGCCCATTGCAGAATACGGAATTTCGTCTGTTATTCCCAACCCCGCATTATCCGCAACTTTTCATTGTCAACCACCGGCAATAAAAACCAAATTAAACTTTTTTGAGCATTCCCTAATATTTCAGGAAAAATAAGATAGAACGATAAATTCTGTACGTCTTGTAATTGATTAAGACAGCAGTTCTCAAACATTTTTCCTTGTCCACGCAGAGAGATACGCTACAAGATTTTCCGAGTATGTAGCCTGTACAACACAAACAATTTCTTTCTGGCTGGAGTTCTTAATATTCGAAATAGCTTACTATGCACTAATGAAAAATCTAGAACGCGAGTTCTAACAATTCCGATTATTAGTTCTGTAATTCATTAACAGGCTGAAATGAATGGATACTTTACATAGAATATAGTTGAATTACATTAGTCTGTGATTTCTAGGACGAAAGTTGATAGCCAATTGTTCAATATTTCCAGGCTGTAACTTGACAAAGATTATTACAATTATAGAGAATTATAATAATATAATATGGGAGATTTACCAGATGGCACTGACATTTTGTATGGATGTGGAGTAGTGCAGAATGAGGCTCACCTCCAATAACGTCTCCAAGAATGAGCTTGATTACCCTTTTACGATTGAGAAACTTTTTATAATGCCCGACCGGCAGCAAATTTTTGGAAATACAGTATTAAGCCTAATATAATTTATTGTTAGCTTTCTCATCTCTCGCGGACATGGAAATTAAGTATCTTACATACAGTAGCTCGAAAGCTCGTATTTATGAACCTACATTGGTGCTTCCTCAACCAAAGGCAGACTTGGAAAGCCTTCTGAGTGAAAGCTTTTCATTACGGGTCTAAGAATGTTCAACAGAGTATTTCAAATGCGTGAAGCACTAATTAATGTAATTAATCTCTTTAAAATCATTTTTTATAATACAGACTACTATTTTGTTCAAAAGCAACCTTATCAATCAATTAATTTGATAGGCTTCTAAGATAAGATCAAACTTTTAATTATTTTCCAAACAAAAATAGTGACAATCAATTTTCAAATACTATGGAAATTTGTAAATTATTGATGAATTCGTAAATAGCCTACTGGTAAATATTAGTAGCACACTTTGTTCTAATCAACCTTGGGTTGCGTATCCTTCAACCCAATTCGCTTACTTTACCCAATGAGTTCATATTTAGCGTCACATTTTCGATCCTCCAGCAGACAATTAAAAGCGCTGATAAGAACCCATTTTTAATTCGAGGCACGCTCAGAAATATCGATTTAGTTAGTCAGCGATTACTTGGAAGAGTGATGAGGATGAGGAGAACGGAGGAGACAATTCCCGAGCACGATGCTAGCTAATACCCGCTCGGGAGTGCAGAGGACCCAATCAATGGTCTCAGGCCTGACTTTTTCAGCGCTACCTTCTCTTAAGCACAAGATCCTCTGGGAAATTCCATTTCTTCCAGGAGTACGCCCATTTCTGCTCTGCTCCACTATTCTACGCAATGTTGCAATTCAACAAGGACCACGTTCCAGGAGGCCGACACTTGAGTGTATCCACAAAGCTCCTGAGTGACATTTTTGTTGGCCAAGAGATGATGGTCTACCCAGTCCACCTTCTACCGTCAATCGGCTACTCCAATATTGTTTCTATTACTAAATTTCAACTGAAGTCCAAATATTTTAAAGTTATGTTCAACCACATGTTTCTGGAACATTCCACTGAAATTATACTAAACTCAAATATAAATCAGTTATCAAAATCTCGAGATAACCGGCAATTGTTTTAAAAAGTAACTCGATGAAATTAACAGAGAGAGAAAACAGCTTATAAAATTCATGACAAGCTACCAAACTCCAACTTGTAAAAAAGTCAAGAGGTTATTGGGCTCTACAAAACTTCAAAATCACAGAGGACGGTCCAGTAAATTTATTTCCAAATTCATACATATTTACAAACAATAGAGGCTTATAGCTTGACGCCAGAACAATTCTCATCTACATTTAATCATAGAATATACACTTTTCAGAAATAAATACAAAGAGATTTGAACACTATGAGTGGAAAAAATATAAAGCAGCGATAAAGGATAGAGTAGGAAAACATGGTAGGATAAAAGAAGAGAGAAATAAGTTGTTAATTTCGAATTCCTCAAGTGCTGTTAATTGTACTGAAAACTTCCGCAATGGCGGATATTTACAACAGCATTGAATAGCTGATGGAAATCGATGAACGCTTCTACACAAAAATATTTAGTCACCGCCAGGAATCAAACCACGGACCTCCCAATTCCCAGTCAGGCCCATGACCGGAAATTGGGAGGTCCATGGTTCGATTCTCGGCAATGAATAAATATTTTTGTGTAGAAGCGTTCATTGATTTCCATCAGCTATTCAATGTTGTTGTCAATATCCGCCATTGCGGAAGTTTTCAGTATAATAATTATTAATAACACCTTTAAGAATTAGTAAATTTGTTCTATCTATTTGTCAGTTCCTTCAAAACCAACTTGAGAAATAAGTTACTGGCTTTATCAATGCAATAGCTTTATTATTTCTTTATCTCAACTTCTCATATTGTATCTTGTTGATCTGACGTGACTCCTTATAGTCTATTTTCTATCACATTGCCCATAATGTACACACGGTCTCATTAGACTGCAACTACTTTCAAATAAATTCCATTAAATTGAGCAGAACAAGCAATCTAAAGTTAAAAAATTGAGGTGAATACAAAAAAGTAGCATTTAATTGGAGGTGCTAAATAATCTGAGAGCTTTAAAAGAGTATAGTGCAGTTACACGAGTGAATATTCAACAAAGCCGGCAATTCGAGCTGAAAACAAACGAGCCGACAATTTGTCATTTTGCAGGAGCGCGAAACAAGACTGAACTCTTCTCGAGTGTTTTCCCAGTGAGACTAGAAGCTACATTACTCTTCAAGAGCATTTGCGAGTAAAGATTCACATCAGTTCATCTAATAGGATGACATCTGTCGGCACTGTCTTCATGTTGACACTCTTATTATCGTCCCTTAAACATGCATTTGGTCTTTAATCTAACCTCATGCTTAGCCTGAGTTTGGGATTTACAGGTACTGACGAATTGTTGCAATTTTCTAAAAACTCAATTTGAATTAATCTATCACAATTAATTGAACAATGTCTTCACAACAGCATTCATTACGTCGTAGTTAATTACCTTACCAAAAATCGCTATACTAATAAGAACTTACTGAAAAAAATTCAACATTAAAAATAAGATTAAATATAAAATACCGTACAAAAAGAACAAATATAATGATGATGTTCTTGAACAATGAAGAAGCTCATTGAGTACCTATAATCACTATGTTCGACCAAACGGAGTCAATGATATTGCAACAGAGCACTCTCTCAGAGTAAAATGTTTCTAGCGTAGATAGAGACCAGTCATCTCGTCTACCTATTAGTTTTGCAGTCTACACTAAAAGTCTATATTGCACTGACATGCAAAACCTATGGAATAGCTGCATGTCTCGATTTGGACATTTTTTCAAATGACAAAATTTTTTCATTTTTTCAATTGAAATGACAAACTGAAAATTGAAAACAAAAATCATTTCTCTGCTACTGGAACTAGCTAATAGTACAACTTTGTTGAAGTTGACGATATTTTTTGTGCATCAATATTAATTGGAACATGAATGGTTAAAAATATTTCTTTGAATCACTACGTATAGGATTAGTCTATAGAAATTGCACAAAAAACCTGTCCTACGCCTGGAGAGATATCTTATCAGTGATGACAGGTGTTTTCGTCATCGTTCCCATTTGGTTAAAAACTTCTGGTACACTCTTGATCAATACGTTTCGTTCTCTCACTCTTTCTCACTCTCTCTCTCTCTCTCTCTCTCTCTCTCTCTCTCTCTCTCTCTCTCCCTCCATTACGTAGTTATTTACACAATCACAACCACGTTTAATAGATCGACATCATTATTTCACTCTCATTGTAAATGAAGGATGATAGTCATTCTTTCTTTCTCCTTTTTAGGTTCTAGTCCCCCAGACATAGAGACAACATTGGTGGTGAGGGTGACAGCGACAAGAAAAAACGTGACAGAGAATGGCACACGGCATTATTCAATTCAAAGCGGTGTGTCGTCAAGATAAGACAGCTCCTTCAAGATAACCGTTTCTTCGCACTACTCTCTAGCATAAGGGAAGCTCAACCCCTGCTTTCCAAACAATCCAACTCAAAGAAGACTCATACGATAGCGCTTCAATACTGTTCTCTTTCAACCTTTTAGATACGTTACCATCAAAATAAATAAAAATTGTTCAAATTTATATCCTTTGATAAGCAAAAAAGTGTTCTTAATTGATAATGAAATGCGTGAGCTATCTCTTATACAAGCAAATTGGTTTTCTGCTTCATCTCTTATATACAGCCGATTGCTTTTCTGCTTCACATTTTATAAAAGGAGTACAGTACAGTAATAATTTGAAGGATTTGGTCAAATAAGTTGCATGAACTGGAAATACTTGACCATGTGTAGGGCTCGTACCCTAGCAAACAACACAAAATCTACAACCTACATCTTTCAAGGGCGATTCCATGGGTGGGGGGGGGGTGCTTCATGAAATTGGAACTTTACTGTAGAAGGAGGGATAATCTCGCAAAAAAGCCCAGAAATTTTCATTTGTGACCCACTTAACTTTCTTTCTACCAGAGGGCGCTCTTGCCAATTTATCAACTTCGTTAATAATTATTGTTACAATCAATTTTAATAAAACAAATGGAGGTACTTACTTCTAAGAAACGAAATTCAGATGACAAAATTCTCTTTTTTGTTATGAATAATTATGGCAAAGATATATTGATTTATTCTACGTTAGGCTATTTATCATACGAGCATATTTTTCATCTCGACAATAGTTTTCGTTATACAAGAGTTCATATATATTTTGAAACGCAACAGAATAATTTACAATAAAATATACCAAACAGTGAGAGTAGTCGAATAATTTTTGACAAGAAGGACGACTGATACGAAATGACACGAAGGAGTTCCGCAGTCGTCTTCACAAAAGAACTCAGCAGCAGAGCCTATGATATTAAATTTGATGAGAGCGGAAATCTAGATCCGAGAGAAAATCATGTTTCCAGCGTAACCGAATTAACTGAGCAAACAGATGATGTTTGCCGTCTCGAGTCTTGGTGTGTGTGTCCTTTGATGGGGAAAAGCCTGTTCGAAGGAAGGGAGGGGGAATCGCACCAAGTCTGAGCACTTACTACGCGAGTTTAAATCCCTTTCCATCAAACTTACAAGCAAGCACAAGTTTATCTCTCGGAAATACTGCTTCCATGACTTTGAGCGTGCAACTTTCGGTTTGTTTCTGGCCTCGCAACGCTACTTCCGCCGGGGGAGAGTGCGGTGGCTGGAGGACGAAGAGGGTGAGAGAGAGAGAAAGAGAGTGGTAAACATTGACTGCCTACCGCGTCAAAACGGGTTAATATTATCCCGGCCAATGACTAGTTTTAAATGGATAAATCTGTAAATGAATTCCGAGCTAAATAGCAATTTAAGACAAAAAGTAATTTAGTCACAGGGATAATCTCATCATGAAACACTCAGGAGCACAAGAAAGACAAACATCTTTCAACTTGATAGAATCTTGCAAGTTTCTACAGAGATTTGATAATTTGTCTAACTGACATCAAGTCGATGAAGAGACCACCAACTTACTGATTCGTAGAAAGATCCATGACAGACTTTTGAAACTTTTAGCTTATGCAAGTGAAAATATAGTAGACTGTATTTTTTTAATAGCTATGTTTTTACATTTATATACAATCTGCAGAGCAGAGAAATGTTCTAATAATGCATTGTATTACGTTGACAAGTCTATAACAATAATATTTCATAATAATATTTTGAAATACTTCTATAATGATTGAACAATAATATTATCAAATTGATTGTCAAAAGAGTAATAAAATACTTATATGACCGAGTTAGAATGAGGTTTTCTGAGAAATATATGATGAGAACTCCAAGTAAAATGTGCCCGCTTCTAAATTCTGATTTCTATAATTTTATTTTAATCTATTCGATACGTCTAGACACCCTTCAGAACAATACATTGATTATCAACTTATTATCGGTTGTAAAATGCTGTTACCTCATGCTAAACAGCAAATACAATTGAAAAAGAAATGGGACTACTGCACTCGATTTTGCAAAATGTCTGCAATGCTACTGCATTGGAGAATACTGAAAAGGAGAATTATCTACTTTGGAATTCGTTACTGTTTGGAGTTGAATATAAAACATCTTATTATAAACTGATGCTGATGAGCCCGACTTCCACCTGATGTATTATTCATTACTTCAACATCAGAACTGAATAGAATCACATGAAATCCGCTACTGACGTGGAAAGACTCTTGTGTTGTACATTGTACACTATGTGGGTATACAATGTTGCTAGTCGGTTGGCTGAATTCACACCGGCTACTGGGAATCGAACAGGAACACGAATAAATGAATGCACTGCCGCATTACCGGCGAATCAAATTATATTCTTCGTACTTGAACAGCGTTGAGAGAAAGAAAAAGAGATGGTCTAGTTAAATTTCATATTTTCGATTACCATATTTTTCGATCAAATCATGATTCTTCGATGCGTGAGAGGCTAGGCGATAAACAAGGTAAACAAGGGGTGAGAGAAGAGAAATGAATAAATATAGTGAGTGTGATTTTCTGCGAAAGAGATAGATTGTTACAAAAGAAAAGCAAATAGCGATAATATAGAGAAAAATGAGATAATAGAAAAGAGAAAGAGTCAGAAAAATGCAAATAATATTAAAGGAAGCGAGCGAATAAATAGAAAAGAAAAACGGAGATAGATGAATTTGTTGTGAGGAATGAAAGAATAGAAGAATATTAAGAGAGAAGAAAGGAAGGGGGAAAGAACGCTTAAGAAGAAGAAATGAAGAAAGCAAGTAAAAAGAGAAAGAAAAGAGATGACTGAATGGTACAGAATGAGAGAGAAAAGTGAACAGTGCGGAAAAAATTATTAAAAAGATGAAATTGTCACAACCACAATTCATGACAATTTCATCTTATTATTCATTATGGATACCTTTCACAATATCACCTTCGCCACTACAAAGAAAGTGTGGAAAAAGATGAGAAATAGAGGAAAAAGAGAGAATGAGAAAGATTAAGAGTGAGAGATTAGAAGAGCAAGGGAGAGAAAAGAGAATGGGAATTAGAGGAAGGGAGAGAATAGCGAAGGTAACTAGAAAAGAAAAGCGAAAAAAGAGTGAGTAGGTCGAGAGAGAGAAAAATAGAAGGAGGAAATATGAGTGAGTTGGAAGTGAGATACTTAGAAACTGTAAGAGAAGGGCGTATAGACGAGTCGCAGGAAATGGAATAGCGAAGAAGAAACGGCAATAACCGAAGCGCGATGAATAAATGAGAGCGTTACTCCCCGGGGTGTAACAAACGAAAGGCAAAAGGTGAGCGGAGAGCGCAAATGGCGGAATGGCGAAATGGCGAGCGAGGGCCGCCGCCGCCGAAAAGGTCAGAAAAAGAAGTGAGACGAATAAAGCGGCAAAGCAGCAAGCAGCAAGAAACACAACTCGTAGAATACTTCACACGATTACATTTATATGAAAATTTACATCCCCTGACATTCAGTATATCAGCCTATATTACGGCATCAATATTTACTCTTACGGCCATGAAGACCTTCAGCGTTGTATCTGCTATGCTTGCAGTACTCCTGAACTGAACGGGGTAGAACGGGGCAGATTGAAAGTTTCATGGCAGCAGTAGGACGCAAACAACACCATTTGCGAAGAATACTGGCACGGCAAATGTCTATTCTGAGAGAAATGCGAATTCTAGTATGCAAGATTGGTGGCATTAGTCTGTTTTCATTTTTCATCCAGCGACTCATACGCTTTACATTGTTACTAAAACGCATAAAGTAGTACTAGTGCAGTGTGTATGTATTTGATAACGCATAGAAACAATACACAGTTATTTTTCTTGAATCTTCTTTTTTTTAGATAAGATTAAACTGGTAAGGGTAATTCCAAGTTTTGGCAAAAATAAGCACCAATAATATTGTCAAATGTGGAAAGGGAAGCCTACACTTATTTACAGTATTTGTAACTCTTTCAACTTTATTTACGCTAAAATTTTCACGTTCGACTATCCTTCTTCCTCTTAATTTTTGGAGAATCTTTGAGCCACATTGAACTCCTAAATTAACTTACCCACATGAATTCTTGATTAACGCTATCTTGACAAAACTTTGCTATTAAATTCGAATTAAATTATGAGAATAACAATTTTTATTAATAATTATCGTGAAAATAACAATAACAATAACTTGGAATAGAAACAAGAATGTCCCAGCCATATTGCATACTTTATCTTTGTTTTTGACAAGACAGGTAATACTTATTATGAAATGAAAAAAAATCAAGATAAAGGCCCATATTTATGTGCCTAACTTGAGGCTTCATTAACTCGAGGGAGACTTGAAAGTATTGCAGGAAAGACTTTTCAAGATTCTTCCGAGATAAGGAAGCCCTCTGCTCATAAATACGGGCGTTAATCTCCTATCCATTAAAATGCTTTATACATGAGGTATTTCACGACGATGATATCAATTTCGATTCATTGTTTGCATTTTGAATAATGAGTCAATAATGTGCAAGTTGAAAACTTGTTATATTTAAAAGTAGAGAAATTGGGCATGGAAGTGGGGATTCCACTCCTCTTTATTTTCGAAATTCAAAAGACTTAGAGGACGACAACGAAGGGCCGTTGCTGCGCCAAAGGGACGAAGGTTTTTGAGCTGCATTAAGGGAGCCTAGCCGGCTACTTATCTTCATAAAGCTCTTTTGGCATAACATAAAGGGAGTGAAGAATAACCTGGCGGATCTTGAGCTTCATTCTTCACAAAAAGACGAGGTTAGTGCGAAAGGGGGTGATTCGGTATTGGTGGAGTGGGTGGGGGGTTAGGGGGGAAGCCTTCGCCGAACGTGAGTTTCAGACAAAATCGCCGACAAATGTACACAAGCTCGATCCCTGATCGCGACACGTGATGGCGACAAGGGGGAAGGGAGGGACGTCTAGTGAAAAGAGGAAACACAAGAAGAATGACGATCAAAAGGAAAAGGGGGAGGGGGTTTCGAAAGGGAACCACGCCCCATCCTGTACGAGATAAAACGACATCTCTGATCCTGAAACAGCGAAATCCGCCTACTATAGCGTGGAGCACCAAGCGTCTGGTTTTGTTACTGGTCAACACACCATGTATTTGCAAAAATAAAATGAACGGAACATAACCTGAGATTACGACAAGCCCTGCTCAACCAGAACAACGGAACAATACGTCTTATCTGAAGATACACGTTTTTCAAATGAGTTATAGTTATTACTGGGGCGCACACAAGTCCATTCAAATGGATTGTGCGCATAAAAAGCATTGCTTTGTTTCACGCTCCAAGCCAATTGTCGAGCATATAGATTAGGCGACGTTATATGTAGTCGGTTTCAACTGATAGTTACATAACGAGATATTGCACCTGTAAAAAGAACAATACCAAGTATGATTTAAAATTTTGGAGTGTTTTTTTTTTATAAAAAAGGCTAATTTATTAAAACTTTGCCATATGAGCTTTTTGAAACCAACGATTATAATTTTTTATACTGTATTATTATATATTATAAGAAATTGATAATGTGTGGAAAATATTTCGAATTATCTCCACAATAAGCATTTCAATAAAAGCGTAATTGGCCTAGATGTTGTCCTCTATTGACTATATTATTTTCATACTCCTTATGTAATTCCTAGTATAGTGATTATATCCATCATATGGCATTTTATAAATCATTTCCAATATTCATCAAAGACAGTACAGTTATTGTAAACTACGAATATCATGGTAGAAGTTTTCATAATTTTACAATAAATGAATTTTATAATAAAAGTGCTTTCTGTGATGAATAAGAACGATACCCACATAAATTTCATAACGTACATACAGTATATTTCTAGTAATTACAAGATGAGAAGAATATGGCCTAAAGTATGAGTTATAGTGGCTGGTAAACTGGTAGGCTTAATAAAGCATATAAAAATAAGTACGATAACTAAGTTATAGTGGCTGGCAAACTGGTAGGCCTAATGAAGCATATAACAATACTATACGTATATACGATAACTATCACAATTTTGCAAGATAAAAGATGATTGGTCGTGTGATTTGAGAAGCGTATAACTGGAGATGAAGTATCAGAAAGGGAGCCAAGGATAGATAGATAACTTGTCTTTATTGAGGCGAAGTTAGGACTCGCAGGTCCTCTCTTACACTTAACCCTTAAGGACAGAGAAGGAAAGAAGGGAATATAGAAATGCTCACGAAACGGAAGGGTGGTAGCAAATAAGAGTGATATGTGTAGCATAGCAAAAAGGGGTGGCGGTGAACGTGTACCGAATAAGGAGCTTTGAAACTCAGAACTAAGATGAGTGCGCGCGCGTCTTGGGAGATTGTTGCGTTGCCGGTATGTTGATCACAAGAAACACATCAAGCATATGCAATTCTGATATGATATATATTCTTTATATCTTTATATTAATTCTAATATATATGATATATAATATATTAATACAAATACTACTTAAAGATACAATGATTTAATCAATTCCAATCACGGATACGAAAGGATACCTAATAAGCGTTTTGCCTCAAGTAAGAAAATGCTATTGTATCACATGATACGAATAGGATGGAATCGAATGGAATGAAAGTGATGTGAGCCACGGTTATTTCAGTGACACATCCAAGGTTTCTTAATTAATGAATCAGAGCTTATATGACCCTTATTTGTGAAGTCATAAAAAAATGAGAGATTTCTAAGATCATTGAGATTAAATTTCTAAAAGAGCACAGAAAACCCCATACTGCGAGTTAAGTACAAAACTACAAAAAATGACGGGAGTAAAATGTCATGCAAATAAAGTTTGTTAGTAGGAATTTCCAACGTTGAGTAATTAGGTTCGCCATTAAATAAGCATACAACCAATTTCAATCTTATTCAAGGTTTTATACTGAAGCCTTCGATCTGAATCCATATACCAGAACAAGTGAATTTCTACTGTAGCTAATTATTAGAACAATGGTTATTGTTTAAATTTCGGAGTGGGTCCGAAGTCATATTATGAGATAGTGGATATTCCATCAGAAATGGAAGATATGAACAATTATCGAAGAAATGAAACTCATTGACAAGATTGCTTTTTGAGAACTAAGAAGACAATGAATATTTTCTTTTTATTATAAAATATAATCAGTTTATGTTCTACGAAGGCAGAAGTTGAAACGATCTCCAACAAAGTCGAATGAAATTGTTTTGATTCTCGTAAATAATATCTTTTACAAAAACTTTTTTTAATATTAGGTCAATGATTCCTTTTTATTTCCTTTCTATTTCCAGAATGCTGTTGATAATTTCTAAATCTATGGGATTAATTATGTATTTAGCGTTTGGCTGCTATGACGCTATGACTGCTATGTCTTATTTGATGAAATTTTTACACTGTAAATGCACGTTCAGGTTTAGTGGATTAATCATGTTATTTTTTTATTCGTCTAGTATTAAGTCTTCAGACTAATGAGCAATTTTTTTCTGGCCTATATTACTAAACTAAACTTAAATCAAAGAAATCCTTCTTAGGGTCTCTTAGCTACATCTAATTATACCTATGTACACTTAAGTTTGCACTACTTAGCTGGGTTTCACACAATTACTGCTCTGCTTTTTCACTCAAAACTGACACTTGAATCAAGCACTAAACTAATTCAAATGGCTTTCTACTTACGAATCATGTTAATAAAATTGAAAATTTATAGTTTTTCAATTCCGAACTAAAAATATGGGTGAAACTAAGTTGCTGTGCTTGTTGTTTTTTCAAGTGGTGAGGGGGGAGGAGCTTTTAGCTCTCTTGGGAAACTGCTTATTTTATACGTTGCTTATTTTACAAGTCCTTGCTACATAATATAAAAAATAACTGGAATAGACAACATATGTAGTGTTTTTATATTAAGTTTGCCTGGTAACAGGCAGATGGAACAGTGCAAAATTTGATGCATTCATCAGCGAAGCGTGTTTATCATGCGAGATAAACAAGAAATTAGAACTGGTATTAGCACGTTTTATGAAAGTCAGGCAATGGAAGGAAAAAGACGAAGAGTGAACGGTTGCTATTCTTGGCAGAAGGCCAGAGGGCTCAGAAATAGACGGCGAATGCATGTCACGAGCACCGCTGGTTGGTGCTTTGCTAGTTCGCGACGTGATTGCACGAAATCACGAACTCCAACCTCATCCTCCACCAGGAGACCTCCAACTCCAACTCGTCAGCTGACGGCTTCGAGAAACTCTTTTGCCAGACTGCGATAAGCGAGACACGGAGACCTAGAGCGGTTTGTGTTACTATTATAACATGCAGGATCAGTCTGGTCTAGAGTAACTGAGGCCTCGAAACCAACACACGCTAAATCCCTATTCTGTTTAATAGTGCAAACCGAGTGATTTATGCCAGAATACAGGGCACCACCAGCCACACATTTATACGATCAAGCCTCTTCCCCGTCTCCTTCCCCAAACCTCTCCAACAACAACCAACCAACCCCCCTCCTCACAACCACGAACCTAAACGATGCACCATAGTGCTGCAGTGACTCATTTATAACGTGCCACCAATTCAGACCCAGAACCCAGGTACAGTAACAGGATGCAAGTTAGTCCTATCGACCCACCGATACCCTGTTTCTGCTGTTCTCTCCATAAAATACCGCCATTATGTTGCGCATTCTCCACCAATCAATTCCTTAGCATCAATGCAAAAAACAGGATCGCTGAGTTTATCAACAATATTCGTTTGATAATATGTTTGAGGAGACTATCTGATCAATGGTAAGATTATGACAATATTGGAGTACATGTGTAAGATCATTTTGATAATTAGTTTTGAAGCTTTATGAAGTAAAATAATGGACCATGTATCTGATCATTACCTAGAGTCCTAAATGTGATAGTTAAATTTTATTATTCTATACTAAACAATCCGGCAGTTTCTATTTGTAATTCCTTAGCCTACATAACACCCGGCTCATGAATAATTTGTCATAGTGGGACTTCTAATGGTTGAAAAAAATTCTGAAGTAATAGCTGTTAGGGATGTTAGAAGTTAAAGTAATATAATACGTGAAATTTTTATTCATTACGGTACTACACTTCTAATTCATCAACATCTGATAATCCTGTGCCATTCAGTTAATAATTGAAAAGGCAGTGGTTTTCTCAGTAAGAATGAGACTGGACTAAAGGTACAGGATGTACATCTAACTATATAATGATTCAAAATAGATAATAAATATTCAATAGAAATTGAATTACAATGAGCTTAAATGGATAATAAATATTCTAGCGGAATCTTACACGCTAAGAGAGTCGAGAACTACATAACTACATAAGGAGGGACTGGAAGAAGAAATGCGTGTACATGCGTACACCCTTGGGAAATTATTAATAAAACTCCACCCTCGCATAGGACAGCAGCACATGGTAAGTCCTGAAGCTCAGGTGGGGATGATAGCGATGCATTGACTATTGCAGTAGAACCCTAAAAAAAGGGATGTCATTCCCTCCCAGATCGATCCGGTCTATCCACCTGCAATTCACAAGAGTAGGGGTCGATTAGCCAACCAAGGACAATAATTCATTCTGAATAAGGTGTACTTTGACAAGAAGAAGGGTGCCGTGACAGCAAAGATTCAAAATGAATACGCAAAATGTAGTTATTATAGAAAAAACAGTTCGCAATGCGCAGTGTAGTGAGACTCTCAGCCTTCGCAGCCCACAGTAAGATTTTTGAACATCTCGTTCTAACTATCCAACAATCACCAAATAAGATGCACTAAGGCAAACTTCAGAAGTACACTTAGTTTAATTTAATAGTAAAATATAGAGGTCAGTTATAGCTGTTTCACTGAGCTGAAAGAATGACTTCCGCTTGCTCTGGTTGGGTTGTGGCTCGACAGGGTTAGGGATGGAATTGGTAGCATCAGGACCAGGTAATAGAAGAAAATGTCAATCAAAATATTTCAATAGAGTACTAATGTTGAAGATCATAGTTAAACTTATGTCCTAATTGTCATAATTTCAACATTTCCCTTGTCACAATACAGATAGTTATCCACAAAGAGTAGGTAAGCACACAAGTAATAATAAATTTAGTTAGTCTAAATTGTCTCAGTGGACATGGCTACATAGCAAACAGAATTTCATTGGATTCATTATGCTAAATGCCAGTTGCACAAACGTCGATCAAAGTTTGATTGCCGATCAATCATAAGAATTCTTATAAGTGATCGGCGATCAATCTTTGACAGTCGTTTGTACAGCTGGCTTCGAGATATGTATGTGATGAATTTCTGAATGCATCCTCATTATTATATCATTCAAATTAGACTCAACACCACTGGAACAGTTTCTTATTGTTAAAAACTGATTCCATATGAATGGATGTCATAATATAATTGGCGAGATGGGATAGTTTGGGAAGTTAAGGAAGGGCAAGAGCAGATTCAGATTCAGATTACTTTATTTGCGCAAAATTTCATAACATAACATGTATAGATTTATAAATTCGAGTTGATTTATGATTCATGAAATTGGAGGTAATTTAGTTTCTATATTTACTTGGTTAGAAAGGTAGCAGTATTCAACATGAATGAGTGACATACGCAAAAAACCAAAGAGCAGATTTTTATATAAAGCTATCAACTTCAATAAATTGTGCAAATTATATTGATTTTTGGCAGTAAGTAAAAGGTTTTTTATTATTAAATAATTGCAATTTATATTCTAATTGGGTAGTGAGGAATTTCAAAAGGGAGATTAAGATTAAATTTAAATAAATGAACAGTAAGGCCTAAGAATTAAATTATTTAAAAGTGGGTGCATCATTAATAGTTCAAGCATCTATATCGACTATCACATTTTTTGTTAGAAACTCACCGCTTAGAACGACCAGATCGCCCTGATCCCAAAACGGTCCACAGCGGCATTCAGAATGGCAAGCCGATGTTTTGTGAGATCCTCTCTGGTGTTTATGCTCGTCCCCTTCAGCTTTTGTTTCGCGTCGAAGATACAGGACCATCGGCTGTAGCTGCAGAACCGGATGATGATAGGGCTGGGGCGTCCATTGGATTTTTGGCCTGGCGTTAGAGGTTTTCCATCCCGATGAGAACGGTTGATGTCCTGGAACTGCACGTCGATGTTCAGTTTTCCCTTAAAGATCCGCGTGGCCAGGATGTCGTGGTCTTCGTTTTTATTCTCCAGAACTCCGAAAATATGTAGGCAGTGTCATTTTCCATGCTGCTCCAGGTCGTCGACCTTGAGCTCTATCTTTTCCTTGAAGTCGATGAGCTTTGTTTTTAGAAACTCATTCTCCTGTCTCAGTTCCTGTAGCTCCCGCATGACATTTTTCATAGCATTCGCTACAGCTTTTACTTGGCCCTTCATCTTGGATAAAATTTCTTCTGCCAAACTATTCTTCTGGTCGACGGAAATAGAATTCTCCATTGATTGCTGCTGCTGCTTGGAACAAGCGCTTCCTCTCCCCATTGTCCTCAAAACTGGTGTGATAGGTAGCAAATTGGATACAACTATGGAAGAGTGAAACTGTGTGGTGCTTGAAATTTACTTTTTACATGATTAGAAAAATCAGCTAACGATTTTGCATAACTTTCATATATTTGAAAACAGTACAAAAAACTGAACAACTTGATATAAAATTAAAGAAGATTTGTATGTGAAAACGTTTGTTGAACATGGAGCCGAAACGAAGCGTGTCTACTCACTAGGCATCGACAAGATGAGGTGAGGAAGACGAAGAGAAATGAGGAGAGAGATTGAAGGAAGCTGTCAGGTGAAGGCGGACAGTAGCAATGGAAATAGTAGGAGAGAAGAACGCGTGTTGAATAGGCATAATGAAGACTATGAAGAGTGAGGGATAAAGGATTGTGGAAGGAGGAATGGTGTTGGTTATAGCAGTAGCAACATCATCAAAAGTACGAAGCCCATGCTTCCTGGATTTGGATACTACTACTACTACTGCTACTACTACTGCTACTGCTGCTGCAAATTGATGTGTGCATTTTGTAGGCTATTGGCGGTGGAATGGGAAGAAGGGAATAGGATGTAGGACGCATGGGATTAGCAACGATTGTAGGCCGAGATATCAGCTGGTAGCGGCGGATCTGCTTAGAAGAGCAACGGAGACGACTTCATCTAGCGTCTCTACATTGAGACGGGGATCTAGAGTGAGAACAGGGATGCGTCACAGGGATCTTCAGTGAAGAGAAGGGGACAACAACACTGTAATCAACCTCACAGATGCATCGCGCACCATTTCAATTCCGCTGAACTTTGGAACAGGCAAAATGAACCGTGCCAGCCTCACATGGCGCAAAGGCAGCGCTAGAAAGGGATGGAAATGAGAATCCTACCGACTACAAGACCGCGGTCATGAGTGAGATGCAAAGTGTAAGTTCAATATTCCGCCTTTGTAACGCCATAATGTAGCTTCACATTTGTGCCTACTAGCTTAGCTTCCAATTCGCAACACAGCCAGTTCATGCAAGAAATTAAACGATTCAACAATTAGGTTCTTAACTCTTTAAACTCATAGTCCAAGTGAGATCGCTAATGATTTTGGAGTTTGGGGCCGAATATAAAAATAATTATGGTGTAAAACAGATTACCACTATAGGTTCTAGGTTAATTTTGGCTAATGACAATCGAAGCATTGGGCAGCTGGTTTATTTCGAATACAAAAAAATTGAAGAATACTACGAAGGCTAATGCTTAGCCCAATTATCCACATTATTTTTACAGTGCAAGCGTTGACGTTTTCAGTTTAGTGTTTAAACCTTTTCTTTATTTGAATTGCGGAATTGAAAAAACAGAGAAAATATTGAGGCATGATATGGTATGAGATCTGTTGAACAAGAACAAGTAGAAGGAGAAATATAACATACTCTTTCGAGAACTGCCTATGTGATTTTTTTGTAATTTGGAAAGCCGATTTATGATGTTTGTAGAAATCAAAGCAGTTAAATGGCGCATATGCCTATCAGCAAAACTGGTAATAATAATTATTATTTTATGTAAAATGCTTCGGGTCCTTGAATACTCCGTTTTATCTGTTCATTTATCGAAGATTGATCAATTTCTACATTCAAGCTGAATCCAACAAAATATAAAAAATTATCACTGAAAGGTTAATAAATTGATAATACTGTATAAATGCGTTTTTTATGATTTTATCATATGAAAGCGGATTTTTAAAGGCGGATTCAGTTATTGAGAGTACAAATAGGAAACTTTTTTGTTTATTTCTACAACCAGCAGTGTATCCAGTGGTTCTATCCCTCCAAATAATATTTATAATAAATATTTATTAATATTTACAATAATTTTCCGTCCTCTTTTTGCTTTCAAGTGTACACCGTCGTCTAGATCTTGAATACTAGTAGCTTCCATTAAAATATCTAATATAATATCTCATTAAATATCAGTTTGCATATAATATATTGTTTTAGATCAAACGAATAATTTATAATTTTGTAAAAAGCATTTTGTTTATTTCTGTTTTGATTGAGAACATTTATCACAGTATCACTTCTTAATCAAATAAGCTGAATGATCTTCGAGCAAAGTATAATTAAATAGTGACTAAAATAAATTAAACTGTATACAACCTCATGAGTATTTGAAAACTCTTCTCATTCTCAACGTTATCAACTTATTATAAATTAAATCAAATCTATCAATAGCGAGTTCTGGGTGGATGGGTAGCAACATATCACAAAGGAAATCTGATTTCAAACTTCAACATAGTTTCTCCAACTAATTTACAAGGACCATGTAACCAGGACCAAGTAACAAGGGCTGAAACGAGCTTCGACGACATCCTTTTTAATTTTATCAACAATCCGGTCTCGATGTCTGGCAAGGGCCGTGACAACACCTATAATAATGCACAATCTTCGATATTCTCTTACTTCAACTTTTCAACAATCAGTTAGACGTCTGACACCGATTTTCTAGGAAAGATGTATTTGCGAAATTCTTTTTGCTATATCCATACCCGATAAGTCTTTAACAAAGGCCAATATGATCAAACATGGAATATTCAAAATTCAGAGTTATAGAATCGGAATTGATTGCTAAATGTAGACTGGCAATGGGAAAAGGGATTGGGTAAAAAGAGTAGCATGAAAATACGATGAAAGAAGGTATGATTTTACATTGTTGGCATTTCCAGGTTAATGGCTAATCGATTTCCGTCCGGATGTTAACGTATAGCCAAACACGCCCCACCGGGAATACATTGAGTGCAGTTGGCTGATCACAAGCGATAGAAAGAAGAGCCCATATAAGTCAATATTGATGCATGCACTCCCTCTCACAACCACACTCCACATATCCACAAGCAATTCGATAAGAGTAACTTTGATATTCAAATAACAAACTATTTGCTTGTATTGAACGAAACCTGGATGGCAACCTGGGCGAAGCTCTATAGAAAAAGGATTTGGATCCAATTTGAAACACTGTAAAAAGGTTTTAGAATAACTTCTCAAAATATAATCCCCAAGTTCAACATTTTATTGCCAATGTTTCAGCAATTATTCGGTATTGTGATGACTTTTATGGAACCCATATAAAATATTAAGTATATAATTAAATTTTATTTTGAAATTTAATATTTCCTGTAAAATGAGAGCTCTTTCCACAGAAAACAGAATCTGTTATTTCAGTGTGATAGTGGAGAACATGTATCACCGTTTCATTAAGTTAAGAATTGCCATTGTAATTAATTAGAGCGGAGATGATGATGATGATAATAATAATAATAATAATAATAATAATAATAAATAATATATAGTATTGGAGATAGATACAGAAACTTACAGTCAGATCTTCCAACAAGTAGGGTACATACCTGCAAAAAATTTCAGAAAATATTAGCCTATTAATGATCAATAGAAATTTCCACATTTTTTACCAGTTAGTTCAAAAATAAAACAACAGAAATCGATGTATTTATTAATTCTATAGCTGAAGTTAGTTTAATAATAAACTGTTCAATTGTACTTCATCTGGAATTTTATCGATCGCATAAAAAATCATATATCGCTCTATATCTACTTATCGAGAATGTTATCAATGAATCTGATTTTTTTAACGAATTTAATTTGTATTGGGCAAATTTGATATGAAGAAAAATGAAACCTTTTTGAGACACATAAAATGGCAAGAAAAGTTGGATATCGATTCGCTACTAACTATCATAAACTAGCTTAATTCACAGCTACTGTATTCCTACTAAGCTAATTCAAAGGTTTTTAAATAAAGAATACACCGTGAACAGTGAAAACGAAATATTTCACCCATATCTACCCGTCTCTACTTCCTTTCCAAGAAATTTTGTAAGATATTTCCAATTAATGGAGTGAACAGACTCTAGACCACATCTAAAGAAAATATCAAGTTAGCTCTAGATGACGGTAAAGAAAAACCACTTGTAATTGAGAGGAAACCCATCTCCAAATACTATACTTGTACAACTCGATAAAGCTGAAATACAGTTTGTGTGTGTGAGATAATCAAAACTGATCGAACACGTATCGAAGGAGAGAGAGAGAGGTTAGAAGCCAGAGCGAGGGAATAAATTGCATAGCTAGGTTTGAAAGAATCATAAATGATGGTGTAAGGGTATCAGGATAAAGAGAGGAGGTAAGTAAGAAGGGGATAATAGAAGAGATGAGACCTCTCGCTGTCGGGTTGCAGACTTCGAGTGATACAAGCCGAGCAGCATCAATCTTTATTATTGTCAGTTCCACGACGGACAATCATAAATAACATCCTGACACCGGGCATAAAGTGAACATGACAATACCTACAGACTCTCTATACCGAAACACAAGAGCTAGACAATAAATAGGAAACGAATATATCGATTTACGTTACACACTTTTCAAATGATATGCAAGAATAATAAATTCTCAAGCATACTACTTCATTTTTGAACCGACTTCACCCGCATAGAACAAAACAATGCCGGAGATTTCCCCATTCACAATTCAATGAAACGCGTTCCCAATTGAACCATTCGCCGGAACAGATTGACTCAATTCTAGCGCATACAGTGAGACAAATCTGTCTTCTCATGAATGGATTTCCAACAAACATTTGTATATGGGAACAAAAGAGTTTATAAATCATATTTATATTTTAGAGGCACTGCCAGGCTCTGTAGAGTGGAACTATCTAAGCATGAACATGCCAGTGACAGGTTGCACATAACACAATATGGGACAGATCAAAAAAGGATGGACTACAATAAAGAATACTAATAAGATTAGTTTTAAAATACAGGTTAACCTCAAGTAGAAATCTCATTGAAATTAAATTAATATAATGTGATTTGCACATAATATAAGTTCTCAATACTTCTATTTGTAAAATATCATAAGAGTTTTTCCAAAACTAAGTAGTTTTTGAGAACTATATACGACTGAGCAGGCAAGGTCAGTTCATCTAGCTTCCCTGGGGGCAGCGTCGTCTGCGAACTAACTGTTAGTCAAAAGCAGATGTAAGTAAATGTCTCATCGGCAAGAGGCGTAAGAATCTTGTTAAAAGCCTTGCGTACAAGAGGGGTGGAAGGAAGGAGTTGAGGGCCCTCTTCTCCGGGATCTATTCCCTTCGGAGTTAAGACACTGAAAAATATTAGCCATTCGCAGTTATACAACGATTGAAAAAAACGTGGATAGTAATTAGAAGATGCTGCGCTGTATTTTTCATTTATAGCGTAACGTTTGATCGTTCCAGGTGAAAAGTAATAGCATGCAACATAAGTAGTGATTCGCAGAGTTGTTACAGATGGGTCGTTGAAACGGAACGATAATGACGACGAAAAACGACAGTTTAGGAGGAAATTAAAACTTGCACGACGCACCAGGGCGCCCGGCGATGGACACGGCGTCGTCAGGATGTACAATTTCACGCCGGCAAGAACAATAACCGAACTGAACCGAGAAGCCTCCACAAAGGCCTCTTTAAATCAACGACAAACTGAATTACTGCGTTTATTCAACACCAACACACAACACCGAGCCCACTCTAGCATCATGACTGAGCCCTACTCTTAATAACCCTTCTCAACCGGGTGACGCTTTGCCATAGGTAAGAAGAATACGGGCTTTCAAATCGCAGACATAATTTGCTTTATAAACTCGTTTACGAAAATTAATTACCAACAGGAAGAGCTGTTGTGACGTTATAGGTCCTTATCAACCAAAACACATCTGACTGCACTGCATTACCTAAAAGAAGCAAAATTGAATGAAATGCAATGTAATGAGAGCGAGAACAATTTTCCATCGGCACCAAGGAAAAGAAGCGAATATATCTATTATGTGATAAGATTCTTTGAGTATCCTTTTTAAACTTCTAACGTTAGAACATTATATAAACATAATACATAAATGGTATCACAATTACGGTATTGCACAACAATCAATCAGGTAGGTAGGCTCACTATTGATGAGCTGTCAGAGTAATATCAGTTTACCTATTACCTCACTGAAGCTTCATGCTTGTCATAATACACTCTCAACATACAATAGCAAAAACCGCTTATGTGGTGTTGTGTTTAGTTATTTCATGTTATAATATGAATTATGCATTCTTAGAACTCATTAGTTTAAAATCAAGAAACGGACAACGGATTAAAAAGACAACTTGATTAATTAATTGGTGCAATTAATAACATTTATTTTATTTTGAAATTATTCATGCTTACTTTATCGAGGGAAATAGGAACAATATTTGTACATTCGTATGTTTTCGTATTCGTATATTTGTATGTTCTCATCTTTGTTTCATCTAAATAGCCATAGGACTCGCAATTTATTGCATGGGCAGCTGCAGATTGAGTCTTCATAGTCCAACAACAACCATCTCACAATCGAATTACGGTGTGACAGCATACGGGTTTCATTGTTGAAAACTGGTGGCTCGCTCTGCACAGTGCGCCACTCAAAGCATTCAATAATTGGAAGCTCCGTCACCTCGTTGAGTTGATTGGCGGTTTATTTGAAAGCATAATTGGATGCAAATCAAAAGAATAACAACACGAGCAGCCTATTGCATTTTGTTTCGCCGCTTCCCGTCCCGTCTGTCAAACGCTGAAGAGTTCAACTTCAATTAGCCAGCTCTACCAATGTTATGCTAAACTAAATGAATAAATCCAATCAAAAATACCAATTAACCTGATCAGCTAAATGGATGTAAGCGGCTATCATTCAGGGCTTTCAAACGATTCGAGAGTATTTCTGCTTCTAAAACAATCCTGTAAGCACTACGCTGATGTTTCAATAAACAAGTTGATTTGATCGCCACTAACTAATGTAGTGAATCATGCGTTTGATCGTCTACTTTTAAGTAGATTTTTTATTAACACAAAACAAATATTCAAAGCATATCAATTGAGAAATGAAAACACACGTCATTTCTAACGAATTGGAAATGTTTAACCTCTAATGCATCAGGAGTGGTCATCAACTTTATACATAATTACAACCTGGAATGGTTCATTTGATTACTACTGTAACATGAGATTGGAGAAAATGGAGTTATGAATTGGAAATAGCTGTCAAAATTGATTCATTTTGCTCAATTTTGTCCAGTTCGGTTAATTATTTGCAATTGATAAGAGAGATGGAAAATATGATACTGTTATGAACTTACCAGATTGTTCTAGAAGAGCTCAGAGACTTTTAAACTTTGATGCTAAGAAGCAGATATCGATCGCATTTGTCATAATTATATTCATCACATTTGGCAGCTTAATATTTCCATGGAAGGAAATAATGGTTAGTAGAAGGTGGTAGAGCGAAAATGAACAAATAGAAAATTGTAGTATGCAGTAAAACAGCGTACAAATTTCTATGGGCGGTATTTAAATGCTGCTGGTGGCCGCAGCGGTCAGTGTTGATTGAGTTTGGAGTAGCGTTGTCATGACAGCAAGTAGCTCAGTGAGTGGGCACAGTGGCAGTACCAGTTTGTGATCGAGCACAGCAACAATAGAGTGCGTTGTGGCAATTTGAGTAACAGTGATAACTATCTATTTTCGTTTAAAAAGGACTGTGCATTTGTGATAAGAATTCGCCTTTGTGGGTGTGATTGCATTTGAACTACAGCTTGTGAGTTATATAGGACTGTCTAAATAGTGAGTACTGACAAAACTGAGAGTAAGTGGACTGTTATTATTCAATTATTCTAGCTGTACACAACAGAATATTTGAGTTATTATCGTTATTGATAAATTGTTAGAGATCGGCCTGTAACTGATATTAGACATTTATTTTGGAAGTACTAATTCTTCTTTAAGGTAATTGAAATTTTTCATTGACTAAATCTGTACATATTTATATTAAGTTACTTTTTGTGTGATAAATCTGTGAAGTATGTTATTGTGTAAATGAAGTTCTAGTGTTATTCTTACATTTTGCCAGCATTAATTTTAGTAATAGAACCCGTAACAATACATAGATGCAGAATGCGTGGCCCTGGATTCATCAAATCATTATTCAAAACTCTTTCACATTATTCAAATTATTAATAATTAAAATGAATGAAATTATTCAAATTTATTTCTTATTATTGAAATAATTCTAATCTAAGATAGTTATTGATGTCAAAATTCAAAATCAATCATGATTTGAAATTTCATTCAATTTAAGATGAAGTTATTGGTGCAAAAAATCAAAAACTTATAATTTCAGCAGAATAATTTCAATTAATTCAAGATGGAGGCATTGGATAAAACGTTATTTTGAAGTGAATGTAAGAATTGGAAAATTATTTAACTGATATGCCTGCCGTATTCAACTTGAGACTGACTAACACATTTGAATATGAGGTCTAGTTCCCTCCTATAGTAAGCGATTCTTGAGGATTCGCAACGGAAGAATGAAAAGGCAGCTGAAGGGCATTTGACGAAATAGAATGAAATTAGCATCCCAGCAATAACCGGTCCAAGTTGCACACAAGACACTTACGCAAGCGTAGGCACCGTCATCTTTCACCCCCTTTTCCCACGAGCTGACCAACCGCCCCCTACACAACACAAAAATAAGAGAGAAAAGAAAACCTCCTGTCAACCGACTAAGGGTGAAGAAGATGCAGTGGCTGCACTGAATCGGACTTTGAGAACTTAATAGCGTACATCTTTACTTTTCTTTCTCTAACCGTTTATCAGCATCCAAGAACAACGAACGCATTTTGAACGCTCTGTAGAAGAATCTTCTGCAGGCCAAGAGAGCCACGTTTCCGGTCCAGATCCCAGATCAAATGTCCAACAGTCAGAAAAACGGCCACTCGCTCACATCCCGACTTGAGAAGGGGCGACTACACAAAGGAGTTCGAAGCAAAGGAACAAAGACAATTAATTTGGTCAGAGACAATGCGCGTCGACGCAATCAAGGATCGCATCATCAAAATTACTGAGGCCTTATTACAAAATAATACAGGAGCAATTGACAGGTTCCGTAACAAAAGATCAGGTTTAAAGTAATATTACGTTTTTTGTAATATTATGCAGGAAACAAATAAATAAATAAATTCAATTTAATTCAAAGGTTAAACTGAAGGACTGTGAATGGATATTTTTTGAATGTTCAGTTTCAGTTGCCGGTAGCAATTCATTGTTATCTCAAGACAGCTTTTTTATTGTGAATAAATCTTGAATTAAGTTCAGGAGAGTTACGGTTATAGAATTTGGTCAAGCTAAAGAGCTTGATGCTGAATTATACAAACAGTACAGACAGTGTAACCCAAGGGGTTGTGACCGGAGAAGAAATGCAAAACTCAAGGAATTTAATAAATTATAAGTTATAACGGGCATTATTGGATAAATTTATCGCAGCTATAAAATTGATTATATATTGAATACGGAACATATTTGGTAGTAAAATACAAACAATCACTATAAATTTTGTTATGGAAACTTTGTAATAAATCCTACATAATTAACAAACAACAAAATAACTTAATTCATTGTCTATGAAATTATGAAAAAAATCTTTAGACTGCATTAATCATTGGTAGATTTCTGTCTTATAATGTAATAATAAAGTCATAGAAGACTTCTTTTATCTTGTACAGTACTGCCATAACAACGAGGATTTATTGAATAAAAGACAGCAAAAAATATACCCAGGAAACTTAACGAGAGTAGCAGCAACACAAGAATAAGAGGTTTAGAGTTAAGTCTCTGAAACAATAGGTCAGTCAAACAATTGCTGCACAAGGAAATAACGACCCTCTGTGTTTGTTTCCTCGAGAATTAAACAGGATTTTCTCTTAATAACCAGTTGTGTTCGAATTTTTGGGAAATGTAGAAAAGCACAATTGGAAGCTAGACTGCTGAATAAGATCCCAGATAGAAAGAAAAAAAAATCAATATTTCTCTGCCATTTTGACTCTTATCCGTTTTGTTGAGACAATTTATGGTTTAAAAAATCATTGTGTTTTTACAGAAATACGTAAGTTTGAATACAGGATCTACTTTATACCCATTCTTTCTAAGCACTACCGTTCCTACCTTTCTTCTATGAAGGTAGAAAAGAAGGTTGATTATAGCCTACTATTAAGTGATAGAAAACATAAAACAAAACAATAGCACCTTGCACTTTTCGCCTTCCGCAAATGAGAGTTCTCAACTTGTAAGCCCAACCTGTATAGGATCATTCAGGTACAATATGCTAAACAGGCTTTTTTTGTCAGTGAAGGGGCTGGAAAGGCAACGGATGTCTCAAGTGCTCGCCTTATTATCAGGTTTGATTGTTTTCGAAGGTCAAATGATGAATATAATAAAAGTTAATTGATTCACAAACAGTTTAACATTGAGTCTGGTGTTGAATGGGGAATGAGGGGGGAAGGACTAAGTGGAAGTAGTAGGGGATAAATATTAATGAAAAGTCTACACAAAACACTCGACTGTCTTGCTCACTTCAGTCGTCGTTCTTCGTGCATCATCATCATCATCATCACAAGCAGCACCATCATTATCATCGTAACCATTGTGGCCGCACCCGACGCCACTATCCCCGCCTTCATTACTATCATTTCCATCTTGAGCAGCATCTCTACAATAACAACCTTTTCCTCGTCCTCCTCCATCAACTCCTCCTTATCACTCTCTGCCTCTCCTACATCCCTTATCCCGCATGACTAACGGGACCATCCCCACAACCGTTTTCTTCCACTTGTGGCTTATACACAAATTTTCTGAAATGCGATCCCTATCACCATTAACATCTCGCTTTCCATTCATTCATTCATCTTCCGCCTGCAAGAGCGACGCCTGCCTAGCGACGCGTGAGAAGGGTGCGTCGTACGTCTGCTGCTGCAGCCACCGCGCTGACCAAGCACTTTCACTTCCGTCTTCAATCAACAAATATCACTTTTATTCTTCATCCTGAGATAATCTATTACATCCTGTTTTAGTAATAGAGGAGATGCCTGATAAATATGGATCCATAATTTTCAGTCAACATTGTTGAATAGGAACAGTTCATTTAAAATATCTTATACATTCTTGATTTTCCTGTTTCATGCCTTTCTTTCTATTAGTATTCTCTTCTATTTATATTTGAAAGGTTGATTGTAAAACAGCATATGTTTAAGCTTTCATTTTCTTTTTTCTAACCAAAGTAATAGATAGGAAAAGATGATACTTAGAGTCCACTCCCTAGAGACATAAGTAAATCAAATTATTTTAAAAACCAGCAGCATTTTTCAGAAAAATATTTTTTGTGCCAACAGTTGCGACAACGTTACTTGTGGAGTGTTTACAATCACCAATTAATTTATGTCGACCAAGTCTCTAGGTGCATTAGTCAATTCTTGAAAAAAATTAACAACTAAATCAGTAGTTGAATGAACAATTTCCTATTCAACTAAATAATTTTGCATCTATCAAATTTTGATTAGATATACTAATAAATAGAATGTTTCAATCGAATGAAAGAAAAGGTTCAATTTAATTCAATTTATGTACATCAAGTATAAACCACATAAACAAGCATAGCTTGGTAGTATTTGACAAGTCAAGTCACGATTTTCAAACTGTTTCATTTGAATATAGAATGTAGTCAGTCTTTAAAACACATATAACACAAATTCCAGTAAAAATACTCTATGCACTCCTCCATGCTGTAGGGGTTGCTTCAATGCACACTTGAATCGTTCAATATTACGTACATTTCTTATTTCGGATGGCAACACATTATATACCTTCAGCCCGCTGTAGAGTGTTACTGAAGTTGTACTCTTTCCCTTGTACCATATTGATGGTGTGCTTGACTGTCATTGATTATAAGTTATTATATGTATGATGTGCTTTGAAGCTTCAATCACTGAAGTTCATCCCATCCTGATAAAGAAGAGGCATTTAATTTTGTTATTATTTTTATTAATTGTTGTAACCCACATGACCTGAGAATGATAATGGTACATTAAGATTGAAAATATCAAGATAGGAAGGATATGTCACATTTTCTTAGAGGTAAAATCAATAAGGATAGTAGTGTACTCGTATAATAAATCAATGAGTCTGATGATTTATTATTACAATAATGATTTTTCATCTTCCAAATCTTCAGGTTGGAGGTGGGCATTTAATATTAAATTTTCACATCTATTATTTCTTCTTCCAGAGTTCACTCCAATTGAATCCTTTAATCCTTGAGGGTAACAGCAAGATATATTGGATGTATTTATAATAAATAGTAAATAACATGGAAAATATTATTATGGAGTACTCAAGTTTCCACAGAAATAAATACACGGGAATAACTCATCAACTACAAGAATGGTGTATTATCAAGAATGGTGACCTGTCATTTCCAAAATCATCTGCCTTCCATGAATTTATCAAGTTTCCTAAAACAATGAAATCATACTTTCATATTCTGTAGTTATATACAACAGAACTTTGAATCTGAGATGTTTCCTTGACGAAATACTTGAACAATCTAATATCAAAATTGACACTGTATTTCTATTTAAACTATTATTTTTACTCACTTATACTGGAGGAGGGTTGCATTTCACTATCAAATCATAATTTCAATAGAAATACAGTATCAGTTTTGATATTAGAGAACTTTGAATTGAAACCTTAAGACTTATTTTTGCAGAGACTTAAACATTACAGGAACTTGGAACAGTTCACGGAATTAAAGTAGATAAATATTTCAATAATTAATTTTTTATATGATTTTTTAAGCACATACACATAAATATCATCAGATAGGACGTTTCAAGAACGCTCTCAAATTTCTTTGCGACCGATTCATGAGAGCGAGAGGAGCTGTGGCAAGTCGAAAAGACCAGTTATGGCGATTACAGTAGCAGGAGTACAATCGGTAGTTTGCGGAGAGGATGCTGATGAAGCATCACCCGGGGTTGAGTGACGAGCGGGCAAACGCCACCATTATAAATGTTCTTTTCGGAAAAGAAGAGGAATAAAGTGGCTCTGTTATTTTTTCTCTTCTGCTCAGTTTCCTTTTCACGACCGCTAGAGACGAAACGAACGCAAACACTTTCTTTCGCGTCCTCTCCACTTCAAAAACATTCATTCGCCGAGGAAAATAGATTTAATCCGACGACTCTTCGAAACGAAAAAAAGAAGAAAGCTGCGAGGAGCGTCCGGATTGCTCCCATTCGATTCAAGACTGCTGGAAGGTTATGAGCTTCGGCTCAGAGAAGCCCTACTACAAAGTGAACTCACCAGTATGAAAGGAACAGAGTCATTACACTCGTCTCAAGGGACAAAGTCCCCAGACGCTTCCCCACTGTATCTGATCTTCTTTTCAGCCGACCTGGGAACATGCATGCACACAAACAGTTTGTACCTGACCCCTTCTAAAGACTCCTGCTTGCTGCTGCCGGCCGACGATTTGTTCCGGCAATGCGAAGCGAGGGGCCAGTGAGGAGCACAAACACAAACACACACGAAGCCAGTTCCTTTATACAGTATTTGACTCCTTGTATTCATTGTAATATCATCAGTAATGATAAAGCCTTTCAACTTTCAAAGACATGTCTTCGCTTCTTCATTGATAATCCTTGCATACATTCAAATAGCATGCCCATGCTGATGTTGATTACGGGCACACACCTACAAACTCTCTTTGAGCTTTCAAAGTACCTAAGACCAGATTTTCTTTAGCTTGATGAAAGCGATCATGAATTCAATACTGATTTTGAAATCAATGCATCTTCTGGACAATAATCTTCTATTAACTATTATCAGATTATTTATTTATCTTATAGCTTGAAATGTGCCGTGATCATTTTTTAAATCTTGGAAATATTTATTTGAGTAATTAAAAATGAGGCTCTATCTTCTAATTTTTACAAAGCTACAAAAGAAATGATGAATATAATTAAGGTTTCAAATTTTTCCCAAATTGAAATGAAACGAGCAACAATAATTATTGTGAATATTGACTATAATATTCCTACTATTGAATGTTTTTATTCACGCTTGAAGATAGCAATTATCATTACGCAATCCATCACTCAATACTTTCATTATTGTTTTGAAGACTCTTTTTCTCTCACCTCTTACAATGTGTTTTATCAATGAACATTAAAACTGTTATTTAAATCAGTATTTGAAACTTTATACGATTGAACATTTTAAAAATGTACTCATATAACAGTCATAGAGTACCAGAGTATCATATCTTGTACATTGTACAACGAAAATCAATGTTTGCCTGTAGTTCAGAAAGTACAGTTGACTAGTATTGTAGTAGTTGAAGTTCGCGATCGGTTGTCCAGCGTATTCTTATTCAGGATCGGGACACGAACACAGGATAAGCGAGCACAGTTGCAAATATAAATCAAGATTGCGATTCGTGAGAGAGGAAAGGGTCATGCACGTAGGCTAGGTGCACGCGAGCGTGCTTGCGCGTTCGCGTCCGTCACAATTGCCCGCATGCGCGCTCGTGGGTTTGTGCGTGCGTGCAGACGCCGGCTTTCCTTGGGCAATTTGTCAAGTTGTCATATAATTGTCGCACTAGAAAACGGACTTCGTAGCTCAAAGTTGATTTATTGTTGCCGGTGTCGGAAACGGACAGGACGAGCTCAGCTACACACACTTACCCATCACCCACCTACTCTCATACACACAACACCTAGAAATAGCTACAGTTCAAAGTTGCAGCTAAAACTTGTCGACAATCATAACCTGGAAACTGTACAGTGCAATCTGCAAAACAACTCGACAATATTTCCTGCACTTCACTTTTTGGGAATGAACATTGAGTACCCTCATCACAAGTCAAAGATGCCATCTTTACATCGCCTTTGTTTACTCGAATTATTGGACTGAGTATTATATATCTTATACTTTTAAATTGAAAATATATTTTAATCACAACAATATGGAAAGCATAATATATTTTTCAGTTTTTAAGAAAGTGAAATTCGAATATAATTAGGCTAAATTCAGATATTTGAGGAATATTATAAATTAAAAAATTCTTCCATCAACAGACATGTAGAATGAGTCCCTGAATTCCATCAATAAATTTTATTAATAAAAAATTATTCAATCACGCCATATCGTGAGTCACAATTTCTACTTAAAATTGTTTTTTAAAAGTTTTATTAATATTTTACTATTTTAGCATTTGCATTGTTTGGTTTTGTGTTACTGTACTTGAATTTGTCTATACATGAATGTGAATTAATCAAGGATAGAGTTGCTATAAATTGTACCTAGAATGTGAAAAATTATGAAAGCAGATGGGCTGTAGAGTAGAGGCTGAATAACAGTATACTGTTACAGCATTACAGTTTCGACACCAAAAATATTACCTATATCTCTATCAATTGATATAATCTATTAATTGGTAACTCTATTATGATCAGCCTATTCCATATTCAATGATCATATTCATATAATGTACGACTTGATAATTCCTTATCAGGCATTACATCATTAGAATATTTCACGTGTGAAATTCATTCATTGAATTAAAACAATAGCAGTGGTGGCGGAACGACATGCATGTCACTGACTGCTGATAATAATATGAGAAGCCGTTTCAAAAGCAGAGTCTAATGAAGTTTCAACCAGAGGAGCAATCGCAACCCCAACGCAAAGCAGATAATTATATATATGTGTGCACCATCCGTGAACAAAACCTCATTTGCCAGACTGTAGGCTGTATCGGCTAGGAAATCTTGGACATGAAAGGTTGAAATGTAAAATTGGGGTCAGTTTTAAAGGGAACCTTCAGCCCTCCACCATTCAGGAAGGGGAGGAATATATGACTTGTTTTACAAACCAAACCCTTCCTCATAGCAGAATTACTGTATTCACAACTGAAAAATACAATACAAGTAGCTGCCTCCTGCATAATATTATTACAAAGTAATAGAAGGGCTAGCTCGCTCTGTTCCTGTTCAATTTCAGGCTTAGCTATTGCAATTAAGCTAGTGTGAATGGCCCCACTCTATTACGTGTTTGCTTTTGTTGTCCGGTAGGTGTAAAATAATCATGTCACTGAAAAAATTGTACCGATCAAAATATATAAAGTACAGCGGTACTAAGTCACAGTTACAAGAGATCAAATAACTGATTAAAAGTGATATAATATGTGAGTTAATGTATCAATCTTCATCCTCAATTTATTATGTGTTTTCTAATCAAAGCATCATATTAATTTGATGTTTCCTTACTTTTTGATAATTTGTAGTAATTCATTCTTCAAAAATTAATTTGAATGAGATTCGAGCCGATTAACTAAATTGATATTCAAGAGCACTTTCGACTCAATTTTCATTGCTTGATCTATCATTATGATAAAGACTGCAAAAAGCAAAAAAACAATATTTGAAAAGATCAAAAATATTGACAACACTTAGAAATTACCCTGAAATACCTAAGAAAGGGTTACTTTGTATTTTCAGCATCAGCTCTTAATATTTACTTCCAATCAGAAAAAGTAAGATCATCCTTAAACAAAAAAGTTCAAAATTTGTTCACGCAAAAGGGTATTGTTTTTCCAGTGAAATTAAGTTTTCCGCCTATAGCTTCATAGGGGATTTCTCCCTAAACCTTTTAACTGAAATTCTAGAGTTTTTATGCTGTATCTGATAAGAACTCCACAATATTTGAGTTTTTAAGTATGTTCTCATTCCCCCGCCCCACGCCAACCTTATGATAAACATTTAGAAAGAAGATCAGTGTCAATCTTCTCCTTATAAAGTTAGCTTCCACTTCCAATAAAAAAAAATCGATTGATTCAATGAATGCATACGTTGGATGTTGGAAACATAGTTGCTTCATCTCTTCATCAGACCAAGACACAATGGATGGTTTCATATATGCACGAAAACAATCATCGTCACCATAATCACTTTCTCTCGTCTCATCAGTCAGAGTCACCACCCGAATTCAGTTAGAAAGTGATGACAGACTACAAACAGTTGGTAGAACAAAACACAGAGCTTTGCAACCGTATAATTATCACAACAAACACACACACTTGCACACAAATGTTTATCCGAAATTAATCTTCATGTTTTGCAACCGAATTTCATAGCAGCAAAAGCAGCTGCTGTTCTGAGCAAGCTTGATGAAAAGATATATTGTTAGCGATAAGAAAACAAATAGCGAACGAATTGTGTTAGTATTGGCAATGTGCGGTTGATTAACGATCATTGAGCAAGGATGAATGGCTTAAGTGCGCTCGCGCTCAACTCACAGACTCCGTTCATCTGTCATTTGCTCTACAATCTGCAGAATACAGCAACTGGTGGCACAGCTAATTCCATCGTCTCTTTCAATACAGAAAATTCTTCATCTTTTTCTTATTCCTTACATCCTCCGTCTTATTCTTCGTCTCTACATTCTGCCCAACCTTCATTTCTATTTTTCTTCATCACTTTCTTATTCTTCTTTTTCTTCTCAACACGATAAAATGAAAAAGAAGAGAGAAGAAAGTTCTCAAACATAAGAAAATACGAAGAAGTCTCGAGAAGAAGCGAGACGCATTCTCAGCCTCTGTCACAGACAAATCACCCGATTTTTCTTCTCTTACGTGGAAGGAAAAGTACTAACGATTTTGGATAGATATAATATGCAATTTTTCCAGTTAGATTGATATCAGAGGATGAGAAGAAAGAAGAAATGAGGATGAGAGAATGAACTATCAAATTCAGAAGTTGGAGTTCTTATAACTCTTCTGGTACTGAGCCTATTTCATGACTTCTGTACGCAGAGATGAATTTTACAAAAGAAAGATTTGGGAATGAAAAGTCAGGAGATTTTCTGTGGAGAAGAGGTCTCACGAGACTGGCTGAGAAACCCAACAAAATTTAAGGCAGTCTGTCTTACAAATAAACTATGAATTAACAGGATTTTCTGTTTTTTCAAACAGTATTTTTCGCGTGCTCACTCTTGTCAGTGTCGCAGGGACACTCTTAACTCAGATCAGTTTTAGTTCAATGCATTTATTGGTAGAAGTAGGAGTAAAATGAGAAGATAAGAAACTCAAATATTATTTTATATTGTTTATATTGCGACTGTTTGGAACAAATTAATTTATGAGGTTTAATGGTGTTTCATGAATTATGTTTGTGGATGAAATTGAAGAGTTGGACCAGTAATAAATGTAATCAGTTCAGGAGATTCTGTACAAGTGAAAAAAGAAAAACCACCACACCCCTATTTTTCTTACATTTTTACCACAACAACCACTAAAACATACTTGACCAAGAGTAGGAAAACTAAGGATAAATCATTTAAAACATTTTGTACTAATTTCTTCCGAATCAAGTCTATCAATGCACTGTTTATTAACACTGGCCTATAACTAATCACTTTGTCAAAGTAAGTACAAGTTCTTGTAACGGTGACCGATTACATTGGCCAGCAAAAAAGACACTGTTCTCTGCTGAAAATCACTTCCCGGTGGTTCAGAACCCACCTAAAACTGTAGGTCCAACTCATAAATCACCATCATCCAACTCATTACCCACGCACAGGTCTCAGACCTATGTGGGCTTCATCCTCAAAAAAAAGAAAAAAAAAGACTAACCAATATTACCCAGTTCAGGGAAAGGCTAAAATGTCCTTTCTTTTTTAGTGACAGTAAATGTGACAAATAGCATTATGCAATAGTTGTAATATTTGCTCAAGGAATATTTCAAGGAAAGGTGAAGCTGTCCTACCTATTTAAGTGATAGTCAACAAACAGTTCATTTTAGTGAACAGTTTACAATTGTTATAAACATTCATATTTCATTTCCACTTCATGGGCTACGTTCAGATCCAAATCAATGCAGTTGAGTTGAAAAATATATTTGTATCAGTATTTTACAAACAGTAGAAGCTCTCACACCGCTCATGTGATGTGAGTGTGTTCATTACAGTCGCAATCTTTGATCCGATCTAACAAGAGAATACTGACGCCACTAACTTTTGCCGATAAGGTGCACTTGTCGGTAGGAATCGACGGTAGCTGTCCTGCTATCTCTACACAGTCGAGTGCCAAGTACCTGTTAGAAGGAAGCGTTGTCGACAATGAAGAGAACGACTGAGAAGAGCAAGAGTGAGCTCGCGCCTCCAAAACCAATCTGCAATGAAAGTTTAGTGCTCAATTAGGCACGAGTTATCACAAGAGTGGCGTCAGGCGTCTCTCACTCTACCACCATCCATGTTGGCGAGGCCTCTTTCTATTGCATAACCTCTCACTTCCAACCCTCTCTTTTTCACTATTCTTTCTCTTACTCCTTGCACTTCCACCCCACCAACATCTACTACAACACATTCTCCAGACGAGTAAGCACGGACAGCCAATGAATTCAATCTCAAACCAGCTACAACTGCAAGGATCGAAAAGTTGGGAAAATTCGGTTCTCTTTAACCTCCCCCCCTCCCCCAACCACCATGACTGATCAAAATCAAACCACTTCTCTCCATTAGAGAATGGAATTCAATAAAACAGCGACGCTAAAAATAATGGAGAGAGGCCTTATTACTCTTATCTTTGGAAAACTCTTTTCTGATCGAATGGCAAATCAATATTAAATTTCATTTTGCATATTTTTCTAGGTCCAAAATTCATGTCCATGACAACTGGTGGGGTTTTCTCAGTAAAAATACTCATAAAATACTTCAATTTATACTTCTTTCTATACTCTTATATTTTCTGTAAAGTACTTCGTATTATTCTATAAAATTGGCTTTTTTTGGGTTGAGACAGTTACTTTTGTTCCCTTTTCTCGAAGATACTCAATGTAATCTGTCTCTGAACTGTGGACGAGAAGTTCAAATATATATTCCTGTTATTAAATACAAAAATATTCAAGTGGACAATATTTATCGGGATCATGATGGCAAAACAAAGTTTTGTTACTTCAGTTAAGAATAAACTCGAATGCCAAAAGTGTTGCAAATATTATGATGCTTGTAATCTGACCTGGACCAAGGCTTAAAATATGAAGTGTAATGTACCACATAAACAGTACCTACCGAAAACTAATATGCGAATTCATAACTGTGATAATTATGGTAACAAAAACATGGAGAAGTAGAGAAACATAGATGAAGGTGATATTGTGAAAGTTATCCATAATGAATAATAAGACGAAATTGTCACAACCAGATTTATTCAAAATATTGAGATACCAGTTTCGGTTGTTATACCATTATCAATCTCAAACAAACCGTGAGATTGATAATGGTATAACAACCGAAACTAGTATCTCAATATTTTTAATAAATGTGATTGTGACAATTTCGTCTTATTATGCAGTAGTGTTTATTAATTTTTTATCAACCGATGTTGAAATTTCTGTTATTTAAAAATTTAGTTGAGCTCAATGACCACATACAGATTTGACTTCAGTTTTCAATTATGAGATCATAGAGCAAAACAGTATGCCAATTTTAGAACTTTTTATACACACTTTTTTCAATAAAATAGAAAAAATACCAACAAAAATATCAGAAGTACGTAATAGATAGATTTACGTAGTGCTAAACCATTTTTTAATAAATAATATCATTATAAAAATCATTCACACTACATTAAATACATGTTGTATCTCCAGTAATTTTGACAAATATAAAGATTTAAAAATAAAATATAAGATTTTATTCTTGAGAGATTTCGACCTGCATGTTTACCGTAGTTACAAATGCTAATTCCGCTCGACACTGGTGAAGTTTTCTAGTGACAAATCTAGTCCATTATTCATGGCAGTACTACACAACTTCGAGACGGGCAGTTTATTTCAAGTTTTGCGGCTACAAAGATAAGGTGAAGGAAACTGATATGCGGTTCAAAGACTTGAAAAAGAGAGAAAGAATATTGGTGCACAATTTGGACGGCGTCGGCGACACCTGTCGCGCGTTTCATAACCGCCAACCTCCCCCGCACGTTTGCAACGCGTTTTTGGAATTGGCCGCGTTTCACCGACTAATTGCTCCCAAGTAGAAGGGGCGCTTCGCAGCGGCTGTTCCGGGCGTTTTGGCGACGGTTCAGAGCGGTCAGCGGGCGGACACGCTACACCAGCAATATAAATTGAATGAGGCTCGCCCCAACAGCCCCAGCCCAGCCAGCAGCCACCTCACTGAATATTAATCAGTGCTAGCGAAAATACAACTCTTGGCGACCATTTCTCAAGTGACTCGGTCAACACTACTGTATTTCACAACACAAAACAAAATCTACACCACAAGAGTGAAACTATAATTGGTTTTTGGCATGAAGCTGTTTTATAATAATAATTAATTTTTGAAATAAATGTGACTGGTTTTCAATAAATTTTACACTAATAAAAAATGATGGCTCCTATACATGAATGAAAATTAACATAACAATCGCTCTTAGTACAGCCTGTATAAAGTTTTTTATGAACACATATTTGAAAGCTATATTTTCGGTGCAATGGTAAGAGTTTGCAAGGGTTTGCCACTATATTAATGGATCTTGTTTGTAAGGGCTTGTCACTATATTAAAGGATCTTGATTTTTGTTGATATTGTGACTATGCACTTGTTTCAGCAATATATTTTTTCATGATGCCCACATGAGGACATTAGTTAGAGATTTCTGCGTGTGTAATAAGTTTAATGGTGATATAAAGATGCCAGGCAGAAATCGGATTCGGACCCATGAACGCAGGTGTATCAGACAGATAGAGAGAAGCACGATTGCATCACTGCGGCTACTCGTATTTTATAGTAGAAGTTTGGAGAAAATAAGATGGAGAAATATAATGGGGAAATAGAAGCAAACTAGTTTGTTATTAACTTGTGCAGTGCCTATAAGTATCACAAACAGAATTATTGCATTACTTTTCATTACATCAGAAATAATAGCTCGCCGGAGATTTTTTCAAAAACAACAGTTTAAAATGTAATTTGAATTGTCTCCACATTGATCATCATAAAATGGAAGGCTTTTAAACTTGCAATAACATACATAAATTATTTAAATACACAGAAATGAATAATTTCATGTTACTGATCAATTAATGGCCTCATATAAAAAATAGAAAACAGAAGACACATATTTTAGTTTTTATTGGTAATAAACTCAATGCTTACCGACACTCAATGTGTAGACACTGATTTCAAATATTCATGAAAATCAATAGCCACAATTCCAAATAATAATGATGATTTCAAAACAAATATTTATTGGCAAACATGTTTTCAACCTTAAAAAATATTCTTCACATCTTCAAATTTTTGAAAACGATTCAATTAGATACTAATAAGTGCAATATTTTCCAGTTCTCAGGTCAAACATAACCTTTTTTCAAATCAAATAAATTGATTACTTTTTCATAATTTTGATATTATAAATGTTTCTGATCCATACGATTCCCTCATCAACTGCATTTTAAGGCTATGCCAAGATCTGCGTTGATGTAATTGATGATGAGCTGATGATGTTGATAATGATGATAAGATGATGAGGATGACTTGGGAGAAAAATAATTCTGTGGTGACTCCAGCACATGTGTAGCTAAAATCATATTGTATGAAAATCAATGGACAAGAATGAATACTCAAAACGAGTTCAAGAGGATTCTATTAAAAAATCGTGAATTTAGAGGATGGATTTGATGGGTAAGTAGATCGATGAATGAATGAAGGTATTCTCGAAAATTGAAATCGAACGTTGTATGTAGAAAGCAGCGCAATAAGCCTTATCGGCGAAGCAACAAAGTAAAAGCCTAAGCAATATCAAGTAAGTCTCTTCACTGCAGTACTACTAAATGATTGAAAAAGCAAGAAGCAATCTACTGGGTCCCGCCCCAACCAATAACAAAGCAAGCGTAAAAGCATTTCTCCTCACAGCAATCAGCTCAATCGTTTCAGTACGAGTAAATTTCTTGAAAACGGCAAAGTTACATTACTGAAATGAGAGTAACATCTACGATTGCATTTCGCCTCGACAGATAACAGAGTAATACAACCACAAACTATGAGAGATGAAGAAAGATAACCAATAATCCTCTCCTTTACAGATCTACTATTATTCATCCTCAACAGTTTCCTTGCTCATCTCACCGATCTGGGCTGGCCACCGCTTTTTTTAATCAAAGGTGTCCAATTTCTGTATTCTTCCTATAACATGAATAAAATTGGTTTGGTATTGCACTTAGCTCTCGAGTTCCACATCACAAAAGTAATACACACAAACATACAGTAAAAAAAATCAAATCATAAGTTAACGAGTGATAAAAAAGTAAACCCAAGTCATAGGATGATATTGAAAGAACTCGCCGACGGAGAACTAGTACAACTGGTAAATTTGTTTCTAGAGAAGGGAGAAATCCTCTAAAAACAAAGAAAAAATTGGCATGGTCATTTGTGAGAAGCATGATAAAGCATAACCGATTGGAAAAAGTTAAAAAATACGTAACTAATCAATTTATGAGGGGAATCCAATCCTAGAATGTGGGATAAGTTCCAATACATTAATAAGTTATACAACGGAAAGCCGAGTGAATTTTATAATTGAATCATTTTTTACCAATTTCATGGAATTTATTTACTGCTGAAATTTAAATTTACAATGTAATCATAATAATTTTTTCTACAAAACATCAATTATATTAATTAATTTTCTGAAAAATGTCGAGGGAATTAGATAGAAATTGTCAATAGTTTTCGTATGTTCAATCATCAAATGCTGTTAGCTTGTTCGTCAATCTTTGTCTACGTGAATTTAACCGTGAATCACAAAAATATTTTACAACCTTCATTTTTGGGAACTGTTTTTAATTCTATTCATGATTTCCCTACATTAAGTTTTAGTAATTTTTCCACTTTTCCTCCTGAAAAGTCCTCATTAGCTAAATACTAAGATCATCAGATTTCGAGATTAGCCTACCAAAATACTATAGTAAGAAATATTAGATTTGAATGAAATAAACACATAACGGCCAGTAATTGTGAAGTTTTATTTGAAAAAAATACCGGTTTATACAGTCTAGATTCAATCCACTTCAGAAAGTCGAGATGATGTGAGCTCCAGCGGTCAGAGCAAAATCCGTTAGAGACCGTTGAGTTATGCAAGAATGGGGGAGGAGATTTTTGATCTTGGAAATAATAATGTACGTGGCGTGCAGTTCCGCAACTAGGGGCGTCGTTGAGGCGTTGGGGGTGGTCGACATGGACCAGCTTTCACATGCCAGTGCCTGCCACGGAGTATAGAATAGCTAGCTTTTAAATGTATACGAGGAATAATAATAGATTATAGTGGCCAGTGCTAAGCACGGTCTCCTTCAGTACAGAGCTCAACCGGTCCGGCAAGGTCCAGCCCGAGGTGCGCCCCCTCCTAGGAAACTTCACCCACTCCCTTTTATTCCTATTGAAATCTAAAAAGTACACAATGAATTCACCTTGCTCACTCTCGAAACTTGGGGCGTAAAAACAATTTATAATTGAGAATCTTGTTGGAAATTACCTTAGGAATCTTTAATGAAAAAAAAAACAGTATGGGAATTGAGTCATTTCCTAGCTCATGTAAAAGTTGAGGATACTGTAGATCTGTGGGATACATTGTAAGATTTTCGGCCTTTAAATGATAATTTCATAAGATGTAATGCAGTGGAAAATATTAGCAATTCAAATGTAGTAGACTCATTGGCAAACTAATACATCATGGTGTTATTCGTAAATAAATATTTTAAAGGCAAAATTATTGAGTCATTCAGATTAAAAGTAATATTATGATTGGGTAATCATGAAATTACAAGAATATAACGATTGCAAATTAATATTACCAATAGAGGAGCAATACTTGACAGAAATAAATAACATTTTTTCTGGGATGACAAAAAGGATTTTCTGATGACATTCAGAAAAATGAACTATAAAATCATTGCTAATAACCTAATCGCATTATTTGATATAAAATTATTTACTGAATAATATTATCTACTACTACAGATTAAAATATCATTCTATATACAAAATATAATTCAATGGTTCGGTATTTTGTTAAACTAAATGCTTGGTTAGTTCTTTGTTATTGTTGATTTCCTTGTTTAAAAAAAATAAAGTCCATTTCTTTGTAAATATTTGATGTCGAATAAAATGTATTCTAGTACAACGGTTGCTAACAGTATAAAAGAAATCAAATTAAACAGCTTAACTGACTTTCATTTTTCAAAGCAAAATAAGTCTTAGAATAAAATAGTTAGATTTTACAATCAAATTATGATTATTTAATATAATTTTTTAATAAGACCATTCACAGTTCAAGTATTCTACACAGTACAATATTAGAAAAAAGTTTTGAATATTTTTAAATAGCCCATACATTATCTGTTAGAAGTATTTAGAATACCAAGAACATTTCAACAGTTGGAGAATAATTGTTTTGTAGAATTCGCTGTAGAAATATTTTATTGGATAGACCAATAGTTTTAAATCAAATTAATCGTTAAATCACTTCATTGGTACATTTAAAGACAATACGAATGCGGTTTATTGTAAGAAATTTCTCTGGCCTGGAATCACTCGGTTGGTAAAAATAATTATTATTTGCTCAAGTTTAGAGAACTGAAATCATCTTGACGTCTTGACTGTTACAAATCAATGTCAATTTTATTTTTTCGAATAGGAACGATGAAAATATAGTTATGTGAAATTTTTAGGAGCAAGTGAATCTTTCCAAAGTAAATAGTGAAAGAAAGATTTAAAGTGGTCATTAGCTCTCTTGGAGCAAGTCGTAGCCTAATATCTTGTGGGCTGATTGCAAAACTTCAAACAAACAGCGTGATAAATGAGAAAGCAGAAAAATCCAGAGTTTGGCTTCTATATTTAGTTCACAGGCGTTTTAGTCAAGCTGCAGGCGTGAATCATTCTCAAGCGTCTCGGCAAAACACTTCTGGCTAACATTTGGGTTACAATGTTTTCAGTCAAGATGAATGAAAGCATTAAAATATTCGAAGCCAAAATATCTCATTCTCTAATGAGTTTCAAAAAAAGAATGAATAAATGAAAATAAAAAAATTTCTATGAAAGTTGATGGGTTTTTCAAAACTATTGTTCTAGTAATTGATACTACAGTTTCATTTGTTGTAGTTATATTTGAATATTGTAGTTGAATTGATTTGTTTTGACAGATTGGTTTCTATTTTGTTGCAGATTTGACGCCTAGTGAGGGTTTCCCCACTAATAAAAGCCATACGCATTTACTTTTTCCTGTAGTTGAATATTTGACAGTTATTATAGAATAGAAGATTGAACGAGAAGGAATCAAAACATGAATTTATTTCAAAATGAAATTCTGAAAAGCAAGAAATTGAAAAGAAATATTCTGGTCTAGGCTAAGAGGATTTTGCGACCATCTCTAAAATTAATACAATTTAAGAAATTGATTGGAGCATTAATTTAAGCATCAATCTTAATTTATTGTAAACAGTTTTTGTAAACAGTTCAACCGATCTTTCTCTAATTTCCTATTACATACTTTGGCTCAAATATGATGAATATTACATTGTTATTAATATAATAATTATGATAATAAGGAAAGTTCAAGAACAGTTATTGAAAAAGAATGCTGAATGATTCAAATTCAAAACGATATGGAGTAGGCTAGTTGATTTGATTTTGATAGCAGATGAAGAATGTTCTTTTTCATTTCTTAACCTACTACAATATTTTAGACTCAATTTTTTTACGTTTTCTTCTACCTATGTCTACTATTTATTGGTATTTCCAAGCGAACCCTCAAAAGTGAGAGTCAAGACTCACTTTTTGCTGGTGATGCTAGAATGGAAAGTGATAAAAATGTTCTTTAAATATATTTGAAGATTGAATTAGTCAATTCTTTTGTAGGTTTTCTGTTTTGTTTTTCTATCAATAAATAGATTGAGTTTCTTGAATGAGGGATATTATTATGTTAAATTGGGCTATAATAGCTGTAACTGTAGCAAGAGTAGCTCATTTCAAAGGCAGGAACGTCGCAAAGCATTGGCTGGTAGAGAGTGTTAACAAAATGACACTGATAAGTATTAAGTAGTTAAAGTAGTATATATGAAGCGAAAAGCAGTAGAATTACCTTGATGCTGTCGTAACAAGCGGTGACACGTCCGTTTTGTACCTCGACGTTGACGGGCGGATGAGCGAACTTGCATTCCGTGTCCGGGCGGGAGCACTTGTTGCGCTGGAACTCGCGGCAGACTTCGAGCTGCAGCCATCTCGAGTCCTTGCCGTTGAGGAGGTTGTTCATGTTCACCATAGCCATGCTGGTGGGCACAGGGACCACAGGGAAAGAATGTGTGAGAGAGAAAGATTGGTGAGGAGGAGAGGGTGGCAGGGTGCAGTGGCGGCACGGGCGGAACAGACAGCTCCGCTTATCTCATTACGGCCACTGGCATCCACAGTAACACACTCAATAACTGAGCAATAGTGAAGAATAGATTGGCAAAGCTATCAGGAGTAGAGACAGAGAGAGATAGAGAAGATAGAAATGGTCAAGGGATGCTAGGGGAAGCGGCAGAAGCAAAGCAGAAAAGCAATGGACGAAAGAAATCGAAGACTATCGCATGGTGACGACCGCGACACGGCAACTCGCACTCCTTGACTGGCTGCAACGCCCTTCGTCCGCTACTGAGAGTGACCGGCCGTGGATGTTGGAGAGGGGAAGCAGGGGGGTGTAGGGTGGAGGTGGTGGTGGTGAAGGTGGTGGTGGTATGTTGAGGTGGTAGAACTGATTGTGGTAGTGGTGGTGATGGTAAAGTCTGAAAAAAACAAAACGAAACACCCTTGTTTGAAAACTACCCTCTAAAGGTGCCACACATACACAGATTCAGTACAATGAGCATTGTAAAGCACTAGAACGACAATAAAATCGCTCACAATGTATACTGGTTTATTGCAAGCACGCAAATTACAACAACGCACAATTTGGATTCAGTAATAACTCAACCTATGCGAAAATAAAACCATTCAAAATAATAATGGTTGTGAGAATGGGAAAGAAAAAAAATGAAAATCGCCAGTATTCGTTTCAACTCCAATTAGCAATTAATGCACTTTATCTCAGATACAGCCTACTTATAGTTTCTGTATCATGTATTTATAATTAATTTCTATAAAAGAGCATATTTCAACTGAATTGATAAAATCAATACAAGGACATATTTTTATCCTTTAATCCACTAGGCTACTCATAACCTAATACGAAAAATGCCAAAAAATATAATTGTAGAAAATATAAAAAAAATATTGCTATTGAAATTATATTTAAAAAAAAAAAACATAAAAAACCTAGCATTACAATCTATTTATAAATTATATCAGCTTCTGTTGTTTGTCATAAACATTTCCATTATTCAACAGCCAGAGAATATTTTTGTAAAGAACAAAAAAATTCTGAATTTGTATTTGAAGATTTTGCAACAAAACTTTTGCTGTTGAACTCAAAATGACTTCCACTCAGAAATGTCGAGATGGTTCTTCTCCGCACTGTACATTTCAAAATCAACTGAACCGTAGAAATTGTAATATTTCCAAGAACAAAGAAAACACATGTTACAAAAACTAGAAATTATTTGGACCTACTCCAACTGCTGACAGCAGCTAGGAATAAACAACATTCGTAAATATCTTTTTCTGCAGAAGTCTGAATGTTTCGAAAATTATATTTATTCAGAGTTTAGAACTTACGTCATACCATAAATCAAGAACTCCGAGAGGTTCATGCACTAATTCAATGCTAAATGATAATTAATTAATTGTAATTAATCCTCTTTTGACTAATAAGCTTTGCCATGTATTAATTGTAATCTTCCCATAACATATACATACGATATACAGATATAAGATAGACATTAGATATACATATTCAATGTATTTGTATCTTATAAAATGAATATATGAATAACAGTACTTCTTAAAAGTTTTTGTGAACTGATACAATAATATAATGATAGATATAACATACAGTTGCCTACTATTGACTGATCCTGTGAACAAAAAATGGGGGTTTCGAACAGTTGTTTCTAATTAATTGAAAACTAATATATTTGGTAAAAATGTCACAGGTCTTGTAACAAGCTAATTCTATGCACCAAAAAGTGATAGTTTTCTGACATTGATTACAGTATTGCTTACTCAATTTGATGAGTATTCAAACTTTCCAATGATACATTATTTTATCAATCACAAATTCTCCAAATAATTACATGGTGTTTGCATTGAATTATTCAAATATTTTATTACACCAAACATAATTGAATTTTTCAACAATATACTATTGATTGCAAAGTAACCTATGTAGACTCAAATGAAATTGCAACACTAATCGATCATTTGGAATATGTATGAAAATAGGACTTGCATTTCCAAAATTGAATAATATTAATAAGCTAATTTTAGATAAAAAGAGTGTCATTTCTCCTTTGTACCATCATTTGAAGTTTAATTTAATAATCAAAAGAGATTCATTATAAGAGATTTGAGGAAGTTATACTGTGGATATACATCTCAAGCAGACTATTGTATACAAAATACAACTATCTTGGGCAATTGCTTTCATGGACAATGAATAATGCACAATATGGACTAGTTATTGTTTGCGTAGCTTGAATGGCTAATTCGGTCATGCTTAATTAATGAGCACTACACTGATTGACAAGATTGATCTGATTACTAGCATCAGTGACAAATCAATGTATTTCGAATGCCAAATAATAACACTGTAGTAGTTACAATTAATAGGTTATATTATGTAATTTAGATACAGCAATATTTCCAATATACAGTATTATAACTTGGACAAGATAGCATTAGCTCATGTATGTAATATTACTAATAATATTATTAAAAATATGCTATCTCATTTTAGAAGATGATTCCTACTTTCTTTATATTCTAGGAACTTTATTCAAACTAATTGTAAAAATTACAATATTTGCTTATTCCATTTTCTCAAATTTTTTTTTAAAAATATAACTCACTTTTATGAAACTTTCTGCTGTCTTTATAGAGCTGGTGCCCTTGTAGCGTTTAGCTCGTGTATTTATTTATGTTCAACTCATACCAATTTGAACTTCAATAATTGAAAAATCATTTTCATTGTCACTACAGCGTGGAAATCATGTTTACGTCAATTTAATTTGAACTATATTTTTAATTGAACTCTTTTTTTATTATTATATTTATATCTATTAATAAATAAATGTCATTGGACATATGTTTCACATAATGATTTCAGTAATCAACGAATTTGAGAGTCTCTTCGCAATTATTGCCCATCCAGCACATGGATTTGTATTCGTAGTTAATTGCAGAATTGCGTATCATTATTATTCTACGAGTATGACCTAATTAGCTAGCAAAAGGGTATTCAAACGTTAAATGGGATTTGATAGCGGTTACATGAAGCATGGAGGCATAATAAGCACAGCGAAAGCGTATCAACACCTTTGTCAGATAGCCCACCAATATTATCAAAAACACGCTTACATCAATGGTAGTGCAAGAAACGATTTATCGGGTGCATGTAAGCTGTAGCCAGTTCAGCTAAATCGATTGATTCCTTTCCACCTACCTGAACCAAATTTCCGACCACGCCTCAAAACAAGAAACTCTTCAAAATATTTTCTTCAGTGTGTTAGGTCGCTAGAATGGAGGCCTAGTTGTCAAAACATATAATAAGTTACTTAGAATGCAATCTGCACATCAACTTTCAAAGAATAGAACATTATAGGCCTAGGGTTCGTAAAATAATTGATCCTCAGAAATTGAAGAGTTTGCTCTTTTTCTCATGCTGTAGTGTTGGCTTGCTCAATCGAAAATTATAATTCAATGATTATTTTCCAGGCGAATTCAATATCTAAATCCCTTCAAAAACCCTTTTTTCATAAAATTACTGGAAAATTGTCAAATTGAAAAAGTTTGTTGCTTACAAGTCTCGAAGAGCTACTAATGGAAAACTCTAGTTAAAAAACTCCTATGAACCATTTTTAGAAAGCTATAATATATAATTTTTATGGTAAATTCAACGACTTGCAGTCAATTTTATTCGAGAATAAATTACATTTTTTTACTCACTTTAGGCCAAATGTTTTCGATCATGGAGACTCATCTTCATAGGTGAGTGAAAAATATAATTTATTCTCAATTAAAATTGACTGCAAGTCATTGAATTTGCCATAAAAAGTCAATATTAACAACGCAGATCGTTATGGAACAAGAAATCCAGGCTATAATATTCTATCGTCTAACTCTACCTTCTCATCATTGATTTTGCAACTCAAAAATAGAAAAGTACAAAAGTACAAAAATAGATAACTCAAAAATCGAAAAAGGTTGAGAAAATAGACTGTGGAGGCTTGCTGAAAAATGTACATTTAAATCATACAGATGGCTATGTTGTTTCAAGTGAGTAATGCAAATTCAGTGGATAAATGAAAACGAAAGTACATAAATGAGACTTTGTCAGTCTCAATTAGGCACCTCCGGCTTGAATCAATTCCTGCAAAATTGGTTAAATAAAAAGAGATGATGAGAAAATCGAATGTCAATGTGGATGATCAACAGTTCTTTAGAGCTAGAGGGATGCTGCTTCCTCAAGTTAAAAGTTGGAGAGTAAACGACGGAAGACTACTTTCTTTGATAGAACGAGTCTTTGGTAGCGGTTAATGAATTTCAGGGTAGCTAGTTTTGATGATACAGCAATCTAGGATGGTAGGTTTACAAACAGATTAATGGGATTCAAATAATTCAGTCTCTAATAATGTAGCTTGAAAGTTTTGTCGTTGTTTCCCAAGTACAATGAGGATGATCCCTGAGTAAGTGAGATAAGTCGAGTGTTAAGAAGTCTCTGCTGAATAACGAGAGTGTAGAGGGTGGAATAGTAGTAGTAGTAGTAGTAGTAGTAGTAGTAGTAGTAGTAGTAGTAGTAGTAGTAGTAGTAGTGATAGTAGTAGACGAGCAAGTAGTTCTGCACTGAGTACAACTAAACGCAAACATTTCGTGGCCCTGATTAAATTCATAGGGCTGAGCGCACTTTTCCCTCCGGTTTTCTTTCAAATCTAGGAAACTTTCTTTCCGTTTCACTCGTCACCCTTCCGTTCGTGGCGGGGCTGCATCTGACTGGCATCCCTTTTTGTCGACAAACAGCACCAAGCTACAGACCAGTAATTAGTGACCGAATCAACACTGCATACTGCACGCATTCCTTAGAATAAATCATCAAAAACTTTATGATAAGGTGGAGCTTCCCGTCAAGAATAATAGAGGAATCTTTGCCTACATGAATGAAAGAATGGCATTCATGTGAAATGGACTTTACATGTCCACGTCCATACTATTATTTTTTTTTGCTGATGATGCCCACATGAGTCCGAGACTTGTGCGTGGGTAATGAGGTGAATGATTACACATAAATGCCTGACGGTGGAGCGGGATTCGAACCCACGACCACTTGAACGACAGCAAGCTGAAGTTGCGACGCCCCAACCAACTGCGCTAAGCGGCCCGCCACTATAAGAAAAGATCATTACTAAAAAGAAGATCAAGCAGTTATTCATAATACTGATAAGCAATGATGGATCATACAAAAAAAAATCTTTTTAAACATTCCACCAAATTTAAAATAAAATTCTGCATGATAGAAAAAAACATAAATATTGAAGATTTTTCAAATAAATGTTTGATTCATTCGAAAAAATTCTAGATAACATTGTAACATCGTAAACAAAGAAACTATTGAGAGGTTATTCACTCTCATTGGTTAACTTCATTATACAACTAGAATAGTAGATACACATGGAATTATTTTAAAGCGTGAATGATGTGTGAGTCTGTGTGTGAATGTAGAACCAAAAAACGTTTTTATTACAATACTCCTACTTACAAATACAAATACTCCTACATTACAAATAATTTAGCAAGTAGTATTTTTTTATTGCTGATAGCCTAATGTCCACATGAGTCCGAGACTTAGGTGTGGGTAATGACGTGAATGTAACACATAGATGCCAGAAGAAGGAGCGGGATTCGAACCCACGACCGCTGAAACGACAGCAAGATGGAGTTGCGACGCCTCAACCAACTACGCTAAGCGGCTAGCCGCTTTTGTTTTGACTGATTATTAATATTAGATAATTTTGAATTTTGGACTATTGCTGAAATCAAGTTTATAATATAGTTTGTAATCAGTAAAATTGTTTCTATAAGTTTTACTTCATTGTAAAGTGTCTGTTATTTTGTCAAAATAAAAATTATTTGGTTTGATTTGTATTGCTTAACATCTGCTTGAGTACGCAAGTTAGAGTTTACTGCAGTAAATTGTGATATTCAAAGAGATGCGGAGATCAAATGGTGTGAAGTACGCACATACGCACAACGTCCCTAGAACTGTTCAATCCAGCTGTTATTACAAAAATCTTGACTTTCATTCAATATTATCCACTCTTATATTTTACAAAAAATCAGAAATACACCTCAATTCAACTAGTTTATTTTTTTAAATTTCGTATACTAAAAGTTCTCTAGGAACTACTTCAATCAATTCCCATACATCCTATGAGAAAACTATATGAATCCAATCACTTCAAAGAAACCTGCTACTGCATTAAATTTCCTATTTGCCAAATATGGATGAAGCTCTTTATTTTTCTGTTTTTGGCTTGTCTCAACATTACAGAAGGAGAAATGATTGTATTTTCCCAGTTTTTACAAGAAACAGACCTAACCAAACGTCAGCTTGCAGAGACAGAAACTTTGTGAGCCGGGCCAGGCAAGCCCAGCGGGGGACGAGTGAGGCAACAAGCTCAGTGGAAAAATGTTGGGGCTGTGAAATTTTCTCTATATTCTCAACAGGCTTGTTCAAACGCTGCCTAATGGAGCGTGTATTCGCACAGAACGAAAAGGAAAAAGAAGAGACAGCAGCAGAAGAGTGAGTGAAGGAAGGGAGTTGCGAGGTCGCGCGTTTATTGCATGTCTGGACCAAGCCATGCTCGGATAATACCTGACCAATGCACCCCCGCTAGTTCAAGATGCCACAGGCACACTATACAAGCAACAGCTCAACCCGTGCAAACCAGTTTGCCACTTGTCAATATACGGCTGTTACACCGAGAAAAGACAGTGGGAAGATAATTGTGCAATCATGACAACTACATATTAGGGTGGGTCGAAAAAAATCGATATTTTTTTTTTCGGATCGTAATACCGCGGAAAAGTTGCTAAATGGTATGACTAAAAAGGGGAAAAAATATTAAAATTATCGGATGTTATCTTCCGTTCGCGCATAAGCTCTAAAGTTTTGAAAAAAATAATTTTTTTTTGAAAATTTGTAATAATTTTTTTTTACGATATTTAATATGTAATAGTGAAAAATTTCATCTACGACACACTAATAAAGTAATATAAAAATACCGGTATTGCACTTCAACATCTTCCGTTCGCGCATGGACATCCAAATATAGCCAAAATACAAGAAAATCGGATTTTTGTCCTATTTTCTTTTCATGTATAGTTACAGATATCAATAATGTAATACCTAATATCTGATTATACATGTTCTGATAGTTAAAGAAAAAAATTCAGACGTAATTAGGCTTGGTTTTTCGATCGCGCACAGCGATACAAAACTTACTGTCAGCGCCACTAGCGGGTCAACGACCCACGCCGCGTCACGTGATACCCCCTCTCCGCTGCAGGCAGCCATTACAGTGGTCCGCCGCGCAATTTTGTGTGCCAGTCTGCTGTTGTCTCTTGAGTGCGGTGGATGTGTTGCGTAGTGTGTGTTCCAAATTTCATATTTTGGTGTAGTTTTTTGAACAATTGTGCAATGAATGATGGCATTATCAAAGACAGTGATCACTAGACAAGAATTCCAGTGTCCGTTTTTCGGTACACCAAGAGACTTGCCGCCTAACAAGCTCCCTATAGGAGAGGACGTTCTTCGATGTATATCGAATGAGAGGTATAATTTAGCAGTTAAAGTAAACAACAAAAGAGTTAGTTTTGGACAAGTAGCCAATACAGTAGCTGGCAAAATAGTGTGTTTGTACAATAGAGCATCAATTCCCACCGTAAGTGATAAGAGAGTAGTACAACTGTTGACTGCACTGCATGACAAGTATTATAGTTTAAGAAAATCTCATACTCGAGACAAAAACAAGGAAGTCTTTAAGAGAAACCTTGATGATTTTAAGAAAAAATGCTGTTTGCTTTTTGACATTGCGGCATGCAAATGCCCCATTGCCCTTGAATGTACCTGTCATAAAACACCGGATCAATGCCAGTGTATCTGCTCAATAACTTGTACTTGTGAAAAGCTTAAAAAAATACCTTTACTTGAGCTGAAATTTATCTATTCACTACGCACTCACGGCATTGGCAAAATTGGAGGTGTGGACTTAAATGAAACAAAGAAACGTGCCAAATCTTTACAGAGGAAATCTCGTTCCAGCTGTCCAAAACCAAAAGTAGATGTCCAAGTTTCCGAAACTGAACAACGTGATGAATCCTTGACCTCCAGTGACGATTGCAGTGACAGTGACCAAGAATTCATACCTGAATCTCCAAAAAAGAAATCCGGTTGGCAAATGAGGATTAACCTTAAATCTACTGCATTAACTAGTGATCGTTACGGTGTTTCCGATCGTGCTACAGCAGCAATAGCCTCAAGTGTTTTGCAGGACGTTGGCGTGGTAACTAATAGCGACAATTCACAAGTAGTTGACAAGTGTAAAATAAGAAGAGAAAAACACAATGTTAGGGCTGATTTGTCCAGTTCTATAACAGAAAATAAGCTAATTGGGCTATATTTTGATGGCCGTAAAGACGACACTATTGTGGTACAAGAGGCACATTCAAAACGATTTAAAAGAGTGGTAAAGGAGGAACATTACGTGCTTATACAAGAACCTGGTAATATATTTCTGGGTCACGTGACCCCGAATTCAGGAAGTTCAGAGGATATTGCGACCTCTATTATATCCTATTTGACAAGCAATGACATTTCTTTGGACGAATTAGTCGTTATTGGCTGTGATGGCACCAATGTTAACACCGGATTGAAAAACGGTATAATACGCCGTATTGAAACACACTTAGGTAAGCCTCTGCAATGGGCAGTTTGTCTTCTTCATTTTAATGAACGACCCTTCCGCCATTTATTTCAGTATTTAGATGGTAAGTCGACCGGGCCAAATTCTTTGAAAGGACCGATTGGTGGGAAATTGATCAAATGTGAAACACTTCCAGTAGTGCAGTTTGAAAGTATTGATTGCCAAATCCCTGAGATAGACAAAAAAACTCTTAGTAAGGATCAGAACTATTTGCTGGAAATATCAGAAGCGATTAAATCAGGTGAATGCCCAAAAGATTTATCAATCAGGGATCCAGGACCTTTGTCTCACTCCAGGTGGCTAACAACAGCTAACCGTGCTTTAAGACTCTACATTAGTCAAGAAAATCCAACTGCTGAGTTCCAGGAAATAGTAATATTCATTCTGAAGTCATATATGCCGATGTGGTTTTGTATTAAGAAGACCAAACTTTTTACTGATGGCCCTAAGCTCGTGCACCAATGTATTGAAACCTCAAGATATCTTAAAGATGAACTCAAAGCTGTAATTGACCCAGTTATAGAGAGAAATGGGTTCTTTGCGCATCCAGAACATGTTATGATTACTATGACTCAAGATCCCAGAAAACATATAAGAGAACTGGGCCTCCGCCGCATCATTAAGGCAAGAGAAAGAGACCAAAAGAGGAAAACAATTCGAACGTACGTGGCACCTAAGCTAAACTTTTCCGCAACAGACTACACGGAATTAAATTATTGGACAAACTGTGAATTTTCTTCGCCGCCTCTATTGAAAGATGTCACTGATGATGAACTGAAAACCTACATCAAAACAGAAGAAGTACCGAAGTGGGAAATCCTATCACAGAAGATGCCAGTCCATACTCAAGCAGTGGAGAGAAGCGTCAAGTTGGTGAGCGAGGCTTCTGCTAAGGTTTGCGGATCTGCAGCTCGAGACGGGTACATAAGAACGACACTTAAGTCAAGGTCCACGATGCCAGCCTTTGATAACAAAAGACAGTTCAAACTACCAGACATGTAATCTATTCGTAAGTGAAATATGTACTTTGTATTTATTGGATAATACATCAATAATATGTTGAAGCTTGTATATATTTATTTTTCCTAAGTCCACATTTTTGAGGTTTTCAACACTTTTTTGCTATTTTTACAGCCCATGCGCGAACGGAAGATGTTAAAACTCAATACCAGTATTTTTATATTAATTCATTAGTGTGTCGTAGATGACATTTTTCCCTATTACATATTAAATATCGTAATAAAAAAAATTATTAAAAATTTCCAAAAAACTTTAATTTTTTCAAAATTTAATCAAACTTTAGAGCTCATGCGCGAACGGAAGATAACATCCGATAATTTTAATATTTTTTCCCCTATTTAGTCATACCATTTAGCAACTTTTCCGCGGTATTACGATCCGAAAAAAAAATATCGATTTTTTTCGACCCACCCTACTACATATACCCTCTATCCCCGGGGATAACCCACATTGTCAACGGAAGAAAACCCGTTCATGAGATAAATCCCTCATCCACTCCTAGCTTAGACCCTTTCCCCTTCCACAATCACATCACAAGGCCATAGATTACAATCGTCTGGAACATTATTAATACGCAGCAAGCAACGTGACACGGCTCCATGTAGGAAATTGCAAACTCAAAGATGCTCTGTTCACCATTGAGCTTGGATCTGTCAAACAACACAAACAAATAATGGGAGTCCTCATTTGCATATTCAAAACAGTTATTACAATCCTATTCCGTACATATGTTGCGATCCAACTTTAGTTGTCCTTAATTCGAATTGTGTGATATTAATTTTAATCGTGGAAAGCGAGTGTAATGACCATGCGCCAAAAATTATGATAAAACACTGAGTGTCAATACTATTGATTATAGTATAACATTAATAGTATAGTCAAAAGTATACTATTAATAGAATAGTATATAGCATTTGATTCTAATCCATGAAAAACTGGGCAGAATTTTTGATCACAGAATATCGTTCATGTGAAGTTAACATGTAGAGGTAATCCACAGAATAATACCAAATAGAAGAGAGCGAAAAATTAGAAATTAAGAATCAACTTCAAGCCGAGATAATAAGTAGGTATTGAAAATATTGTAGATAAACTTAATTCGAAATTCTGAATAAAACATCATATAAGCAGGGTATGTAATGAAAAGTCTACTTTAAGCTACTAAGTACTCCTTTGTAAGAACATGTGTCAAGATTGTTTTCTTTACTGATGCTTGATATTCTATTTCAGACAATAAAATAATGCTCTAATGAAAGTAGTTCAAATGAGTTAAATTTTGAATCTGAGACTAGGCACGTTCCTTATTATTCCCTGATGCTGTAATTAATTTTATAAAACTTGAAGATTTTTATATTGTTTTTTCGATGCTTCTCATTCTCTCATATAACATAAATACTGGATCAGTAACACCCAAATAAACTTTATAGAAAAATCGCTAAAGTATGTTGTGTTAGTAGTCTTCTTATAAAGTAACGGTGAGGGATCACTTGAGCCAAGTTAAACCTTTGAATGAATAGGCTCATTACATTTTCACCCTTGAAACTTCGCCGGTGATGTTGGGTTGAGCAGAAGTGTGACAATTTCTGAGGGTCGGAAATGAAACCAATGAGAAGTGATAATAATTGATGAGGCTCAATATGAGTTTAAGAGTTTGTCGAGCCGGGAAACACAGGAGAGAAAGAAGTATGATTTGCGACGGTTAATGTTTTGAAGGGCTGTGAAAGGCAGGTGAGTTGTTGGCTTTGAGACGGCGGCGTCGATACGCCGCTGGTCCAAGAATAATAGACTATGAAAAATTGATATCAAGTTGGAGTGTGGCAGCGTCTTACGACGGGGAACGAAAAGTTTGCAGAACGATCGCTGAAGCGGCTCAAAAGTTCATATCTGTTAATGAAGTTTGAAAAGACAAAAACCTGTTTTGTACGTAAAATAATCGAGGCTTTGTTCTTTCTTGAGGGCGAGTGAACGAGAGCTGAAGCCAGTCCGCAAGGGAGGCTGCAAGGGAACGAGGAAGGAAAGGGTTGCAGCCAGCCAGCAACCTGCTCCACACTGCTCTCACAGACCAGCCCCGCTATGAAAGATTCGTCCCGTCCTTATAGAACGAGCCCGTCAACCAAACACGAAGGGATTCTGAGGGTGACTACGAAAAGAGAAAAGTTTGTGTGAGAGGGAACGATGAAGTGAGGAAGATATTGTTGGTTTAATCTAGTTCTAATTATAGACGCAATTTTCAAGTAATTAATCGAGACGAGATCGATTTCTTCCCCCCAATCGAGATCACGGACAGGGCTTTTAACCGCAGCGTCAACGCAACTCCTTATCAATCTCCACAACTACAGCGACGACTCAAACACACACAAGCACAAACAAAATTACTAGGTTGTCAGTCGTTTCTTTACTTAGTCCATATTGAAAACTGGCGAAAAGATTTTTTAATGTTTCAATTTAATTTATACGATAGTCCTAGTGAAACTTTGGACGTTTTTTCTAGTTTTTATAAACTTTTATTCCGATAATCTTGTTGAAAAAAGGTCTATTTGCTCAGATTTGTTTTGTTTTAAATTCTACATTTTTAAGTTTTCACTCTCGTTAGTAGTGATGAAATCAGTTAATAAATTATCCGCTGCAGAGAAATAGTAGGGAGGAGAATATTACTAATTGATTGAAAATCGAAAAATTTTCAAGTGAAAAAACATTCATGTATTTATAAAAATAATTTTACAGGCACCATATATGTCTTCACATACATAATTGGAAAATTATATTTTGAGAACGTTATTATATAAGATTTGCTATTCAAAAGAAACAATTTTCTATTCAATTTGAGTAACTGCACACACTTTCCTATCCTATAGGCTCATCCTATAATAGGTAGTATATATTTAGTAGGCCCATCCTATCCTATAGGTAAATGTTTAGTTTTTTACGAAATCAAACTTACATCTGAGTCTCCATCTGGTTACTACCTATGACTGAATTAATATTTCAATACTTTTACAATCACATACTTGAAGAGGGAGTGTCAAAACCTGTCACGAGCCTATGAATTTGTAGATCATGCATAATGTAACGGAAATCAGCGGAATGTTATAACTACTATTGCAAAGATTTCAAACATTCTGGAACTGAAAAAAATTAAAATGAGGGAAACCGGGAAACATAAACGTGTTAGTTTTCTGGGCCCTTATTTTCATATTACTACTATTAATAAACTTATTTCGTCCAAAAGCAATATTGGTCGTTCACAAAAAATCTGGGCCAAATTGGAAAAGAAGGAGAAGGAAAAATGTTAGTGGAAAGAACGAGGAAATTTAGAGCTGGGTACCGAGTTTGATATAATAGCTTAGATTAGAAGAGCAGTTGATAAGGAAGGATTGAAGGGAGGTGGGGAAGGCTTAACGGGGCAAAATGTTGGTAGGAAAGATAATGCAGAAGCAGGCCAAGAGTAGAAAAGGCGTTCGAGAGGATATTTAAAGTGCACTAAGACAGAGGAAGAGCACAAGGTAGCTGGAAAGAGGAGAGACGAACGAAAAAACTGAAAAAGACAAGGAGAGTCGATTTTGCAGGCGTCGAGACACGGGGCCTTGTAGGCAATTACTCAACGCAGGAAGTCCTTACCTCCTTTGTAATGTTCTAAGAGCTGAGAGCGCCCGAGATACAGGACATCTATCCCTCTTACTCTCTTGCTGTACTGTTCTAGATGAGCTTGTTTTGCTCATAAGCTAGCGCTGGCACTTGCAGCCACCTGTCCCTATGTTGTCGTTACCGGTGAGAATAATAATTAAAATGGCACGTTCTTGTATTATTATTTGAGGAGTTTCTTCCTAGCAACTAGCGTCGAATAAGGGACTTCTTTCTTCCTCTCCAAGTTGTACAGTCCAAAAATTTGAAATTAAAGAGTAACCGGTAGTGCAGCATGTGCTCTTATCTTGATATGCTTCAATTTGAATTACACAAGTTAAAAAAATGTTACATTGAAAGAAAAAAGAATCTTTTCAGTAGAAACTAATCTTCATTTTGATATGCAGACTATTGACAAGAACATCATGGACGTATTGACGTGGTGGGCCTACTTAATTTACTGGAACCAAAGTTTAGAATTGAAAATAAATTAAGGAAGTGATACAATAATTTAATCAAATACTTATGACAGTTGTTTATATTTAATTTATCAATATATCCTTGCAAAAAATTAGTTTAAAATTCTGTTCGATATTCGCAGTAATTGAATAATTGCATAATATTGAGGAATCTGATCGGACAAGGATCTACCGATCAAACATGATGAGAACATTTTAATCTTCTTGACAGATAGGGCTAGTTCAGAAGACACTTCAGAGGATATGTACCAATCTCAACTTGCTTTTCTATTTGAAAGCCCTTTGTTAGTTGTTTTGATAAAATAAAGTCTAGCGGAAACTATTAGTTATAGGCTATTAGTTTAGAAAATGTGAGTTTCATTCCTCTTCATTAAATAAGATTTAATATTTTCAAAATATTATATATATGTGGGATTTCCACAGGTTCTTGTTTGGGGAAAAGGTCGACTGCTGAAGACAGAAGTTCAGTCAGGTTAAAGGTAAAACAGTGAATTAAAAGGGCAGCAGAAGACAATAAAGTGAAAAAGACATGATTATTTCACTTTTGGACATCACATTCGGTATTGTTTATTATTATTTTTTTTTTTTTACAATCTTGGTCAAGGTGACTTTCATTATTATTTGTCAAGTTTATACCTGATATATTTCTATTTCTATTTCTATTATCTAGTCATCTAGTCTGTAATTATATTTCTAGTTTTATTTAATTGCATTATATTATTCTCTTTATAAAAGTTTGGGTGATAATTTACTAGATAGAAAGTCAGAGTTCATTATAACACATGCGCTCAGGGTCAAGCATTTCTAAAGTAGCTATGTTATGCAATGACCAAAAGAGCTTTCGAGTTTTTCTGTACTTGTTAGTATGGAATAGTATATTTTCTACATACTGAACGACAGCATTGCCTATGATGATAAGTTTAAGCACAGTATGAGTTGCTCCATTTCTAAGTGGGTATCAAACATACCTATGATGCTTCTTCTTCTTCTTCTTCTTCCACTTCTTCTTTTTCTTCTTCTTTTTCTCCTTTTTTTCTTCCTGTTCTTTTACTTCTATTTCTTCTTCATCTTCTTTTTCTACTTCTTAATCTTCTTTTTCTCCATCTTCTTTTTCTTCATCTTCCTCTTCTTCTTTTTCTCCATCTTCTTTTTCTTCATCTTCCTCTTCTTCTTTTTCTTCTGCTTCTTCCACTTCCTCTTCTTCTTTTTCTTATTCTTCTTCTTCTTCCTCTAATTCTTCTTCTTTTTCTCCTTTTTCTTCTTCATCTTATTTTTCTTCTTTCTCCATTTTCTTCTTCATCTTCTTTTCTACTTCTTTTTCTTCATCTTCTTTTTCTTCTTCTTCCACTTCTTCTTCCTCTTCTTCTTTTTCTTCTGCTTCTTCCACTTCTTTTTCTTTTTCTTCTTCTTCTTTTTCTTTTTTTTCTCCTTCTTCTTTTTCTTTTTCTTCTTCTTTTTTTCTTTTTCTCCTTCTTTTTCTTCCTCTTTTTCCTCTTCTTTTTATTCTTATTCTTTTTCTCCCTCTTCTTCTTTTTCTTCTTCCTCTTCTTTTTCTCCTTTTTCTCCTTCTTTTTCTTCTTCTTCTTCTTCTTCCTCTTCCTCTACTTCTTCTTTTTTTCTTCTTCTTCTTCTTTTTTCTTCTTCTTCTTTTTCTTCTTCTACTTCTTCTCCGACTTCTCCTTCTTCTTCTTTTTCTCCTCTTTCTTCTTCTCCTTCGTCTTCTTCATCTTCTCCTCTTCATTCTCTTTCTTCTTCCCCTTCTTCTTCTTTCCTCTCTCTCTTCCTCTTTATCCTATCCTCCCACCCTCTTTCTCTGAATGAACAATGAAAAATAAACTTTTTGTTTCAAAACAGCTGATCATCAAATCATAAGTTGAAATGTGAAAATTTTCAGCTCACCGATCCCTATGTTAAAGCAATGGCAAAAATTGAAACTTTGATCGTTTATTCCTCATGTCCACGATGACTTTTTTCAAAATGGAAGACCTTATCAAACATCTACTCGATAAGATCTTTCAAATGAGACGTGAACGAACAAAATCGGTCGAGAAACCACGGAGGAGCTGTCATCACAAAAAAACAAGTTCGCCTATTTTATATAAAGATTATTGTTGTTGTTATTATTATTTTTTGTTGTTGTCTATGCTCTATGAGAAAGGCGTTACAGATATTAAGCAAATCAATCAGATAATTTCTAATAATAGATAAGACAAAATAGATAAGCAGAAATGGAAAAAAGATGGAAAATTTCGAAGAAGCGAGCGAAAAATCTTCAAAGAAAATTTAAATCGGAAATTAAATTTTGGAATTACAACTTGTACAGGGCGAAGCTTTGACCAAGTCTGACAAAATTATGACATGTCTGAAAAAATAAATTTTGACAATGCACTGCAGTTGCTCCTTTGGAATGGTATTGGATGTACAGTGGCAGTGACTATCACATACGGTAAATACGGGCATATGGAATATTGAACTCTATTTTACGATTCAGTTCCCACAAATACTGTTTGTAGAGTACTGAACACGCTAAGAAGCTACAACTGGGGAAGCGCAACTGAGTTGGAGACAGTTCGCTACAAAAGTTGCTTAGTTGTGGAGCAGCTGCATAGTTGTCGACGCGGGTAGATTGTGGGTGGGAGGTGGGGAGGGGTGAAGCACCTTATTTAAGCTAAACAATACCAAGTTGTTATCAGTTAAACTCCAGCCACCATTAAGTGCATGCGAATGAATGCTGTTTACCCTGGAGAAGGCAAGGTACTGGATTCCAGGCAGGCGCTCGCTGGGCAAAGAAGGACGCGGGCTTTCTCGCTTTGTTCCCGGCAATCTCCAGTGGATAACTCCAGACACCCCTTGTCAAGGCGATGGGCCTGCTTGGTGTGAAATGAAGGAAGGATATAACTTGTCAGCTCAGATTCAAACCACTTCTTCCTACTTGCCAAAACTAAACCACACTATCATGAACCTTGCCTTCCGGACAATTCTGAAAGAGTCACTGAATTTGCGACTGCGCTTACAGTTTACAAAATCGTATGAACAGCCTACTTTGAAGATGATTCGCTTATTTGAAGGTTCTAACTAGACATAAAGGTTCAAACAAAATAAGCCAATTAAAAATAATGAAGAAATGTTATTGAAGCTTCTGGAATTTTACGTCTGTCTTGAGTCTTTTCTTGAGAATCTAGTTCATTAGTCTTGATTCTTGCTCTGCCAAATATCAGATAGGAATTTAGCTTAATCGAGAACGTCGGAAAATAATAATATAATAAGGTCAAGCATCAAATATAAATTATTTATTCTCAGTTATAAAAAAAATATAATAAAAATACAAAGACGTATACTTGTGATGCAAACCTGCGTGCTATGTATGCTTATGGAAAGTTCAAAGAGCTTTACCTCATATAGAAGCACTAAGCTAAACTGTGTACAATTATTAAATTATGGATAAGACACATGAAAAAGTGTAATATTTAAACAATTCCATGAAAAAAATATCATATCACTTTAAAGAAGTAAACCTATTATTGTAGTCTAGAAAAATCCGCCACTAAACGAAATATAGCTTGAGATACTTGAGAGGAAAACAATTATAATCCATGAAAATCAATTTATATTAATCATTTTATTACAAAATACATTCCTCCTCGATTTCATCTTTAGATATTTCCAATTTCGGCAAACAATTATAAGGATACGTTAGGGGAGGGGCAATTTAAATGGCGGTAGAAATTTCCAGAAAATACTCCATTACCGTACTTTAAAACTGCGATTATCAAGAGAATGAAGTTACATCAACGGTAACATTTCTAATGGCTGTAACCACATCAGAAAAGAAGTTATACGGTGGCGATGGGGAACTCAGCCGTGTCTGATAATACTTAGAACTCTTCACAAACATCATTTTGTACAACTGAGCAATTAACTAAAGAGTGGAAAGATTAGTGTCATAACAGGTAATAAGTATGAAAAGCTATTGCACAGCGATAGAAATTAAAAGAATAATTCGCGAGAGAATCGGTCGGCAAGAGGGCGAACGTGTTCGGTTGAGTTCCAGCGAACTGTTTCTTGTTCTTTATTGCGAACAAGAAGCAGGGGGAGCAGAAAAAAGGAAGAAGGAGGAGGAGAATAGAGTTTAGTTTTGCAATACGACTGTCTCTTTCTCCAACATCAGATAATGAACGCCTGCAGCATATGAAGGCAAGTTGGGTAAGGACAAGCACTGTTCGAATTTACAACGTACCTCGCTCACACTTCACTTGATTGCACAAGATTCCAAGTAGGTTCAAGACAAGAGACAAACATTTGAATAAATAATAATGAAGCGGTTGTAGCTGCACCATTCCAATTCAAATATAAATTCGGTTAGATGCCTAGATATTGAGACTGATACATGATAATGAAAAGTTATATGGTATGGATTTGCAAATAGTTGCTCTACTAATGATGATACTGTAAAACCTTTGCAAATCATTACGTAAACATTTTAGTCAAATTTATACTTCACATGGATTCGAAATATATTCGCACACACACTTTTATTAAACATTTGAGTTTTTACTCAGAATATTAACTGAGTTAAAAAGAAAACGAAAATTGTATCATTTGTTCTTGTAGAATAGATTAAAAGGTGTTTTAATTTAAATATGTAAGAATAAAATAACTGAATAACTAAAAAGAGTAAAATTGTAAAAAGTCTATACTTTAGTGGGAAATTTGACATTGTTTTTCTGTTGATTATTTTTTTCAAGTGTCTATTTCAATGTTTGTGGTTGCTATTCGCAAAGTTGGGGAGTCCGGTCCCACTAGGCGTCAAATCTGCAAGAAAGTAGAAACCAATCTGATTCGAAGTGACCATCTATTAACCGCGTAAGAGCTTTGAATTTGACGGGTTTCATTAGTGAAAATGCATGCTCACAAATAAATGTACTACCAAACAAACACGAAAGTTTTAGAAAAACTTCTCGCAGATTAACCATTTCTCGAGGTAAGTAATTTTTGTAGATCAATCAGTTCCTTTTGAATATTTTCTGGTGCATTCATACAATCAACACTGAATGCGTAGATTTCAAATAACTTTTCAAATTAATTAATGCCTTGAAATAGATCAGATTTCAAGGCATTAATTGATTTACACCACACCACAACCACAAAACTTGAATTTGGAAATTTTCTGTTTTTAAAAATTTCCAATATAGGTCGACATATTTTCCACTCGACGACCAATTGTCGTTCTGCTTAGGCTAATTTGGGAGACTAATCGCTTTTTATCCGGATATAAAATATCAGCTACAGCTAATATTCCTAACTTATTCTCCATCTGCAAAAGGTTTTAAATGTATCGTTAGTATTTTTGAAATCTCAAAACTGGCTTTGACTACTGATTCCGAATTTTTCACTGGCGTTAAGAACAAGTTTTGTTGATTCGTTAATTTCTTTTTCAAATCGTTTACTTTATCTTTTCTCAGTTGTCCTGTAAAATGGTTGAATTGTTTTAAATGCTTAGATTCGTAATGTCTTTTTAAATTATAATCTTTCATAACACCAACAGTTTCTTAGCAAATTAGACATGTTGCCTTATCTTGATATTGAATAAAAAATATACACAGTACATATTCTCTTCAGTAAAATTCTGATGTAACTATACATCCGGTCCTTAAAAAATGATGTCTGTATCATATTGCAACAACAAAAATTTAAAAATAAATACAAATAGTATTTTCTTTCACTAAATTCGAGTAAAATTTTAGAGCGGGCCAAGGGCCGCAATAAAACAGGTCGGGAGCCGCGGGTTGTGCACCCCTGATGGTTAATGATGATACAAAAATGCAGGCCAAAAATGTCGAATCGATTAAATATCATTGAGTCAATATGAAAATTCAATTTACTTGTCTGGAGACCCAATACCCTGAACAGAGAGAGCAGAACAATGAGAGGCCGAGATAAACGTCAAGGTCAAAACGAGAATCTGTCGCTTCTTGACAGAGAATCAGGGCCCGACAATGACGATATCTGAAGGTCATAACGACCCCGGAAAAAGGGCACCAGCGCAGAATAGCAGATAAGGTCGACGCAAAAGGGCGGGCGGTGCAGTTGCGAATGGTCCTGACGATACTGCTGCTGCTGCTGCTGCAAACGATGAATGGCAGTTCCGCTGCTAGCTTAAGGGTGGAAGGGAAAGGGTGCGAAGGGTTGTGGGAGGGAAAAGAGAAGTAGAATGAGGAGTAGAGGGGAACTTGGCCGAGAGACACATTTGCTTAATGACCCGCCGGGGACAGTTCGGTACAAATTAATGTCAGTCGACAGTCTATGTGCGTGCGGTAACGAAAGTCTCGCTTTACCGACAATTGGAATCTTTGAAGAGCAGCTCATACTGGTGAGAGCAAGAGAGACAACCAGATAAAGAGACATGAAAAGCAACTTTGCCTCTAAATGGCTGGAATGTAATTGTCCTTCTCTTGAAATTGCTCTACATCTAATAATTTACTGGAGAGTCTTGATCAAGACGATCCTCTTCTTTTAGTACCATCCCTCTCTGATAACTATAATGATAGAACTCAACGATAGTATATCACGCCGTAAAATTGCAAACATTCATCTCATTTATTTATTTTTTTCGAGACTTATTCCCGTATTAATGAACGTTCTTTCAGTGTCTCTTGATGTACTCTTGAAATGCCTATAGTAATACATTACATTTCAAGAGTCCCTCGATTCAAGAGACAGTGAAAGAACGTTCATAAATAAGGCTCTCAGTCTCGTGAATCTAATTTTTGTGCTTGGGTAATGAGTTGAATGATGATACCAGATATATCAAGCTGAACAATAGGAATTGAGATCATGACCGCTGGAGTAGACACAGTCCGAGTTATCATAGACAACGCTCCAATCGATTGCACTAATGCGGCTATCCATTCAACTACCTTTGCTTCTTCAATGTTTGTATTATAGTTCACAATAGTGTCAACTAACCACATAGAATGATACAGAACTAACTAATGTGTATTTACTGTATTTATGTACTATTTAATGTAAACATCAAATTTAGAAGAGTTATCAAGCAGATAAATTAATGTAGAGTCTGATTCTCCAAGCTCTTTGGGGAGTAGGATGGCAGGGACCACAAAATGGTCACTGCATTATCTCCGATCAATTCTCTGTTGATGAGAACTGTCGATACTATACTCATAACTATAGGCCAATTCAAATCAAACTGAGTGTTGAAATCTGTGATGTTTTCCATGACGAAATACTTGATGAACAATCTAATATCAAAACTGACACTGTATTTCAATTAAATATATATTTTCACTCACTTTTACTGGAGATACTGGAGGGATGCATTTCACTTCTAAAGAGTAGCTTCGTCAGCCTGCCGCCAGGGGTCATGTTTTGTTGAGGTTAGGATGAGCGGCCATTATATAATTGAAAATTGCGGTGTATTTGAACTGTGTTTGGTTGGTAATTGAGTAAGTTGGTTCTGTCTTGTTTATGGTGTTTGAATATTTCGTATTGTTCCAGTGTATTTAGTTTGTGGCTTTTTTGAAGGGTATGTAGGATTTTCAAGTCAGTTTGGATGTTTTTCTGTGAATGTCCAGTGTTGATTAAGTGATCTGCAAATGTTGAGTCAGTGTTGGAATGAAGTGCTATGATGTGTTCTTTGTATCTTGTATTAAATGATCTGCCTGTTTGTCCTATGTAGTAATTGGGGCATGTGTGGCATTTGAGCTTATAATATTCCTGGTTTTTTGAATTTGTGAATTGTGCTGTTTGTTAGGTGAGATGTTTTTTGTTGGAGCTGGTGTTTCAGGTTGTTTGTTGTTCTGAATGCTATGTTAAATCCGGATTTTTGGAAGATGTGGGCCATCACAATGATCATACACAGTTCCTGTTTGTAACGGTGACCGATTAGATTGGCCAGCAAGAAAGACATTGTTCTCTGCTGTAAAATCACTTCCCGGTGGTTTCGGAACCCACCTAAAACTGTAGGTCCAACTCATCAATCACCATCATCCAACTCATTACCCACGCACAGGTCTCAGACCTATGTGGGCTTCATCCTCCAAAAAAAAATATCCAACGCAATTTTCAATTATATTCATCCTAACCTCAACAAAACATGACCCCTGGCTGACGAAGCTTCTCTTTAGAAGTGAAATGCATCTCTCCAGTAAAAGTGAGTGAAAATATATATTTAATTGCAATACATGTCAGTTTTGATATTAGATCAAACTGAGTATTGAGTTGAAAGTGAATCTATTGAATTATTACTTGAAAATGTAAAAGAAGGATATGAACTACACAGAGTCAACTGGCACATCTGGGTATTTTCCAATGCAATTATAAATCTTTGACATAATACAGAGGAAATAAATTCAAAGAAAAAATTTATATAAGCTTATAACAACGGTTGGTTGGTTAGATCGGACTGACTCTCATACTGAAAATATTTGAAAACAGGTGTCCATTATTCCTCTACACAATGCAATATTTTAGAGATAGAACTCGTAAACAATACTTTCATATAAAGAATTTAAATTCAATTCTAAATATATTCTAATCTCAATTCCATTCTAAATACTATTACATAATCTGTACCATTTAATTGGAAGATTCGGCATATAGCCTACTTAAAACTCTATATTTAGAGTTTAATATTTATTGAAAACTCTTTAGATCATAGCTGTAACCAAATCGATATGGAGGAATAAGGGTAATGCAGGAATGAATGAATGACACACTTGGTAGAGAAATGATTACATAAAGAGTTACTAAACGAAGCTGTACTATGCGAACGTCACCATATGAATTGATGCTAATGGAAACATTCCTGAAGAATCCCCCCTTCCCCTCCACTAACTTTTTCTCTTAATCAAAAAGGCTAAAAGAGGTCAAATCGAAATGACTGTATGATGTGACTTCGTTAACGACTAAATTGAATGCTCAGTGGCCAGTAAGGAGCCACTTAAGAAGAGGTGAAGACTCGCCCACATAATATGCTGTTGAGAATTTAGTTCATAAACACTGACAAGCATTTAAAAAGAAATCATTCATCACTGAATAAAGGATCAGATAACAAGCTTGATACTACAGCATTAAATTAGATGGGCTGAGTTCATTGACATCCAACCAGAAACCAAAAAATTTGAGATAAAGAATCTAATATATTTGGTACAGTAGTTTAGACCTTGATATTATATGGTTGTGTTTTAATTGTAAAAAAATTTGATTTTATTCAATGCTCATTTCATTTCACCCATAAGCTTTTTTTTATCTATGTCATAATGAGTGATACCAATTATGATGATAAATCTTTTGAAATTAATCAGGAACTTAGATTGTGTTCTTTTAAATCATGGTTCAAAATTCATTATAATCCATTCTATAATAATTAATGTTGAACAATAAGTCATAAGAAATAGGTTAACTTTTTCCTTGTGTTATCATAAGGAGTATTCCGGTTATTCGCAAAATTAATAGATGTAATCAACCTATCATCTAATACAATTCGGCAGTTGAGGCCAAGAAATCTAGGTCCAATTTTCACATAAGAAATGAGATAAAGATTCAACCTTTTTTCAACAAAAATGTATTTCTTTGGGAACGAGTAAATGGTATGTCTAAGGTTTTTATAAAAAGAGATCCATGGGAATATTATAAAAGACTATTTGATCAAATCGAGGATAGACTCACTGTGCAATTAGGATTGAGCCACCTGATTCAGCAGAGTTGCAAAATCGATCTCACCTGTAAAATAAAAATCAATTAAGAATATAGAAAACTTGATTATATAAAATTGATAGTTTCTACAATCGGAAACATTCAACCATTCTCCTAATCAAGTTTAAAATAGGAATGTTACTTTTTCAGTTACTTGTTCATACTACTTGTTTCATGTTACTTGTTACATGTTATATGTAACATATATATGTTATATATGTTACTTATTACATGTGTATACTACTTGTTAGATGTTACATGTGTATACTACTTGTTAGATGTTACTTGTTCCCTATTGTTTCTGTTCTGAGATTAAAAACAAACGAGAAACCTCTCATTGAATATAATTTTCTACATTAATCACGTATTATAACAATCTTAACAACCGTCAATTCTAGAAGGTTATGATGACAATTGTTCTTTCCAACAATCTAACAATTGTTTCCAATGTGAGCACAAAAGATATTAATAAAATCATGTTAAGAATTATCTTATCATTAACGAAGTATATGAGTGAATATCAAAATTTTATTACATACTAGCTGGCCCGACGCGCTTTGCTGCGTTCTCAAAAAAATTCTCCTTGATTTTATTATTCGCCGCCTCCCACTGAGATCTGAGATTAAATTTGAAATTTCAATCTTCTAGGACTATTAGGGAAGAAGTTAGTCCTAGGGCTCTTCCAGCCGATCATAGTTTCCTTCAGTTTTCCGGTCCTTCGTTGTTTTCTTAATCACCACCTCTGAATGAAAAAACATTTTAAATTTAAACCTACGACTATAAGGATAGAATATAGGTATTTGATTTTATTATTCGCCACCTCACTTTTCTTATTTCATATTTCTAGCTGCATTGGTTAACAGATGTAATCAACCTGGCATAATTACATTTCATCATACCCAGTCATATGTTTCCTACATGACTGCAAGGCTCCGAATACTCGGTACGACTACTTGTACATGCAAAGTCTTTGCGTTTCAGACAGCGTAAATAACGCCGCTAATGGGGTGCCATATGATTAAAAACTGTTGACTTCTATCCTCTGTTCCTTTAAGGATATATTTCTCCTTTTTGTGTCCTTCAGTGAGGACTTTTTAACTCCCAAACTTCACAGGAACCATCTCGGTACTATTGTACATTGCGCCTGAAAATTTCATAAAAATCGGTTCAGCGGATCTGGAGTCTATAGGGAACTTCAAAATAGCAAAGACTTTTGAAAAAAAAATAATCATTGCGGTTTTAAAGAGAGAAAAAAGGCTAAAATTTCATATTTTTCGACTGCAATAGAAAAGACTACAAAATAATACATTCAAGTGAATAATTACTAATAGTAAAAATTAAAAATTACAAATAAATAAATAAGCTGTTTGTAAGTCTAAACAGGCAATAGCCTGATCTTTCACGGAAGAAGAAGAAATTGAGATTTCAATTTTATTTTTCCACTTGACCCTCAAATTAATCGTCTAATAAGATTTATAAAGCATGCAATATGTATGTGAAATAATAACATTATGTAAAAAGTGTTAATTATGTAATAGGTACCGTAATGTTAGAAAGAATAAGAACAAAGGTTTCGTAGCATATGTAAACAATGGTGATTTGATACAGAGACATAACGTTCGACAAAAATTCGAATAGGTCTGAAGTGCACACGCAGACACAACGAAAACAAACAGCAGTTATCCAGTAAATTTCAGCTAGCAGTAAGCAGCAGACTATGGCAGTAAATTACACGCCAATTACACTTCAACACGCATAATAATAATAATAATAATAAGTACTTGCAGTACCAGTAACAGGGCTTCACCGTGGTGCACCAGCACAAGTAACATTCAAAGCCGTCTTTCAATGCTTTATACGACCCATATCAACTAAACGGTTAATGGATCTGACAAACAGATTCTATTGCAATGCCCATGGGCACTACCAGAATTAAAACAGAAGTTATTGCTTTGTTTTGAGCTCAAATCAAGTGCGCGCACACACAATAAGGTGTCCTGAGAGGAAACAATAGCAATGACTTGCACACAATTTATTCTGTTTGGAAACGATTTAATCGACAACACTGTAATAACATACGAGTACTGTTACAATACATTCAAACCTACTGATCAGGTCTTTGAATGGAGATAAACCCACTTTTCCTATTGAATTCTTTAGCCTCCGGATATCAATAAATGTAAATAAAAGTTTAAATACCTGCGTTTTGGTATCCAATAATTAAACGGTCACTACCGGTTTCAACCCTCCTATGGGGTCATCATCAGGTGGTTGTAGATGTTATTGTATCATCGCCAATTCGGCGATTCATCGTCATAAAAAAGTCGAAGAATAAAAAACACACAACACATATCACGAAACGAATATACGAAAGACAGGACGGGTAACACGCTCGCCGGAAGGAAGAAATAGAAGCACCACTTGGGCACAATACAGCTCAATTAAACGGTATAATCGCAATTTCCAATTTTCCAACTATTCTCCTTGAAGCTTTAACTTTAGGAATAGCATAACAAACACATATACTTTAATAACCTAATGATATGTTTATTTTATAGGTTTATAGATCTATTTTAACCTAATGATAGGTTTTGTGAGCAAACTAATAACCTCATGAATAAGGCAGGATATCCAGACACACACTCTTATATAAAAAGCTCTCAACTACACCGTCTATCACCCAACTTTCGTTATACGGGATATTCTGGTCCGTTTATTTACAAACCATTCAAACGATGTCAGTGAGCGCACATCCTCTTGTTATGAAGCTCAGACTCGACCCAAGTGTTTACGTTGGCTTTATACAAAGTTTCGCAAACTGTGTAAACTGCATGAACAGAATTCCTATCCACTCATTTGCTGCGACAGAAACTAATTGTTTACTCTAGAATAAACCCAGATGTTTGTTCATAATATATGGTACAGAACAAACTCAAAAGAAAAATATTATAATGTATTATTCTAGATTCAGTACAATCCAGTTTCATATTTAGGTTCTACTCATAGGAGAAGATTATGCACTATATATTAGATTTTTTTACAAAAGTATTGAATAGACTAGAAGTTCTGTGAACAGAAGAATTCGTTCGCCCAACACTCTTCACTCAAAGGGTATGTTGTCTTAGAAAAAACTTCAAGATCACTTTTGACTAAATTTTCATTGCTCAATCGGTAAGTTAAAAACTTTTACACCCCCTACAAATTATCTCATGTACCTGATAAAGGGTTACTACGCATTTTCAGCCTAAGTCTACTCATAATATTTACCTCCAATCATTAGAAGTAAAAATTATCCATTAACAAAAAATTTATATAAATTTCACCCCATTTTTCCAGTGAAATTTATTTTTCCGTCTCTATCTTCGAAAGGGACTATTTTTCCAAAAATGTTTGATGAAAATATCCAGAGTTCTAGCTAATGCTAGAGTATGCACTATCTAATTAGAAACAGAATTTCCCAATTATCACGAAATTTGTTTTTCAAAAATGTTTCACCCCCAACTAACCCCCCTCCCCCCCCCCCCAATAGGCTTCCAATAAATATTTAGGGAATAATCCAGTGTCAACTTTCTTTTATATCTTCCACTTCCAATGGATAAAACAGAAATCATTCACAAAATGAGTTTTTTGAAATTCAATTTTTCCCTCCCCAATTAGTCAATTTATCAATAATTTAGTATATACGATTTCACTTAGCTCAAGAAGCACTACCAAACAAAAGAAGAAAATTGAAAAAAATCAATATTGAAGATTTAAAAAATTTGGAGCCCTCTCTCTGACGCCCCCGTTGGGTTAAAGGGATTTTTGTCAAGGATGATCAAACCACCTATCAAATCATTTTATTGTTAATTTTAAACCATCCGCACCTACATCAAACACTACAAAAATCGGGGGTAAATTAGGTTCCCTCAAATAAATGGGGGGCACCTTTTTGAAAAAGTACATATAAACATAGCAAGAGCAACCAACCACAAGAGAAATACACACAGAAGAATATGGATCTATCTATGACAGCAGACCACAGCTAGTATTAACAAGAACTGTTCTATACGATTATTGTGTAGAGCCAACGCTCTTCCGATAAAACGCTTGAAGGGATGCAGGCAGGCATGTTAAACACGTTGTTGGTAGCTGAGCGACTAAACGCCGCTATGTACATCACACATAACATCCACATGCACATACACCCACATCGATGCTGACAAAATCAAAAGCTATGCTTGAATCAAGCACGCGAAAAATTTCATCGTTTAAACTTTAAACTATACCTAAAAACTCAGATATAAGCGCAAAAATCATTGAATTGTATGAATTGTTACTACGATACAACAATATGTGTAACGGACCTCGCTGTTATTTAAACAAGCAAAAAATCAGAAACCAGCCAAACAAACCCACAATATTATTCAGAAATGTCAATAAGAAAATATGATATAACAAAAATTGATGATTATTTTCTAGAATAAACCACTTCGTGAAACAAGTGAACTATCATTATTATTATTGATTACTGTTTGATATGAATGAATTTCAAGTTCATTACAATTACTTCAATGAATTTATTAAGTTTGGTAGTCTTCAAACATAAAAAATGAATAAAAATAAATTAAATAAATCGATTTATTATTATCATCACAAGGAAACCGTTCAGATAGAATTGAGCTGATAAAATTGGGAAGTAAAACCACAAAAAGCATGAAAACAATACATTTGAAAATATTGTGGCTTATGAACCAAGTTCACATATCATTGTCCTTTTTCCTAGGGCCTTTACATCATATATATATATATATATATATATATATATATATATATATATATATATGAGGAAAACTCAAACTCTATTTACAATTTCCTTCGTCAAATTACACCAATAAAGAATAGAATATATATCTACTTTATTTGTTCAAACTATCCGATTCATGGTAAAAAATACAATATTATTATAAAAATATTTTTGAGATAAATCAACAATGTTGATAAAGTAGAATCAAATCCCTCTAGTTATAAAAACCTACGATTCAACTCGATCCTACCAAAATTGAAGACAGCAGAGAAGAAGAATGATTGCGGCTACACATTCTGTTCAAAATCTTTTAAACGAGAAGAGTTGAAAAAAGTCAGGACAACAACTTTTTCCCATTTTCTCTTTTCAAACTTATTTTCTTTTCGGAAAAGGCAGATGCGAAGTTCCGGAAGCAAGTTTGACGTTTATTTAACAAAAGAATTCTGAATCTGGTAGACTCGTTACTGAAGGCGTAACATGCTGTACATATTTCGCTCTTCTATTTAATATGTACACCACGATATTGAAATTGAGTTTCTTAGAAGGAATGCTCTACTGCCAAACAAGTTCTCCCCAGTAAACTTTTATTTTCATTTCTGACGAAAAAATTCAAGTTTGATAGAGACTCGTGAAATTTGAATAATTCATAAAATATGGGCTACAGAAAACACCGATAATAAAGTTGGATGCAGAGTTCATTTGTTTCAATACAGGCACTAACATAAATAAAGTTTCTCGTCCCTTGGAACATTATATAAAGAAGACAGCCTTTGGTGAGACAAAATGCAAATTGAATAAATTACAAGACAAGCGGAAAACAATGATTAAAACGTAACAGTAAACGCAGACTGCACAGGATTTAAGTTTAGAAAAAGTCGAACTCTGGACTTCTTGGAAAAATCTTTCAATTCAAATTATAGCACATAATACACAAATAAAGCACAAATCATAATATATCATAATAAATCATATATAATTTAATCATAATATATAATCATACATACGATCAACATACTAGATTTTACTTTAAAAAAAAAAAATGAATGGTAACTATATTCTTACAGATAATTCATGTTGCAAATTTGAGCGGTTCCTGTACTGAACATTTGTCTCTGTATTAAAATAATAGGGCTGAAGATTTCCATCAAACTTGACAATAGTCGTGAATTGGTATGAAAAGGCGCCTGAGTCTGTTCATCTCTTTCAGTTGGGTAGGTTAAATGTTTGTGTGAATTCGAACCGTCGAACGTGGGCTAAATAGTGGATAGGCCGAAAGAAGGATGATGACAGGGCATTGAATGCAAACTAACTTGAAGTATATGACTAGTCACCGTCGCACTCGCCCCCATTGCCGCCTCCACTAACGATGTGGGGGCGGCAGAATTGAAATAAGCGGTCGCAGCAGGAAGCCGCTTGTTGGCGTGTGCTTTGCTGGTGCGTCTTCAGTCGTTCTCCGCCTCCCACGATCACCGCTCATCATAATAATGACAATAATAACAGTGGCCTACACTACTACGTAACCAAGTTCGACACAATTGGTGTACAACGATTAACAGTGTCAATTTACTGTCGTCAAAGTATCGCTATGCTACCAGGCTTCTAAGCACTCAATTACTTAATTAGAAAATGGATGCGAAAACTATTAAACTACTTATTATGCTTGTGGCGTTACTTACTATACACTAAAAAGCTATTAGACACAAACTGAAGCCACCGAAATCGTAATATTTCTATGGACGAGGTAGGTATGTGAGACAACAGGAAATGCTTAGTTAACCTGGGAATTTGATTCAATTTCTATTTAATTGCTAAATGTTAACAAAATAAATTACTCAAACAAGTACTGTACCTAAATTAATTGCCTGATATTATGACAATTTAGTCCCCAATAGCGTTATGAACTTACCAGATTATTTATAGAATGTCAATTCGGATAATCATTCAAAAATAGCACAGGCTATTTACCATTCTCCAAGCTGTAGATTCTGTTCCGTTGGCGACGTCGCAGCTCTCACTCATCCCGACTTTTTGAAGACGGTAGGCACAAGCCTCTTTACAAAGGAATGTCTATCTGTCTGATTCCTTCACTTTATTGAACGATGTGAATCCTAGTCGCTGCACAAGATCGCTTCACACTTCAGATACCGCTACACCGCACTGCCATATTTAATAACTCCTTCGTTGTGACAGCATCTAGACTCTAGCTAGACTATGGAATGAGTTACCTGAAAGAGTGTTCTTCTCTACATCTCTCTCCACATTCAAAAGGATACTTTATGTTAAATATTTTAATTCTTATCAATGAAATTGATGCTACACAATTCATTCAATAGGCTATATCAATAATTACAGTTTATCTTTCACCATCTTTTTGGGGGACGGATGTGCAATCTCTTTTGTTTAAGGTGCAAAGATCGATTAAAGTCTAATCAATTTTCTTATATACTTGAGGTGGTTTTTGTGATCAAGAAAAATTGTAGTGCTCTTGAAAAGTCTTGTTCTGCCTTCTCTTCTTTTCTTCCCCCCCCCCCTTTACTCATCTTCATCATTTAAATCATGGTGTTGTTATCTTTCACTTATTCACAACTCTCTAAATCTTATTCACTTATTCTTTCTAACTCTTTTTTATACGGAACTAATAGGTACTTTGTTTATCAATTTAATTTATTTCATTAAAAGCTACAGTATTTTATTACATGGATCTTTTACAGTGTAAATGATATACAATTTATTTTAATTTACATCTATTTTATTTCCTTCAATTATAATTTATTCTAACTTTGTATTCTAATAATGTGCAATGGGTCTGTCAAGACCTAGTACAGACAATAAATCAATCAATCAATCCTCACCCTTTACTAAACCTGTATCGAAAGCATCAATTACAGCGCAGTGCATTCCGTTTGTCCAAATCCGCGTAGTTGGAAACCGAGGCTTCAAAAAGGATACACTCATTCAAATCGATCATCTTTGACAAAGTTACTAGAGATCACTGACAAAGAAGTTTTGAGAGCTGCTATCGCTATAGCAAATAGACTGAGATAGACAATTCGTCGTAAACTTGCGATTACAATGGCCCTATCAAAATCAGAAGGCATGTTTCGAGGACACGTTTGGAATTCAAATCCAGCTGCCAGAGAGAATAGAACGAGATAAGGCAGCTACTCCTGGGTAGTACCTGAAAATTCACAGAGCGCATTAACATACACGGACACGAAATCGGCTTAGGTACTTGAGCAAGGCTGGGAATCGCGTCCACAAACACAAAAATGGGCACCGGTAACACGTATATAATAGTTGACGGGGCTAAATCTCATGCTAAAGAATGCAACACAAGCACCCGAAAAATATTCGCAAATGTCCTGAACATTTGGCGAGGCCGAAACAGCAGATGATACGATGAGATACTCATGTCATCCAACAATATGACGTTAACCTCTTGGTAGCCTACAACTAATCATTCATTGACGAAATGCTTTTTCAATTATCAAACAAAAATTATGTAACAATAAAAATCATGATACTGCAAATTGGCAACGTTAAAGACACGAATTCTATTGGATTTTTCATTACAAGCTCAGGGAAGCTCTTGAAGTTTGGATAATAATTATTTGCTACAAAATAAAATGTTGAAGTTTTTCATTATTTTCTTTTTTTAATATACCTGGAAAATAATTAGCAACGTATAGCCTACTTATATTCTTATTATAAGATGGCGGCTCTGGTAGCACAGTTGGTTGGAGCGCTTATCTGTGATAAATAAGGCTCTGGCTGGCTTCGTTTCCTGCAGTCTTGGGTTCAAATCTCAATCAGCCATGGATTTTTCTCATAATTCACCAATTCACCTCATTGCCCACGCAATGTCAATTAATTACTTTCTATAAAGATTAAGATTTCTCTTCTTTGTGCTAGGTACAAATGGTAGGAAGTGTTCATGATCCATCAGTTTGGAGCTTTGAAAATTTTCATGAGAAAAAGAGGGAAATGATGCATTTTAAATTATAAAAATTCTCCTAAGATTGAATCAATTTGAAAAATACTATTTTATATACTATTCTGTGCAATGTAATAAAATACTAAAATTTTTATATATGATGTAAGATTCAATTGAGAGTACAAACATTTTGAACTATTTGGTTTCTTGGAGCTACATATTAGCTAATGCTTGGACATCCAAGACATATCTATTTTCAAATTTTTGAACTCAAAGTTGGCTGACGTACAGTCGTAATCAACATGAGAAATCAATTAAGAACATCAGAGCCCAATTTCAAGAGCAGAAATAAAATGAAATTTGAAAGAATAAAAATGATGTGTGACCGTAATAATGTTGCATTGGAGGAAGAGAGAAAGAAATGGAGAGACTTGGCTATTATTAACAGCTTCATTTTTTTTTCAAACAAGAGGGGCGAGAAGAGGAAATTTACGACTTTCCAACATTTCCTTAGAATTAAAAATTCTAATTTCACTCTCATTAATCACGAAAATGAAAACAGCAACGAGAGCAGAACAGAAGTAAAATTCAGACGTGGGCAGCGCGTGGCATCCACTAATCCACGCCAATTCAATTTATGGCTAATGGGACGCAAACAACAAAATCGCTTCAAGTTCAGTACAAATGACATGCACCTAAATTTGATGATCAACTTACCAATAAATTGAGCATAGCTCTGAAACAAAATCAAGATTAATCTATCCAAAGGGATGACAAATGAAATTTATTAGGCAATGCATAGCCAAATAGATTTTCAAGTGGGAATTTATGTAACCGTTGTACTGGCAAGGGTTATTAAGATTTTTTTATTCGACAGGCTATCCACATCCACCCTTTAGTAATTTAAATATGGGAGCCATTAAGCTACATTATGGAGTCATGTATTGATATCATATTATTACTGTTCCTTTGTTGTTATATTATTGTTATGCTAAAGTATGATAAGGGCTTTATAAATTGACAAAAGAAATACATAACTGTCAAAAATTGAAATTGATAGTAATTATGGGCCAATAAGAATAATTTATAACTAAATCAAATCTCTAAAAATAAAGAATAATAAACAGAGAATAAATTAACAAAAACTATTTTACCTTGATTTTGGTATTGAAATCAAAACTAAAATTTGTGTTTGACATTATCACTTTATACTTTGGAATTATGGAACATTTTAATTCAAATTCATCATTATTGGTAGGAAAGAAGATGATTTTAATAAGCTTGTCCTCTGACGAAATACATTACGGTATTTCAAATGAATAATATTGATTACTAATTAAACATAACAGCAATACAGCAAACTAAATCGGTTGTATATTCTAATCTTTTTCTAGCTATTGCTGCTAAGCGGTCCTACTATAATTTTCAAGTCAATAACCTACATAACTGATAGAAGACTCAATTGGTAATCATTATAATTTCCCAAGGTTCAAGAACCTTTTGTGGATGGAATAAGCTAATATTTCCAATACCACTCAACTGAGCGAAAACACACACATACTAAATATGCTCAATAAATTCCCATTCATAATTTTTGTCGTGTATATTACATAGAATTGAGTTATTTTTCGAGTCCAAACCAAGGATAACACTTCGCAAGGGATAAAGTCGCTTTAAAAATCGATACCTCCGTGCTGTGCATGGTAAGAGGATATCGGCAAGGGTGATATTTCATTAGTATGGCGTTCGGATGATTGAATGATGACGTCAGCGGGATTGTGGACGAGGGGGAGGGGGATCACCTCCTAGAGCAGTAAGTCGTCATCGTCGCTGAGGTCTTTGTTTCCCCCTCCCCACTTTCCACGGCGGAAACATGGCGCCAGCACCACTCACGATGATTGACTTAGCCCGCGCTATCAAAATGGAATTATATTGTTCCTCTACTGTACAGTGGCACACTCTTGTTCGGAGACTCTTGCTAGGTATGACAGTCACGGAAAGGGTGACAGTGGATAGTGGTGGGCAAAGGGGAAAAGAGAAGGACTTGATTTATTGCTAGCTGTGTGCGCCCGCCATTGTGCCGGACGGACCCCCAGTTTCAAATTACTCAAATTATACAACACACAGGCCTCAGTCAGGACGGCTTGACCCTTCCTTGAGACGAGACATGCACAGCACAACAGCGCCAACCGACACCAAATAATGCATTTGCTGGATGCAACTGGCCAACCTAAAAGCTACTCTAGCGTTCCCTTTTATGCAAAACCAGAATTTTCTTTGGGGTTGGATAGCATCCAAAAAAATATGAGCTCCTTAGGATAAAAAATGCGGATTAATGGATTGATTTTAGTTCCTTCATGAAAATAATGAGGACCAATAGCTATATTGAAAGTAAATTTTCAAATAGGTTACCATATTATTATCTAAATTATAGGATTGTGTCTTTTAAAAAAGATTTTTTCCTACAGTGACCCGAAAAAATGACTATTTTTGCACTAACTGTAGCGCGCAAAATATCTGTTCCTGCGCCAGTGCGGGAAAGTAAATTCCAGTGCGCGAAAGTACTTTTCACCACTCCAGATTTGCAACCTAACAACACAAAATAGTGCGTAGGTAATACGCAGGTTCCCTATTCTGTATTCAAAAATAGGTTGGCTACTCTGCTTCAGCTGCGAAATACAGTCAGCTGTAGTTGTTGAAATCTATTTGATTCGAAAATAGGTTATGTGAGGAATTATCAGGTTATGTATGTCCTGTTTTGTTCTGTTTAAATTACTTTATACGTTACTGTAGGAAAAATTTAATGTATAATTCGAGTGCAAAGTATTGTTTCCGCACTCGAGAAACTTTTTTCAGGTGCCGAAGGCTCGTAAAAAAATGTTTCTCTCGGTACAGAAAAACCCCACTTCGCACTCTAGTTACACAAATAGCTAATTTAGCTTTATAGTTAAGGAAAATTACTGTAGTGCAGAAGAGGTTTTGAATGACAGTCATAGCTGACAAATTATGTACTAAATGTTTAGTTGTAAGTTTGAGGATTGTAATTAATATTATTGACGATATTCAAATTCTATGAATATATCTTTTTACTTTTTTTTATTCAAATTTATTCTAAAAACCTAACAAAAGCACAAATTATATTACAGTCTAAATTTAGAAGGAAGTTTCAAACACAAAGGTTGTTTCTCATACATCCTTCGTGTAAGGAACGAGTTTTTATCCTATCATGTTCAAAGACATGAGAGAACAGAGTAATAATACAGTGATTAACAGGAAAAATCGGATAAAAATAGGACTAAGCTGTTATGAAATCAATAGCTTTGGAAAATAGAATAACAGCGGACGGTGAATTGAAGAATGTTTCGGAGCGTGTCCGCTTAAGAACGTAGGCTTGAATAATCAAATTAAAAAAATATTAGGAAAATATCTTCTCTTCATATATCGTCAGTAATCACACAGCAAATCCAATCTAGAGTTAGAGTTAATAGTTCACAATTCATTTCACTCATCATAATACGTACTAGGCTATTATAAATACGAGCAATATATTAATTAGTAAAAGCATTTTCCGTGTGTCTGAAATTGAAGAGGAAAATGATGGAGAGCCTACCGGGAAATGTAACGAAAATTTAGTGTTTGAAGCAAGCTTATTTCGCGTGATAAATCAATCTTGCTGTTTTGATAATGGCTGCATGTGGGGCCTCGAAATACGATACGGCCACGGCCACATCCATTATATTTGTTACTCGAATGCAATATTCATTAGAATCGATAATATATTTCGATAGGAAGCTCCAGAAAGGCATATGCGATGCTTGCAGCGTGTTAATGTGCCGAAAACAGTATCGGTTATTGAATATTGATGAGCGCCAGTTTCTATTTTCATAACACTGATATTATGATAGACCAAAGTATTAAATTCCAATATTCAACTTCACTCTGCAAGGAATGTTCTAACACACATTATCACAGTATTACTGGTTCTGTAACCGGAATTTCTGTACAAAATTATTGGGTAGAAGACACTGCTGCTGTTATTTGAAGGCGCTTAATTACAAAATGGATTCGTAAGAGAAATATAGGAAGACCAAACAGATGGTTACCGGACAGGTTTAAGAAACAATCACATATCTCCTTTAGATTTTGAAAATTTAAAATATTTCTACCCTGCTGAATTAAGGTGTTGAAGGAAAATTAGTCTCATACTGAACGAAATACGACGACCTACATTTATAGTGTTATGAATGGAAGAAAACCAATAGTCCATACTACTTGTTTTTGTAAGCATAGCTTCCATTCATTGACGACACGTACTTCAATGAAATTGACTCTTGTTTCTCTCTTTTTCCCAATAATGTCTCTAGAACATTATCGCACAATCGAGAATGTTCTAGATTGTACTGCCGGCTTCCAGAGTTTCTTGGAAGACTTTCAAACACTATATAAGGAGAAGACTGTTCAAACAGGAGTCAGTTGTAATTTTTTTTGCACGTTGTGAAGAGCAAAATTTAAATTTCATATCCAGTGCCAGTTTATAAACATTGTGTTTACGCATATCAAGTGCTCATGATCAGTTTATGTGGCAAATTATTTGGCAATACTCAGTGCTATTATTGGGATTATCAAATACCGTAACAGATGATTAGTGCGTGTTGTAGAGTAATTTGTGTGAATAAAGTGCGAGTGTGAATTTAAAGTGTTATTCAGCATTATTTTAGTGATAGAACCCGTAACAATATCAACAAACTAGAATTTGAGTTACCTTTCTGCAAGCTTCTATTATATGCTGCTTACAATTTTGCTTTTTAGTGGTCAAAAACAAAAATTCATATTTTAGTCTATCTTTCAGGAGCCATCATTTAACTTAATAGCTCACTATTGAAAGAAATGTTTCCTTTGTTGTAAAATGATAAGTGCAGCTCTCCAATAGAGCGTAATTAGTGGTCAATTAACAATAGCATCGATTGTCAGCGGCCCATCAAATCAAACACTTCCAATTCCTCGGGGGAATCAGACAATCTCTTAAATTACAATGCATGTCTTACTATTATGAGATTAATCCATATACCAGATGGATTATCTAGTGGCTTTGGAGATATGGACCACTACAATCAATTAGTTTGCCTAAAAGTCTCGTTCAATTACTACACTATACTAGTTTTTTTATTTCAGAAATGTATAGTTTTACAAAGTAATCTTTATCTTTTGGTATTTCAATTCAATTCTGATTTCATCTATAATTTTTATGAAGCTTATTGGATGAAATACACCATAGTAACCTTGCTTATAACAATGACTGAGTTCATGGGATTTTTCTCATTTATTGGTAAATGTTACCGGTGGCGCCTGATGAGTATTCAACTTCAAAAATAAATTATTTGAATAGAACATTCAGACGCCACCGGTAAAATTTACCGGTAAATGAGAAGGCTCCCATGAACTTGACCATTCTTCAACATCGTTGGATAACAATGCTTTCGATTCAAATTGCTCTCCACTCTTGCTCCTCAATGCCAATTATGTTCTACCATTATTAAAAATAAGCGGAATTAAAAATAATTCTTACGTGCAATGAGTGCAATGATGGTTCTGAACAGCTATTGTAACTGCAGGACATGAACTTTACCTGGAACAAAATATGTCAATTAGTTTCATTGTATAAACAGTAATTATTATTCTTTGGTGGAAATATGGCATTTGTATCTCCGTTACAATAGATTGTACATAAATTATACATTTGCGTCAAATGAAAATTGAAATTGAGCAAAACAACAATAAGCGTTTATTTTCATTCCAAAAACCTGGAAAACACTGAATTGGAGAAAACACCTCACGTGCAATGATAAGTGTTACTACAATTATTGTAAACTGCAGGACACATATTGATTCTCCCAAAATAGCCTAATGCCTGATAGCCTAAATATAGCCTATTTGAATGCTTTCTAAACTTGAATTTATTTTTTTGTGGGTAGTTCTTCAAGGTAGTGTTCAAGCACTTGTAGACAAAAATTCAATACATTATGATTCCTTCTTTGCAGTTTACTGTAAGTGAGAATCAAATAAATTTCAAAAATCTACAGCATTGAAACTATTCTGTATTATTTTCTATAATGTTATGCTCATTTCCCATTCACAGTATTTATTTTCAAATAATAAATTACCTTATCCATTTATAAAATAAGCTTTGTCCACTTGCTATCTGTCCAGTTCAGTCAAGCCGATTTCATCTCATGACAAGTGCTTTCATTGTGCGGGTCTCTCAAGCAAAGCTCAATTGTATTGTTTAAAATTGTCCCGAATCATTATAAAGGCCCCTGTCCCTTCGCCTGCTTAGAAATCCTCGTCCGTTCAAATTACGTCCGGGGTCTTTATAATGACCCTTCTCATTTCATTATTCTCAGACCGATCCTGGTCTGCTCTGCGTTCTCTGCAATGCTTTCAGTATAAATCTATTTGTCTTTGTTAGTTGGATTGGTTTTGTTCGTGTTCATTCTTGTTACAATTAATCAGTCTTGTGTGAAGCGAACGAACATCATCGCGGGTTCTTAGCCTACGCGCGATTTGGAATTACTGACGGAAATTTCTGAGTATCCTATTGGTTGGATGTAAATATTGACAATTCTTATAATTGGAGATAATATCTTGAAATGAAAATAAATTTTCATAATGAACCACCTTATCCAATGTTGTTGTTGTGTTATATCTCAGATCTTTCTTATTTCACCTTTTAGTGCATCGGTTCTCAACAAAAGCATTCAGGCCACAGGTACCATACAAGCGGCGGATAATAAATGAAACTATTATAACCGGATCGTTTATTGATAATAATTATGAATATATTAGTGCTCACCAACGTCTTGTTAATAACGTTTTGAATTGTGGGGGATTATTTACTATTGTAACATGTATATAACAATTAATTATTGCTGTCTTCTTGTGTATGGAAGCCTAATCTACGATGTTACTAGAGGGTGGTCACCAAAATTCTCAACCTAGAAAGGGGGTCGCAGCGTTTAAAAGGTTGAGAACCCCTGTTTTAGCGTATTGCTCTCTAATAGTAAAAAGCGTCTAATTTTGTAACTAACGGTGGGCCAAATAGATACCTAATTGGTTCTAATGTATGATAATTAATAAATGCGAGGTAGACTGAAGAATTGAAAAGAAGATTCAACTCCCGTATTAAATATAAGTCTAGATTTTCAAGGTTCAAGTTTCATTGAAAGACTATATCGGAATATCAAAATAATATCAAAAAGGGTTCTTATTCGTAGGAAATAATAAATTACTTATTTATAACATCACACGATAAGTGATAAAACATGAAAATGTTTTAAAAATATTGTTTAAACTAGTTCAAATATAATGTAATAAAAAGTAACAATAATGATGTACAAACATGTCGAATATAGAACCTTGTTCTTTTTGGAAGTCGGTTAAAAAAGTAACACTTAGCCCAGAGCTTGTGTTTGGGAAGGAGTTTGAACTAAATATTTTTCTACCACCTAAAATAACTTGTTTACACTTATTTATAATAATTTGAAACTTTACATATTAACCAACAATTCCATAAGCTTAATTATTTTTATTCTACAGATATATAGTAGTTATTTTGATACAGTGAATTTTTCAATGCAGTCCATATGAGGGAGGTACGCTGTTATAAGCTGATAACATTGTAACATTTTTGTTATATTTCTAGTTACTAGCCGGAAAATTTGCCATCCAATTATTGAAACTCGCTAAGTGTAATCGTGTCGTGGACGTGATTACAATGAGCTACAAGAAACATCAACACCAAAGACTATCCCTTTTTTATCTCCCTGATTTGATGTACCTCTACAAACACATCTTCACACTTCTCTGATTGGAACAAATAAGTCGAATAGTTACATCGATGAAGTCAATTTCCAAATGATTGCACGGAGATTCGGTTCTGTAAAAAAGAAAGCTCCTACCAAGTTGTAAAAATGAAGAGAAGTTTGCATTGACGACGTGTGGATGGATATCTTGGCCGTCATCGAATACCTTCAAAAGAGTGCTTTGATGGTTGTCATCTGTCGAATTACTATTGGAGTTTACTGAAATCCTATTTAAAGATGTTTACTTTGATTCCAGTTCATTCGACTGAAAGAGAAAGAATCTCCTCTTTCAATTGACAACTAACGTTCCTGCTATAATAAACTTCAAAGAGAAAACCGGCGGCTTCACTTGATGTACGAAATAACTTTCAATTATCCCTTGACGTCGAATTTATGTTGAACGACTCTCTTTTAATTGCCAGATTGTTTATTCGCTTGTACAACATTGGTAGTTCTTGTTTGCTCCTCATTGTCTTCTTGGGCAATTTCAACAATTCTCTATCAACGAAAATTCTATTTTTATTGAAACATATATCCTTAATAACCTTAAATGGAAATACTCCATTGTTGAAGTAGGTATCCATAGTAATATAATCGAAGCCTTTCAACAATCCTTATCTACATTTAAACTCTCAATTATTTTATTTTCCATATTAACAGTAGATGAAAGTAGATTCGAAATTATTGTCGATTTTTACTCTCAACCCAGTAACTTCTAAATCCATTTCCACAGCAAATTTCTCTACATATTCTAAATTAAATTCTAAATGTTTGCATATTCTTAGCATTTTTAGTGAAGATAGCTACTCCCCCACTTCGATGAGATGTCCTGCAATACGACGTTTTCAATGAATAGTTGGGATTATTAAGTTGTGACAATTCATCTTCTTTTAAACCATGCTCTGTGAAAATAGCTATATCAGGAGCCTCTTCTTTAGAAAGTACTTCGATTCTATCTATTTTGTTACGAATTTATTGAATATTCTGATGAAACACAGTGAGTACCGGTACTTCCCTATCATCCCTTATTACTTTATCGTTGTTTTTGCATATTGAAGTAGATTTACTTAATCTCTTAGAATCTTGGGAGCCTATCAGATTGCTACAAGAGTTTCTTCCACTAATGCTATCCTGATTTTTTGATCGATTAACGTCTTTTAATACAATTGAAGATAAGAATTTATCATTTAAAACTAGTTTCCCTTCCCGGTTTTGAGCCACTTTACTAAAAAAGGTTCGTTAGATGATTGTTTAGGAGAATTATTGACAGTAGATTGCAAACGACTTTCAATCAGCTCTGCCAGCTTATTACAAAATATTACTTTGCCAGATTGATTTAGATGTAGACCATGATTAGTGAAATTTTGTTTTTTCAGCCTTTCATTTAGAAAACAAATTCCCAACTGCTTAGAATTCTTATTTTTTAGGCTGTTGATTGTATTATGCATTGATTTATTTGTTGACTTAATGCTTTCATTTAGCTCTGGCTTATCAAACCTATACGGAATTGTACTTATTATTACATTAGTTTTTTGGCTGAGTGGCACAATCTCTTTAATTTTTTCATTTATTTCAGGAAGATGTTTTAGATTAGGTTCATTTATATTGTTTGAGCCACCCAGTACTATTAGAAAATCGTTTTTACCAAAATCTTTAGTTTGTTCCTGTGCTGACTCTATGATTGCGTTTATAGGGGCACTTGGTTTGAAAAAGCTCTGAACTTCATACTTATTTTTTAATCGTTTATTTAGTAGGTCACTACAGTCTCGTCCATGACTGGATGTCAAGAGCAGTACTCTACCTTTCCTATCGTTATTTGCCCTTACTTTAGTTTTGGTTGCTGTTTGCAAAACCTGACTATTCGTTTTTGTTTGACCATTTCTATTTATTTTTTCACCATTTGATTTAGGTTCTACTTTTTTGTATTGATCAGAGGTTCAGATCTTACATTAGCCAAGTTTATTTTTGATTTTAATATTTCGATTTCCTCTGACATAGACCTACATTGACTCGTGAGATTTAGCATTTCAGTTTTATGGTCTTCCTGCTGCAATTTTACAATAACTTCTAGAGATTTTATGTGATCCACTAACCCTATTCGTTCTTCCTCAGAATTTTTTAGTGATGATTCTGATTTTGTTTTCAATTCGGTGTGATCACTTAGCAACCTTTTCTTCTACATCTACAGTAGCTTCAAGAGCTGTTGGAGATTTTTTTGTTAATAATTGCTGAGATCGCGTAGTTACCTGAGTTTTAGTTAAACAATTAGATTTAGATGCCTTGTTTGGACTCATTTTCCTAGCTAAAAATTGTTTTCAATTGATTTTAGTTAAATGTTTAATGAAATATTACTTAATTTATTACAATTGTCAACTTGAGACTATTTAATTACAAGAAAATTCATCAATATCGGTACAACTAACCTCGAAAATAGAATTTGACTTTTTATTAAGATACTTTAAATCATATTAGACAAATTAATAATGGAGATTATTAAGATATTATAAATACTAATAATAATAATAAACAAAAATACTGCTTATCCGTTCGAATTAGTATTCTATTCTTCAAAATTCGCAGAGCCTGTTCTGAAAACGTATGCACAGTATCACTGCTACCTCGATACCCTAAACATGCTAAACATGAAACAGAGACCTCTCTTCGTTCGCTTGATAAAAGTTTCAATAGGTCAATGAATTACATTTCAATGATGCAACAATTGATTGTAATGTTTTTATTTTATTTTTATGAACCGATGCTACACTAAAAAATGAAGAACGAATTTGAGATACCTATTTTAGAAAAGTCTTGATTTTTAAGTTAAAAAGGTCTTTAAGTGAGGTTCTTAAATACGAACTTAAGATGAAGCGTATAATCAACGCTGGGCGAGTTTACTACCAGACAAGTCAGGCTACAAGCCGACTTAGCTGTCCCTGCCATATTTATTCCATGTAAATTCTTATATCAGTGTCGTTTAGTGTAAATTATTTATCAGGAGTCAGGCCTATGTTGGAAGAGCTGGGTTGGCTTTTAGTGTTGCAACTGGCTTGTTATTTCGTGAACTTGTAAAGTAAGACTTACGCCGTTGAGTAAGACTGAATTTCCGAAGTTTTCATGGTAATACTATTATATGAATTGAATAAAAGAATATTGATGTAATTTTACAGTGAAAACTTTAGAAATACTTTAGAACTGTAGTAAGCATGGAGATACCTAATGATGGAAATAGTTGTTGTAAAGTGAACAATTCTTCGTAATAATATTGTAAAAAATAATTGTAATCAATTCTGAAACTAATTGTAATAAGCCCTGAAAATATTTATCATAATAATTATTATTGTAAAATAGAGAAATTCTAAAGTTTGCTTCATGGCAAGATGGCAGATATGAAGGAATATGATTTTGAGGCATATTCGTTTACTTCTGATAACAGTATCAGAAGAAAAATTAAGAAATAAGCCGTCATTCTGTAACAAGTGGCGAAATTTTTGCAGAAATGTATCACAAATTTGTAGTGATATGACGTCCATTATGAAGCTTTTTAAGGCGAAAAGAGGCGTCGATGCCGGGTTTAGTTTAGCGGTTTTTGTGGCTGTAAGGGCGTGGAAGGGGAAAAATCGAATGAGAGGTGCGCGAAATAGAAAGCGAATTAAATAGAAAGGAAGAAATCCAGAAAGAAAATTTCGGGGAAGTGGAAGAAAAAAGAATGGAAACACTCAAAGGATGAAGAGTTAGTTGATTTCGTGAATTTGGCGAGCTATTGGAGGGAGACGCTGCGTACTCTTTGATCAGCCCTCCGACCAAATCTGACGAGATCAGCGCTGCTCTACGTTTTAGGATCGAGCACTATCGTTTCGTCTCTGGTGAACCCATTTAACAATTTTGTTTCTCAACTTCTTTCTCTCTCACCTCCATCCCCCCTTTCTTACTTTTCTTCCTGTAACACACTTTTACACCACACAAGGCTATATACACACCTGTAGGGAGCGCTTTTATTCCTTTCTTTTCACCGATAGCTACTTACCACTTTGTGAATCGAAGTGTGGCCTCCGATCCTCCAATCCCAGCATCCCTCATCGTCTCCCACTACTCTTCCTCCTGCCATCCTTACCTTACCAGAGGCTGCACTCGAAATGGTTGATTTACGACGCACCCCAAGTGCTATTCAATACGATTTGCCATCAGTTGTCGAAACAACTGAACTTTTTCTACCGGTGCCATCCACCCTAACATGATTACACTCTCACAAAGCAAACTATTCCTCTACCTTATTTACTCGAATATCGTAGATCCTTTTCGGCATAATATCGCTTGAAATGGTAGGCTATAACTTATATTTCCCTGTATTAAATTGTACAAATTGGTTGCTATTTACACGAATAATATTGCATGTAAATATTGCTTGAATGTTTTAAATTTCACAGATTTGTCCAGTTTAATAAAACAATGAACATCCTTGTTTTTATACCTCTTCTTATAATCTTATATATTTTGGAAATTGTAACTTATATGTATGAGAATTTGCTTAACATTATGTTCCTGTCTCTGCTATAACATCAAGTAATTACAGCGTAGCACTCAGCCTTCGTTATTACTAATTGTCAAAATACAGAGATGAATGTTGTAATAATATTGTAGAATAATTTCACAAATATTAATTTACAAACCAGAAAGCATCTTATCTATGTTTATCAGCATAAAAATATTGTAAGATTAGAAAGGTGATATTTGGTTGATGGGGCAAAGGATACAAACCAAATACGGATACAGTATACGAACGGAAGCGTGTTTGTCTCGAATCTTGAAACCTATTCTGAATAAAAATAAAATTAGAAATAATTGGAATATCTTATTTCAATAATAATGTGTATTAATAATATAATACCAGAAGTGCAAATTTAAAGCAAATTTATCATAGGTGGATAGTTTGGAGAGTCAAACAGAGACAAAGAAACGCTAGTTGCTTATCGCGTGTCGAACAGTAGTAATCCAGAACGGCTTTTGTCTGAAAATGCCCGACCGTTATGGAAATTCTGAATCGATATGGAAAGCGGGTCGGGGCGGGCGATGTATATATTATTCGCTATGGTGGCCGCCCGCCGCCTTGCTCCAACGGATAACGCACAAGGCTAGTTGAGAGAATAAAATTCGGAAGCGGATGTGTCTTGGTCCTGGGGGCACGGGGTCACCCCTCCGTCCTGTCCACAGGGGGAAACTCGAGCTTTGATGTTCTCGAACCCTGGACTCGTGTGATATTCTCAGGCCGAGCAGAGCTCACTCTGCGCTGCCGCCTAGAATTGTCGTACATCTCCCCCCCCCCTTACTGCGCACCAACCACCCCACGACGCTGCGTCATTTACATTCCGGAGATCAAAAACCAAAGCCATTTCACCCTCCACTGGTCAAAGTCGCCCGAAAACTTGACGTACTCGGCGCTTCTCCATCTGCCTCCAGTGCATCAACCTCCTCTTATACTCCTGCTTACCTCTCTCCACATCAGCAACCAACTGCTGACGCGCAAATCATTCTGTCTTCCGGCTCCAGTGAATCAATTCAAATCAAACGCCATCTGTACAATGATATTAGTACAGTCCTCAACCTATTATTACAACATCAAACAATATTCCTTGATAGGATTCGTATCAGTTCAGTTATACAACAAATTGAGATGTGAGTTTCTCCAAGTAGTTGTGATGTACATTAAAAAGAGAAATATACGTTCCTTAAAGGACAATTTCATATGAGTTACATACAAAGGGACGTGTAGCATGACATGAAAGTTTCATACACGATTAAAATAAATTCGAAAAATTTCAGAAGCCTTTTCTTTTCCTTATAACAATAACTAGTCCCTGGGCTCTTGATCCCTAGAACAATCGCAGTCTCAAAACGATTTTTCCCTAGATCCCACAGACAACAATTTACAGATTTTTGGATGTTCACCTTCACTCTAAGACACAAGTATTGTATAATAAGACCATATTTTTGTTAAGAGATATTGTTAATGTTGTAATTAATTGACAACATGGAATGTGATACCGTAATATGCTAGGCCTATGCCATATGATATGAATGAACTGTAGAGTTCAGTTTGAAACAAAGATGAATCCAATCATGGACATAAATAGAAATTAAGTTTGTAATGAATACATAGATTTCACTTGAAGTCTTAATTTCAAAGTTGAGTAATGCTTGATATGGGAATGAAGTTATTGGCTTTGCATAAACGAAGGGAACGTTTTCATTGCAGTCATTTCATACCATGAATTTTTGTAGTCAAATAAAACGTTCAACATTTTATCAATGTGAACACGCCCACCATACAATAATTAGTCATTCAACATGACATGCATGAAGTAGGCTAAAGTTATCATTAGATTAATAAAGAAATTTTAAAATAATGTGATGTGTTGTAACACGTGTCACAAGTTTCGTAACTTAGTTATGTTTGGACTTTTTGCTAGCCTGATAAAAAGGCACGTATTTGTTTCGATAAAGATATCGTAAAATATAGCCACAAAGTTGTATAGACTAAAATTACAAAATCGACAAGGTAAAATAAGGCGCTACAAGTGAAATGAAGCCAAAGCAAAAGTTGCATAGTTGCCCTACAAAACACAAACGTATAATATATAGGATATTTATAACTGGAAAGCTCTACTATATAGAGGCTCTTGTCACAATTTAGTGTCATGGTAATATTATTCGCTTAACCTTTAAACTAAAAATACATGGAAAATGCAAGATACATTTTAAATCTGAGCTGTCAACAATGACTTAATGGAACTTTAAGTATTTTGAATACATTACAGTACTAGGCTATTGAACCTTGCTTCAGTATGCAATTATTCCTTTGTCGTATAGCTTGCCGTATGTCACATAAGCATTGCAAATTATTCTTGAGCTGCAACAACAATTCAGAAGAGAAATGGAAATGTACCAAGACAATCAAATCACCGAAATAGTTGAGTGTTCTTACTTTTACTCCATTTTTTATGCATTGAGTCAATTTTTACGCATTCACGGGTTATTAGTAACGATTTGAGGCAAAAGTCGAATGTTAGGGTATTACTAATTAATGCCATAATGTGATTACTGGTGAATATAATACAAACCAGCGAGTTCTTGTTTCAAGTTAGGGTTCAGAATAATAAATTTATGATGGTTTTTCAAAGTTGTAAAGCTGCCTTCTGAATATGTATGGATGTCGAAAAATAAGTGTTTTTACATTTACACAATACTAAATAAGGTTCGTAGAGGTGCCATATAGTCTGGAGTGTAATCTACAATGTTCTAGTCATTGCATCACACGTACAAACGTCTGGCCATTACCCATTAGCCTACTGATGATTTATTGCAGCTGAAAACGTTGCATTTGTGTAAACTGCGAATTATTTGTACATCGGTTCACGCCGACTTATCATTGACGCAACAGTTTCAACATCGATGACTTCGCGTGGTGCAATTGCTTGGCTGTGGTCTATCAGGCGGGTATTCGTAACGGACCATTTATTTAACGGGAAACTATTGATTATCTAGACGTTATTGTTCAGTTATCGAAAGTAAAAATATTTCTATGTAGAACAAGCCTATTACTTAATGGAGACAAATTTCATAAGGTTAAACAAACTGGCATGATTTAGTGCCTGAAATTGGTTATAAATTACAAGAACCTTTAATTGATTATAATTAATTATTAGTGGTTAGAGAAATTCAGCGGAAAAGAAATGAAAATTATTGATATTTAATTAACTGATAATATTATTACAATTTATTAGATAACTAATAATTATTACTGGATTTTTTTTAATAACGGAATGAACTTAAGTGTTGAGGAGAACTAAATAAGACTAGATTTAGTAAAAGTCTATCGTAGAAAAATTCAATATTCACTCCTTTACGAATTAAAACTTGAATTCAAATTGAAATGAACCAAGATCTACTGTGGGTCTAACATAACATCTAGATAGCCTCAGATAGACGTTGTCTTGTTAGTATGATTTGAAATGTGAAGAATTTGTTGTAGGCTTACTTGATGTAACAAATACTAAATGAAATAAATGCATAGATTGAATTGAATTGAGTAAGTGAGCAAAACCTACTAGAACAGAGATAAGTAGATAAACTAGATCGTCAGAAATAACTTTTGCGTTATTGGTCCTTTCCAAAAAAGAAAATAGTCTTCTGAAATAAGAATTGATACTAAACTATTTAATTCTATTAAGTCTTTAAACTATTCAAGTGTTACGGGTTCTATCGCTAGCAATAATGCTGGCAAAATGTAAGAATAAAACTATAACTTTATTTTTACACAATAACACAATACTCAGATTTATTACACAAGGAGCAAACCCTTCAATTACTTAAAAGAAGTATTAACACTTCCAAAATGAATGTCTAATATCAGTTACAGGCCAATCTCTAACAATATTTATCAATAACGATAATAACTGTCAAATATTGTGATACATACAACTGAACGGAAGTGCACTTCCTCTCAATATTGTCAGCACTCACTATTTACACAGTACTTTATAACTCACAGGTTGTAGATTCAATGCAATCACACTCACAAAGACAGATTTTTAGCACAAATACACGGCCTTACGAAAATAGTTGGTAATAACAATAGTTGTTAATGAAACTGTCACATGCACTCTATACTTATTGTTCATTATTAACGAGTATTGCCACTGCTGCTCCAAGTGGATCATTGACTATTCACATCTCAACACAAGACTAGACTAACTGGCCATTGCAAAGCAGTCTGTATAATGCTTCATGGAAGTTGGAAGTTCCTAGCCCACTCCATTACATTCTACCATTTACTATCCCTTTTTTTTCTTTTTTTTTTCTACCACCTTCTATTAACCATTACGTCCTCCCATGGAAATATTATGCTGATCTGGTAAGTTCATTAGACTACCCCCACCTTTTGTGCTGTCCCAGAACAAGAGTATTCAGGTTCAGGATTTCTAGTATCTTTTTTCCCAGTTCTGCTCCCTGACCATCCATGGGTTGAACACACTGATCTCAATGCCAGTACCTATGAAGACCTCCTCTAGCATTGGTCATATTGTCCAGTCATACCCATCATAGTATTCTCAGTATTCCCAGTTTCCTCACCACATGCTGCAGCAACCCATCTCTCAGCTGCACTAAGCAGGTCCATAGTATCTCATAGGATGACTTCTCCTCACGCCTGCTCCTTTGTCACCAGGTAGAACAAGTGCTGGCCCTGCTGCTGCAGATGGAGAACATTCCCTTCAGCTGGTCCTTGCAGTACCAGGTCCCTGATACCTCCAAATGATTCTGCCAGGTTGCTGGTGACACAATACACAAGGGCATATTCCTTTGGCAATTGAACAAGTCTTGATTGCTCATTAACATGGCTCTGCTCCTTTCCTTCTGCTCTGCTCCAGTGAGTCTAGTCTTGTGTTGAGATGTGAATAGTCAACAATCAGCTTGGAGTGGCAGTAGCAGTATGCATTAGTGAATGACAAGTATAGCATAGTGAATGACGAGTGCTTTTGGCAGTTCCAGTACCAACTAAGGTCATGTATTCGTGTTAATAATCCATCTTTGTGAGTGTGATTGCATTGAATCTACAACCTGTGAGTTATGACTGTGTAAATAGTGAGTGCTGACAATATTGAGAGCAAGTGGACTGTTATTATTGTATTGTTGAACATAGTGGATTGTTATTATTCAGTTGTAGATATCAGAATATTTGACAGTTATTATTGTTATCAATAAATTGTTAGATATCGACCTGTAACTGATATTAGACTTTTATTTCCTTCCATGGAGATATTACGCTGCCAAATGTGATGAAATATGACGAATGTGATCAAAATATGACAAATGTGATCAAAATCTCCTTCTTATCCTCAAAGTTTAACAGTCTCTAAGCTGTTCTAGACAATCTGGTAAGTTCATTACATCCCTCTACTGATAGACGTGATGAACAGAGAGCTCCTTTATAGACATAATTTTCCACCCTGCTTTCAATTTTGATAATAAAAAAATGTTATTCTAGTACATGATCTTCAAAAATGTTCATACAATGAATTAAATACCATACAATAACAACTTCTTAACTCACCCACTCTTCGTTTCTGGTTATGAACTTTCATCAATACTGCACAGAATTTTATCATCAAGGCTCTACAGTCTACATGGACAAAACTATCGGTTATTCAACTTATATCATACAAATCATGTTACAGTACCAAAACAGAAAATCGACTCTTGAAGTAAGAATTAGCCGTAAAATTGTGGGATTAGTCTATTGATGGACGTGATGAACACAGCAGTTTTAGCGAGTCTGAAGCTAAGGTATTTGGAATTAGGTGTACTTAGCTGGTGTTGCGGTGGAAGCTATTTGTCGGAAGTTATGGTCTGGCGCTCAATAATGAAGCCACTAGACTCAAGTTGGTGGAAAGTCCATGCCTAATGCCTAGGAAGCATCATCAGGCATTGGATGCCTAAGCATTTAAGCAGCAAAGGCTTCCGGCATTTGCCCAAGATCAAAGGCCCGATTAGCGAGCAGCAGTGGTCGCCAACTCGATACGCCCAACTCAGCACTCAGCACAGGTCGCTGCGCTGCTTCACATCAACAAACAGGCCCAAGCGCCCAACAACTCACAACTGTCCTGAGAGTAAGCTATCACAAGAGCACACTAACCTATAAAGTAGACTAATTCTTTAAAGCAAAAATGACATGGTACTTATATTTCAGAAACATTCGTGGGCATTCATTTATTCATCAAGATTGAATTAATATCAAATGTGAAGATACAACAGCCATAATAATGATGTGTTATATATAGCACACTTACAGTAATTTATTACATAGTTTTCTATATATGATATTATTGATTATTTTCAAATCATTCAATTTAATAATATTATATTGTTTTAAATGGGCTGTTATACTAATGATCTAGTTCGAGATAACGATCCTAGAAATAATAACTTACATTTCTTGACGAAATAATATTGAAAAGCCAATACAATCGATTTATTCATCTCCAATAGCGTTCATTTTAATCGACTATTGATTTTTTTAATTGTAGGTGGAAATGATGATGAACCCTTAATTTCGGATAATTTAAAGTGAGCCCTATAAAACGGCTGTTTCTGATTAACCTACTGCATATTCAAATCTAGTTAGTGACATATTAATAATTACTTATTTACATTAATTCATATTTAATTAACTTTGGTAGTTTGTTGTAGAAATATACAAGAGAATTGTTTGGTTCTGATTTTAAACAAAATATTCAAAAGATTTCAACATAGCTCATCGAAGCACAGAAATTATTTTTAAACTTCTCGTATAAGTCAAAAGAAGAAAGAGGTTTTATGCAAAATTCCACTATGTAGAATTGTTATTCTTAGTGGTAAATCAAACCCGAATAATGCCTAACAAGCCTACAAATTTTTATTGAGCTTAATACAAATATCACAGAATAATTGATTGGATTGGTGCAGTTAAAACAGAAAGTGGACCGTGACAAATCTAGTTACTTGTTTCATGAGCAATAATAAATCAATGATGTTAGTGCTTGGACTGTACGTGTTATGAAACAGAAGCCTAGAATGACAGACACTTTTCTGAGCAATAAAAAATGAAAAAAAAAAAAAAATAAAATGTTTTACCAATAAGCCAATTTGTACATTAACTTCTTTCGTGGAAATTTATGAATTTTATATCAAAGAATTCCCTAAAATGTTTGTTAAAAACTTCTGTACTGTATTCCAGATTACAAACTTGTTGAGCTCTATGATAAATGGAAACTTGGGGAAGGATGAGTCGTTTTACATTCTCCATTTATTCGAGAAAAAATAATAAAAATTCTGATGTGGAACACGAACTATTTTGGATTCGAGGTGAGTAGTTGTTGAAACCTTGTAGATTTTCAAGATGACTAAGTACACTCGCGCGGTCCAGTTTTAATGAAAAATTACCGCTAATAAAAGTGAACTGAGTTATTCCCATAAACTAGGTATGCATCGTAAGAATTTGATTTTCAAATGATCTTCACACGAATGCACAAACACACCCATGACTCATCAGCACTTGACATATACAGCCTGTGTTAATTAAATGGGTCTTCCGTTCTACTACTGCTTTCTGTCATCAATTAATCTGACCCCACCCCCATCATCCCTATCTACTCATAAAACACCACCGATGACATACTCATGTATTTACATTAATCTATACATTTTCTTGCTTATGCATTATCTCAAATTTTTTCTCACTTTTACAGCTCTTTCAGTTATTCTTCTACTCACTCTCTCCATTCATTTAACTAAAACCAATCAATCACACCCTCTAACGAACGGTCTCTTTCTCTCGTCCCTTCTCTCTGCATAAATGTATCTCTTTGTCTATCAGTCTCTCACACATGCTCTCTCAATCTCTCTATTAATTGAATTTCTCACTCGCTAACTCTCTCTCACTCTCTCATTCTATCTAGATCTATATTTCTCTCTTTTATATCTATTCTATTCTGATAGGTCAAGTGTAAGAGAGTGCCATTTGTCCTAATTACGCTCTTTTATGTAAAGCTTTACTGAGTCTTTGATCCTATTCTTCAACGCGTAAAATTCTGCTTCAATTATCACAAAAAATTATGATTTTCATTTATTCATTGTTCTTTATATAAAATCCAGTACCTAATGATTGATTGAATGATTGATTTATTAAATTATTTATTAATTAAACGATTGACTTATTCATCAAGGGCGGAGTATTATACACGGCCGAGACAGTCACCAAGCTAGTGTTCAATTTTTCTAATAGCCGCTACTGAAATGTCATTTTATACGCGATAAACAGCTGATATCAATTTTTCGTTTATTGACAACTATTAATTTATCTATTAATAACTCAAACTCTCAGATCCCTATTTATGAACGTTTCTTATCAAAGAAAGTAAGTCTTACTTTCACTTACGAGTTCACGAAGTGACAAGCCAGCTGCAACACAAAAAGCCAGCACAGGTCTTCTTACAAAGGCCTGACTCCTGACAAATAATTCACACTAAACAACACTAAGGGCCGTATTTATGAACGTGACTTACGTTCATCTAAGAACGACTTGGAAAGGCTCTATTACATTGAATGTGGTCACAAGCTAACCTAAAATTGAATTGTGATATCAGATACTGACAAACATAAAATAACATAGATTAAAAGATAAAAATATTGCACTGCATGTAAATTTACAGTTACTGTTACATAATTATTATTACCACACCAATATCAATATCGTTTAAATCATTATTTTCTGTTTTTGAATTTTGAAAAATGATAGAATTTTGATTAGCACTACCTGCCAGCAGACCAAAGAACTTTCAGCAATTCTATTTCATTGTTCATAGAAAAAGAATTCTATCCTAGTGCGAAGAAAAATGTAAAGGTTAGAATTCGATTTATATACAGGAAGTAAAAATAGATTCAATAAGTCAAATATACAGTGACATTGCAATGGTACAAAAATTGAATATGATGATTTTATTTTATTTTAATGGGCCGATGCTATACTAAAAAATGAAGCCAAAATATGATCTGTATCATCAGCTCTGTACCTATCTTGGCTAAGAACGGATTTGAGATACCGATTTTAAGCACGACTTGACTTTCAAGTTATAAGAAGATCATTAAGTAAAGTTCATAAATACGAACTTAAGTTGAAGCATTGCTTATACTGGGTGAGTTTACGAGTTGAAAAGTGAAATTATAAGCTGACCCAGTTGTCCCTGCAACATTTATGTAGTGTAAATTCTTATATTGGTGTAAATTAGAGTTGTTTAATGTAAATTATTTATCAGGAGTCAGATCTTTGTTGAGGGAGCTGGATATTAGTGCTACAGCTGCTCGCTGGCTTGTCACGTCATGAACCTGTAAGTAAGTAAGTTCGTAGTAAGTAAGACTTATTTCCGCTAAGTCTGACTTATCCAAATCGTTCTTTGATAAGAAACGTTCATAAATACGACCCTTAAAAACGTTATCTCATATGCGTTCTTAGCCAAGCTAGGTAGAGGGCTGCTTTTTATATTATGTTCTATTTTGGCTTCAATTTTTTAGCGTAGCATTGGTTCATCAAAATGAAATCACATTCAATTTTTGCACCATTGAAATGTAATTCAATGTATATTTGACCTATTTTAACTTTTTTCTTTTCTTTATATAAATCGACTTCTCACCTATACATTTTTATTCTCACCTGGAATGAAGCTAACTTGAGTACACTGGAGTAAACGCGCAGTTCTTTGATCTGCAGATAGATAGTGCTCACTACACTTTATCAATATTCCATTATTAAAACATTTGAAATCATGAAATATTAATAAAGGATATTGGTCTAGTAATAATTGCGTAACAGTAACTGTAAATAAGTAGTAAAGGATATGAGAGTTCTACCGCACTTTTGAATGGAAAAGGATGAACCAATTTAATACCCAAAATTATTCGATATTTTCGTAGGAAAACGTACATTTAACGTGGTAAAACAACGTTAAACGTACGTTGTTTTTTCAAACGTTAAATGTACGTTTTTCTAGAAAAAAATCGATAATTTTGGGTATTAAATTGGTTCATCCTTTTCCATCCAAAAGTGCGGTAGAACTCTTATATCCTTTACTAATTAAATTTACATACGGTACATTATCTTTATATTTTCATCTAGGCTATGTTAATTTATGTTTGTTAGTGTCTGATATTACGTTTCGAGTTTAGGTTAGCTTGTAACAACGTTGAATATAATTGAGCCTTTCCAAGTCGTACTTAGATAAAAGCGCTTCAAGTCACGTTCATAAATAAGGTTCTTAATCTCATTTACGTTTTTGGATTCTCTGTACTTTTCTCTTTGAGTCACTAATTCTTTTAATCCATCTTCCTCACTTTTTGGTTTGCCGTAGCCACTTAGTTTTTCTCCCTCACATTACTTACACTATTTCTATATTTCTTTTATTTTACTATCCACCACACTCTCAAAAATCCTTTCTCTCCCTTCATCGCTCTCCCTCCCAATCAATCTCACATTCTTTCTCTCTCTTTTTCACAAGCCCTCTGTCTATTTATCTATCCGATCTATTTTCTTCCCAATCTACGGCATGCATTGAATGCGAGACAAATGTCATTCCACGATGACAGCGATAAAGAGACAGAGTCTAAATAGAGCTAAAATAAGAGCAAAACAGCAAGCGTCTCTTCATCTCATGACACCTAATCGCAGAGTATCAGTGTAAGCGGATGAACGGACGTGGTTAAGCAGAATAAATAGTACAATGGTGGGATTGGACAACGTGGATGGATTTGACGTAGCATAACTCTCAAGCCACTCTATTTAACTTGAACTAAATTCCTCTCACCAGAGACAAATTACTCCTGGAAATCTGTTTCCCAGCCTCATTCCACCGGGAGCCAGATTAACATTGTTTAAAACACCAACAACGTGGAAATGACGTCTAACTTGTAACCTCACTTCCTCCTCTATTGCCACCGCAACACTCAATTCACTATCTCAATGTTCTACTCGAATAATGCCAATTTATTTCTAATACCGAAATTCAAACTATACAAACGACATGCTTCGTTTTATATTTCAAATAGTTTCAAACTGCTAACAAATATGACTCCAGGTCAAAAATGGCTGCCAGGATAAATAGATTTATCAATAAGTATTGAAGTAATGTACGCCCTTATATTGTATCCAAATCAATATTAGATCAAAACTATTTGGCAACCTTCCGCCCTATATAAACTAATCTTAAAACCATTAGATTTTTTATGGCAATATAAAGGCTTAAAGCAAAACTGATTTCAGGAAAACGAATCAATTGAATCAATAATTTAATATGAACATAGAAGAAGAACATATAATTTTCTTCTGCATATTTTAGTGGATGGAACATCATTTCAAACCACAAAGAATTTAGCAAAATAATATTATTAAGAAATGGGCCACAAATTTGATATTTTAACCAAAATTGTTGACCTCTAATAATTAATTTCCAGGAAATATTGTTAGCTAATAAATTTCGTATCAATTTTGAAATTATTTTATTGATGAATCATCCTTCAATAAACAAAGTTATCATCTACAGATGATATTGGAAATTAATTCGAGAATTTTAGATTAAATATTCCAGTACGTTTTCAACCTTAGTATCAAGAAAATGAAGTGTACCAGTGATGATAATGCATAGCATGAAAACGTAAAGATTTGAATTTTAAGACCCAACAGTTTCTCTGTGTTCTTTTTAACCGATCAAAGTCGATAAGAATTTAGTGAGGGTTGATTCAATGACGAGATGGTATGAATTTCCATAATTCGCATCGAAACGATGTTTCGCAGTGCGCAATTATTTTATATTTAAATGACATTCGTGTTTACTATAATATGATTATGCCGCCCTTATGTTTTATTAATGAGAGTTCTCATGTTCTGACGGCACTTTCTGCCCTATTAACCCCTCCCGGAACCCGCCAACCGTCCTGCCCCTCTCGACTTTGCGCATATGTAAATGTGATAAGTTTGAACTTCGCGGTCGTGCATTAAATTCCCCTTCCCCTTCCCCAGCAGCCCGACGCCAATCAATCCTCCAACCTATCGTGATCTCTGACACGTAAAGCCACAAAACAGAGATGGAAAGCCGTAGCGAGTCATAACACTGTGTGGAAGGTCGAGCCTGGACCTCGTGGCCCACTTTTTAACAAGTTTCGAATGCTGTTCAAAGACAAACTTCAGCTATCCGATGATGCAAGCTCAAAACTATGCGCTTTTATGAACACGCTAATTAATACTGTACATCAAATTTATGAACACTTTTCGTACTACACAGGATACAACTTCAGAAATATAAATAAGATTGGCTGAGTCATTCTGCAGCTCACACCATCATAAAAATGATATCAAATTGAGAATCAAATAGATAGCTGTTACCTTTTATGGATTATAGGTGGAGCTCTAATTGTTACACTGCCTTTAAGATAAAGTATTATACCGCAGAGGAATATGCTGCATTCACAAAATGCTAACTGTATTCCACATAGGTGTTGTAATCGCTTTTTGTTTATTAGCGTTGGGCTATTGACAATTAAAAAAAGCATAAAAACATATGGCGTAGACTCGACTAACAAAGTAGCGAATAAAAGTTGAGCAATTGAAATTTTACAATGAATCGGAACATTGTATTACAACAGACGCTTGATTTTATAAGGTCTAGTGCAGTCAAGTAATATAAACTCCGTTTATGTCAAAGCAAGCTTATAGCTTCAAAATGTTTTTTATGGTATTATTCAAGAGAATGAATGCAGTATTCAATTACCCAAATGAGCAATAAATCATACGATTTATTTAACATTAGACTGAACAGACAAAATAATTATTTAAAAAGTATAATTAATTATGAATAATAAGACGAAATTGTCACAACCACAATTATAGAAAATGTTCTGAATTTTTTTAATAAATAATATTAATCTCAATATTTTTAATAAATGTGGTTGTGACAATTTCGTCTTATTATTCATTATGGATACCTTCCACAATAACACCTTCGCCACTACAAAGAAAGTATGATTAATTGACAAAAGTATATTTTTGGACTGATTCGGAGACCTTCGATTGTCTAATAACTGAAAATATTTGAGGAAGAAAGAATATTTTTAGGAGGACAGTCTGATTTCATGCAACTTCCACAGTTATCGTCGATGACAAAAACCGTCAACTAATTCTATAATCATTAGAAATCATATTAAAATCGACATTGCTTTTAAGAAGCTTCCAGATTCGATTCAGGATGGCTTAAAATTGATTGCTGTAGTTTCTGAGGAATTTTGGCCTGAGGTGCGATGATAATACTTCAAACGCCCATATTATGATAATTATTCTCGTTGCAGAATATAAATATTGGATAATGATGATCTGGAGATAATTTAATATTCATTCCGTTTCACAATATCTAAAGTTTGCTTACAAGAGTAGGCAATTTCGGAAGAATGCAAAAGTAATTCGCCGAAAACTTTTATTTGATTTGAGAAAGTTTTCCTATCAAAAAATATAGAAGATGTTGTATCGCTTGGGCGAGCTTTGCTGACCATGCTGGATTAGAGTTCAGTTTTTTCAGAGGAAAAAATGTTCTCTGAACTTTGGGAATGACTTTTAGCTTTGGCTCTCCAAGTTACTTTTGTGCCAACACTGGGGAAGGGGAATGGGAGACATACTACACTGCTATACTACTTGTGCAGAACATAAGTTTGGTCCGTTCTGGCACTTGGCTACAGACGCAGGTGCTTATTATTGGTGAGAACTTTTCAGGCGTGGTTTGCAGAGAATTCTGCTGAAATAGAGTTTGAGAAAGGCAGTAGAGGCAAACGGCTTCCGTTCTTATGCTGATTACCTCTTTTCGGGCACCTGTTCATCTCATATTCCTTTTCAGCACTTCTACACTTCTTTCTACTTTAACATACTTCTGTCATACATTCAATCAAATGAATCTAGTTCCAAGTTATCGTCAGAATGAATCATGAAACTTAGTTACCAAAACGTTTTTAATGAATCTACATTAGCAATAATTTATCGAGTCTATCAAATCAGTGCTGATTACTAAAAATAATCATAATACATGGAGTTATTAATTAAACATAGGTTCTTGTAGCCTAAATCTACATTATTTATTAATCTCATTCAAAGTTGAATAATATTCATGATTAGATAGAACTATAATTTGTTTCAAGTATCCTAACTAAACTATGAACTATATTCTTTGAATTGGAAAATAGATAAGAAAAATAATCATGAATTGAGATTACTCACAATTTAATCGAATGCATTTATTGTGTCATGTTATTGGTTTGGTTTCTCACCTGAAAAATAAAAATCATATTTGATTAGTCACTTTTACATCATACAGTAGTAAGCAAGGGAAAAATGCAAAATTTCACAATCAATGCAGGAAATAACTTAATACTATTATTTCTAAACAAATCATTACAACATACTGTTGTGGGCACGGAAAGAATGAACAATGATTGTCGGTGTTATCTGCTTGTGTCAACAAGTCTTCTGGTCTAAGCAATTAATCACTCTTCTTCTGTACTCTCTTCGCCTTTTAGTTTATTTTTTGACACTTTTGTGATATTTAATTAGAACCTTATAGAAATTTATCGAATAAATCGAATATTGTTGAAAATGCGAGAATTTCTTATCTGTTTATTTTAGAATTCGGTAGAAGTTAATAGAAAGATGAAGAGATATCTAGTTCATGGAAAAATGTATAAATAGGAGAGACTTTCGTAAAAGTTAGTTCAGTTGTTGTTCTACACCTACATTGATAACAAGTGGCAGTGTACTGTGACAGTTCCCGTTTCCGTTAATACGGACAGTGCAATCCCGTTGGCGCTATTACAAACTGTGATAATGAACTTTCGTTGTCTGTAGTATTAATAGCAGTATTTTGTGACAGATTATTATTCAGGCTTACTTGACAGTTTATACAGTGACTTGTAAGTGCTTGGAGTTTCAACTAATATGTATTAGACGCTTCTCCTTGAATTATTGAACAGTTTATTAGACAGTTATTATTTAATATTAGATCGGCCTTTTGACATTTAGTGATTGATTTTTGTATAGCAATATTGAAAACTCTATCAGTTGAACAATAGCGATTTATCCACTTCCGATTTCTTTATTTTGTGTAAGAAATAACTGAACAGTGTGAGTTGTGGATAATTTGTGGATAATTAAAGTGCGAGTGCTAATTTCAAGTGTTGCCAGCGTTATTTTAGATATAGAACCCGTAAGAATACATTAAAGGTTCTACATTAAAATAAATCAGCCTCTCAAGACGAAATCGTCATTAATGTATGAATTTCATCTGGTGAAAACTGTTTCAAATCTTTTTAAAATATAGAATGATGGAAATTCCCATTCATCCTGCCTAAATAAGTAATGTTATTCAAAAAGCATTTTTACAAAGATCCACATCTTCTACATGAAATTTACTGTGGTTGGAGATATTTTAGGAATATTCCATAAGACTTATGACCTTTGTAGGTGCATACAGAGTAGGCTACATTTTTTACTATGCTTCCGTTAGAAATATAACCTTCCAAAAATCATAGTTATTTTTTTACAATTCATTCAGGAAAAAAATCATGATCGGCACAAAAATTCAATTATCCTAGTGCAGCCAGTCATCGACGTTCAAAACAAAAATGACACAACAGAATCATAGCAACAAATTATCAACCAGAAAAAGATTGTGATAACCCTCTCGAACAATAAAAGAACAATAGCACTGGTTGAAAAAATTACAATTTCCGCTTTGATCTTGTTAACATTACGGTCATTTATGCTGAGAGTAGCGCTGCTCTCCTAACTAGGTGGTGGGTGGAAGGGGACGAAAGAACTGTATCAGTGGAGCAAGCCGGGTACTCGGACCGTGAATAACGCATTATGCTGGGAAAAAGGTAACTTTTGTTTGACAACTGCGTATAATTAGCATTTTCCTGTTACGTATTCTGTAGATAAAAAAAGGTTTGAATTGTTAATGCGCTGCGCTGCACGGCGAAACAACGAGCATTGGCCGAATCAAATAACACTATCGTTAATACAAAAGAGAATTGTGAAAGTTTGACTACATGAAAATAACGTACAAATAGTCGTCGATAGTGCACGACGACTGTTTTACAATAAATTTTCTCTCTCTTTCCTTTACCGCCCCTTCGTCAAGCGTCAAATCTGAAACAGGAAACGTAATTAGGGAACGGGCGACGGACTATCGGCAAATGCTATCTCCCCTCCCGCCTTCCACCCCACAACAACGACTTCCTCTCGAAATCCCCCGGAAGCGACAGAGGAAAATCTTCAAACATTAGCCGGGCAGTTGATAACACTCGGGGACTGACACTACCGGACAGCGTTTGTGGGCCCTTGGGCGTCCATTGGGGACACCAATACCAACCAACACCAATAAGTGCAATCTGGACACATCACGACAGTTTAAATTACTTCAACTACTATTGCGCTCTCGAGAATGTTTGCCAACTGCAATAATTATAAAGCGCAATGCATTGGTACTCACAACCTGGTACAGTCATTTCATCTCATAGATTAAACATTTCAGCAATTCTGTCTAACTAGGATTTCTTCATTTTAAACAAGAATGGAGCGATGTGGAAAACCGACTAAAATGAATTAATTAAAATAAAAGCTGTGATTAAGAGAATGATTAATGAAGGTTTTCACAGCCCTGTAAAAAGTAATGAAAAATTGTAATTGAAAACGAACACATTTGTACGAAGTTGTGTGTCCACTAGTAACTCCTTAACTCGAGAAAATCAGATGAGAGATATAAAATGGAAATACAGTATAAACAAACAAACTTTCAGGATTCTATAACAAATCATTAAAAAATTCTAACAGTTACAAATAATTATGGTAGGCCCTTAACTATTGTAATCTAACCAAACTTCATGTTTAATGTAAGACTAATGTAATTAGATGAATAATTTAGAAAGCTCAATTAGTAGTAGCAAAAAAATGTTTGAGAAAGATAAAGTTGAATTTAATTAGCAGCATACAATTGCAACTTTGGACATTCCTGACCACTCCAGTGACAGTGGAACATTAATTTGAATTAGCGCACCTATTCTGTACAATTCGCCATTCTTCTCGCACACATTTGCCATTCATCTGGCCAACGAGCCTTTTAACGAGCCTTGGCTCTGTCTGTGTCGTGCCGTTTGTTTATATGAAGCGCAAATTCCCGACCTTCCTCTTGCGCACTGCAATAGCTGGCAATTTGTCCCCGTTAATGGCGGCGGCCTATAAACGCACCCCTATCTGTTTCTCCTAAACAACAAACACAAAACGAAAAAGAGGAAGACTGACAAAGAGAGATAAAGTGACAGAGAATGAAAGAGCGAAGGAGAGGAGAGAAGGGTCATATGAGAGTTTGTAAAAAAAGGTAGGTGTATGCAGAGTATGGAATAAATCATCACGGAATAAATAATTCATTCAAATCTATTGTATGCCCACTGCCAAGATTCACGCATTATATATCAGAGTAGTTGGAATCAGATATTAAAAACCAAATTGACTATTCATTATATAGGTAGTGTGCCTAGTATGTACAGTACCTTAGTATTCAACGTACTGAGAGTTTTAAATTTAATACAATTTATTGTATCCTATACATATACAAATGTTCATCAATAGTTCAAAATATAGTATAAAATAATATAATAAAAGATAAAATGAAGAAAGGAAACAAAGATTTTCACAGCGAATGAAAGAATACTGGGCAGAAAAGAAGAATAAACCCAAGAAATGAAATACTGCATCACGAATCATAGATTGCTTAGCGTCTTCCTCTTCGGGAGTTCTATCGCTAATAATAATAATAATAATAATAATAATAAAAGATAAAAAACAAATCTACAATATTATTTGTTCACTAGAAATGTATGAAATAAAATATGTAATACCATGTGGTATTTCCAGCATAAGCATTTGCTTGTCAGCTGATAACCATCATTTAATTATAGCTTTATAGCTTTAACTAGCTATTTTGCCCGTCCTTCGTACGGATTATGTTTGGAAATAAGACTGAATAATATGTTTCGGATTTTTTGATAGCAACGATCATGAAGTTGTTAGCAGCTTAGGCCCCGTTCAGACGATACAGTTTTTTTGCGGTACGGTTTTTTTACTGTACGGCATCAACTGTACTGTGATGTTCAATAATGTCCGGCTTTGCTGCTTATTGCTGTGCTATCCTCCTTCTTCCATTGCGCTTCCAGTTCAGTTTTATTTATTCCAGTCCAGGATTTTATTTTATTTGTGTAAGATTTTTTTAAATAAGTTACATACTGAAGGTTTCTCTTAAATTTTGATCAAAGTACGCAAACTCTGGTTTCAATATTCCACACATTTCTTGCCGCGCTGATAATTTTCTCTCTTTATTTTTATATTAATCTTAAGTCTTGTCCCACAAGGCGGGTCTCTCATATATAAGAGAAATTAAAATTTCACATTTAATATCTTCCATTTCTGGACACTGGAATTCACTAATAAGAAGATCAATGCTGAAGGATATCAATGAAGAAGATCAATGCTGACGATCTGAAGAGTGCTTCCAGCGTAATAAGCGTATCGTTTGAACATATCCATTACCGGTACAATACATGTGCCACCGGATACGGATGCAGTTATTTTGCGGTACAGCTGATTTTAGCGATAAAGTTTTCGAAGACAAAACCGAATGTAGAAATCGGCTAGAACAGCTTTTTTACTGGATCCAGTCGAAACAGTATTGTGTGAACATACAATATGAAACGTACATGCAAACGAAAGCACTGCAAAATAACTGATACAGCAAATTTACTGTACCACACAAAAACTGTATCGTGTGAACGGGCCCTTAGTAAACAACTTAGAACGTAAGCATTCAGTGACAGGTATCGGAGAGAATATTTTTTGAGAACAGCTGATTGATATATCATGATAAATTAAGTGATTTGTTCTTATGTGGTAACTAGCAGCTACCCGTCCTTCGTACGGATTATGTTTAGAAATATGACTAAATATGTTCTATGACACTGTTCTCTGCTGTAAAATCACTTCCCGGTGGTTCGGAACCCACCTAAAACTGTAGGTCCAACTCATCAATCACCATCATCAGACTCATTACCCACGCACAGGTCTCAGACCTATGTGGGCTTCATCCTAAAAAAAAAAAAAAAAAATATGTTTCGGCTTTTTTGATAGCAACGATCATGAAGTTGTCAGCAGCTTAGTAAACAACATTGAACGTAAACAAAATTCAGTGACAGTTATCAGAGAGAATATTTGAGAACAGCTGATTGATATATCATGATAAATTACGTGATTTGTTCTTATGTGGTAATAATAGTGCTACCTGGCGAATTCCCAAGAGCCTAGCACAAACCGCACCTTCCTAAAATGTTAATTATTGTTTTGATAAATTTCAATTAGAAAATTTTGTTTTTTTTTCAACAAAGAAATAATTGATGAAACACAAGATGAGCTTTGATTCACCAGTCATATGTTTCCTTAAAGACTGCAATGCTCCGACTACACAAGTCTGCAGACAGCGTAAATAACGCCGCGAAGGGCCCACCATTCAGATTATATTATTTTGAGAACAGCTGATTGATATATCATGATAAATTACGAGATTTGTTCTTATCTATATAAATAAAATTAGAGTTTTGTCTGTACATTTATCAGAATTGTATATTTTTTGGTTATTTTTACGTTTTATACATTAAATAAGCCGAAAATAGTCTTATCTCACTTTCTGTCTGTCTGTCTGTCACGGCCGCAAAGGTATTTTTCACGGCCTTCTCCTCAAAAACGAGAGCATCGATCGGGATTTTAGTTATTGAACAGTATTGAAAACATTATTGACAATGTCTTAAGCTATAAAAAACTAAATTAACTTTTTTTTTAACAGAGTAATAAACGTTTAAAAACCAAGTACTGTGCGATTTTGGATACATTTTACGCGGCCTTCTCCTCAAAAACGAGAGCATCGATCGGGATTTTAGTTATTGAACAGTATTGAAAACATTATTGACAATGTCTTTAGCTATAAAAAACTAAATTAACTTTTTTTTCAACAGAATAATAAACGTTTAAAAACCAAGTATTGTGCGATTTTGGATACATTTCTTCCAAGTTTTATTACCACATAAGAATAAGAACAAATCACGTAATTTATCATGATATATCAATCAGCTGTTCTCAAATATAAATGGTGGGCCCTTCGCGGCGTTATTCACGCTGTCTGCAGACTTGTGTAGTCGGAGCATTGCAGTCTTTTAGGAAACATATGTCTGGTGAATTAAAGTTCATCTTATGTTTTATCAATTATTTCTTTGTTGAAAAAAAAACAAAATTTTCTAATTTCAATTTATCAAAACAAAAATTAACATTTTAGGAAGGTGCGGTTTGTGCTAGGCTCTTGGGAATTCGCCAGGTAGCACTATTATTACCACATGAGAACAAATCACGTAATTTATGATGATATATCAATCAGCTGTTCTCAAATATTCTCTCTGATAACTGTCACTGAATTGTTTACGTTCTAAGTTGTTTACTAAGCTGCTAACAACTTCATGATCGTTGCTATCAAAAAAGCCGAAACATATTTAGTCGTATTTCTAAACATAATCCGTACGAAGGACGGGTAGCTGCTAGTGTGGTAATAAAACTTAGAAGAAATGTATTCAAAATCGCACAATACTTGGTTTTTAAACGTTTATTATTCTGTTAAAAAAAAGTTAATTCAGTTTTTTATAGCTAAAGACATTGTCAAAAAGGTTTTCAATACTGATAAATAACTTAGATCCCGATCGATGCTCTCGTTTTTCAGGAGAAGGCCGCGTAAAATGTATCCAAAATCGCAAAACACTTGGTTTTTAAACGTTTATTGCTCTGTTAAAAAAAAAGTTAATTTAGTTTTTTATAGCTAAAGACATTGTCAATAAAGTGTTCAATACTGTTCAATAACTAAAATCCCGATCGATGCTATCGTTTTTGAGGAGAAGGCAGCGTAAAATGCCTTTGGGGCCGTGACAGACAGACAGACAGACAGAAAGTGAGATAAGACTATTTTCGGCTTATTTGATGTATAAAACGTAAAAATAACCAAAAAATATATAATTCTGATAAATGTACAGACAAAACTCTAATTTTATTTATATAGATAGATAGAAGATAGATAAAACGTAGAAGAAATATATTCAAAATCGCACAATACTTGGTTTTTAAACGTTTATTATTCTGTTAAAAAAGTTAATTTCGTTTTTTATAGCTAAAGACATTGTCAAAAAGGTTTTCAATACTGATAAATAACTTAGATCCCGATCGATGCTCTCGTTTTTCAGGAGAAGGCCGCGTAAAATGTATCCAAAATCGCAAAACACTTGGTTTTTAAACGTTTATTACTCTGTTAAAAAAAAAGTTAATTTAGTTTTTTATAGCTAAACACATTGTCAATAAAGTGTTCAATACTGTTCAATAACTAAAATCCCGATCGATGCTCTCGTTTTTGAAGAGAAGGCCACGTAAAATGCCTATGGGGCCGTAACAGACAGACAGAAAGTGAGATTAGACTATTTTCGGCTTATTTGATGTTTTGAGTTTTCTGAAACTGTTCGTATGCTTATAGGTGTGATTTCAGGGATTTTTAAATGTTTCACAAAAATCTTATGAATACCTTTAAAATTGTGCATTGGACGTACCTAATGATAGAGTAAAATTTATCAGTTTACTGACTTGTGATAACGAACTTATTGGATTTTGTGAGCGAAAATTTGACGCGTTGTATGTCGGCGGGGCTGACGGTGTCATTATGGTGTAGAATAAATAATTAAAATAGAAAAATGTTATATTTTTTCAAGAAAAATCATTCTCAATATGTAATAATCATAATATGATTTGAACAAAACAAAATTGACAATATTCCGTGTCTTATGTGATGTGCAAATGGGTTTGATTATACAAAGAAAGGACATGACTTCTACTATTCATGCTATTCTTCCAATAATATCTTATTTTCACAAAAAAGCAGGGGTGGACTGGCGGGGGTCAACGAGCAGGATCAAAAGTCCATGGAGAGGTAATTTGTTGTTGAGAAATGTGTTTTATTGAACAGGATAAGGCCCACAGACTCTCACTAACTGTTTAAAATTTATTTTAAATAGATTGGAGTTAGAATCAAATAACAGAAATGGTCCAGAAAAGTGGAAGCTGATCAGCACTAGTACTTGATGAAGTTTGATTGGCGGAGGGCACTAAATTGGTGCTTTGAATCAACTTGGGAATGTTGCCTTGTAACACCATCTTTAATATGTCATACATATGTCACATATAATAATAATAATAATCTTTATTTCCGCAAATACAAACAAGCAAAAAAAAAAACAAATACACAGGAAAAAAATTATACATGATAGAAAATAATAATAATTATAAAACAATCAATTATTAGGAGAGAAACCAAGAAGTTACAAAGAATAAAAATACTTAGATCATCTTAACTATCATGTACAAGTAATTAAATTTTACAAAAAAAAATATCTGCAGAAATAATACTGTATGCAAATAATTTCATTGTGAAATTATATCCGCATACAGGAGCATCATAGGATCCAACAAAGATGCCATGAATTGATGTAATAAAAAAAATGAATAATAGAATTAAAACACTTGGAGGAAACATAGAATAATAATAGTACGAAAATGTAGGAGTAGAAACAATAAGGACATATGTTACACATATGTCATTTAATTTGTAATATTTACATGCCACATATTTTATTTGTTGTATAACGAACCAACATGATTGTCCCACCGAAACTTTCATCGCTGATCACTCCTAGCTACTAATTGAAATTGAATTTCTTAATATCTGGGCAATTAAATTTCTTAGAAATATGTTGAGAACTGAGTCTGCTCTTATGAACTTGAAAGATTCGAAATTTTCATTTATAACTTTGCTGACTTGACAATAGATTTTTATGTTACTTAATTTAAAAAAAAGTAAATGATTTGTTGACTATATAATTTGTGTACTGTAATGAGGACAATAATAGGATTTTCCTGAGCTTTTTTAAAATGTTATTTTAATAAATGGAAATTTAAATAGAAATAACAGTTTTTTTATGATTTTTTATTACAGAATTCTCATTTAGTTTTGAGGAAATTGAAAATATCTGTTGGGAAGCTGGGCTACACGCAGTTAGAAATGAGTTTTAATGTATTTAAGATGCTTTTCTGAAAGAAAGTAATGATACAAAATGGTAGGTACAGTAACATGATTTAAAGTGATTTTCAATTTTTGGACAATAAAAATCATTTTTAAATTTGAAAATGACGGTGATTTGAAGATTTAAAACTGCATTCATGGTAGCCTCAGTGATGTAATCAGTTGGAGTGCTAATCATTACTCCTGCGGTCACGGATTCGATTCCCGTTCAGACTGGAATATTTTGTCTATTCACCTCACAAGTATCAACCCATGTGTGCATCATCAGCAAATAAAACGTTCATGGTAGAAACTGAAAAATGAAGATTCATCCACTATACCTATTACTATATTACTATACTATATTTAATTTGAATGAATTTCATTTTATTCTTGACAATTTTATGTTTACTAAGTCGATTCTGATAGATGAGAACAACCAGGGACAATAAGATTTGTTTGTGTGAATTTAAATAAGCAAGTGGGAGCAGCTTTTTATCTTGAAAAATAATGTCAAACCGATTGCTACAAACTGCATGCCCTATATTTCGAATGGAAATGCAAAGAGGCAAAGAAAAACAGTATAAATGTTGAAAAGGAAGAATGAAAGTTGAGATGCTTTACGCGCAGAGCAAAAGGAAGAATTTGAAACATTCACGATTACAATTTCATAGCTCCGGGGGACGACAGCGCTCTGACAGCAAGCGCTTCATTCCGTTCGCTTCTTCAACTCCGCGTTTTCAAACCAAAAAGAAGTTAAGGAAAAAGAAACGGTGGGTAGGTGAGTAGGTGAGGATAGGGAAAGAGAGGGAAATGGATGAAAGAGTTGAACAACACAAAAACGGGAAAACGAATAAAAAGAAACGTGAAATACAATGACTACAATAAACGTTGACAAAGAAGCTGAAGGGAAAAAATTTAGAAACAATAATATTTACAAGTGAGCTGCGCCATTTAAAGCTGTTGAGATGAAAACACTATTATGAGGTGTAATTTTTCTTAGAGAGCAATGTTCATCTGTATTGTGATGGATGCACATAAGAAATCATAATTGACCTGTTTTTAAAAAACACCAGTTGGTCTGTTTTACAATAGACAAAGCAATTAAATACGCCTGAGATTTTAATTTTTAATTTTCAAAGACTACAACTGAGGAAAAAACGTTGTACATGAACGTCCTGATGAAATGACATAGGAACTTTCATTATTCAATTTTAGAATGCAGTTCACAGAACGGCAACATAGGCCTGATGCTCCTAACCTAGAGGAAAATGACATATTCAGTATTAAATTCAGAAATTGTCCAACGCAATTAAAACGGAATACACTTTTAAGAGATTGAAATGCTCAAAGGTTAATGGAAAAATTTTATAACCTTGGATTACTAAAATTTACATTAAACCCAATGTCACCCAAATAATCTGTATTTTTAAAAACGATATAGCCTACATCTAATGTTAGAAATTGTAAGAGGGCTTAATTGTTGATGGCTTTTGAACAAAACAAAATAACTAAAGCGTGAAAGGGAAAAGAATTCGTAAAAGATAGACTCAATAACAACGAAATGTTCCGCAACACTATTCTGCCTGCTCTAGTATTAGTGAGTTTTTCGTATAGTATTGATTTTTTTTTTTTAAATCATTTATTCCCACTAAATCTCTCACATCATTAGAAATTTTGTTATAAAATAATGGTGCCAGATAGATAAAGCTACGCTGCCCAGCGGTTGTTGATAACCTGGGCACAGTTACCATTTAAAAGGTCTTCCTTGCAGTTGCTCAGTTCTTTTGGATGGTCATTTATTCTCTTATTCAGAGATACGGAGATGCTTGCACAGCAGTAGCGAAATTGTTAACAATGCAGATTTTCGCTATAGTAAAAACCAAGTGCACAGAGCCTGCTAAGTGGATTTGTTGTGGATCGGAAGCCTGTTATTTTCCTTACTCGCGCCAGTCAGCTCTCTTCTTAGCATGATACAACCCCATCCTCTTCAGTCGAACAAATATTTATTTTTTCTCACAATTCTAGGAATTTTGTTCTGCTCTTTTTTCAAACACTGGCACATGGATTGGAATTGTACTTTTCTTACCTTGTTACGACGTGCGGATCGCATTTACACGAATAACAAAAGAAACGCATTTACCGATATTTTTACACGCTACGCTTCTGCATAAAATGAGACAAGCTTGAAACTGTTGTTTTAACGTTCTCTCTTTTTTTACTAGAACTTTCGAAATGGTAATCCGATTGATACCAGAGACAGTACTTTTGAAAAGAGACTGAAGTAGTGCAGAAGACAACGGCAAATGGAGTCCTTTTTAATAGAGGGGCCTTGAAGAAATAAAATCGAAGAGACTTTAAAACACTAGAATAAAATATTGAATCAATGGTTTATTGGAAAATTTGTCTCAGTTGTAAAATATTTATACTAGTGGGCTGTTATAAAAAAATTAACTTAAACCTGATATTGAATAACGAAAAATTATCTTGTTCTAAATGTACTGTGTGATGTACTGTGATAAATATACAGTGATCGTTGGTCTCATTCATATCCGGTGACTGATCAAACAAAATGACGATTAAAGAAGAAAAATTGTTCAGGAATTTGCTTTTTGAATGCCGGCACAAGCATGCAATAGAGAACAAGAGTATCGCAAGATCGTTATCTCAAAAGTTCGATCGTATCAGTCGCCTTCAAAAATGATTATGGTTACACGTATCTTTTAGTTAGTCAAGTTTTGCAGAGAGTTTCTTTTCCAGGATTCAAATTTTCGTATAGGATTACTACAGTATAGTGGAGTAAATAAATATTTTATTTTAGAACTACTAAGTTCTCCGTATCAGTTACTTATCTTCACTGAATGCTTGCCTAAAACAAAATATATAGAGCTGTTGCATTAATGAAATATCAAGTCTCTTCAATGTTTTGGTGCGGGAACACCACTAGAAGAAGTCTAAATGGGAGGGTTAGGGTTGTAAGTGAATGAAAGTGAAATGGAAAAGAGAGATGTCATTTAAGACAAGGCAGGCAGCCAGTCGCCGGCTGATGAGTGTATAATCTCGTGGAGAGGACGACTCACGCAGTGCGGGGGCCGAGTCATAGCAAACACAATTAACGAGCGTGTGCCCGAGATGTATTTTTGGAGGCTCAAGTGCGGAAGATCTCCAAGTGCCTGCTGCCGCCGCCGTCGCGTTAAAATATCGGGGCTGAGAGAATACAACGGCTACTCTTGCCGTCAGTGTTATCGGACAAGGACGGAGGATGTTGTATAAAAAAGGGCAGATAAGACGATGTGGTGTGGACGGGAAAGGGGGGATGGCAGAGAAAAGAGGAGATAAAGTGAGGGAGCCTGTTGAGAGTGACAAGAGACGATGACAAATTAAAAGCTCTCCGAGCGCTGAGTGCTTGCCTTCCCCGTTTCAGACTGCAGAATAAAGAGAGAGAGTGAAGTGCAGGTTGAGCTTCAGTTGAGCCGCTGTAGCCGCCTCCGGCTTGCCGCCCCATGTAATATGCATCGGCTGCATAACCCCACCCCTACACCCACCGACACACCACTCAACTAACTATACCTTCCTTCAATCTCTATGTGCTCCTCATTAACTGGTGCTAAATTTATTATTAGAGCATAGTCAACTCTTTTTCCCTTGGCAATCTTCTCATGGTGCAAGCGCCCTCCACTCCAACTATCAACTGCCTCTCCAGCCGCCCCTGATTCCCACTGCGGAACTTGTCATAATGTTCACTATTTTTTACCAAGTTCCCCTACCTATACTCACAAGCATAATGTTCAAAGAGGCCATAGAACCTCCTCACTCTTTCAAGAAACCTTAATTCAATTAATCTGACTAATCCTGTTCATAATTTTCATCAAATCAGCATAAAATCATATGCAATCATTTATTTATCCTTTATAACATTAATATAAACATAATAACATAAAAATGCATCTTAGTAATACAAACTTAAGTAATAAAAAGTAAAACTGAGGAAAATAGTAATAAGGAAGGTCCCTGCATAGGAAGGGGCCGAGTGTTATAAAAAGTATAAAGAAAAGGTTGTGAAATTAATTGTAGGTACTCATCAATCTAATTGATACTGTTCTTCATCACAAGGGTAAAAAATAATTATAAATTGTACAGAAGATACCTCCTTCTTTTTCTTCTTTCTATAATTTTAAAAGAAAATGCCTGTTCTGGTTTCAAAAGGACGTAATAATTCACCAAAAGACTCATGCTTTCCAAAAAAGAATTTCTCTTTTCTAATGAAGCACCCAAGTTTCATCTCAGAAAATATTTTTCAAAAATCCCCATTTTTGTCATGATGTGCTGATGTTTTATTATTGTGATTCGCCAGGGTATCTAGTTACAAAGAAAAATGACTATTTATGTAAATAATGAACCAGCTCATGCGAACAACAACAGCGAGAAAGAGTCGAGTACAGCTGGGTGAGAGTTATTCCTGGACGTGTATATTCCATCAACAAACGTATTTTCGTTTAGAGTAGTTGTACCTACTTGTTTACGCCAAATGTTAACCCATGTAAACACACATTTTAATTTCGTTCGTAATTCTTCATTGTTTTATGTAGGAGTAAAAAGTATCCAACATCATGGAGGTTATCCAACAGATAAATTGGCATAATTGAAATGAAATATTATGGAAGGGAAAATAATAATAAATTGCAGTATTAATTAAAGTCTAATAATAATTGGTTTATTAGAAAAAACTTGGATAAGGAGGAACTTTAGTAGGAACAGTGCTTATTAGTATAGTATTACCTATTTTTTAAAAACCATCAAGTTCAGGATTGAACAATTAAGAAGATACGTTTTCCATTATAAGTTACTAGAAAACTTCTTTCAAGTTTTCGGAAAATAGTTTAAATTTCCGATGACATCCTATCACGAAAAAACAAGTAATTCAACAGCAATTCTGAGAGCGGCAATTCAAAAACAGATTCATAAGATAAGTATTCTTCACAAGCCGAATATCAACGGCACATTCAAATATCAACTGAAAGAAATTGATATTGATACTTAGCGATTCAAGTGCTGTTCGGTCGGCCAAATGAATAAAATCGCTACACAAGACGATAAAGAAAAGGCAATTGAAAAGCGATCACAGCATTTTTCAATCATCTGATTGAACAGCATTTGCTCTTTATATTTGATACTATCGCTCTCTTTATCGTTCCTTTCTGTTTCGGAGATATAATTACGAGCTAAGTCAACTGAGAGAAAGAGACAGAGGGTGAGAGAATGATGCGGAGGATTGCACAGAGCAGAGAGTAGAGACTAGAGTCTTTTCTGTCGCTCTACTCTGACAAGAGGTTTCGGTAGCGTCGAGTAGAGGACAGGCTGTGCGATCTGGACCGCAATGTCAACAACTCTTGCGGCTTGATTGATTCACAGACGTGATCTGATGAGATTCTCCCCTCCTTCTCCCACCACCTACCCCTCAACACCCTTCGCCACAACCTCCTCATTCTTTTCGTTATTATTTCTGTGTTCTGAGACGCTTTATTGGAGACAGCCGGTGGCGCGGAATCCGAACGGGCCTTTATGAAGGGTCTTTATTGTTTCCACTTCTGCTCCTTTATTTATTTATACAACGCGCCCGTCTGCGCGCTCGCCAGCACACGAGCTACGCTGCACATCGCTCCACTTTCCTTTCACAGAGACCAAGAACACTGAACATCTCCTCAAGGCTGCTAGTCGCATAGACTGTGCAGTCAAAAAACACACGAATTCGAAAATCGACTCACTTCAATGTTATTGGATTAAAAAAAGAGTTTATATTACTGCATTGGTTATAGTGAAATTACAGATTTAAAATAATTTTAAATATAACTAGGCCTATATGTAAGCTAAACGAGAAAAACAAAAAATAGCCTATTATGTAATACATGTAATTAAATGATTCTGACCGTAACATGGTTTAGCGATACGACTTGCCGCATCGTTAGTTCTGTATCTTTTGAAATCAGCTGTCAAATTATTTAAAAAATATTCTCATCGAATTTTTAAACAGGAATTATTATTGATAAAAACTTCGTTGGACGTCTGTACAATTAATTACAAATAATAAAATCTCTATAACTAGAGATGACTCCTCTGATCTATCTAGAACAACTTGACAGTAGACGGAGCAATTCCTTCGCAGTCTCAGTTAGGTATAATCTCGATTATTCATACGCAATAGAATTCTGGCCAGGTTATGTAGACACAATGATTATTCAACTCTGAAGAGAATTTTCAATGTTCAAGGTTTCTATTTCTTAGAAATTTCAAGAATTTGAAATTCGATTCTGAAATTCAGAATCAAATCCTGTTCATCCTACAGAAAATATGTATCACGAAGCTCCTGGGCCACCTTTGTAAGGTTGACCGATTGGCCAGCAAAAAAGACTATGTTCTCTGCTGTAAAATCATTTCCCGGTGGTTCGGAACCCACCTAGAACTGTAGGTCCAACTCATCAATCAATTCATTACCAACGCACTGGTCACAGACCTATGTAGGCTTCATCCTCCGAAAAAAATACAAAGGGATGGCAAGGAAAGGAATCGCTGTAGAAGTGGATGCTCTTCATGCTATGATAATAAATGGTTCATTAGAATTGCCATTTCCAATGTTATAGGGATTTTTCAAGATTGGATCTTGATATTGGTAATATTGTGGATAGTCCATTCAAGTATAGAACTATAACAGATCAAAAGTGCTTCATGGGACCCGAAATAGGTACATTGGTCACATGGTCACTCCTCTGGGAAAGATAACAGAAATAGCTGGAAACAAACATACATCGTAGAGGTTTAACACAGCGGAAAGCGAACTCTCAATGCCACTGGAGAAATATTTTGGAAAGAAAGGAAGCAGCACAATGAAAAGGTTGTGTCTTTTTAAATTTAGGTTGCTCGAGGGAATAGAAGGAAATAAAGATGAATTAAAACCAGGAGAGAAAGAGAGCGATTGAGAATGTGAGGGTAGAAGAGAGATGTTTGATAGTTGCCGAGTGCTGGCCCACCTAGCCATTTACGACACACGGGATCTTGAAACTTTTAAAATTTAAGGGCTCCTAGGAGAGACTTTCTCGCAGTCCTATTGCTCCTCTCACGCTTATTCTCTTTCTTTCTTTTCCATCCCTCTTTCTCCCACTCCCCATCCACTTCCCCGTGACCCTTACCTATCTTCATTTGGTTCGGCGTGAATGTTGCCAGAAAGTTTTCCCGGCCAAGCCGCGGGTTGAAAATTATTTCACCTCTTGCCAGCGAAACGCTGTAGCTGACGGCTGAGATTTAGGAACTTGTTTCCATCGTAGCGAGACGAAGCTATCTCCAATTTTATTTTCTCCATTCAGCACGTACTCTCCAACTATCAATTGAAACTCGAGTGTGTGGGAAACAACATGGCTACCACGTAACATTTAGTAAATAAAGTATCTCTCATAAAATAAATTTCGAAAACAAAAAATTGACGCTATTGTTTTTAGCTGAATATATTACCATTTTTATCTAGTGAGTTCAAGGTGAATAAAATAACTTTTCATTATTTTCTATTCCTTACAGTATCATGGTTCTTTGACATCAATTGAAACTTTGACGTGCCACAATACAGCTGGAAGCACTTTCTCATACCTTCAGTAAAAGTGCTTAGCTCTGAAAGAACTCTGATTGCTACTCCTGCGGTCACGGCCTTGATTCCAGCTCAGCCTGGTATATTTTGTGTAATCATTCACCTCATTACCCACACAAAAGTTTCAGACTCATGAGAGCATCTTCAAGAAAAAGTGAATTAAATTTAAACAGTGGAGTTTCTGAAAAATGGTTTGTTCTTTTCAAAACTATAAAATAAGTTAGAAGCATTGGCAACAGCAATTTAACAAGCGTAAAAAACACTAAAGCGTTAGAAACTGCAATGCCGGAATTCATGCATTTATTTAAAAAAAAAATCAAAGTCATACATGTTTGTGACATACAGATACATGGTTCTTTCATCTTCAATTAGCTGTATCTTTGTTCAATATCCCTATCAGTACTGGAAAGGAGACACAGAAACAGGTAATAGGCCAAGTTACGTATTTAACTTGAATCTCAGACTCCAAACGCCTACTTCTCATAGCTATTGAATATGATTGATGGTCGAAGTACAAATGTTACAACTTTGGAAAATGGCCAACACTGGATAGGCATATGCATTTTAATGACTCATCGGCTGGTCTGAGACAACAGGTGAAGTACAATATTTTCAGATAATTTTAATTGGCGTAATGAGCTGCTAATAATTTATCGTTGGCCTATCAACAGCAAAAGAATGACGTTCCTGCGTTCATCGACCGAAAAACACGGTGACCAATCATTAAAACCGTTGATTCTTGTCGCACGATTTATTAGCACTTGACTTTAGTGTGTGCGGGAGCGTGCGTTAACGAATTTACAACACGATTCCCATCCACTAAACAGCTGTTTCTTGGCAGCGGGAAGACCTCGCTTGACCTCAGCGCAGGGATTACTTTTCCAAGCTCAGTAATATTCTCCGAAGACATTGCAAGCATAATAGATAAATTCACCCAGACATTAATACCTTTCTACATCGTCCGAAAAATCCGAACAGAAAATGACATTAATCGAAATAAAGTTTACGATAAGAGCCGCTCACTGTATACTTGCAAGACACCGTTTCAACGGCTGCAAATTTCAACTGTGAAATAATAAACATTCAAAACGGGGAGCCGTGAGCCGCAGCAGGTATCTGTTGAATCAGATTAGATTAGCAACGCTTTCCTGGGCCCTCTTTGTAAGGGTGACCGATTTGATTGGACTCTGTTTTCTTCTGTAAAATCACTTTCCGTTAATTCGGAACCCACCTAAAACTGTACATCCAACTCATTACCCACGCACAGGTCTCAGACCATGTTATAGTTAAATAAGTCATAGTAGTCTGTCCTAGAATTTCGGTTTGTTTAAATGTAGGTTAGCATTTGGAATTTAAGTATTTTGTTATATCTTCACTTGGAAAACTTTTTTGTTATAATTTTTGATAAGTCCAGGGTTAATCTTTGGGGTTAATCTGTGGTGGTTCGGAACCCACCTAAAATAGTAGGTCCACCATGTTCCCCGTAACATGGCACAAACGGCGAGGTGGAACTACCCGTAAGGGTCTCCCCACCATTAAAAGCCATACGCTTATTATTATTATCTGTGTTTAGTATGACATCAGGAATAGTTACCTAGGGTCTTTTGCCTAGTTAAATAAGTCTTAGTAGTCTGTCCTTATGTAGGGTATAAGCTCCGGTTTGTTTAAATGTAGGTTAGTAATTGGAATTTGAATACAGTATTTGGTTATAATTTCACTTGAAAACCTTTTTTTGTTAAATTTTTGATAAGTCCAGGATTAATCATTGAGGATGAATCTTTGTTTAGTATGACATCAGGAATAGTTACCCAGAGTCATTGGCCTAGCTAAATAGTCTTAGTGGTCTTTCCTTATGTAGGGTATAAGTTTGAATTTCGTTTTGTTTAAAGGTAGGTTATAGTAATTGGAGTTTAAGTATTTTGATATAATTTCTCTTGAAAAACCTTTTTTTTATAATTTGATAAGTCCAGGGTTAACATTTGGGGTGGAATCTTTGTAGAATACTCCACATGCCACCACAATAGTTAAAAGTCCAATGTTAAATTGATCCTCCATCTTGAAAAAAATCTACAATCTATTCTGTCCACAGCTTTATAACCTCATTTCTAACTTCTCTCAAGTCAACAGTACAGCTGAGGATGTGGCAGGTTAAGCCACGAAACCATGGTACTGTAATGTTTCAATAATGTATTCAAAAGAGTGGTTTGACAACATCCAAGTCTTATTATTCATTAGTTATACAATACTGAATTATGGATTGCGAAAGAGCATAATATAACAGCTTAAGGTGGATAGTATTTTTTTAGCTTGATAAAATTTAAAAGATAGGTATTTCATTCTCTTGCAAATGAATTTTACATGCATGTCCCATTTTATACGTTCATCTATTAAAACACCTAGATATTTAGTGCTACAGTAGTAAATTTCTTTATATTTGGACAGATGCAGTTGATTGAGTTGAGGTTGCACTCGGAATGGAGCTTTGGAATAAAATTTTCGTTAATTTATTTGCATTCTATTGAATAAGGAACATCGATTTCAACAGGCAAAAATTAGCCAATAACTTCTCCATTCCTCTCATGATGATGACAGAAATTTGCAATTATGATTATGATGCTGCTAATGAATATAGTTCGGCAAGTCCTCAACTTTGCTCGTATAACAATCCCATTATAAAGCCCGAAGCTCAGCTATTAATCATGTCTGACGTTGGAAAGAAGTCAAAACTTTCGTGAAGAGGTTGAGAATTAGAGGGAAGTAAACGTAATGGCGGGAGCGGAAGGAATGCATTTTTGGGAGATTATAAGTTGGAGGAATTGAAAATTTCAGAGAATGATGACAATTATTATTAAGAAACTTTTGCGATATAAGAAATCCCAATCTTTGGTGATAGGACAAGGGTGAGTTGGCAACGTAGACGTTCCAGCAAGGAATTCATCCTATTATCGCTTGAAATATCATTCCCAACTTTCTAATTACATTTCGCTATAAATTTTAAATCGAGAAGAATAACGTAAACTGAGATAAAAAACTTAAAGGGGACATAAAACCACATCTTTTTAGCAAGTGCTAATGAACCCAATCTACAGAAGTTCAACCGAATTGAATGCTTTCAGATTTCTGTACTTTTTCTAGGCATATTTGGAGTAGTTTCCTTTGAAATAAAGACTGCAACAATTTCAGACTTTCATTTGAATTTTCTCTACAGAGGTACCATGACATGATTTTGAAATGAATCCGGATTGGAAATTATTAGAATTTGAAAAGCCAAGTGCCGTGTTGAAAAAATCTCCGGAACTGATGTTGAGACGTTATATTTTTTACTTTGCCGCGAACAAATCATTGTAAATTTTTTGATGAATCATAAGTTAATAAAATAAAAATACGAACTGAGCTGATTTTCAAAAGATATTTTCAAAGTATTGTGAACAATTTTTAGTTCAAAGTCATCAAAGTACATTCAGTTGCATTATTCAAGTAGGCTACCCAAATACAAATAGCCTACTCTACCTGAAGAATAACCAATTACATAATCTCGAGATTATAGTTTGATAAATTACTGACAATATTAATCGACATAAATAATTATAGATTATATACAATTATAGTCTTACAGAGTATAGAAAGTAAAAATAATCTGCATATTAAAATTCAATTGTATTTCAATCCATGTAGCCTACATTTTCAAAATTTCACTATGACTATAATTAGCTATTTTATTACATCATTTTTCATCATCCACTATAATTTGAAAATTTTATTATACCTGTACAAGTGAGTTCCAGCAAGAAATTCATCCTATTTTGACTTGAAACCTTATTCCTACCTTCTATATTACATTTCAAAAGGAATTATAAATTCAAAATAAATACAAGAGAAGAACGACATTAGTATGTACTGAGACAGAAAACGCAAAGGGGCATTAAAAAACCCACAATATTACCGTATTACATTTATGAAATTACTATAATAGTAGACGATCAGTTAATCTGAATACGTTAAAATAATACGTTGAAGAAATGAAAATAAAAAAATATTTTTTGTCAACTTAATTATGAAAATGGACAGTATTGAACTAAATGAAAAAAGGCTATAAATAGAAAAAAATACACAAAGATTGATTTCATAGAAGCCTTACCGGTTGCCAGTGCACCGGAAAGCGCACTTAAGGCATCTGTTTGGTCTATTCAAATTCATAGACGTCTATGAGTTTGAATAGACGAATCAGACGCATTAGTTTCCGATGCACCGGTCACTGATATGGCCCCCATGAACTCAACCATAATGCCTCCAAGTTATAACCATATGGAATGTTTGTTAGCCTTTATTCAGTGCCTTGTTGCATTCCTTCCATTGAAGGAACAAGCGAGTCTCGTCGTACACTTGCGATTCCGTAATAAGATTTCAGTGATCAAAGCAACTGCTGGGCTTTAGATGGTTTGTGTGGATTATATAAGCTGTCAATGTTATGGACCAGCGTCGGCTGGTGGCGCTCAACACCAACACCAGAGGATTTCAGTCGCTCTCAATATTAATGGCTGATAAGTCCCGGACAGACTCACCCCTCTTTCAGCCATCCCCCCCCCCTCCTCATAACATCCAACCACTCATCTTCCCAGTCCACATGACTAGCCCAAGGGATCTGTGGTCGGGCTAGACATCAACCCATCAAGGTAATATCACTCAAAGTGATAATGACCTGCCGAAGCTTCCCAAGTTCCATACCTACTCCGCACAGTCAGCCTCCGTTCGTATTCGTCGCTTCCTCTTCCACTTCCTTCCTCTATCACTCTCTCCTCTCACTCACTCCAACCCTCTCTCACTCCCTTCCTCTCTCACCATACTCCACCTTCACAATCGCCGCGTTAACATTCGCTTGTCCGCTCAGTCAAACCTCAATTGCTTGTAAAAGCATGCTACATCAAACGCAGCATCTGACTGACCTCACCTAGCATAGCACTAAGCCGCTCGGTTCTCGTTACAGTCGAACAGAAAATGCAGACACGTTTAGGTTTATATTGAGTGCCACGTGTTTGTACTGTGTCCATTTACAAATTTATTGCATGACTCGTTCTGGGCAGACAAAATGGGAGGAATATCTATCCAGGCTTACCTACACATTTCAACAATTGGAACCAACGCTATTTGGACCGAGGCAAAACCTGCGTCAGACGCTGTCTCCAATACGTCGAGGAGTATTGGGATTAGGAAGCTCTAAGGCTATTTAACTGAAGAGTGAACAGAAAATTGTCCCAGTTAAACGTGGGGTAAATGATCAATCACAGCGCTTGTTTCTGATAAGACACTGACTACTGCTGTTCCAGCGGTCACGAGTTCTATTCCCGTTCAACCTGGCATATTGCAAGTGATCATATTTACCTCATCACCCACGCACAAGTTTCGGACTCATGTGGGCATCAGCAATAAAAAAAAATAATAGCCCTTGTAAATGAGTTGCTATCTAAGTTATGAAGTTGATAATTGAGTTTAGGCTCTAGCTAACTATCAAGAGAATTTAAGAAAAAGAACACTAAATAACAATTACAATCAACTAAAACTGTTTGAAAATAATAGTTCGAAATCGAAATCATTCTGTAAGTTCATCAGAAGCATCTACACAGATTTATTTGATGTGATATTCAGTGATTCATGGGAGAACCTTTAAAAAGGAAACGTATAGGCAGAAAATGGCAGAAATGACGTTTACATGATTTGCTTCATTGCAATTGAAAAAAAGCAGCGGGTCACTTGAGTATGTATTGTAGGCTACTTTGAAGAATGCAGTTCATGAGGAATGCGGCGCTTGAACAACAGTGACAAAATGGGTGGAGTAAGAGAGTTCTTCGTCGCGACAAACTGAAATCGAGAAGGAAAATGCGTCTTGTTGAATAAGATGCTAAAGTGAGGAAAGGGTGGGGGGTAGGGTGGCAAAGGGGTCCTCATGGTTGCGAAGAGACGGAGGTAGCAAAAAGTTGCGCCTTGGGCCGACTCCCGGGGGCGCGATAAATTATGATACACACAGTAGTGCGCCGTCCCCGCGTCCACAGCCTCAACCGAGCGCCGCCTCCAACTTGAAATTTACAACCGCCGCCGCCACCAGGAAATTGTGAGACTGTGAGCTCTGCCTCTAATTATTTGCAATTTCGAGCCTTCTGATGCTCGGCCGCACCCCTATCTACTACAGTAAGCCTACTCGCACCAATGTCACTCCAAGTGGATGCTCTCTTCCCAGTTATAAAGACTTTCTGTGAAACGTGAGCAAGAGAGCCAAAGTATGCCTGCGCTCAATCTCTTACATGCTCCAACAAGCTACCAGTACTACAGACAGCGGGCCTCGATCCTCTGCTACACAACTCGCTTAATGACTGCAATAATTCACATCGAGTGACAGAATGATTCTATAATTAGGCTGTGATATTGCTTGCTGCAGTAGATGCATTAGCGGATTAGCGTCTCTCCTCTCCGCCAGCCCCACTTACCCGAGCGTTAACTGTTCAGCCGTGAAAACGTTACTTCACAACATTTGGTGAACTCTAGGCCATAAACTACATTGATAGCACGTTAATATTGCGATCAGTGTCGGGCAGGTTATCAACTTTCTTCTCTTATCAAATAACCAAAGAAATTTAAACAGTTCCACTGAGAAGATTCAAACTCAGCCGAAAAAATAAAACTTTCTATGAATTCAAATTTCCTCCACACCCATAAAGGGTTGAATAGAAACTCAAGAAATTAAAATTCATCATTAGATCCCAAATTTTCAATTTAATAATACTCAATTCATAATCTTCAAGTTAATACCAAGACGTTAATATTAATATGATATAGATAACTCAGTGATAAACTTTTGAACTAGAATTTCCTTCAGCAGACTACAAATATACTAATTCACAAGAAAAGATGACGAAATATGCAAATAAACTAAATCCACCCAGGAAATCAATTTACATCATATAATACTTGAGGAACTATTCGAATATTCTCGTCATTCTCATTCGATGCCAACAATAATTTGACATAAGTTCACTACCCCTTTGAAAAAGAGTATACATTGTCAGTAATCTATCATTTTATGAATATCTACAATTTATTAATATTTCCTGAGAAATTAAGCGATAATTGACAGCGAATAAGACCAACAAATAAACGTGAAGCTGTGGAAAATGCGACACAACAGTAAAAGGTCCGGTCAATGATTAGAAATTCCTACACACTCCACTTGAACAAAAACAACGAAGCAATCATGAATGAGAAGGTAGGTGGGAGGCGCGGCGAACACGTAGGGAGACAAATTCACCTGTGTTAATCAAGCTAATAAACAATAAGTCTGTTTTATATTACAAAGGGTGGCCGAGCTCGGCTGACTGTTTTGCGAGTAAATTGACTGTTATTTGTACGTGTCTTGTGTATCTTGTAAAACTGTAAAGGCTATGACAAATGTACTGCTGCCAGAGGATCGAAATACACGGGGAAGTGCACACGCGCCTCCTAACTAGATAGATAGAGAAAGAAATGGAATGAGAGTGTGAGTAGAAGAGGTAGTGAGCGAGAGGTTATGGTGAATAATAGGAGGTGCTGGTTTATTACAACACAACGATGTGTGTTACGCCCTACTACAACCACCCACACATCACATTTCACAAGTGTCTCCAGTGACGATGATGATTAAGGTTCAGTGCCGCTGTTGCTGAAAGTTGAGGAGGGAAGGCCGTTGCAGACCCCACACCACACCCACTCATCCACGCTTCCCTTTTCCAGTGCAAACTGTCCCATCTCAGATTAGGCTGGTCTTATTCCCAGAGCTCTTATCGTTATGAGTTGTGAAAATTTGTCAGCCCCTGAGACTTAATCAATGCAAACCGGCCGTACCAATAAGCGCCACTCACCCGCCATCAAAATAGCCAAAAACTAAGCAATAAAAACCATATTAAACTGCTCTCCTCCTCACACACTATCATCCCACTGTTGCCGGCTCCTGGGAAATAATTTACACTGCTCACCAGATAACATCAAAGATAACAAGTCAGTTGACAAGTTCCACTGCAAAATATGGATTGCCGAGAGTCAGGTCCCTGAGGACCCAATTCTCATCTCACCAGAATCACATTACTGGCTCGCTAATATACTGAGAAACGATTGAATTCAACTGATAAAATGGGACAACTTATAGATGGAGAATGAAGAACAGCTGCAATAGATCCAGTTTCAAAAATTATTGTTAAAATACACCAATAAATATTTCAAGTCTATTTTTAACGATCATCACATTCTTATAGAATAGACGAACAAAACATGTAATTAATTGATAAATGGAGTTGCGATAGTAATGCTGAGATAGAACGACATCTGTTTGTGGGAGCTCCTAAAAGTCTGTTGAATTTGTTTGGTAATTGTGAACCGATTTCTGTCAAAGTTGGCATACCCCTCAGTTATCATATAGTCAGTGATTGTGCAAGGTAATTTATTCAAAAAAAGTGCTACTTAAGTTGAATATTAGTAAAAGTTTTAAAAAGTGTAGCTTACGAGTGAATGGTAAAGGATTGACTTCTCCTTATCTTGTTCAACAATTTTAAACATGCGGTCTACAAGGTCAGGCTCAAGAGACGAGGCTTCAAGAGATAGCCTGCCGGGTATCAAAGATAACGTTCAACCGGGAGGCTACTTGGTGGAGCAGGTACTAGAAAGAAAACTGGACTTTATTATATCTGAATTAAAAGTTATCAAATCCGACGTTAAATCCATTCGTACTGATTAGAAAGATATGATCAAGTCAATCGATCGCTGTTATGAACTTATTAAGGACAATAAAACGGCTATTACTAAACATGAAACTGAAATAAGTTCGTATGCTAAGGATATAGAGTCAGCATTGACTAAAATAACTTCCTTGGAAAAAATATAGACAAAGTGAATAGGGACATTGCGACTTTTCAGCAGTATTCTAGAAAAAACTGTGTTAATATTGTTGGTGTGCCATTCCAAAAGAACAAAAACATCTTCGAAATTTTAAAAAAGGTTGCTTGTGGCATACACTTTGAATTCAATCATGACATGGTCGATAACTGTCATAGGCTATCAAGTAAACCTGATCAGGACTTGCCACCTTCTATCATTGCTAAATGTGTAAGGAACATTGATAAGCAAAACTTTCTAAAATGTAAAACTGATAAGGGGAAACTTGTGACGAGTGATGTTGGATGAGCAAACAACAAACTATTTACATTAATGAAACGATGTCTCCGTTCAATATGGGGCTGTTCAAAAGAGCGAAAGAACTGCAGAAAAAGGGTCTCCTGAAATATGTATGGTTTAGGGGTGGGAGTGTCTTTGTAAGAGTTGATGATAAACCCAAGAAAACTCTTTTTTCAAGTATCGAGGATTTGAACAGATTATTGCAAATCCATTTGGACATTATACTTTTTATAATTCATACAACCAAATTAGATTTATCTGTTATTTCTTGGTGTGCACTCTGTTTATATCCAAAACCCTCAGGCCCTAGTAACCCAAAATATTAATGTGATGTTTGTTTCTATTCTGACTCGACATGTTTGTTGGTTTATATATTCTTATTTATAAGAGAAAATAAATGTGGGGTCTGCTACATAGATCCTGATTGAAGTTTAAACTATAATACAGTAATGAGTTAATCATTATTTATTAGATAATTATATACAATTATAACTACCTCGTAGTTATGACAGTTGTTATCAACACTAGCTATAAGTTATTTTGATAGTAAAGATAAGGCTACCGTGGAGCTCACCCCTACACACAGACGTATAGTCTTCGTAGGGAAATTCGTGTATCGTTTTTATTTTTAATATATTTATGGTACAACTGTAATGATTTGGAAAAAATAAATGTTTTATTTTGATTTTGAAATGGTGATGTGGTCGGGCTAGAGATCGACGTGACAAAAGAGACCCTCAATATTTTATAACTTCACAAATGACAAAAAGATATGCAGTAGCTTAACAGGTTAGTTCATTTTTTTCAGATTCAGAAAGGTCAGGATTGTTTGTTTTCTTTTTAAACAATATCTTGCTCGTGTATGAAACAAAGTGTTCTACTTACACTACAATACATATTTTGTCATTACTCACATGCTACGAGAAAATGAGAGATGAATGATAACTGATACATACCTGTGAACAAAAAGAAAACTTTTAGAAATCATAGTTGGAAAAAGGGGAGACAAAATGTATCAAAATTTATTTTTTAGCTGAAATGGTGAAATTATTGTTTCACTTATTACGCAGGGTAATAGATGAGAAACCCATGTTCATGAAAGTCTACATGGAACATAGAACCATGTAGACTGGTTAACTTAAGCTACAAAACTATAATTTTGGGATAAGACTAACCCAATCAGATAAGATTATTGGTAAATGAATTCTTGGAGTTTTAAGTGTCTGAATATCCAATTTCACATATTTCCACACAAAACTGAATAATAACTTTTTTCAAATTCCTATATCGTACTTATACGAGAAAATCCGATAAATAAATTATTGGGTTATCTACTGGGCTCTACTCCATAACCTTAAGGTGGGTAATCAGTCGCTTCAACTGGTGTACCACAATCAGAAACGACTTTTCAGCGCTAAAATGAAATTTCTACGAGCATTCTTTCTGGTGTTTTGAAAACCTGGAATGACACCCACTTCCAAATAACTAATCAACAAACAGAACATGCCGACGCCGTCGCTGAATTCGTTCTATTACAGTTGCCATGACAACCAGCCAGCGACCAGAGATCCGCACAGTTAATACTCATCTATCTTAACCCTCTGCTCTGAAGTCATTCGAGCAAGCAGCATTCAAGTGGAGAGTGAAGCAACGTAACCTGGTGGCGAATTATTATTGTCAGCGAGTGAGGTGGCGTCCCAAACCCTTTGAAGGTTTTTTCGTTATAAATTTCTGTGAAATATTACTTTTTCACCATGCATGGCGCTGCTACGCGGCTGGAATCGACTGATAGAATAACATCGCTTTCACCTGGGCAAGAGATTGTGGAATAAATAACGACGGTAATTTAGTTGGCATTGTTAGGCCTTCAATCTCACTTTTTGCATCAGCTTTGCATCAGCGCGCTCCACGAGAGCACGTTTCAGGACACTTCTCTGTGCACATTGATGACGATCGATGGCCACTCATTTAGCACGAAATTTCAAAGTTTATTCATTTAGAACGAACTCAGCATGTGTTGCAGGCATCTGCATTTGATTGACACAACGATTTTCCGAGTAGGCTGCACAATTTTCATAAATTGCAAAAAATCAGGAATGAATTATTGAGGATTAAAATGAAAACGATTCTCTGAATGACGGGTCAAAAGTAAAAATCCCATGAAAGCATCCTGAATGAAAATTTAATAACAATATCTTCTCATCCCTTGAATGTAGATGGTTGACCAGAGGGCTCTTATCTGGTTTAGCTTATCTGTGTCTATCTCTTATAATGTTCCTATCTAGCTTGCACGCAAGAATTTTAAAAATTTGTTATAAAATGTGTCCTGCCGATAAAAGCAAATGATTCTATTCTTCTCGAGACGTTGACAGAAGCCTAAATTTGTATTGTTGTCTTCGTTTTTCTTCTAGTCTGAGACCTGTGCGTGGGTAATGAATTATATGATGGTGATTGATGAGTTGAACCTACAGTTTTAGGTGGTTTCCGAACTACCGGGAAGTGATTTTACAGCAGAGAACAGAGTCATTTTTGCTGGCCAATCCAATTCGTCACCCTTACAAAGAGCACCTAGGAGTTTTGTAGCTTATCTCTGATTGAACAGATACCTGCTAAGGCACTCGGCTATCACTTCCCTACTATATGTACTGTGTACATGTACATATTCTTGAACAAAATAGGGAAAAGTAAATTTGAAAAAGAAAAGACGATATAATGAAATAAAAAAGATGAAAATGTCAATTTTTCTAGACACTGTTACTATTAGTCCAAATAGACTCAGTTACTCTATTGAGCTAATCCAAATTATTCCAAATAATAGTAAAACAATCAAGTTAGCCTACTAGAAGTAATCTAACACCAAAAGTGAAACCTCGGTTTTACTTTACTAATGAAACTTGTGTGGAAGTTTTCAAAGTATATGACCACAGGAATAGAAGGACTATTAATGTAGGCTACTTCACAAGATAACTTATCTCAGAATTACACGTATCGAATTGGTTATGGGGATTACCTACCATTGCATTAATGTATCTCTATTACTTTGCCTGAGGCACATACATCAAAGTCTGACAACAGCATTTTCAAGAGAAGTTGACGACCGCAAGATGGCCGCAAGTGCACGAATTGAGTGCTGATGACGACGTCTGAAGAAACCACATGAATGGTAAGTGAGAAGACATGACAAGAGAGAACGTCAAATTGGTGATAGATAGAGAGGGTGGGTGAGAACAAGAGAGAAAGAATAGGAGAAAAGAATTTTCGAGAGGTCCAAAGTATAGGTGAGGAGCCTGAGCGATGAACCGAGTGCTGTACAGTGTACACTCACTCTCAATCACCACCGCGACAAATCGTATATTCATCTGAAACGCTTCATCTTTTTCAACGCAGCTCGCTCTCACTTCTTACAACTCCTTTCCTTTCAAAATTCTCCATTGTTAATATTTTCTTTTGTTCCTTTGTCCTGCTCCGTCATGCCGTGCACAGCTCGTTGTTTTGTGCGCTGCGGTCGTCTCCTTCCATTGTAATAACTTATAAAAAATATAGTTGTAAGAGGTGGTATGACGATGAAGGAGGTGTACAGTAGTAGCCACAAAGCCACATAAATATATTCGCAAACCAAATCGCACCTTACAGGAGTTTAAAGGTACTGTATAGGGCACTACTACAGACGAAACCGCAGATAGCCTCAATTCTTGAAAAATATTATGAGGAATTGAATTTGATTTATTACATGTTTGATTTACACACAACATATTACAATCATAATAGAAGTACAATGAAAATAGAAAGAAATAAATTTCCCCACATAGACTACAGATCCGTGTGTGAGAAAATAATACTCATCTACTAATGTGAAATATACTTTTGAATTATTATTGTGAGTTACTATTAAACTTTGGAAAATATACAATTTATTTTTTCAATTTAAATTTAAAAAAATTAAATTTTGAAGTTTTTAAAATTCCATACCTGAAGAACTGAAACTGACTAGTCCAGCAATAGAATGATGATCAATCAACTATAAATAAATAATTGGCAGACTCAAACACCCAGAAAGCGAGTTTTGAATAATTCTCAGAAATTAAGTGTAGGGTGAGTGAATCAGCGCCTCAGCAGCCTCCCGGCCTATATAAAAAAGCCAAGCGACCACCTTTCTTTAATATACAGCGACACTGCACCTCCCCGTATCCAGGATTCGCTTTGGAAGGTTGCGATATAATATGTGCACGAGATGAAATAAGTTATTATTTAATGGGTTGATATAGGTGTGTTGAAGCCAAGATTGAGTCTGTGTCTAGTCCGATAATTGTGCTGTACTTCAGTGGAAATTTATGTTCTGTAGGTTTTGGCAAAAGTAAGGAGTATTTTCACGTAAATTTGTCTAACATCAAGAACGCGAGAAACCCCATACTGCAGCAGTGACTGCAGCACATTGGCAAAGTAAATAGTCCTGCTTTGACCCACGGTCAGCACCCTTCCGAGCTATGAAAAGCAGTGGCGAGGCGTCCGGTCATCGTTTGATCCGGCGATGAGTAGAGAAATTGGACTTATAAAATTGAAATAATCTCAACTCTTAAATAATGGACATTTGTAGGCTTCAAAGCCCAGAAATATGTTCAAAAACGGTGAAAATTGTATCAAAAACCAATAAGAATATGACGAGTAGACGCTCAATATGTATAATGAAGCGCAAAAGCCTTGCGAATCACACCACTCCACTCCCGCGCCTGGCTCGATTCCCCCTGCCTTCAGTTTTTAAACCATTCAAGTAAAAATGCTTGTGATACATCGCAACCGGCTGCGATGAATAAGGCTTCGTGCGTTCTCGGCCACTGTCGTGGGTTTTCAGTAGCTGCCTCCTCATGATTACTCTTCCCCAGTCCACACACAGCTTCTGAGCTTCAGTTACAGCGTTGTGGAAACAACGGGAATTTCGCGTATGCTAAATTATTCAAATTTCACAATAGGCTTATTATTGTTTTGCAATTTAATTAATCTTTTTCTTTTAGAGTGTGATATCTTCTTATAGTCTCCATTTATTATTCAAGATGGTTAAATTCATTTAAATAAATTAAATCGAGTGAGTGCATCATATCAGAGCCTATTATTTCGGCTGTTTTTGCGTTTTTTCCTATATTATCCATCGTCAGTCTATGGTATTGGGGAAGATATATATTACGCAAGAGGTGCAATTGGATAAAATACTTTTTAGTTCTTTGCCTTTTGTTAGGCCTATTCAGAGGAGAGATTTCAGATGCTCAAAATCTTCAAAAGTTACCAATTTGCCTCGAATTTTCAAACATTTTCCTGGAGAGGGCCCTTGGACCCCTTTCGGCGTTGGTGGGAGAACCCCCCTGCGATGACCGGTGAAGGATTCCACGCCTCGCCACTGATGAAAAGGCGTACATAAATTTTCTCAGCCTCTGCTTCACTCCCTGGATATGCGGAGCCCAGCATAATTTGTAGTCGATAGTAGTAAATCCTAGATATTTCTATTTTTCAACGCGATCAATTAGGCTAGTCACAGGTCGCCTATTGCAGGTTATCACAGGCATGCAGAACCAATCGTCTCGGACCAGGGTCACTATTAGCTAAATAGCTAATGAACCAGTCAAGTGATTGAACACCAATATTTCGAAGTTTTGCTACCAACTTACGCCGGACTATGGAGTCAAACGCTTTTGCCGAATCGAGAAAGTCACAAGTATACGTTTTTATCACCAACTTCATTAAATACGAATCTAGTGATTTCAAAAAATGCATGGGATGTACTTTTGTCTTGTCTAAATTCAAACTGCAAGTCAGATATTATTTTTTCATGGTCTAGATTCTCTAGATAATCAGCTAGCTGGAGTTTAACACATTAAGTATTTTTGATAAGCTACAAAGTAGAGATAGATAGGTCTGTAATTTGACGTCAGAATTTTGTGGCCTGATTTATAGATCGGAACAACTTTAGCTATTTTGCATAGCTTAGGAAATTTACCTGACTGAATACTATGATTGACAATATAAGAAAGGCATGATCAATATATTCACGTTGCTTTTGATAATTTTAGAGTGCATAATATCCTACCCCCGGAATTACCTTTAATACTACTTCTCACCATATCTATAAGCTCTTCCTTCGAAACGGATCACAACAAGAACACAGAAATATGGCGTGGGCACAGTGGAGCGGACCGGCGGGGTTCAGCGCCTCAGCCAATCAGCTACCAGCATATGCAAAGTACGAGTTGAAATCATTACTAATTTTCTTTATATCGCTGGGAGAGAGAGGTGCATTGCCATGGTGCCCTCCAAACGCATTCACCGGAAATTTTGAATTGACCACCGATTGAAACTTATGACTATCGAATCTAAATATGCAACTAAGAAATAATATTAGCAATTGAGTAAGGACGAAGGTAGGTAGAGCCAGCTGACAACAGGTTGGAAGCCAGACATTTTTCGAGAGGCGAAATATTTGGGGGTATACCACCTGCAAAATATTCTCATCAACCACAAGACACAAATATAGCTTTTTTTAGTTTTGTTTAAAAATATATGGGTGATTCTTCATCCCTTCATTCATAAGGTTCGCGCCTAGCTCACCACTACGAATGATCAAGTTTTGATAAGAGATTTCAATATTGTTTTAATCAGTATTACATTAATGTTACCTAGAATTTTTAATCCACAGAACGGTGTCTTCTTTACGCCTATATCTGAAGATGGAGTAACTCAATCAAGACAAAGGAAGTTGAAAAATCTTCAAAAAAATACAAAAGCAATGGTAATTTTGAGTTTTTTGTTTTTCTGGAAATTATTATTAGCACGTAAATAGGTTGTATTAAATTTCTCTAGCTGCGTTAAATAGACCTGTATTAATATCAATAGCTTGTGTTATACAAGTTATAACTTTAATACAATGATTCTGATTAGTTTTATTGAAATTCTGAATAGCCTAATGTAACAGGCCTGCGTCGCTAAAATAGCACTACAATAGCATAGTATGTTGCAAATGGATATTTCTTGTTATTCTTCTTTACAACATTAGTCCACCAGTGATCGTTGAACTCGAGTTTGCGATGTCATGACGCAGAACATTTTGAGTTTTAATATGCATAAAATGAGAAAAAAGAATTAGAGCTGCACTCTAACGACGTCCTTACAAGTCTAAATTGTACGGAAGAAAATAGGCTTGAATGATGCGGTCACTCTACATTGCTTTCTGCCTATTCCCATTTTTTCTCCTTGACCACAGAATAGTAAATGCCCATGCTAATGAGGTGGTACTTTAATTTGGCCATTCCCATAAAATTATAATCATGGGATATAAAACCACATGACCAAGCACAAATTCTGTTCTGGAACACAGATATCCTGTGTAGCCTAATTTATGTGAAACATTAATTTCTCTACAAAGACAGTGACGAGTTCGTCAGGGAGATAATAGTAAATGTTACTGCAGCGATAGAAACAAGAATTTCAAAATACTGAAAAGACCTATACGTTATCGAGGGTGCTATAATTATTGTACTACATTGATTTATGGAATTTTCACCTTTTTCACAAATGTAAGCATTCTAAGAACATTCACTTTTCAAGTTGAGCTCGAAATACTTCTCATTCTAGCACTGTAATGAAGCTCAATGTATTTATATCTGGTAAAAACTTATGAAATGACAATAAATCAGTTCATCAAGGCATTGGACAAAATTAATAGATCAATAGCATGGTTTCATCGTAACATACAGCAGTAATATTATATTAGGCAGTAACATTTACCTGATGCTTCCATATGTATTTATTTATAAATAAATAGATTACACCTCATCGCAACAGTAAAATGCAGCAGAGAACGCCACCATTGTCAACTACTTTCAGACTGTTCTATATGAACATCATTATTTTCATTTTCATGCACATGCTTCAATTCCCACCAATATGACCTAGATTAGTTCACCCTAATCTGTGAGTCATTAATATTACCAATATACTGTTATGATGATGAACCATCATCACCAATTAATATCATAATCATCAATTTCAGTTTTTCAGTAACACCACAGGATACTTCTCACACCGCCAATACCAAATCCTCAATCAAAATTTAGATTGACCTCATAACAATCAGGATCACTGATCGACGAGGGGAGGAAAATGATGTTTATTTACGAGTTAAGAAGTGACGGAATATTATTTTCCGATCCAGTCAAGTGAGATGTGCGATATGGCTTGTCGCAGCTGACGATTGTGGGAAGAAGAGAGAAAGAGTGAGAGGATTTCGGACGGGAATGAGGTTGGAGTTGGAGAGACCATCTATACAAGCGTAAATACGTGTGCTCATTTACTAGGCTATTGATGCTTGAGGCGGGGGATGGATCAGTGAGGAGAGGAGCAGCCAGCACGGGCTTATCGCAGAGTGGTTATGAGCTGTAGAGGCTGATAGCATCGCCTAGAGAAGAGCCGCGGTCGGCCGATCGGGATTCGGTGATGATGCGGATAGGAGGTGCGTTAGACGAGTTATCGGCCCTCTGTGCCTCCGGTGTAACCCCCTCTCAACCCCTCTCCCACCACATAAACTCCCTTAGCACGGTGAATTCGCTGTCGCTTTGGTCTGGTGTGGTGTGGTGTGTGCTAAGGCTATCTAATCAATAGTCCGCCTGCTGTCCAAACACATTAACCTTCTTGCATCTTGGAAACGCTGTCGCCTCACACCCACACACCTCGAACAATACAACTAAACGAGAATCTATCTGACCCGAAGTGTCTGACGAAACAATCAACTTGATCAAACTATCTCCTAATCCATGAAACTCTTGATTCTAGTTTTTATTGTGCCCATGAGCCCGATTAAAGGGCCATGTGCCCATGAGCTATGATTAAAATGTTTGTATTAGACCTCTTCCAAAAATTATATTTATATATTATGATTACCTCATCACACCATATTCACAAATATTATTGTGAATAAACAAATATTATATAATACAACTATTCAATATCTGTTCCAACTATTGTAACAGAAGTGTGATGTATAAAACTGGTAATTAACTAATTGGTACCGTACATTAATTATTAAGCTAAGGGTATAATAATAATTATTTACTGTATTGATACTGGACTACAATAAACAATTAGACTCTGATTACCTAGTCATCCAACAATAATTGCGACTTTCAATAAATATAAAAACATTACGGAATTTAACAATTTTGGGTTCTATATAATGTGAATTATCTGATGTGTATAGATTAGTTATCCATTAGAAATTTGAAAATATTGTCTCTCTTAGCCACAAAAATAAAGGAATAATAAATCTGTTTTGCAGTTATTGATGCAGACCCTACGAAATCTATTGTGAAGAATGTTGATGCGATTGTATGTTTTAAAGAGAGTAAACTAATAATGCTTTTTGCCTTTTATCATTGCTAAATCAAACACACTCGTTGCAGTGAATGTATTGGAAGTGGCACCTTTGTTTTGTTGCGCCCCTGTAATGTAATTATGAAAGCCTTTTTAGCAGACTATAAAGTTTGACGGCTAAAAGTGGTCACCTAAAGCCAGGTTGCGAGCCATTCATTTCTTTTCACAGTGTGAAGGTTTTATGCAGCAGTAAAAATGTGAGGCGGAAACAAACGTGCATCATGCTGTCAGCGTTTTATCAATAGGAAAAAATACCTGGAAAATCTCAATAAAGAATACATTCATTAAAGCGTATAACCTCTTAGGTTTTTTTGCGTAGACTATTAGTTAATTTTGATTATGATGGGTCACCTAAAATGTAATATAAATAGCCTATTAGTGATTAGAAAATAAATACGAATATTTTTATATTCAATTTCATTACAAAAAATGAAATGGAAGTTATGGAAGTTCTAAGAGCTTTTTTATTTTCAAAAATAAATTTGACTCTCTAGTCTTTTCAAACTTACAATCTTTCAGGATAAAATCTGAATGATCTCAAAATAAAAAAAAAAAAACAACAAATGAATACTTACACATGGTAGCGATGCACTGCTTGCTTGTCGCTGTTTTATGAGTAATGATAATTGAATTAGCAATTGCAATAATACTTGTCTACAATTGGAAGAGAACTTGTGTTATCTATCTCTCCACTGAGATTTCACAATTATGTTGCCCTCTTACCTCTCCTCTAATTTGTGAATTGAAAAGGCTCAATCATTTATAAATAATGTGAGTTAATTATTCCAACACATAAATTTTTATAGTGTTTTTTTTTTGTTTTTGCAAAATTGTTTCAGAGAATTTTCTTCTATTTTACTAATTGTATTTTTCTTGTAAATAAAATGAATAAACTCGTCTGAATATTGGACAAATGTTCGGAGAAAAATTTTAAAATTGAATTCTTTTATTTCCTTCCACCGCACGTTCTACACACTTATCAGGCAGTCAGTTCAAATCAAATATGCAAAGCAAGTCATAGAGAGTGGAGAAAGTCTCAATACTTGTATTGGCTGTTTTGGAAAACATAATAATACATCATTGTATAAGTTTGATTCATTTTCAACGAAATATTAACAGAGATGCAATGATTAACAAAAACCCAGACTATTTGTCTATGTGAAAATAATTTTCAATCTTGCCTATCTTTCACATACAGAGATCAGAGATAGCATCCATGCCTCTTCAACCAATCAAAAGGTTTCTTGACATCGATGCTGCTCCAGGACACTGTAACACTCATCATCGATCAATTCTCTCGTGAAAGCGTGAAGAATTGATCCATTGTGCAGGATTGTTAGTTACTTCCTTCTCCACAAAGTGGTTGATCTAGGAGTGACAAACAGACGAATTTTTACGGGCGCCATCATCATACCATTGCCGGATAACACGATACTGTAACGAGGATGTGATGGGTTTGAGGAAGAAGAAGGAGAAGAAGGAGAAGTGAACGAAGATGAAGAAGAAAAAGAAGAATAAAAAATTGGAGGAAGCGAAATAAGAAGACAAATTTGGAAGAAGAGGAGGAGGGAAAAGAAGAGGAAAAATAAAAGTAAAAGGAAGAGGAGGATTATTCTGCGCCGAATGCCAACCGATAGCTGAAAATGCCACAGCTGAGAACACAATAGGCTTCACGTTACGCATGTGTCGTCATTAAACAGCATCACGGCGAAAAATGGTCACATGTAATGGGCCTCACTTTGTCACACCACTGGTCGCCTGCCTTGCCTACTACACAGTCGCACCATGAAGCATGGATACTGTTGACTAGCTGCAATCAGCACCGGCAGGGCTCATATCGCCTAGCAAGTGTTCGTTTTTTTTATCGTTTTGTAACTCTATTTCCAGATACTCTTGGGGCATGACCAACTGCGCAATACAGCCACCGATCAAAAAGGTATTCGAAGTCGGAATTGCAACATTTAGAATCATCGAACGAATAAGGTGAGCTTATCATTGCAAGTTGATTATCATTGTCGCAAGATCATAGCACTCCTAGTTGAGGGGGACGCAGGGTGCGTTTATGAGCTGTGAAGCTCAGAACCACATTGGATAATGTGATAATCTGTTGGCGAAAATAGAATACATTTCAAGTTTCTTTTCTTATCAGTTCAATTTATTCATTTCTGTGCTACCAAAAATCACCCTGCGACACATCAAGTCCTCGTTTATATTTGCGCCAGACCTTTTAACGAACTTTTTAATTCTATTTATTCCTTAATCTAGAAATGATAATTGAGCGAGCGAAGCGAGTTCTTCCTTTTGACTTGAGGCTCGAGGCGTTGTGTGTTTGTGTGTTCCACGATAACTTTCGAACGACTTTATCAATCAACTTCAAATTTGAAACACAGATTCTTGGTATCTTTAGACAGGTCAAGTTCGTTGGCCAATAAAATTAACCGACTCCTTCATCCTTTTTGAGGCGAATCAAATAGACCCTTCATTGATATATCTATATATCACTATATATAGATTATAGAAAATAGTTGTTTCTACGATTTTACCATATGATGGCATTCGCAATAGATTTCAAAATATATTTTGAGTTATTATCAGCTGTAGGTGAATATAAATGTGATAAGGTTTTTTATAGAATCTCTATCTGATATACTAATTTCATTGCCCTGATATTTGGATATAATTATGAACAGCTGTTTTTTATGTGGTAAATATATCTACTAAATATATTCCATTGCCCTGATATATAGGTATATGATTACAGTAGGTCTTTTTTGTTGAAAATAAATCTGTGTATCAGAGCAACGATGAACTTGAACTTAAAGTGATATTTCTTGTGAATTTTTAAATAAGTATCTTCAAAGCAACCGTTTTTCGTTACTACCTTACCCCTACGATAAGCTTTCCAAATGAGTTTCCCTTTCAAAAATTAATTGTTTGCAAGCGAGTTCTCCAGCCCGTTGGGCTCACTAGTATAAAGACCATACATCAATCGAGTTAGTTTTTATTAACTTAAAAAAAAAACACTTTTGAATGGAAATTAACTCACGTTATGGCGTGAAGGCCGTTTCGCTCTGTTGTCTAGAGCATCATCAGACGACCCACAGTACACTGACTTAAGGTATGAGTTTGAGGGTTATGTATGTTGGAATGGTGATGGGGTGGGGGGATGAGTAGGCGGGAGGTTTGAAATTGGGATTATTTTGTCAAATAGAGTATGTGAGAAGAAGTTGAAATTGGGATTATTTTGTCAAATAGAGTATGTGAGAAGAAGTTTCAATTTTAAACCTCCCGCCTACTCATCCCCCCACCCCATCACCATTCCAACATACATAACCCTCAAACTCATACCTTAAGTCAGTGTACTGTGGGTCGTCTGATGATGCTCTAGACAACAGAGCGAAACGGCCGTCACGCCATAACGTGAGTTAATTTCCATTTAAAAGTGTTTTTTTTTTTTTAGTTTATATTACATATTAGTGGAAACAAGATGGATCTTCAACATCATAGTTTTTATCATTCATCTAGCATCAGTATTGTACAAGTACATCAGACATATAATATTACACAGATAGAACACTTCAATTCTTTTTTATTTATACTTTTTAGCTATAAAAGCCAGTTCAAACTGAAGCCATCCTGACAAAAGTGATAATCAACTACAATATAGGGATGCAGTATACTAGTTAATTGCCAGGGGCGGATCCAGACATTTTTTTGGGGTGGCCTGGTAGCTACTGGCGATAGGAGCGGAGGGGGGGGAAGAGGTGTACTTCAAGTAGTTGTGAAAGCTTTTGAATTTTTCATAATCAATCATACCTTAACTACAACTATTCATATTATTGGTAAATAAAAATAGCTTTACTAGTGCTTTGAACAGTTTCAGAGATAAAATTAATTTAAATTTAAAGTATATTGGAAATTTTTTATTAAATTATGGCTGAATCTGGTGTGTTTAGCAGTTTGTCAAGGAACATAGTATTATATCGGTATTACGGTCATATTATTCAATTTTTAAGAATGAAAATCAATGCGGGAGCTTCAATTAGTTACAAATTTTTCAGTTAACTAATGTTTCATCTAGTTTTAATAGATAAACTTTATGAATAACTTTATGATAAACTTTGTATGAATTGCACACTGTAAAAAGATATGTTTTCTAAAGTTTTTATCTGACGATTAGTTTTCCTCTTTTTGAAATATGGAATCTGAAGTTACTCCCCCAGAAAATGTTTGTATAATCTCTTTGAGAAATCAGTTAAAATGATATTAGATCCATATAAATATTATATATAAGTAAACCCAATGAAAGCGATGTATCTGGAATTTTTCCACGATATAACATATATCAGTAGCTGGTGATCACTGGTTTGCAGACCACTGTGATAGAATGTTAAAATATATTAATGTAGTTTCTCATTATTTTTCATTAAAAGAAAGTTTGTACTGTCGTGATTCAATTACTGCAATTTTCTGTTGCACTACTTTTTCTATTCAGCAAGTACAAAAATCTAAACTGTGAGTTGATTGGTTGCAGGCAATGTAAATGTAACTAAGACATTATACAGTATTTAAACGTTAACGGATTTCATACAATTGAAGACTCAGTAGTGGAATTAGGTAATTCTTGCTAATATATTTTTTCCGCGCTTCAAATTGATTATGTTGGTAAAACATTTACACTCTTCCAAAAACTTTTAGGTTTTGTGGGGGCTTCAGCCCGAAAGCCCCCCCCCCCCCCCCCCCGAAAATCCGCCAGTGTTAATTGCTAATATCAAGTGTTAAATTACATCTTCAATAACAATGATATAACAGAAGCCTACTATTGAAATCTACAAGCTATTTTATAAACAAGCAATTAAACCACTTGAACGAATATTTATAAACTTATTTCAACCAGTTTCAATAAGAGATAATAGTCACCTTTGTGCAAAAAGTTGAACATACTTATTTTTTAATAAACCAGTATTTTTACTTTGCAATGTCTGTGATGCCCTTGGAGCAGAGTGAGGCCATGAATAATGCAAGAGTTTTTCAAATACACTGGATGATTCGAGTGGCGTCATCTCCACAATGAGCAGATGGCACTGTTAGCAATTAGTCTGTCGGAATACTAAATAGTGTGTCGCAATAATCATTGAGAATAGCAAGCGCGTAATTCCTCACAATAGACAGCTCAAATTATCTTGCACATGTGAATGAAAAGCTGTCAAATGATCCATACACAGGATTGGCAAATCTTGAACAAACTTTCAGATGAAAAAAGCATTTTAAATAAATAATTTACAAGAAAAAAGATTTATTCATCAGTTTAAAGGGTAGGAGTAGTTATTATGAGAGTTAATTTTGAACAGTGATAAAATAAGTGAAGAGAAATCTTCGATAATATAAATTAGATGTTCAATGCGGATAATAAAATGTGTTTGTAATTAAATTAAGAAGAAGAATTCTTCTACAAATAATAATTATTATTTCATTTTCATTTTATCCCCTTGTTTCAGAGAAAGATAAATTTCAATAACATACAGTTGCCTATACCAAAACTAACTCAAAACAACGCAGAAAAGGTTTATCCCAGTTGATGCATTAGGAAAATGATGATGTTGGTGATAATAATACTGATTCAATGTTAGGCATGAAATAAAAGTATTTCATTATTCAAAAAATGGGAAAACTGGATCTCTGACAGGTTTTCCTCTAGTAATTGATGAATTGTGATTTAGAGGTCCACCTTACAACAAAAATTTATCTGGTAAGGACTAATGGAAAACCTATGTCATATCCTTGTTATCTCTTGTCTCTTGACTAACTTTATTCATAATGGTCGCCAACATTGAAGATGTAATAATTCAATGCAAAATTTCTTTTAGAGTTGCCAGTTATGCTAGTTCCTAGCTACAATATTTGAAGAATCAAGATGTGTGGTACATTACAAAAATTATTTTAAGATATGAAATTGTTATTTTCTATTGTCTAATACAACTACGTTTTAGTCGAAAATGAATGTAACACAGCTTTCAGTCTACAAATAATATTAATAAAATTGCTAACTATTATGAGCAGTCACAGTACACTCAGTAAAGCGCTGAACAATATAAAGTCAATAGAAGTGCTATTGACTTTTTTTCAAGGGCTTTATTTTATCAATTTCTGGAGTTTTATGCGAGCTCTTCTAAACAACGGGAGTAAACGAACTATTAGAAAAAGTTAATTAGGTTACATGTTCTCACTGTGTTGATGAAAATTATATTGATAGCTTACTACAGAATACTATATTAATTATAAGTATCCTACTCATTGATTTAATTGGAACTTCATTTCCATCCAAAGTGAATGGTAAAATGTTAAGACAGCTTGAAAAAGGTATTTTGAAAAAATATAAAATCAAGTATTAATTTAAAAAACCTCCATGTAATCTACATTGATAAATTTGGAGCGTGTAGCCTACTTACTCTAGTCAACCATTTGGCATTTGTGAAACTAGAGCTGTGAAGCCATTGATTTATACTCTTGATCTTCGCACTTGTTCAAAAAATAATTATAGTGACATAAGAAAGAATAGCTACATAAAATTTTTACAAAATTTCTATTGCACTTGTTGAAGCAACAGAAAGACTTTCATTTACATTTTCAAAAGAAGTTTGTCCAATAGAAATATAGCCTTTAGGATGATTGATAAGTTTGAGTATGAGGCTCGTTATTTGAGGGTTATATCGCTATAAAGGGGTCGCGTGCCAACGAGGCCGCCAAGATAAGAAGGCAAGCTCTAGCTCTGAAGCTGAGAGGTCGACGTAGCAGGTGCACAGTATAGCAGCAGCAGCAGTATCGTGCAGGTTGCACAACATCGTAAACATTATGCGTGGCTTGGTTCGAATTGCTATGTATAAAATATGTTCAAGCAAGGTATCGCCGCGAGCAAACAGTCGGGTAGCAAGATTAAATCATTACTCAAAGCAAGGAATATTTCAAAGACCCCCTCCTGAGACTACACAGAAATGAATAAGGGAGGAATTTGCAACCTCAGAAGCATGTGGAGCAATACCTCACGGGATAAAGAAAGATGTAACGTATGCATGCAAAAGTTCTTTCTTGTTTGCTTAGTCGACTAGCAACTTGAGAAAGGAGCACCCACCCACCCACACACACACATGCACACGAAAACTGCCTCAGAGAACCTACCTACATCCACCAAAAATTTATCAAGTCATATCACAGCACAAAGTCGCTACTTGTGTGAGCACGTTACTATGCTTCATTGTCTTACATAATTTTCTTTAACGAATAATACAGATGTAGTCACAAAAACTAAATTAATGAACAATCGAGATACTATAGTTTCACATCATTGTCAATCTCTATCAAAATAAAACTAAAATACAGAGTAGATGATATACCCTTCATAGACAAATACTATTGGTTCATAGCCTGGTAGCCTCTCATGGGTCGCACTCCATGTTGGAGGCCTGCCATTTTATTTAATTGGGATGCGTATTAAACTATAATATGATATAACGGTAAATATGATGACGTAGGGTTTTACAGGAAGAATCTGCCACACTGCGTCAACGCATTCGTCACCAAAATCAAGAAAAAATTCATATAAACATAGGCACGGAAACGCTGAAGTTGGTAGCTATCCCAATAATTTTACCCAATCAGAAATCTCTAGACCTCTTGTTAGTTGGTAAATTAAATAGATTTTTAATGTAAAAAGATCTGAAAAAATCAAAAAAATATGTAACAAGTCGTCAAGTGCCGTAAATATTGAGATATTTTACAAGTTACGCAAACATTGCTATGAAAATGGTTTTTCCAAAGTTTCATTAAAAGGGTATGTCAGCAAATTGAAATTCGCACAATAAATTCAATGAAAAAAGTACCTACTTTTAATAGTATAAAATATAAATATTCGAATGATTATTATATAGTAGTTCATTAAATTTATTCGTTTCTTCATGTCTTGTAACATTTTTTGTTAATTTTCATATCTTTTTGTCTATTTTTGTTTTTATTTGAATTATTTTAATGATTAGAAAAGCACTGTATTAGTGCTCTGTTGTTTATGTTAGCAAAACACACAATTTCGCTGCGTTAATACTGCATTGTAGTTGTGCGCCAGTAGCTCGGTTAATCCGAAACTTGGTTAATCAGGGCTCTACCGTAATACATTACATGAATAACTATCAAAATACTAAATAAATCCATGTGGGGAACGTTTCAGTGCTATAATTCCTCAAAATAAGAGGGAGTTATGCATCCTACACACACATATTATAATGATAATGATCTGGTTTCCGAATATGCAGATTTAATGAGCAGTACAAGATTAAGCCAACATGCATTTTATTGTGTATGGATTTTTAATAGAAGCGTGGCAGAAATGTAATGAAATAACTAGCAGCGGAATAAGATGAGATAGAAACAAAATACTGTTCATTTGGTTCGTACTGGCAACCTATGATTATAGCTCATTGTCTTTTTCTAGGTTACCTTGTTATAAAATGCTGTTTCAAAATGCCAAAGGAGAGAATAACCATCTAGAGTACACTTTACTGTAATGGTACGACTTCGTAAATTTTCATCGTTCAAGTCAATAAATTACAATTCGACCTTCAGCGAATGATGTAGGCTGGGCTATGCTACGAAGCTTTATTCAAAAGAGCTATTGAAAATTTACGAAAAGTTCAAAAGAAGATATACTGTAGTATTCATATAACTTGGCAGCGTGTAGCAGATGGGACATGCTATATCTGAACCCAACATACTGCTGCCAAGTTATATGAAAACTACAGTACGTAAGATGTAACGTATAAAATAATTATGAAAATATTGAATTGACCAAGTGGAATACATTGGAACTTTTGCTTCAGCCACTGGAAATCAGATATTTCATCTGAGAATAATCAACGTGGACAAAAACAACTTAATTTCTTGCCTTCTTGACAAAATAATCATGTTCAAGTTTTCAGTTTGATCTACATTTTCAGGTGGGTTTGAAACCACGGGATAATTATATACTATTAGAATACTCTTCTAAAAATGCCATATTTGAATAATTAAACGCTATTATACTAATTATTATATTGCTGATCAGGACATAGGCATTAAAATTAACGGCATGACAATAAATAATCTGAGATATGCTGGTGATACAGTTCTTTTAGCTGAAACACATAAAGACCTGCAGACGCTAATTGATAAAATTGTCAAAGTAAGAGAAGAATATGGACTTTCACTAAACATAAGCAAAACAAAATATATGCTGGTGACAAAAGCCACTCAGGACATTAGTAGAATATACATAAAGAATCAACCTATTGAAAGAGTAATAGAATACAAATACCTTGGTACAACTATTAATGAAAACAATGACAGCTCTCAAGAAATACGAATTAGAATCGAACAGGCAAGAACCACCTTTATAAGGATGAAGAGGCTTTTCTGCTGCCGAGATCTGAATCTTCAATTGAAGGTACGACTGATGAGATGCTATGTTCTATCTGTACTGTACTATGGGATGGAAGCCTGGACACTAAAAATGATTGACGTGAGGAGACTAGAGGCATTTGAGATGTGGATATACCGAAGAATTCTGAGGATCCCATGGGTGGAAAGAGTGACAAATGTGGAGGTGCTGAGACGTATGCATAAGGAGACCGAGGTAATTTAAACAATCAAAAAGAGAAAACTGCTATATATGGGACATGTAATGAGGGGATAAAAATATCAATTACTACAAATTATTAGGCAGGGAAAAATCCAAGGAAGGAGATCCGTAGGAAGGAGACGAAAGTCATAGCTGAAGAACCTTAGGGAGTGGTTTGGATGCAGTAGCAATGAGTTGTTTAGAGCTGCGATCTCAAAAATAAAAATCGCCCTAATGATTGCCAACCTTCGAATCGGAGACGGCACCTAAAGAAGAAGATACTAATTATGATTACATAATAAATGGTTTTTCACGATATTGACATTGCATTTCTAATAGTATAACATGTTCAGATTTTAATACACTTTTCATTTGAAATCGTGATCGCAATATGAGTAGATTAGATCACCTTGTTAAATCCGTAAACGTGGAACAACATAGCATTTTAATTATGAAAAATTGAAAAAAAATTAAGGATTAATAGAAGTTTCAAAGGTTTTTTGCAATAGCTTTCCGTCATTAAGATACAGATTCCGTAAAAATTCACCAATATTCAAGTTCTTGAAATTCATCTGTCAGTATTGAAATTAAGTTCATGCATTAAACAAAATTGGAAAATAATAGCATTGATACATGTGTCCTACAACAATAAACATCTGGAATCGCCCACTATTTCAATCCAAAATCATTTTTATTGCTTCAAGTGGTTTCGGTGTTCTCTCCAAAAGAACAGGTGATTATTTTTGGCTGATTACTACATCCAAAACAAGCTCATGCCTTCCTGTTCAACACATCTCCCTTGGTTTAGTATTATCTGTTCAAAGATTTTCTTTCCTCAGTCTATCAATTTCCTTATGAACAGGTGGTTCTAATTTTGACGTTTGTCAATGTCTTACTTATCTTATTCACTGTTTCATTAGGGTTATATTTTTTTGTAGAATTTTACAAAAGAAAAGTTTGATTGAAATTGAAAATGTCGTGACTATAGTATATCTTTAATTAAAAACAACTGTGGCTCTGAGAATATGAGAACTTATTTATTACGGTTATCTCACAAACTCACACAATAACACCATAATCAATAAGAGAAAGATTAAAATTATGGCTTCATGTAGAAATCGAATATGGTTTTTTCTCTATTACATTCAAACGTAAGATACTTTCAACTAACTTTTTGTCCACAGTACTCATCTATTGATGGCATTCATTCTAATTGACCGTTCATCATTTAGTTTTAAAGTTTTCAGAAGAATCTGTTATTAATTTATTATTGCTATTTTATAAAAGCGCAAATAAAAGGTTGGTCAGAAAAGGACGAAAATATGTAAAGCCAAGCCAATAATTAGAGAGATTGAATGACAAAGCTACGGCATAGCATTGCTATCTATCAACTTTAAGTTAGGATATCGATATTCATATTTGATTGGAACACTACAGTATTCTGACTGCTTAAGAAATTATTTCCTGGGAAAGAAGATTGAATTGATAGCTTAGTGGAAAGCTAGAGGAAATTGGTTTTGACAAATTGGATGGAAAGGATTAAATGAAGCCGTGAAAGCTTGTTCCATGAAGGCTACTCAATTAAATACAGAATTTATCGTATTCAATTGAAATAGCAATAACTGAACTCAGGGTAACCAGCAGTCAGTGGGACTGCTTTGAACAGCTAAAAAGTGATCTGACGCTGCGTTTATCTCTCTATTCATTCGGTAATTGGAAGTTTCGAAATTCGGGGAGGGGCGTCTCGTTGACAGGAAGGAACGAATGAATTAATTGAAAAATAACTTCCATGTCACTAGACTCTGCTACAAGCAACAACGCTACTGTAGGCTACTAGGCGGCTGACTATACATAACAGCAGGTCAATAAAAGGCAATGATACTCCAGTTATGTTGCAGTCAGTTTGTGAACAGCATTGGGGAGATAATGCGATTCAGAACATTTTCAAAGCGATAAAATTTAATAAAAAACGTTATTTTTCCAGAAACGATGAGCTGGAATATCATATGTTCAAATTATTCTATTTATGTACACATCCTTCAGTATTTTTTTAGTAAAGAGATCATGATATTGAGGCATAATTATTTTGTTATTGCAATTTTTGAAAATGCATTTTTGCCTGGATAGGTGATTGGATCAAAACACACACCAAGTATTTAGACAAATAAGAGGTGGAAATTCATATGATCGCCTGTAACTTTCCTCCTGGTTGGTTGGAACTGGGCTATTCCCAAAACTTTGTTGAGGAGTTACCTGGAAACAATAATTTTGAATCAGCAGTAAGAAATCAAGATTCATTAGTCTTGCGCCTTGTCTTATATAACTAATGTGGAACGGTATTGAACTCAGTAAAAGGCCTTTTTTATGTCTCTTGGCAAACTATAATGAAAAATATTATGAATAAATAAATCACAATGTACGAATCTCAATTCTACAAATATCATAATCTTAAACAAATTATTACAGAACCGAAAACTGGCCAGCTTCACCACTAAACAAGTGATGTAAAATAACTAAAACTAACTTATCACCATCTATGTGATGTGCATAATAATCCCCAAAAAGTTAAAGTATGTCCGTTCATTGACCCTAATCCCTTTTTACTAATTTCGCCCCTTTTCGATTTCGTGTTATTTCACTCTTGGAAATTGGTCGTCACTGCACTAAATAATGTAAATTTGTTACTTTGGATACTGTAGAAAAATAAATATAAACGTTCTATCATATACTTGAATACTTGGATTAACGGATGACTGCTACATGTATTCAAGAATTAATGTTGCAAGTATTCCAGAATAACTGCTACATGTCTTCAAGAATAACAGCCAAATAGATTCAAGAATAATTCTGCATGGCTTCAAGAATAACAGTCCCTTGGATTCAAAAATAATTCTGCATGGCTTCAAGAATAACAGTCCCTTGGATTCAATAGTCACATAGTTAAAAAAAATAAAGCTTTGCCAAGAGTTGACGAAAAGAAAATATTAAAAAAAAAAGGTTTACATTACACATTTTAGAATCTTCAAAATTAATAAGAAATCAGGAGTTTCATATGCAAAGCAGTTGTCATTACAAAAGTTACAAGAGAACAACAATTCTAATCAAGCGTCAGATCACTGACCTTAATAAAGCTTGCTTATCATTGGCTATCACCGATGAGGTGATCCCTACGTCTTTATCATATCGTAGGAAATAATTTTTAAATCGACAAGAACAGACTCGTTCATCTGCATTTCACTGTGGAATAGACAAATATCTCTTTCTAACACCAAAGCTTCGGCCCATGTGAGGAATTTTCTTCAAATTTAATTTTGTATGTTTGTACTGTTTGTATTGTTTTGGAGAAGTAAATTTAATTTCAATTTAAATTTCAAAAAAAAAGAGAAAAAGAATATTAGAGAGACAACTGACATAGGCCTACTACAATGGCATTGCAGTAGCCGCTAAATTCAAATTCAGAATGACAATAATCTGAGTCTATTTACAAAGTTACCAGAATATAAAAGTCAAAATTATAATAAGTATTTTACTGTCTCCACATTCATGTTCTTCAAGTTTAGAGCACTGCTCGATAAAATACATCTTGATTGTTCATACTCCAAATACTACTACAGACAATACTAATTCAATAATATATTTGATATAATAAGGCAAGCATAGATTATAAATATAGTGATCTTTGCGATAAACTTTGCTAGAATACTAACTTCTAGTTTCAATACAACAAAAATGAAATGCTACAATAATGAAATTGTAAATCAATAATCTATCATGAGAGCCAAACGTATGAATCAACAATAATTGAATTTCGAGAAAATCAAATTTCAACAGTTTCTGTTATACGTATAGCCAGCCTACTTCCTTGCAAGTTTCGTGTGAATCATAAGTCACCAGACGCACTGGTCTGTATGTCTGTATAATGAATTATGTAAATACAGTAGTAGGTACACATCGAATATCATTCGGAGGCGTCAAATGACTCATCACAGTATCACACAGTTGGTGACGTAGTTGAGGCGTGGGCTAACGGGTTATCCCTGCATGGCGGTGGGGTGTCAGGGGGCAAGTTGTGTAGCTCTGTTGCACTCCACTCCACAAATAGAATGACGTAATGGACGGAGAGATAGATGTGTCTGTACATCATTTCCACACTAGATCAACATTGGGTTGATCAACTGTCTGAGAGAGTGGCACGAGAATCCAAAATGAGGATCCATTACGAGGCATGCCACAAAATGAGCCATGTTGAGAATGAGGTAAAATGAAGAAGAAGACGCTCAAGGGTGGACATAAGACTCTTACAGTAAAGGTCGTAGTGATATCATTTCCACTACCAGCTTCTCTTCCGCTAACAGCTGTACGTTTCCAACTAATATTACAAGAGCCATTCATCTTCAAGCAGCTGTTCGATTGAAGAACAAATTTGAGCGTGCGCCAAAATTTCAAGTAAATATAACTGCCACCACGCCTATGACTGCTTGAAATTGGTTGATAGTCAGCGCACCCACATGCCATGACGGGAATTTGATATTAAATTAGCACTTTGTGTATGGATGCATTGAAAACTTGATATATGAACTTCCTAAGATCTAGGAAACAAAATAAGATTGTATGCTAGCTTACACTAGTAGTTCTGTGAACAGTTAGACTCACTCGCCCAACACTAATCACTCAAAAGGGGATGATATTTTCGGAAAAAGTTGAAGAGCACTTTCGACTCAATTTTAATTCCTTAATCTTTCATTAATGATAAAAACTGCAAAAATCAATACTTGAAAAGTCCTTACACATACATCGCTGAACATTCCTTAGGAAGATTCATGCAAAATTTAATTGAATTTGGCCTACGCGTTTAGCCGTAAATGCTTTACGAACAGACAGACAAATGCAAAACGGTCCAATTTAAACAGAGACCGCTCTTCATTCAATAAATCTTATTTGAGAATTCTTTTAGAGATCCTAATACTGCAGGCAATATTGATACTGTAAATCAATATCAACTTCGAGGGAAGTGATAGCCGCGAGCCGTAGCAGGTATCTGTTCAATCAGATAGATAAGCTGCGTTCTCGTAGGTCCGATTTGTAACGGTGACCGATTAGATTGGCCAGCAAAAAAGACACTGTTCTCTGCTGAAAATCACTTCCCGGTGGTTCGGAACCCACCTAAAACTGTAGGTCCAACTCATCAATCACCATCATCCAACTCATTACCCACGCACAGGTCTCAGACCTATGTGGGCTTCATCTTCAAAAAAAAAAAAAAAAAATGAGATCATAAAATTTAAATACAAGTAACTAGGAGAAGGATGTCTCCCTCCTCATTTTATTTCTATTCATATTTATTTTTTCACTCATGCCACTTTCTCTCTTTCTGCTTCTGTAGCCCTATATAACTTAGATGATGCTTCTAGTCTTATGAAACGAATTACCTACGTCCAAGTGTTGAGAAGTCATGATCAATCCACACAATGGAAACGTCGATAAATCGGTCGTCAACTATTCCTACGGCAGTTGAAGTGGCTCTGCAAGTAATGTAATGTAATCATGTCCTGTTTTCATTTTAAACAGTCACTACCTTTATTTCAAGTCTAGAGCCACTACCATTTTTTTTAGTGTTCTTGAATTCAACAACTGATTACGACTTTTTAAAACTTCTCAAACCGAAACCTATCCATCAATATGTTTTCAATTTTGCCAAACACGATCAACCAATGTCACGCGTGCTCAAGGGAAGGAACCGGCTGTGCCAGGGAAACCGTTCATGCTTTGATTGAGTAGAATTACGAGAGGAAATCGATGTTGGTGTCGTTGGAGTATTGGCGATGAGGGGGGTGGTCGGGAGAGGGTGTTGGTAAAGGGTGCATATGTATAGCGGTGTGACCAATTTAGCAGGGCGCCAGGGCGATAAATTAAAGTGCAGTCAAATCGAGTACAGTACAGAGCTGGACAGAGAGAGAAATTCAGAAAGAGGAAGAGAGAAAGATAGATAGAGAAAGTTGAGTATTGGTGCTGCGACAACAAAGTTAGCAGTACTCCGAGACAACAGGCAGACCATCCGATTCGCGAATAAACATGCGCAGCAATCCGAGTAGAAAACTGATAGCCATCGAATGAATGGAAACGCAGACCGCGTGTAATTATGGTCAGGAGCAGGAGAGATACTATGGCGTTTCCGAGCAGAAGAGACGAAAGTATTCGAACATGTTGCTGGAATTTACGAACGCGGAACCAACAAACGCTACAGTAGTTCTCGAACAACGCGTCGCGGGGACAATGGCACGACAACAGAGCACTAGTCACACTATAGAGACATGCATGGCCAATGCGGGCTACGCCTCGACCCTCCAGCGACCCGGAGACGTTCTCCCGGTGCCCGTTTAATCAACAGCACTTGTGGCGACAAAGTCAATATTTCACTGAAACCCCCTTATCCTCCTCCCCTAAGCCCCCCCCCCCCCAAACCGCTAAAAGCTCGATACACACAATGCAGTGTTCTACGTCCATCGCGCCGCACCGCCGTTGGGCCTTGTTAAATGTGTAACAATAATAATACACTGAACAATGTGCTCAAGCCGCAAGCCCCCCTCAGCCTTGAGCATTCTTGACGTGAATCATCTATGATCCCACACTAAACTTGTTTACATACAGCCTGCACGCTTTGTAGCCTATTTCAAATACCCTAATGCACACTGATTAAATTTGAAATTCGGTATTTCAGTGGGCTTATCAATTACCAACTGCTGGCTTCATTGTTGGATAACTAATTCGGTCAATGACAATGTACTCCGTAATAGATGAATCATCGAGATGAAACAGCAAATTACAAGCAAACATTGTGCATTTCATTAATGAGCGCAACAACGTGGTTTTGTAGCTTTGTATGGTGATATGATATATTTTCCAGTAATGTGCATGAAATAATCAGTAAGTTTTGGATTACGGTTTGATTAATGGTAGAACTGCTAATATCTGATTTTCATTAATTTTTTTAAATTTATTGGAAGTCGAACGTTTCCACTACAATTGACCTAAGATAGATAGAGATAGATATGAACTTGATCTGTGGGCATTCCTATGCATATGATCGCGCCAATACGTTACATCCTTAAGCTACTCACTCACAAGTAAAACACAAAAAAACCCTGTCTGACATAGATAAGGCTTCATGACAAGGCCACTCAACAAACTAGTCTATGTCAGAAGAGGGTACACTTAAATACTCACTCCTTTACATGATAAAATGGATAACAATCCATTTGGATATCTTCCCTTTGAAGTCATACAGGTTCAGATCTCGTAAATTATTTGGAAAACTGTTAAATAAACGTATTCCCATTACAATATGACTGGACCGCAACTTTTCCAACCTAACAGAAGGAACCTCAAGATCATTCCTATGTCTTGTGCCGATAGCTAAAGTGATATTGTGGAGAGTGGTATGGTGGAAAGCAATAATGTTGGTCCTAAGAATGGCTGGTTCGATTTTTATATAGTAAAATCGCATGTGTAATTGATTTATGAAAAGTAACTGGGAATTTCAAATTGTAACATTAGTAAATTATTGGAGTTTCCAATATGATCTAATTAATTTAATCTGCCAGCGAAAAGCGGAGCAATTCTGATAGAATAACTAAATGGAATAGCCAAATAAAAAGGATACTTGTTAAGTTGATTTTAAAAATTCCATGTTCATGTTTTCATGGAAATTTCGAGAAAACTAAACCAAGTTTGGGTATTAGTGAATATCAATGAAATTCGCGTTCACTAAAATGGGCCATTGATTTGAATAGTTTCTTCTACAAACTATAGTCCATTTTCATTATTTCATACATACTACAAAACATTAGTTCAATTCTTAATTAGAATAATGATGCGCGGCCATTTACTTCAGACCACTTTAAAAATTGCTAGAAAGGGATGTTAAAGAAGTCAGGTAATCGAAAATTGAAGCCGATGTTTTTGATAACGCTATAGAACTATAGAAGAAAGCTATTCATTGTGCCCGGGAAGCGGCTGTAGCTTATCGAAATATATTTGATACTATTTGTGCAAGTGGAAAGTCAATTTCCGCTAACCAACATCCGTTCAGTCAAGTTTTCATCTTTTTTATCAGCCAGCTCAAAGTCAACCAAAATCACTGATTTGCGGTTTCTAAACGGATAAGATTGTTCCTATTGAAAATCAGCTTGCAGTGCATAGAACTTTCACTAACATCAATTTCATGATATTCTGTACTAACAACTATATTCTGCAGCGAAAATACTCTTCACAACAATGGAGTGAAGCCATCACACTGATTCACGTCCTTTAACTGTTAATAGATCACGTTCTATAGTGGTTCCACAGATTTTAAATCTCTCTAGATGAGACTAAACTTTGTACAATAATACAAACTGTCAATTTACTCTAAAGAAAATATAATTATCTTCTCTAAAAACTTTCTAGAGAAAATAGAGCTACTAAGGTTTGTAGGTATGGATATATCCTAATATCACTAACGTCTGTTGAACAGGAACTTACAAAATACATTCATTTTAAAACTAGGTTAGAGTTGAACGACTTACCAATCAAATGTCGATATCTGTCATCAAAGATTATTAATAAAACGTACCTGCAACAGAAGAAAAAGAGATTGAATAGAAGTTCAAACAATGATCATTTTTCTGGTATTACACAACAAGAAAAATATGCGAACAATAATACTTCTCTATTCCTTCCATAGAGCTATGTTCTCGTCCTTCGAGTATAATTATTAATTTAATAATTCTGTCACATAGAACATTATTGCACCCTAAATATTATTCTACATAGAACTGGGAGTACACATCTAGTAGTTTAATCTTACGCCGGATATCCTGCTAAAACATAGTACAGTACACAAACTTCAACACAGACTTTCCCTCATTTCAAATTTTAAATTGAAACAAAAATCAATGTATTCTTAATAAAAACTATGACTGGCTCTCAATTCCCAGATATATTTTGAAAGCAATAACGTTTTCATTAATTCCTTCATACCTCAGGTGGAGCACTCGAATATGAAATTGAATTCATCAGATTTTTCCACTTTCATCAAACTGTAATTCCAATCAACGCCGCGCAAATAACCACCACATTCCAATCTTTCAAAAGTATGCAGTATTCGGAATCGAACATTCAACTGTAAACGATAGTAGTTATTGAGTTTAATTAAATGTATGGTACAAAAAACTTTTCCATACACAGAAACTAGGAATCTTGTAAATATTTATTTATTGAATGCTATTAAAAACGTAAAAATGGAAATTCCTTCGGAACCAACCTAGTATTTTCCCAATAAATTACAACCAAGAATTAATCTGCAGTTCTAAATTTCAAAAGAAAGGGATATTTCAATTATAATTGACGAGAATATTACTCAACCCACTATAATTTATTAACAATGAAATAAATTAATAATAAACACAATTTACTGTTCTATAAATTCCTGTTTTCGACTCTGAACACAGACTTGTATCGAATTAGAGAAGAAATTTTCGATATTGCTAGATACCATACATTTTTTCTAGAAATAAATTATTAAATTGATTAAGTTTCAATGATATTTTTGACTAAATTGGATTCTGTTTTTTATAAGAAAAGTACTACATAGCATCTTGTTGGTATACTACTACTGCTAATATTTTAGATAATAATTATTTATTTGGAATAACAAGTGATCTAGTAATAATATTAAAATCGATAAAGGAACAAAACGCTCATTTATTAAATTATAAACTTGATAATAAATATGAGAATCAATAATTATTTCATTGAGAATTGTTCTCAAATTGGTAATTAATTTGAAACCAAACGCTCATTTCTTATGAAACATCATACTCAACGTAAGCTCTTCGCTCTCCCAGAAGTGGTAAGATATTATCATCATTTTATAATAATTCTACTTTTCCGGGGGAAAAAGCATCTGAAACTCTAGCAATAAATCACAGCCTGAGAGCCATGATTTCAGTTTAGAAATACCGCGTAGCAAAGTTGCCTAGCTTGGGCAAACTGCCACATGCACAGGCTATTGATCATTGCCTAATGTTGAGACACAGGCATTCATAGCAACAACATTCTGAAGTACTGCACTCAAAATTGCGCGAACAAAACAAGAGAACCTAATGTATTTCAGCTTTTTGTTCATTCTAGAAAAATGCTGGCTTTTAGCATTTTCGCCTCCAAGTTTTCAAATGAAATATTATGTATAGTCTCGATCTCAATACGTACAACATCTATTAAAGGAACACAGTCATATTGATTCTAGAAATGGGCTCTTATATATCACAGAAATATCAAAAACTTGACTACTATTAATAATTGAACTCACTACTACAGTATTAACAAACAGTAAAGTAAAACAATAAGAGAACAGAAAATAATGTGGGAGGTAGCTCACATTAAAATGACAAAATGCAATAGTCTATCTTATTGCCTAAATTTAGTAGTTCCGCTTAAACCTGTAGCCCATTGTTCTATAGATAAGAATTTAAACATTCTGAGACGAATGAGCACTACAATAAACTAAAAACCAAAGTTCTTACGATAATATAGTTTAGTATAATAATTGGTGGTAATTTTCATTTCTTGTAATTAGTTTTTATTTTGGATTTATGTTTATTTGTACCAAGTACGTTATTCAATGGGGGCAATCAAGGTCACAAGATGGTTCAAGGTTACAAGAAGTTAGTTTCAAAGTAACTTCAGCAAATTCAGTGTTACGTGATGGTGACTCCCACACAGGTCTTTCTCAGGGGTACCTAATTTCGCATTTTTTATTTATTATCACATTTGCTGTACCGTTTAGTTGGTATCATTTTTGCAGAAATGTAGTGTGAAATAATGAATAGAGAAGAATGGAATAAATCTTGAAGTCAGCTAAAAATAGTGGAATATATTAACAATACTGCTTTCATTGATTTTCAGGAGAAAAATGTTGATTTATCCAATTATTATATTAGATAAAATTCAAATAAAAATCTTTCAATAAAGGAGTTATTTTCATTTATGAAATGCATGATGCTGAAGTCTACAATTCGAAATTCTTTCGTTGTGATCATGTTCGGTACGGTAAATCTGAGATTATCAGAAAATCGAATTCAGGCTATGTAAGTCATCGAAGTGCATGCCTTGAGATGGGTTAATTAAGCGGGTGGAAGTTGGAAATGAGCCGCAGCAGGCGGTTGGTTACCAGGCGGCCAATAAATACACTCGAGAGTAACGGTAATTTATTTCTAAGGATTAGTCAGAGACATTAAGTTTCAGCTCGAATCACCTCAACTTTAAACGCAAAGGTAATTTCTCAGCTTCACAGATTAGTTTCCAGGGAACTGTTAAGACGGCAACCGCTCTTCTATCCGGCGGTCTTCCTAAATCACGAGTGCTTGTTCATCGACTACAGGCAACTCACTCGTATGGGTGGGTATGCTACTACAAAATCGCTTATACTGTTCCCATTCCTTCTCCACCCTCTAACAACTCTCAAACAACACGAAAAATAGTTAGATTTGAAGTAGGAATCATGTAACTTTTGGAAGCTGACCACCGATGCCTCTGTTCAAATGAAGATATAAAAATGAGATTATATTGAATCAGGTCTGATGCGAAGTAATTAGAAGAGATTCATTTTCTAATTGCATTGATCTAATGCATGTCTTTTATGTAGATTTAGATCCTATATATACTATATTTGCTTCAGAGGAATAAAACGCCATTCTCTATAAGATGACAAAATCCACTGAGTTAATAAATGTAGTCTTCAGTATTACAAGTTTTAAGTTAGTCTATACTGATTAGTTTAAGCATTGAGTTGCTTATTTTTGCAAAAATTTTCTCGTTGAAGCAAACATAACTTGACCTGATCTGATAGGCGAGTATACTATGAGTATACTATGAGTATCACTTTCTGAAGGCGAGAGTTACAATTTTTCAGAAGGTTGCAGCGTTGTGGGTATTTGATAAAAATGTATTCTTGACTTTCATGTTAGAAATACTCTCATTTGTCTAAGATTATAGGAAACGTGAAGCATTTTAGTTTAAGCTTTGAATTGCTTAATTTTGCAAAAGTTTTCTCGTTGAAGCAAACATAATTTGGCCCGATTGATAGGCTACTATGAGTATCACTTTCTGAAGGTGAGAGTTACAATTTACTTCTTACAAAAAGAAGTTTCAATTTAATCTATATCTGTTGAGACTTACCAACTTATCAGTTACATGAATGTGTCCGCTTGAGAAGGTGAAGGACAATAGAGATGTGAAAATTTGTTGGTAATGTAGTTAAAAAGAAAAGAAAAATAGGTAGTCACGTTGAAGCTAGGTCAAAATAAGACAATGCCTCATTGACTGATCAGCCAATGCTGATGAATTGTTCACCTCTTTATGGTCAATCGTTATCTCTTGCGATAAGACTAGGAAAATTGTCTCCTGTAGAGACTGGCGATATAGTTGATCGAAACAGTACAACCGATTTTCCAACTACAATACGGCTGACAATCACGGGAAAGCGAAAAGAAAAGCGTACACTAAAGCGAACAGAAATCTAAAAAACAACAAACCGAAGCGGATTATGCAAGAAACTGGGCTTTGTCCACGTAATGCCAACCACAAAATGTCAAAGCAGCCGTAATCTACTACGGGAGTAGAGCAAGCGTCTAACAATAGTATAACCACTATCCTTGCGACCGTGAAGCACGTTTTTTCCTGACAGTTTAACATTCTTTTGTTGATCTTGATGAACAAAATAAAATAAATCAAAGTTTTTCTTGATTTGAACAAACAATAAGATACAGTAAAGAACAAAGGCATGAGCCAGAAAGGAAATACAGAAAATGCATCTGCAATAAATAATTTACAGCTGAACGAAGTCCGAAAGAATCTGCTTGGCGAAAATTCTGCATGAGTAACCGCTGAGTCAGACAGTTCGTTTTCTAGCGTTTGGTTTCTAAATAAAGATAAGGGTAACTCAAAAAGAGGAGATTTATTAATTTCGAACCAATAACTAGAAAGGTTTTTCATGCAGTTTAAACTCTATATCACACTTATATTACATAATTATATCGACAATCAATCACGACTGGAAAAATACGAAGGCATTCAGGTTCACCTGATTATTAACCATTATTTGTAGGTCTATGCTTCTCTTATAACAATCATAAAATTTCCAAGAACTCACCAATGAGAATCACTGTGGTAAAAAGAGCACAAATGAAGCTCCATACTTTTGGAGAGACGATTTCTAGAACTAATTTCCAGAGATTTCAAGAAGAGGAGGAGCCTGTATTATTAAAAATGGCATAATAATAAAACAGCAACAAACTTCACTTGCGAACTGATGTAGAGGGATGTGGAGGGGATTGGCGAGGAAAGGGAGGGGGCACGAAACGAGGCAACTTATCCAGCAGCCCCACTTCTCTTCGCTCTTTTATAATACGTCTTAAGCTGCGGGCAAAGTATAATCTGCGGAAGAAAATTGTGTGTTCGAATTTCAAGCGGGGAACGAGTACAATTTACCTCCCCTTCCCCACCACCAGGCATTAAACAGTGACTATAGGTGAAGAGTGGGGGGGGGGGGGGGGGCAAAGTACACGTACAATTCCGGTTGAAACGGAGTCGAAAGTAAAGTTCCTGCTAAGCTTCTTCCCTATCGTCGTTCACCAAGGAGACTCAAGCTAAAATCCTTCCAGGTGGCAACAGCTGCACCGGTGATATAATTCCCCTTCCCCGTACCACCATCAATCCTTCTTAAAAACGTCCACCCCAACAATACCCTAAACGAGACTCCTTCGTTCTACTTGATCCCACTCCATGCCACCGATGTGATAATTAAAATTTTATGAACAATGTATTAGGAACGTCTTTGGGCACAAATTTTTTGCCAGCGATTTACTTTTGGTAAAGAAACTCAACGCTGCAGAATTATTGCCTGCATTGCATAAAAAGCCGGCCGTCTATTGCCTCAGGCCTGCTGAACAAATTCAACATTGAGTCCAAGACAAACACCGTACTGAACACAAAAAACAGGTGAAATAGAAAAATTTAATTTTGTTGGAGCAAAAGAAATTTTATTCGGCGCAATAAAGACTGTTGCGTCAATTGCTTTTTTATTTTCACTCCACAAAACGAGTTCATTCAATTTTAATATCACTCATTGGTAATGGAAAGGCATTTAATTATAAAATAAATGGATTGGACGAAAACAAGGATTGGTAGAGCCCTGAAAAATGGACTTTTATAATACGTTTAATGACTTTAAAGATTCAATTTATTTTTGTATTCTGAGTTATGCCTCATCCAATTCACAAACTACTACTGTATCTGGAAAATTTAATGATTAACTGACATAACTAGAGTTTAAACCAACCATCTAACTTTAATGTTCTAAAAATAATAATAGTAGAAGGGAAGTAGAAAATAAAAACTGAAATTAACCCAAAATGAGAAAATTTCATGATAATTTTTTTTGATGAAATAGTACTAAAAAGATATTAATAATTTGAGGCAGAATCAAGAATAAATCATTGTTTCTGATGCTTTTCGATGAATGGAATAAACAAATTTCGAACATACTCTTACATTGGCATACTTCAGAAAAAAATGTGAAGGACGTCAGAGCCTAACAGGCTAGATTTTAGTGTTGTCAAATCTTGCAAATCTGTTCAAGTGGAAAACAATTCAGGCACATTTTATACATTGTCATAGTGATTCAAGCAATAGACGAAAAGAAAAAAATTAACCACAACACAATTTAATAAGGATATACGTCTCCTTTATTGCGATTTGTAAAAACCATTAACGATATTAAGTTTCAGCCAAAAAATAAGGACAGCCAGTATTGAAATAACTGCACCAAGTATATAAATAAAAGTTTATCGAATGTCGTCGACTAGAATCGAATGACAAAGACTAAATTTAAAACATTGCCTTTCCTGGTCACCTACCCACAGTTTGGCCTCTCAGCGACCCACGGAAGAGTACCGAATAATGATGATAATAATAATAATAATAATAATAATAATAATATACACCTTGCACGAGTGACAGAAATTTCAGTTAGCAATAATTTTGGGAGCATTCCAGACACAGTGGTGATCAATGATGGCAATGGCGGCCGTCATTTGCCTGCCCACGCTCAACGCTGCACTGCAAAAGCAATAACAACATTCTTTCATGTTGCAAATCATACTAATGGTACAGACTCGACACAAATCGCGCTCTTCTTATTGTTTCTATTTTTCAACACACATTATTAGACTATTGTTGAAAAACATATCTTTGAAACATGGACACGTCTGTGTTGAGGCATTTTCTGCTCGTATATCTCTATCAGACAAGTTGTATGATACAAGAGAGCTAGACCCTCACCTTTCCTAAATCAAAATGAGATCATTAAGCCAAAATAGAATCTCTGAACGGTTGAATATTCATTGGTGTTTGTGAGTGCAACTACTACCTGCAGTTTTTAAATTTCATATAAGTTATCTGAAATATTATTTATATACCAAATCTGCCCAAAGTCACCGGTAACCCAAGGTACAACATCAAATTTCTGAGCAAAAAAATGTCCAGTGTGTACCGATTTTTCCCAAATCTGTACAATTTTTGGACATTATTTTCGATTTAGTTTGCTTTATTTGAAGCCGAGTGTTGTTTTATCCTGTTCTGTGATTCTCAATTATCATGGTTTAATAAGGGGTATTATGAAGTTATGAGGTTCGATTTATAACTTTACATTGAACCTGGTCCTAATTTCTAAGAAGATTGATTATTTTGGAAGCTTTACTGTCTTTAAGCTATTTATCATTGATTGTTATACCGCGCGATATATATGATGTATAAAGGTAATTTACTAGTACCTGTCTCGGATTGTCTTCGAGCTATAAACCTAATAAGGTAGAACACAAATTGAGTTTGGATATTGCTATCTTGCTCCATCTTTTCCTGTCGAAACTTGTTGGTGGAACGTCTTCTCGCTCAAGCTGCACTGTCTTTATTTATACCGTCTCTTTACGCATGTGTATAACCTGCAAAGTTTGTAAGATGCTGGGTATATTACTTTATCACCACTGAAAAAAACCAGGAAACTCGACTTGAATATTTATTTTAATTTCATTGTTTTTCGGGACTTTATTTCAACTTTGGAGGCCCACTGTTCTATTCTGAGTATAGAGCTTACCGTTCTTTTCCAACTCTGGAGATCCAGTTGAATGTGGCTGGGCTGCGGTGAAGGATTCCTCACATACATGGTTAAGAGATACTTACCATGTCAATATTTTTGTTTTGTTCAAAGTAATTGTTTTCTAAATTCTGCTCAACTTTATTAACGTCTTACAAATGTTGAGATATATAAGTCTCTGTAGTTCAAATGATTTTAGTATTCTATTGGTAGGATGAATATGCGTATACCTTTGCTGAATATGGAGTGCACAACTAGGACTATCCTGCAACCTGATTGAGTAAGAAACCACGTTCAAGGTAATTTCGTCGAATGAATCGTGGGAATAGTGACATTTGGGTGTGCGCATCATTGGCCAATGAGTTAGTTTTTTAAGACTGCGTTAATATACATATAATACCAAGACTCAAATCGAAAATCACCCAATCTTGTGAATGGGAGTTGAATTAGACATTTTTTGAGATGCTTTTTTGTAGTGTTATTTCGTTACCTTATAACCGATGATATTTTATTTGAGAAGAGTATTTTTGAGATTGTACAACATTTAGCAATGAACTAACTCATTTCTCAACGTTTGATATCTAGCTTTATAATAGCTCACCTTTCTTTTTATTTCTAGTTAATGTCTTTTCTAAAATTCTCTTTTCATTCTTATTTTACACTGTAGCATTACAAGTGAACATATTATACCACATAGGCTATTTTGAGTGGACCTATATGAACTACTGTAGAATATATACTACCTGTTCAAATATCCTGTCTATTTAGCATATAATCAAAAAAGCTTTTCATTATTTTATGAAGGCTTGAATTACATGTTTCTCAACTATTTGAGACAATTTGACAATTATGGAATACAGTCAAACCTCTAGACAACAAAATTTCCAATAGCAAAATCCTCTAAGTAAAAATGCAATCCCTGACATTGCAATCTAGCAAGACGACCTCTCATTAACGAATAAAACGATTTGTTGCGTGTATAATCAATTTCGTTAAACAGAGGTTGAAATGAATCATGAGCATCAACCGTATTATCTAAGGAGTAATGACGTATATGACGTTTAGCTTATACTATTTTCAGGCTAATATGATGTGGTCTATCCCACTTTTTGGGAGTCATAAGAGTTACGAGACTTTTCATGAGTCCAATATAGGAGCCTGCTTTCTATGCGGAAACTTTTTTGTGATGTTCCAAAGCAGATGATGAGAATTTTCTCTCGGTGAGGCTTTGAGAATTCCTGCCGGTCCGAAACTTTCCGGCAAGAACGGTAGCGGCGGCTGAAATTTCAAGTCGATGCAAAGAATGGCTGGCAGAGAATTTCGGACGTCAAGAACGATGCTGCTGCTGCAGTGTAAGAGAAATTAGAAGGAGAGAAAGAGATCGAAAGTCCAGACTTTCGTTCGAGATGCGATTATAAAGTAATTTATCGGAGAAAAGTCAAGGGTTCTCTGAGACTGTGTAATAAACGGCAGCGGCAGTAGTGGAACAGGGAGAGTTACTCTTCAAATTACAAACAAAGCTCGGAACAAATTTTGAAGCGGTAGGTAAGTCGGAGGGCGAAGAAAAAAGACGCCGATGATGATGAAGAATAAGGAAGAGGTTACACTGTGTAGTGGGAATGAGAATGAAAGAGAGAAATAATGTGGAAAGGGTGAAGCTGAAAGTACGTTAGTTAATGCCCCTGTACAAGTATTGAGTCCCGAGTTTTCTTCTGGGGAGAATTTCCGATCACGCAGTCGAGTAGGTAATGCCACTCGTGTCTCGACTTCCACACTTCCTGTCCTTGTCTCACGTCGGGCTCTACTCTTACAATTACTCGACGATCCCTTTGGCTCAACTTTGCACCACGCTTCCCGGTCAGACGTGACCCATCTCCATCACCACTAACGCTAACCAGTTCACGCTAAATTCGCGTTTTAAAATTCTGAAGACAACTTCAGCCAGCCACCGTTACAGTTTCAATCTGTCGGGCATACATACTCATTCATAGGCTACATACGCTAGCGATTTTTGAGAAATTGGACAGCCAACTTACCAACACAATCCTAGTTGAAAGTATTATTACCTTACTAACACAAACTGGAAACTGACAAATATAAACAAATAATTCTCAAATAGAATTCTTTAACTTATTTCGTGAATGCATTATTTGTAGTTCGGAACCCACCTAAAACTGTAGGTCTCATCAATCACCATCATCCAACTCATTACCCATGCACAGGTCTCAGACCTATGTGGGCTTCATCCTCAAAAAAAGTTCATAATAGCTAATGTAGAATAATCTAGAATACCATAGTATATTAATTATTGAAGCGGTACGGAATGGAATGAACTACTGGAGTCAAGCACAGTACTAATTCAACTTCACATGCTATTAATGAAGGTTAAGGTGATGTATTTGATAAAGTTCAATTTTTGTCTTCTTAGAACGGAATAGTGATTCGAATTTAGCAACTGTATACAACTCTACATAATGTTGGAGCTTCACAAGTGCAAATTGAAAGATACACATTATTTTATTTTAATCTGAATGCAAATGTGGAAATTAGGGTGAAAATTTTATATTCAAATAATTCTACCAAGTTAGTTATTATTAAATTAATGATGAATTTAAAAAAAAATCAATCTATCAATCGATATGTGGAGATAAATGATGTATTCTTTAGTTATATTTTCAATTTCTCATAACAAAATAATTTCAATTTGGCTTGCTTCATAATGTGCACCTCTTTACACGATAGTGAAGACATTCAGTCAAGTGGTGTTTAGTTACAATTAGAGTCAACGACTTATTATGAACATTTTTTTCGATCTACGGTTACTTGTAGTTGGATAGCATGAGCCCGCATAGAGACGTGTAATTGAACCTATCTAGACTGAATCGTATATGATCAAAGTAGCCCATCCCAGAGAGATGGGAACTAGATTAAAGAAATTCAAGTGATAGGATAATTGTAATTAATTTTATTTTATAGCATATGGTGGTTGAACCCTAAGGTTAGATAGGTTAATTATTTACTATGCTTATCTGAACCCGATAGTCAATGGCAAAAGTCTTCATAATTATTGAAAAAATATGGACCATTCCTAATTATTTTTCATATACACTTATATACGAAATAATATACTTTCCATCAGGAATGACGAAAAATATGAATAACCCAGTCAGCCTAGACCTATTTGAAATGAAAGTTGGAAAGAAGAGATAAAATACTTGTTTTGATCAGAGCTCATTGATTCTCCACAACAGAAGGGAGAATGAAATCTACTTCAGCACTCTCATAGATAATAGTTTATTTTCATGATAGGAGATCATGTGACTAAAAACAGAAAATCGTTCAATTTATTTGTTCTCGGAGTGTTCAATTTGATTAAATATTAAGCTAACTTTGTAATTGAAATATCCTCTGCAACGCCCATTAACTATCACAGTTTCGTAGTAATGCAATCATTTATAAATTATTTTATGCGTAAGCACAACCAGTCAAAAAATGCAAAAAAATATTGATTGGTGCTATATTATCGTGAGCAAGATATTTTAGAATACTAGTATTTCAAGCATGAGCAAGCGAATCGAGAGAAATTGAATTATCTTATATTATAGGAAAAAAACCCGGCACGAATTAATAGATTTTCTCTACGAGGAAAATTCAAACGTTACCTTGAAAGTATTTTAGACTCCAACAAATGCGTAGTTGATCTGAAGGTGTGAACTTCACTATAAACACAGACACTCACTCGACTTTAAATTGTTCAATTTCGACAAGATAACGTTAACAAATACGAAAAATGGCTAAGTCTCTTTTAAGAATTTACAGTATTGTTTAAAAATGCTGTTAAAGAGTTGAATTTTGAAGTGAACGAGTGGAAAATGAAGAATTCAAACACAAGCCGGTAAGGCACTGATAGTTGAGTGGCAAGTAAAGCACGCAGAGCAGGCAGACGCGCACAAAGCACAGAGACGACAAGCGGCGAGTGGACACAGCACAGCTACTGACACGACTGAGACAGCGACTGACTGAGAACTGAGAGCGAACTGAGTCGAGCTCGAGAGAGCGAGAGAGGCGCAAGTGAGACTTGCACTGCACAACATAGAGCGGTGCACAGCACTCACCACAGGGGGAAATGCTTCCCCACTATAAACTCACTCATTCCTTCATTGTCTTTCTCTAACCCTCTCTCTCCTGCTCAAACAGCGACGGAAACGACCGCACAGTCACAAGTGTGTTGATAAGGTCGTAAAGTTTCGGGCGTACTGTTCAGTCATGCAAATCCTGGTCACAAAGTCACAAATACGAGACCCATAACAAACGCAGACCATACTTCATTTAGCCCTAGATAGTACAACGCAAGAAATAACGATTCAACAACCACAATAACTACTTTCATATCATCAACACTCAAAACTGACTGCTCTCCTGATATGGACACCAGCTCACTCGACCGTATAAGTTGGATTGTACAAAGTTAACAGTAAAAAGACGTCGATACAACCACGCGCATTTTTATTTTTTATAGACCGTTAAGATGGTCTCGCACGACCTAAAGTATTGGCTGATTCTAAATTAACGATAATTCTACTTCATGAGCGAGTTAATAAAAACCAGCTAAAAGGGAGGCTGCTTGCAAAACTTATTACAGTTCTGATTTTTTGGTATGTTATTTGGACACATATGAGTAGTCTGGAGCTAATTTTGCACCGTCGAAAATTCTGTGCTACCCCTCGATTTCCGTGAAACCTCGAAATTTTGGCCCTTAGGTTTTTGCTAAATATTTTCAAAACAAAAAATCGGACGGATTAGTGTACGTTGTATACTAATTCAAACTTAACAAAAATTCCTATAATTTGTCTTTCGAACGGTTTAAAAATGATAGAAATTGACTAAGCTACAATATTTAAAAAAAGACTATTATTTCTCTAAAAATGATAATTTCCTAGAAGTTAGGCTCCAGAAATTAATTTTTCTTGAACATAGATTTGCTGCAATTTAATTTTATTTCCTACAATTTGACTCCAAACTTATCGCATTAGCCTACATATGTCTACCGCATATGCCTACATACATCCTAAGATATAGTAATTCAAAAACACTTATACCCATCGATCAACAATTATTGAATTATGTCGAATAGAAATAACTCAAGATCTATCTATGGTAGTGAGGAATTTGGTACTAAATTATAGAGACTTCAATTTTCTGCAGTATGGTATTGAGATACTAACTTGTCCTACACATATTATTAAGCTGCTATATTGAGAAAATTTATATTTTTATTGATCAAGTGTTAATAACATATAGTTTACATTCTTTTGAACAGTGGTATTGATGACAATTAAATGGAAGGAGGAACTGTTACCTACAATGCAAAACCAATTTTGCATTTGTATTTCATGTATTTTTCGAATTACAGATATTTTAATTAAAGTAAAAAAGTCTCCATTTTACAAGTATAGGGGAAGCATGAATATCTTCTTTCTAATTAACTATGGTCAGAATCGCCTGCAATAACATTATGCAGTAGCATATGAATTTGGATCGCCTTGATGAGCTGAGTAAAATTAGGTATCACATGATAGTGAGCGACGAACCGTTCAGGAGTAGACCATGGGCTACCACCACCACCCCCAATCTAACCATCTCCACATTAAAACTGAGCACATTTTTGGGCAGCAAAGAGTTCTTTCTGATAATATGGGGTCTTGGTAGCGATAATGCGAAGAAAGACACTATAACTTGGATTTTGTTGTGACCCTTACTGAAATTTCAGGGCGTTTTTAAATCTGTCAAGATCTTTTAACGGCTGTTACACGCTTAGCGGCATAAGTACCACAAAATAATAGTTACGCAATAATAACTTGCTCCAAATTATTTAAATATTATTCAATCAAGAAACAAATATTTTGAGACTATTTGGATGCGGTACTAAAAATAAAACCTACTAGTTCATAAAACTATGTACGTAACACACTCTACACCAGTGGCGTACCGATAATGGAGCGAGTGGAGCAGTCGCTCCAGGGCGCAAGGCTCTGTGGGGCGCACCGTTCTTGAGAGAAAATTGCCTTTTACTTACAAAAAATGTATCACTATAATGAAGGCCAAAAGGGTAAAATGCAACACAATTTAAAAAAACCGTATTTATACATCGCTGAGCATTACTAAAAGGAACATTCATATCAAATTTAAAAGAAATCGGTTCACGCGTTCAGCCGTAAATGCGTTACAAACTGACAGAATGCAAAACGGTCGAGTCAAAAATAGCAAATAGTCGAAAGTAGCAAAGCAAAAACAATTTACATTGGGTGACAGAAGGTATAACAATTCCAAGTAATTAAATAAAGACTATGAATTTATTCTGAAAAAAAAATTCCTCTAGAAGTTCATTGGTTTTTATTTTAACAAGAACAGGACTGAAATTCTTCACTTTTGAATCCAATTTCCAAAATATAAGAAAATTTCTAGAGGAATAACTTGCATTCTAAAACAATAACTGTAAATAAATTTATAGAAAAGTGAAAAAATCCTCAACAAGCTGTTTGGAAATTGATAAAAGTAGAATCTGGCCTGGCGAAAAATCATTCACTGGAGTGCATCTCTGACAAATACGGCGTAGTTGGAGGCGGGAAAAAAGCGGCTGATTCATTAAATGACCACTGTAATAATATCAGCTCAATCGGGTGGTTGAGTGTGAGACTGATTTTTTTTGTGGGGGGGGGGGGCATCATAAGACACTTCCGCTCCAGGGCGCTCGAAACCTCGGTACGCCACTGCTCTACACCTATATAACAGCACAAAAACTATGTATGACAAGGTTTGTCGTATGAAAAAAAATATATATATAGAGAGAGAGAGAGAGAGAGAGAAATCAGGATAAATCCAAACACTGAAAGGGGTTATCCAAGAGAAATGTTACACGCTTAGCGGCATAAGTACAGCAAAAAATAGTTACAATAGTAACTTACTTCAAATCATTTAAATATTAACTCAAGAAAAAAATACTGAATTCCCGACCACAATATCACTGCACAACAAAATATTCGGATACGGTAATAAAGATAAAACCTAAAAGTTCACAGAACTAAGTACGTAACACACTTTACCTAGAAAAGAGGACAAGGTCAGGCATATTCCAGATCAGATATCAATTGCTGAAAAAGATTAGAAGATTTGCTCAGATCATTCTATGAAAAATAGAGAAAGAAAGGGGATTAAAAAACATGAATACGGGGATATTGATGAGAGGTTTGAGGCAGGCAAACGAACAAGCGTTGAGCAGCGACGGTCGGAGAGATTAAGCAACAATTTTCATTAGCTCAAGTTGGATGTAGCGGCGAGAAAACGGATGTTCGCTATTGAACAATGACGCCGGGATTACGAGGGCTTATTTGCCGATACTGCTATGCAAGGCAGTGTCGACTCTGCTGCGCTGAAAAAATGAGGACGCCACTACAAAACCCATAAATATTCAAGCGGAAAAGCCGCATGCATGCGATGCAAAGCAATATCTATAAGAAGATAAAGTGATCGCTGGAGGCGGATCGATGATGCTGATGCTGTCCATCATATGAGGCATCAGGATGACGGCTGATGCTACAACGAGAAAGAACTTCTGTATCCAATCAGTTTTTTGTCGACGTCGTCGACTAAGCTCATTTGAATACATAACATGGGTAGACAGGCACAGGCGCCATTAGGTGATGCATGCATGCATTCGAACAAGGTGAGCCCAGCTGAGTACACACACAACGGTTCAAATATGACTGACATTAGTTTCTGACATGAAGGAGCTCGTTCAAATGATAACTAACTCCAGTTAATCGAATCATAATGTTAAAAAAATAATATAATTTGCTACGTATGAAATAAATTATACATTATTTTAAACAAATCCAAAGACTCACCCTCAGTTTTAACCCAGCTATATCCTAAGTTTTAAACCGGAGAATACACAACTAAAATACGAACTCCTGAGCCCTTTTTGTAAGGGTGACAGATTGGATTGGCCAGCGAAAAAATCTGTTATCTGATGCAAAATCACTTCCCGGTGGAGCGAAACCCACCTAAAACTGTAGGTCCAACTCATCAATCTCCATTATCCAACTCACTAATCAGCTGTTTTAAACCTATACGGGCTTTCTCAAAAAAAAAACTTAACTGTTATGATATTCGGACTTCTGGATGTGAAAATATTGTGAATGATAAGTTATTGAAGTTTATAGTTATGAATAATTTATAGAATAATTGACTACCTATTTATAGTTGTCATTTATTTCAAATTTTGAAAACAGTATCCTAATATTGACTTGCTGGAAATAACACCTAGCATTCCAAGGTTGCATTAAAAGCAAAACATTTTCCATGAATTGACTCAATAACAAATGAAGAAGAGAAATTCATGAAGTTGAATATTTATCTTATTTAATAGCTTGATTGAATTGAAGTTTGAATAAGTTCAAACGGAGTTGAAAAACATGTCTTTTTAATGATAAAAACGCATGCAAAATAGTAATGAAAATATCAATAATTATGATAAACTGAGAAAAGGCAGACTGGGAGAAGGCATTGCAAAATGTGCCTTCCAACCATAAAATCCAACCAAAAGACCAGCAGAGGTTGAGCTACCACCAGAGCGCTGTGCAGTATAATAACAACACACGGCAAAAGAATGTGGAGATCTGCTGTACAATGGGGAATGGATATCCTCCCCATCCTGTGACTGTGGTGCTGATAGTTAAACTATTGGCCACATAGTTGGAGACTGCTACCGATCCTTCACAGGAGGTGGCTGTGAAGAACTGATTTATGTGACTGACGAAGCCAGAGAATGGCTGATGAATTTGGATATTGATGAATAAAATCAATAAGAATTTTCCTATAAGTTAAATGCGTTTTTTTTCAATTGATTTTTTATCAATTCTCCACATTTTGCATGTTTTTATCAAAAAAATTAAGCCTTCATTCAATCGATAAATATATATAACTGAGAAAATACGTGAGAATGATGAGAGTTAGTTATCTTAAATATTGTTTGGGCCTAATTTTATAGGTTGTTTTCCATGGAATCCAATGTTGAATTTGAAGTAGCACTATCAACAAAACAGATACAAGGAAAATGGTAGAAGAGAAGTATATTTTGTGACACATCTGCTTCAAATTTGCAATGACGCATTTCAAATAGGCGCAGGCGTGACTGCAATCTGTTTATTTTCGGAGGCAATTCACAACTTGAAGTTCAGTTGACAAGGGGCATGTTCTCGCCGAGTGCTTAACGCGAAACTGATATGAGGATTACTTAACGATATGTATATGTATACTGCAGAAGAAAACAGTGGTTACAACAAAATTTAAATATTCCAGGCAATTCAGAAATACGTTATAATACGTTATAATAACGTATAAATAATTACGTTATTATAACTACGTTATTATTATAACTACGTTATAATAACCGAATAAATATATTTAAATAAATTTTCCTACAACTGCTCGTGAAGTAGTTCTTATGTACTGAAAACTGATTGTAAAATATCTCTTCACTGCTCGGCGAGCAGTAAAGTCAGCTGGCGAGCGAAAAAGTCATTTCCCGCTTGCCAGCTGTTTTTGATGTCTTCTCATTGGTGGATCAAAAAAGCCGTGAAATTCTCAAAACCTCATTCTCATAAAAATGCGCACGCTAAAATCTATGATGTTACAAACCACAAGCTTTTAGAATTCAGAGCTGCAGTTGTAGGAAAAATGTTGTATGTAATTCGCGCGTAAAGCTTCTTTATCGCTCTCGCAAAATTACTGTGCTCCGCTAGGCGTCGTGCATTAACTGTTTTGACTCGAGCGTTAAAGTCGCGCTTTACGCTTTAAAAACATAATAACTATTACAAACGTTATTATGTTATATGCAGGGGCGAATACAGAATTTTTTCGGGGAGGGGGCGATAGGGGATATTGAGTGATAAAATATTTCGAGGGGATATCACCTAAAGAAAGGTCCATTTCCCCATAAAAGACACAAATAGACACAAATTAAGCTTTGTTTCAGAATTGCTTGAGGAATTTCGGGGGATACATCCCCCTTGGATTCGCTCCTGAATATATGCAAACATACTTTACAGATATCCAGGAGTGAAATCTTTATATAAACCATTCCACAGCATAAGAACAAAATAATTTTTCTTGTCACACCACTAACCTGTCAATAACAAAAATCTCTTACCAGTCAGTAACCTATTAGAGTAGTGTATGAATTAATGGAAATGTAATCGAAGCGATTCAATTTTGTTTATTCATTGACATGGGAACGAAGAAGGGAAGAAGCAGAATCTAGTTACTAGAATTGAAATTCTATAGTATGTTAGAATCTCTTGATGAATCCTTAAGGACTGTGAATATCTTCAATACTCCAAATAAACGATTTTTATGTTAGCGTTCACAGGCCATGAATATGAAAAAGCAGAACATGCACTAAAGTGTGCCAACGAGACAATTTAGCTAAAAGACATAGTAATTGGGAATTGCAACGCTTTGATGCTATTTTCATTGTTTCGCAACACAATAATACATTGTGAGATGTCCAATTTTTCCTCTGCAGCCTGGGAGGAGAGTGTAGTGGAAAAGCTTGGTGAATTTCTGCAATTGCAAGCACATGCCGAGTCGATGAGACCGGCGCCGGCCACCGCCTTGACTTGACTTTTGTGCTGAACGCTGCTGTCCTGGAATTTGGCCAAGTCGTTTCCACAAGACACACGTCCGCTCCCCAAACGCTTCTAGCTGCCCCCAACCACCAACCACCGCCTCCACACAGACACACACACACACACGGAAACGCTGTAATGGCCCATCTACACCCTGACATCGACAAGCTCACTGGAGACAGAGTCATGAGCGTCGTTACTTTAAATAAATATGTCATAACATTTTCCGCTAGTTCCAAGTTCAGAAACTCATAGTACTGCAAACTTGGTGAGCTTTTTGCTGTTATGTAGTCGACCTCTTTATTAATGCTTCATACTATGTACAAACTCTCAAACCAATTTTAAACTAAGTTTGTTGTCTTAACAGATCTTCAAGGCTAGTGCTAGTAATAAGCCTACGCGAACTGCCTACAATGCAGTTTTTCTCAGGTCTTCATTTTGTTTTTCTTTTCAAAGTTTTAATTGTTACAAATGAAACAAATACCGTAACACATAAAATTATTATTTCAACTATTAATCTTCATTTATTTCTAACTCAAAATTCAACTAAATAATTTTGCTGTGATAATCTTATCTAAATAATTGAATGCTATAGAAAGATTACCGTTCGGTTGGAGAAAGAATTTTTGGGAGAAAAAACCACGTTGAATCACTAGATCTTTAGAGATTTGTCGAGAAAGTACTACAGATACCATTATGATACCATTTATCTAATTACATGGTACGTAATGTATGACTTTATGGTAATGGTGATAATATATTATAATGATATACGCTGCTAAGCTACAGATAAAAATACGCAGTAATTTGCCCACAAAGCTTTGTTCAGCGTTTAGGACCATTACAAAAGTTCCAACATTTCCTTATTAAATTTCATAATAACGTAGTAGTTAAAGGAAAAAAGATTACTAGTCATGAAGCATCCAACATAGCCTACGTGTTGAAAATTGTACTTTAGAGCTGAACTGTTCGCAGCTCGGAAAAATGTACTGTACACGTCTTAACGTGTTCATTTCACGGCAAGTTAAACCGGTTAAAAACTAATAATTAAAAAATGAACCGCTGGAAAACATTCAGCTAACTAAATGGTAAAAGAATTGTACAAATGGCGATTCTAAAATACGGAGCTATGCAAGTACAATTGAGCTAAATCTACACTATGACTAATTTTCCTACGGCAATCATAGATTCGACAAGGAAAAAACAGCCATCAATTGCACAACTGTAACTACAGCAGTACAAAAACTAGTTGACAAATAGTTCGGTATTATAGATTTCCGCACCGATGCATTTTCCGGATGCAAACTCTATACTGGAGAAGTTCTATAGTTTTATTGGCTCCATAACAATTCCCAATTCAAAATAATTTTTCATTCTAAAGGAAATATAGTTTTCATATTATTAAAACTCTTCTCAAATCAAACTCTTCCATCCTTTATCCTTACTATTATAATATAATACCTATCAATACTTAAATTGTACAGCTTTTCAAGTATGTTTAAAAATGAAAAACTCTCTGTATATTTCCAAGAATTAATCTTAAATTATTTGGCGTGATAATACAATGATAAATGATAAAACTATAATAAACTGATCTACTAAAATACTTTACTAGAGATATGTATTGGCTATTTGTGCTGACCAATAGCGGCGCGTCAAGATTTTCACTGGTGGTGCTATTTTTTAAATACACCTGTGGGTCGGTCGTGAGGTCTATTTTAGTCAGAATACTGTCAATTAAACAATAAAAACAAAATAAAGCTTGTTTCTCAATGCCAAGAGTTAACCTATTGCCCAAGGGACATGAAGGTGCCCTAGAAGACGGAGGAACCATAAAGATGGTCAACGGCATTAGGATGCAGAAGGCAAAGGAGAAAACCACTGCATTAAAGATCCTCATGGATATTCTCACAGCAGCTAAATTATCATGATGAGTCCATCTGTTACTAAATATTCCGGAGGTAAAATAGTCCCCCATTCGGATCTCCGGGTGGGAACAGCATGAAATGGAATCACCAAAAAAGATAAAATCATTAGATTTGCTACTTGGATTGTAAGATCATTGGGTATGTGTGGAAAATTGGAAAATGTAAAACTTGAAATGAGACGACTGAATGTCAATGTCCTTGGAATGAGTGAGATTAAATGGAAAGACGAAGGAGACTTTTGGAGTGGAGATCACAGGATTATCTTCTCAGGTGACAGAGCCAGTACAACAGGAGTTGGTATAGTGTTGGATAAAAAATGGGGAAGAAGAGTGAAAAGTTACATGTTGTTCAGTGATAGAACAATGTTGATCAAGTTGGAGGGTGAAGAAGAACAGTTGGCCGTCATGCAAACATATATGCCAACATCTGGCTATAGTGATGAAGAAATAGAGGAAGTATATAAGCAAATAGAGGAAGTATTGAGCTATGTGAAGGAAAGTGAAACTTTGATCATCCTTGGGGATTGGTGGGTGAAGGGAGTGATGAGGAGGTGATTGGAAGGTATGGATTGGGAAACAGAAATGAGCGTGGTCAGAGGCCTATAAATTTTTGTGTGGAGAGAAATTTTGTTATTGCCAACACACTTTTCCAACAACCTCTAAGACGTCGTTACACATGGATTCAGCCAGGGGACATAGCAAGATATCAAATAGATTATATTATTTTAAGGAAAAAACACAAACGATGCATGGAAAACGTATCCCGGAGCTGACATCTGTAGTGATCACAATGCTGTTGTAATGGACTTCAAGTTACAAGGTGGAAGGAGAACATTCAGACGAAGACCATCTAACAGAAATTGGGCAGTAGAAAAATTGAAGATACAGGAGAATGCTGATAGATACAATTGCACAATCAAACAAAGTTTAAGTTGGGTGGAACATCTAGTACTAGACACACATCATCAGTGGGAAAATTTGAGAAATGCAATTGTGACTTCTGCCAAAGAAACCTTGGGGTACCAGAAAGAGCAACCAAGAAGCCCTTGGATAAGTGATGATACCATAGCTCTAATGGAATTGAGAAGGAAACACATAAGTGAAAAGAATAGGAGTGAGTATAATAGACTCAGAAAACTTGTGAATAGACATGCTAAGAAAGATAAGGAAGAATGGCTTGCTCAGTGCTTTAATGAAATAGAGAATAAGTTTGAGAGGAAACATTGAAAAATTGTATAATCTAATAAGAAAGATGTTTGGCAAGCATACTGTTAGAAGCAACATTATTAAATCAAGAGACATGAAAATTTTGATGGATAATGATGAGGTGGCAGACAGATGGAAACAGTATGTAGAGAATCTCTATAGTAGTGCAGAATGTTTTGAGGAAGTAGAAAGAGAGGAAGACATACCTTTTGATGAGCTGGGACCACCAATTACTTTTTCAGAAATGGAAAGGGCATTACATGAACTCAAGTCTAAGAAAGCATATGGAGCAGATGATATTCCAGCAGAACTCTTGCAAGCACTAGATGATGAAATGAAAAACACTTTATTTGTCCTCTTAAATAACATCTATGTTACTGGAAAAGTCCCACCTGACTTCAAGAATAGTCTGATGGTGTTATTGCCAAAAAAGAATAATGCAACAAGATGCGATGAATATAGAACATTAAGTATTCTATCACATGCATCGAAAATATTGACAAACATTATCTTGAGAAGGATTGAAGGTAAAATTGATGCGAACCTAGCAGATGACCAATTTGGCTTCAGAAGGAATAAGGGAACAAGAGAAGCGATATTGTGTTTGAGGAACATTGTGGAAAAGAGCTTTCAAGTAGACAAGAAGGTGTATATTGCATTTGTAGATTTACTAAAGGCATTTGATAGGGTGAATTGGAATGTTCTTATGTAAGTACTTCAAAGGATCAAAGTAGATTACAGAGATAGGAGGATTATAAAAGAGCTGTATAAGAATCAAACAGCATTTATAAAGATAGGTGAGCAGCAAAGGGAAGCTGCCATCAAGAGAGGAGTAAGACAGGGTTGTAGTTTGTCACCATTACTTTACAACATATATATTGAACAGGCTATTAATAAATGCAAGGAGTATTGTTCTGGAATCAAGGTTAATGGATTAAGAGTGCAAATGCTATGGTTTGCAGATGATATTGCAATAGTAGCACAGGATAAAAGAAGTCTAGAGAGGGCACTGAATACCTTGAATGATATTTTAATGAATGAATATGACATGGAGATGAACAAAGTGAAGACTGAAGTGTTGATCTGCTCCAAAAATCCTGAATTGGAAACGGTAAAGTTGGATAACAATGCCCTAAAGCAAGTGAAAAAATTTAAGTATTTGGGTAGCATTATATCAGAGGATGGAAAAGACAGAGATGACATAAAGCACCATATAAGAGAAGCTAAGGCCATTTTTATTAGTAAGCGGCATGTGTTTTCCTCCAATAGTCTCAAGTTAGAAATGAGAAAGATACTGATAAAAAGCTGCATTTGGAGTATTGCACTCTATGGCTCAGAAACATGGACTATTGGTAAGGTGGAAGAAAGAGCAATAAATGCATTTGAAGTGTGGTGTTGGAGGCGAATGCTCAGGCTTAAATGGACCGATAAAGTCACAAATGAGGAAGTATTCAAAAGGGCTGAGGAAAAACGACCTCTGATGAAAATTCTCAAGGACAGACGGCATTCTTGGATTGGACATATAATAAGACACAACGAATTCATGTTAAGTATACTGGAAGGATTAGTAAATGGACAAAGGGCTCGTGGAAGACCCCGGCTGCAATACCTAAAACAAATAACCAAGGATCTTGGGGTTCAGAGCTATATCGAACTGAAGAGTCTTGCTATGGACAGAAAAAGATGGAAAGCTGCCCACCAATCGTACGATTGAAGCTAAAGAAGAAGAGTTAACCACGGTTTTTTATCAAACCACAAGATACAAAAGTTTCTGTTTTGCTTTGTGAAAGTTACAACAAGCTTAAAATCTTTTGGCTGATGTGGGCCCAACTCTTTAATTTGCTTTTTCACCTCAAATGGTAATGTCAAAAACTTTGTGCAAAGTAAACTGTCAACATGATTTAAATTCATTGTTTATGTTAACTTACTTACTAACAAAAAATCATTAATAGATAATAAGAGTTACAATAATTAATAAATGATGCTGATAATAGTTCACTGTCGACTGCACTTCTACGTTAACAAACAAGTCACAAACTACACAAGAGGTAATGTAATGCAGGCAGATGATTAGAACGTAATTACAAGACTGCTCACCAGTGGGCTAAGTCCTGGAATCAAATGCCAGAAACAAATGTAGCTGCAAAGTGGGGGAACTGGCAGTCTGATGTCACCCATCTATAGAGCCAATGTATTTCAGTTCTACACTGCCAGGGCTACTTAGAAACTAGCACAACCGGCCCAGACCACGGCTACTCATCTCAATCGGCGTGCAAATTAATATAATTGCCTTACAAATGCATGCGCTGTTCTTATTATTTCAGTGTCTATTTTAATGAACTAACATTTTTTTCTTTTATGGAATTATTGGTGGGGCACTGCCCCACCTGTTCTAATGGGCGCGCCGCCTGTGGTGCTGACTATTTATATATAGTTTTAAGAATCAAGTGGAATTGTTTGCTGAAGGAGGGATGAAGATAGACACTTCTTACGAAAAATTTCCCTATAAGCAAGGTGGTATGTAGATTTTTTGGTGACTTTTGATGAATGTAGAATGTAGATATTAAACACGATATGAATAATAGATCTCCTAGAGCCCCATGAGCTCCTTGTGAATAATATGACAATGAAATCGATTAATATAATAATTGAAAATCATCACTGCTCAATCAACTATTAATATAATTTTTATATAGACTACTATTACAATATACAAACTTCACCAAGACTTAGTTACTGTTGTTAATACTGTTTGTTACTTTGTTACTCACGTGTTGAATATAAAAATAAAGTATTTCCTCTGTGCTCTTACCTGCAACAAAAAAAAGGATATTAGACACAATTTTCCAGTCTATATTCTCAACGCCTTGATCTAGAAAAGACACCGAATTTTGATCAGGTATTGCACGAGTAACGATGATACAGTTAAAGTTAAAGACGCATTTTTGTTTGTATCATGCAGTGGCGGCCTTCTGTATCTTGTACATATGATTAGAAGAATATATAAGTTGAAGGCTACTGATTTCTGTAGTTTCAATATTATTCAACTGAATTCCACAATTCCATTTCATCTCTTTTTTAACCGACTTCCAAAAAGAACAAGGTTCTATATATTCGACCTGTTTTTTAATTTTTTTTATGTTTGTACATTCGAACAATATTGAACCGATTTTGAAGAATTTTTTTTAAATGAAAGAGCATCGCTCAGCGGTGGTCCCATCCAAGTTTCTTCGATGTGTTCAATTCAATCAAGTATGAATAGGATAGTTCCACACATAACCGCAAATCGGATAACTGGTGTCGTTTACCAGACTGATCATTGTATCGTATGGAGCGCTTTACATCTAGACGGTTTTCGAAATCATATGATGCAATGCAATTATGCCGGGTAAACGACATCGTTTACCCAAAGCTGGTTCAGTGTGAAACAAGCCTGTAATGTCCCGTTTTGACCAATCACGTGAACTTAATTTGAATCGAGAATAAGAAGAATATAATATTTCTGTCCATATGTTCATATGAAAATTGTAAATAATTTAGTTGATGTTATTGAGTCATAGGAATAAGGTTATTTAGTTTCAATCATAAGTTGGAGAATTTGGAAAAACAGCTGATCTCAGAAGTATTTTTAGTTTCGTTGCTGTGATTGATTAGGAATATTTATTCGCCATTAAATACATGTCCGTACACTAGGCTATTTTGAGGTTATGATTGATGATCCTTTTGTACTAGCTCAAAGTTTATGTTTTTTATATTAAAATAATATATATGACTGATATCACGAAAAATATCGTACATAACTCGTCTGGGAAGATGTTTACCATACTCGTATGATAATACCGCACTCAACTTCATCTCCTGCGTTAACTTATCATATTTTCAGTAAACACAATTCTCCACACTTGTAACGTAATATAGGCCTACTATTTCAGTGTAGGTATATTCTGAAAGGGACCTCATCAAAATGAATCAAAAGCCATTTCACTTTTAAGAAGCCTTTCGCTATTATAATTTTCCTAAATACAATATTCCACATTAAATAAAAAGTTGTAGAATTTTCCTTAGTTTATCTTTTCTTATAAGTGGATTATTAGTTACTTAAGTTTGGATGTTATAAATTAATAATTGGCTTGCTAATTTGATAAATATTTCATAATGTAGGCTTTAAGGAATTTCTCATGTTTTCAAAGTTTGAAAATTCAACTAAAAAGCTTAAAATAAAACATATTTTAAAACAAAAAAGAAACCGACTTCAGTGAAATGATAAAATACTCACGTACTAAAAAGTTTAAAATAAAGTATTTACTTTAAACTGAGAAAATTTTTAATTTCATACAAATAATCTTTTGAAGTCGGCGCCAAATTTCCCATAAACTTTTAAAATATAACAGAATTACTCTGTGATGTTTTCCATGACGAAATAATTGAACAATCTAATATCAAAACTGACACTGTATTCCAGTAAAAGAGAGTGTAAATCACATATTTAATTGAAATACAGTGTTAGTTTTGTTTGATATTAGATAGAATTTCTTATCAATCACTGTATTTCAGTAAAAGTGAGTGTAAATCACATATTTAATTGAGATACAGTGTTAGTATTTATATTAGATAGGATTTCTTATCAATCACTTCCCGGTGGTTCGGAACCCACATAAAACTGTAGGTCCAAATCATCAATCACCATCATCCAACTCATTACCCACGCACAGGTCTCAGACATATGTGGGCTTCATCCTAAAAAAGAATTTATAAAATATTTGGCGCCGACTTCAAAAGATTACTTGTATGAAATTAAAAATTTTCTCAGTTTAAAGTAAATACTTCATTTTAAACTTTTTAGTACGTGAGTATTTTATCATTTCACTGAAGTCGGTTTCTTTTTTTGTTTTAAAATATGTTTTATCATAGCCCACTCTTATCTTCATATTACACAATATTCAACCATATAAATATTACGCAGTATTGAACCATAACTTACACAACTTGTACTTGTACAGTAGTTAGGTGATGATGCGTTAGCATAATTTAAGTGATCAATACAGAAACTATCGCCCACCTTGGTATTCAACCACAGTTTGAAATGGTAACTTAGTGCAGTTGTGCAGTAACTAACTACACCGCTCCAATACCAGGGCGAAACTTGGAGCGGACGGTAGTCTCTTCGCACGCCCAGCCAGTAGTTTAAACAATGTTGGCATAAGTGAAGCAATACTTTTGGCTGGAGGCTGGAGGCGATAGAGAGTGCCTTCGAAACGACCCAGCAATTTGACGACCAAAATGCCAGTGGGCGTGCAGGAGTGCGGGGGGGGATCTCACAGGGTCAGAGGTCAACTTGACCTCCAGCGACGTTCAATTGAGGAACATGCCGAGGGTTTTTGTACAAATTGTCTGGTTCTCCGGCCCACACTACGCTAGCTGAGCAAACAACAAGTTACTGTTCTTACGATCCGTTGCGTTGCGTTATAACGTCTAGAGATGGAGTTCGTGATATGATGCAATCATGTTGCAACAAAGTGATTTCTTTTGTTTCCATCCAACCAATCCAATTCCTGAAAAATACACCGATTTACTGTCCTTTTGTCTGGTCTTGTCATGGAACAGCTACTGTTCCAAGTGAATCCAGGCCAAAAGAAACTGGGTGCAAATTAATTGTTTTCATATAGATATTGGAAAATGGAAAGAACTCAATGAATAATCACTGAAATCCTAAAGCTAAGTAGCCTCTCTCAATCAATGCTAGGGAGGTCCGTTATTGAATGTTTAAAGGGATTATGATATCACACAATAGGTGGAGCAGATATGCTGATGGAAGCCGTTATCATGAACTAGCAACCAATTGGTAGGAATAATTCACAAATTTATAGCTAAAATAAAAATATTAATAAATTGGAAAAAGTTGTCTTATTTACTTATTTTATTGTATTTAGTTATTTACTTATTTTATTTTACTTAGTTTTTGCATTTATTTTTGATTTAGTTCAGCATTTATAAATACTGTGGTACAGTATTTCAGCTGAGAGTATGAAACCACTAACCTAATTGCTCTAGTAGGAAGACTGCAATACTATAGAACCCTTTTTACCTTTTTCAATTGCCAGCTAGGCTGGAAATTTCATTTTTAGTCATGTAAGTATTGAACTCATTCACGATAAATAAAGAATCTGGAAAATATTATATTGGATTAAAGTATTGAAGGTGATAATCGAATTGATATGAATGGGGCTAATAAAACTGTGAGTCTCTGTCATGTTGGATGCCGTTTGTTCTTCAATAGTGAGAAATCTGAAAGCTAAACAAACGATACTGTTTTTCGAGGGGATCTCGTTGAGTCAAAAAAGACGGAATAGATTTTTCGCCAGATTGTGTCTGATCTGTGCAGAGTGATGTGATTACAGCAAGCACTCTCCGATGCAGAGAAAGAGGCTGGTGTGGGTGGAATAGGGGGGTAGTTGTGCGAACAGGGAAGTTTTTTCGCTTTGTACAGCTGGGCAGGGAAAGTTAGGTGGTGTACAGAGTTAGGAGAATGGGATATGCAATGCGGGAGCCGGCTCACTCCAAAGCTGTTCAGTTTCAAATTTGAATAGAATCGGGCGTTGAAAGAATCAGTATTTTGTTTGAGAGAGACGAGCCAGTAGCCGACTACCAACTGAAGAAATGGTCGCGAGTCGTTCTATTGCCACGTCGGCTCAGCTGATTAATGCCTCCCGAATTCTGTGGGCGTTGATACGCAACAAAAAAGAGGCTCAAGTGTATTTTTTCAACTATTTCTCTCTTCTCATTTCTTCGTGTTCTTATTTTCTTAGAATACGGCTCGAATGGAGTGGGAAAAATAACGAGAGGTGTGCTGGCAACTGGCAACCGAATTAGGGCTCTCTCTTTCTAGGGGGCCGTTTAATTTGTCGCCGGTAATGGCGCAATAATTCCTCTTTTGACACCGTCGCCGGATTAGATCTCTCGGAAATTTACTGTTAATCCAGCCCTAATCGGAGAGCACTCGCTACCTATTATTCAACTCTTGCTTTGTTATTCACTCCTTGTCCTGGTGTCGGTCCCCTTTTCCATTATATATTTCAAACTTTCCTCCCTTTTTCCACGAAGCTTTCCACCTTTAAAACACTTTTAGACTGCATTTATTTAGTAGCTGATCGCAGTTTCAAATCAATTGAAGAGTTAATAGGTTTTGTATTCATGAGATAAAACGAGAGAAAATTTCAAAAACTCAAATATTGAGATAATTGGGATTTTTTTGCATCAGGTAAAAAAACTCGAATTTCATTTGAAAAAAACCTTTTGAAGCTAGAAGTGGAAAACTAAATTTAATTGGAAAATAGGGGTAACAGACTTTGAACTTTTCTGTAAATATAGTTTTTACTTGTTATGATGATTGGTGGTAAATACTAAGAGCTGCTAATAGTAACCCCATAAGGGATAACTTCTGGGAAGTTTCAAATAATTCAAACTTTTCAAATATTGATTTTTGCAGTTTCTATCATTAATGATAGATTCAGCAATGAAAATTGAGTCAAAAGTGCTTTTGAACTTTTTACAAAACTATCTTCTCCTATTGAGTGAGAAGTGTTGGGCGAGTTGGGTCTACTGTTCACAGAACTAAAATTTCTATCGTGTGTAGGCCTACTGCGTACAATTCAAGACGAGACTCAACTGCAAGAACTGCATTATTTTGTAGGCTCTTGCACATACCTTTAGCTGAATATGGCTTCTTAATCCAATAGACCTCCAAAGAAAATGAAAATGTCTGTCTGTACGATACTGAAGCTTTATCGCCGACATATTATATCCATGTTATGCTAGTCTCAATGTACGTGCAAATTAAGTAGACCTCGACATACATTAAAATGTTGATATCACCATGCAATACAATGATGCTTGATTGCTTGTAGTTATGTTTGAAACGATGTTTACAGTTCCATACTTATTTTTTAATAGTTCATAATATTTCAAAGTATATTAAATTATGCCGTGCACCATCTGAAAAAGAGCATTTCAGCTCCTCTCTTAGAACAACCAAAGAAAAATAATATTTAAAAGAAGTTATTGGATAATATTTTTGTTTTTTAGAACTATAAATGCCAAATGTGTGAATATGTAAATTAGCACCATCAAGCAAACTAGAAAACAAGAAGACAACAATTGGTGAAGTAATTTTACAGAATTAGCACAGTATATAAAACCTGCAATTTTAAACCATTTGAATAGACATTTGTAATTGTAAACCAAGAAATAAAAAACATCCCAGATCTAGCAGTCTTTCAAATATTTAATAATCAAGTAGTTACGGAACAAACAGTACGACAGCCAGCAAACAAAAAGCATTAGTAATGGAGCCCACGGTTAATACAATAGAGAATAGAAGAATAGCAAGCTAGCGTTTGAAGCAGAAACAAAAAACCAATGCCAATAAAGGTGCGCCAAACATTATATCAGCATAGGTTGCATCATCGTTATTTCGCGGCATATAACCTACTGTCATACTTCTTCAATTTTTCTACCAGTTGAAGTTTCAAAAGTCTGAGCTCCTGAAACTCATCTGCTGTTCTCAACGTGGTAAGCTGCTAGCGAAACCGACAATGAGTAGCTAAAAACTAAGCTTCTTCAAGAGATAAAGATGAGGAAACAAAACGTTCTAGTAGTTTATGAAGTAATAGCATTGGCAAAGCGTAAGCTTTGACCTTTGTATCTATTGCGTTCAACGTACAGATTAAAAACTCATTTTCAATTTTGGCAACAGAAAATTTATCTGCAGACAGAAACTTACCTATTGAGTTCGCAAGCAATACGATTTTCAAGTGATTATTGAAGCAAGTACAGTTATTACTGGAGTTATCTACTGCAGTTTAAAAACACATTTCTTGGAAGGGTCAAATTTCGTATTATATTCATATTAGTCCGGGGGCACTTGAGCGATATAAACGCAAGTACCGGTAGTGTTAAAATACAATGAATCCAGTACATAGAACAACAAAAATATGTTTGGGTGTCATTAACAAGTGCAGGAGCCAGGAGAGACTTGAAATCAAGATGGATGCAAAAGTATAGTATAAATAAAAATCCGTCTCAAAATGCAAGGAACCCAGTTCATAGGATGATGAGAATATATGATAAATTATCATAAAGCACCATAGAAACATAAAATCGAGATGGCGACAGAAATTTCGTTTTTTTTTTCATTAATGAACATCAAAGATACATTAAAATATGCCATATCATGACTTAGTCCGTGCAAACCTATTGATTGCAGTATAGAGTGAATCTTATGGCATTTCTATTTCATAAGGGAATATGAGCACACTGTTGACATCTTTTGTTTACATTTTGTCACTTATAAATATGCTGTTGCTTGAAAGTGACCGCTTGATTAACTAGGCTTGCTTTGCTACTGTGCAACTTTGCAGCAGTAGACCCCATAATCATAATACTGTAATCTGAGGTTTGCACAGACTATAGGTAATCAAAGGAATTCAAAAGCCAGCAATTAACCAATGGCAATACACCAATAGTATTCATATCTCAAACTGACATAGCTTTAAGTTTGGTGGATCCAATAAATATAGAAATCAGTTTTCCACTAAGCAGTGTACTAGGTTCAATGTATAGGGTTACAAGCTATTGTTGTTGTTATTGAAAGGCAAGAACTTTCTTGAATTCGTGGGATATATTGAGTGAGTCATACTTGTCCATAATTGATTAGGCTACTTGAGCTGACTATTTATTCATTTATTAGACCATAAAGTCGTGCCCGCTTATTGTCTCCACTGTTGCCACTTTGACTAGACTAGATATTGTCTTTTTCATGTAATCAAGTCATGTCGCCAAGTTACTTTAGATATTTCTGTTTCGGTAACTGTGACGAACTTAGATGGGATACAGCATGGCTGAATTTCGTGCTTTATAAACATGTAACTCATCAAACTAATTGGAATTTACTACAATGTGCCAATGTAAATAATGTGGTGCCGAATCTTGTAACAATGAAAACAGTCAATGGACTGATGACATGAAGAAGATTCTAGTCAAAGGATTGGAGACAACATAGCTCAAGTAGTAGCCTATACAATTACAGACAAGTGAAGGAAGTGTGTAACTCACTGAATATCTCCTATGAATAAGAGCGAACTCAAGAAAAGTCATGCCTGTTTGTAGGCTTTACCCCTATACAGGACCTAGTATTCTGTTTATTGGAAAACTGTTTTCCAAAGACTTCTTGGAACCATCAATCAAGATTTCTTAAATCCACCAACTTAAAACTATGAGATATGAATACTCACAGTATATGGGCATTTATTTATTAATTGAATTCCTTTGATTACCCATAAAAACCATACATGATATGGCATATCTCAATGTATTGAGCCTACTTTTGAGGTCCACTGATGAAAAAAAAAATAGAAACTTTGTTCGCCATCTCGATTTTATGTCTCAATGGTGCTTTTTGATAATTTTCGAATACATTCTCATCATCCTATGAACTGGGTTCCTTGCAATTTGATACCAAATCCGTTTATACCTCTCAAGCTTAAGGATTTTTATTTCAACTATATTTTGGCAGCCATCTTGATTTCAAGTCTCGCTAAAGACACCCAAACATATTTTTGTTGTTCTATGTACTGGATTCATTTTATTTTGACACTACCTGCGTTTATATCGGTCAAGTTTAAGGATTTTAATAATTCAGCAATATTTTGGCCGCCATCCCAATTTTTTCCATGGTGACAAAAATGTTTGAACTTATCATCATTCATATAATTATTGCGCTAGCGATAACAAAGAGATTGACATCACTTTCATGTCTGTATCATCAAGGGCCCACTAGAATAATAATTTTCTAATACTGTACTTGCCTATGGCCTAAGGATGATAAGAAAGTCACCTCGCTCCATGCAAGTCCTTCTTCTCGTGACTATACAGCTCACAAGCCAAATTATTTTAAAGATTAAGAAAATTACTAGAGCATCTAGACCATCTATGCCCTTTGTGAATTACCCATACTAAAGATATAGAGAAAAATAATTCCCATGCTCCAGTAATTCAGTTTTTCTGTATTTGAAATTTTATAACTTATGTAATATGCATTCTGGGAGAAATATTATGAGAAAGAAGTTGTAGATAATTCTATCAGGAAAATTAATTAATAACTGCAACAAGTACAATATTGCAATCGATACTGTGAAATTTAGCAAATTACGGCCGCCATCTTGTTTTATTGATGATTACAACGTTTTTTGGCTTATCACCATACATATACTTATTCCGTTAATAATAACGAAGAGATTGATGCCACTCTTGTCTGTGTCACGAAGGAGCTACAAGAAGACACACTTTCCGTTTAGGCATGTGGCGTATGTGCGGTAAAAGGGGTGCCGCGCCCAGTGCAGGCCCTTCTTCGGGTGACGCTCCAGTTTACACTGATGGATCTACAGTCTTAAAAATGACATTAATTTAAAGCTCGAGAATAGATCTAAAACATTTACATTTACCATTGTCGTGTATCTTTCAAATAAAATATATATAAAAAATCAAAAGTTTTACGCAAAAAAAAATTATTTTTTTTTGTTTTTTGAAATTTTATAATTTATGAAATATACGTTTTGGAAAAAATTGTTTTAGACAGAGGTTGTAGAGAATATTGTAAGGAAAAAACAAATTTGATATCTTGAACGCTTACCGAGTTGCAGTCGATATAGTGAAACTCAGCAAATTTTGGGTGCCATCTTGTTTTTTAGGCGAATGAGCAAGAGCTGAACTTATCACCATCGACATTCTTATTCAGCTAGTCATAACGAAGATATTGACACCACTCCCACACTTGTATACACAATGGTCCCACAGAAGCTTTATTTTGTAACAGTTGCCCCCGGAATAATGAATATTCGTCATTTACATCACGAATATAGGCCTACGTAAGATCTGTAATTTTAGGCATACGAGTATTTTTCTGTACTCGTATAGGCAAGGAACCTATTTTTGTGTACTGTGTACTGTGTATTGAAGTATTGTTTAAATTACACTAAAATATAAAGCACATTTATACAAAAAACTTCGAATTTTGCTGTATTTTATGGCTGATTTCTGATTAAAAAAACATTATTTATTTCCCCGTTTTAAACAAAACTCATGAGAGAAAAGTCTATAAATCCTTATAAATAAGATTCTACAAAGAGTATTCGTTCAACATAGTAAGGAAAATAATGTTGCTATTATCGATTAGATACGCAACCGCTTTCACTTTGTCGCGAACACTTTCCCGTGCGAAAATTGCAAACAAATAGGCGATCCAAAGACCATTTGCTATCCGGCTCACGCACACTCCTCTTATGTCATTGTTATGAGTGTTTTTATCATTTATTTATTCTGGAAATAATATTGTCCCTATAATCACATCACACATAGAATTTCTAAAATTTATTAAACTACATAGGATATAACTTAAGTGACTAGTTAGTATTACTATAACATCCTAGTTTCATATTATTTTATTAGTTACATGTAATAAGTCTTAAACAATTTGTTATGTTATTATCAACACTGCATCACTTTTTGTGAAGCACACAAATAAATATAATACTCCACCTATATAAGAGAGTTCAATAATTCAGCGAATGTATCAACAGAAATGGGTTAGACCAAACCCTAGCTTCTATTTGCAGATTTTTCTTATTATTATTATTATTATTATATATAAACAAAAAGTAATACAGGTTTGCGTTTTGGGCAAAATAGTCCACATAGTGTGTGAGTTCAAACAAATAGGGATCGATGGATCATGGATGATCGTGATATTTTTCTACGAATTTTCATTTTCTATAGATGACTACTACAAGAATAGCTCTACTACTGTACTCTTATGAAAGTATTAGAAAGTAGGCTATAGTGTTCTACATTTAACAATTATTATTCATCATGATCGACTGCATTATGCACACTGATATAGCTTGATTTATTATTGTGATTGAGCATGTCGCAAAATCTACAAGTCTGATTCGCAAAAATCCTAGAATAATGAATTACGGAAAACGAAATCATGGAAATAAGAAACAGGGAAAAAATCAATGGTAATAAAAAAATTTAACAATAGAACATTATTATTATTATGGCTTATTTTAGTGTTTCGTTGCAACAACAAATCCAGTATTACTGAATTCAATATAATATGCAATGAATCACAAAAGTAGGATACTTCTATACGAACATAACCGAAGCAAATGGACGAGGTTTATTAAATGCTTATGAGAATAAACTAAGGAAGGGTAGGGTGATCAGAAGTCCACTCTTGAAGAGAATCGAATTGATAGGTGGAGAGTGTGGTGAAAAATGCAAGCAGCCGGTGCCCATGCCCATACCCCATACTACCACGTCCCGGTGAGATTGCTGGAGCCGTCCAAGTGTAAAAAGTAATAACAGTCTTTCAATTCCAATTAGATTACGCGCATAAAACACACGGTTGGAAGCGCTGTATCAGCGAAAGCCGATTCATTTCTATTCGAAACTTGTTATTGAGATGGCCAGATGTGATGGATGACGACATATGAACAGGAGTTGCAGCCCCTGCTTATTTCAGCCGAAAATTGTTGCAAGGCGTTCAAATTGCTAATAGCTGATGCGTTCACCCACTACCACTATTCCATACAGTGTTTCGGAACTCTCTACCAATACTTCTAGGCAGTGTTTCAGGACCACTAACAAAAAAAGTAAATCTATATAAATAAAATTAGAGTTTTGTCTGTACATTTATCAGAATTACATATTTTTTGGTTATTTTTACGTTTTATACATTAAAGAGGCCTAAACAAGTCTTATCTCAATTTCTGTCTGTCTGTCTGTCACGGCCCCGAAGGCATTTTACGCAGCCTTCTCCTCAAAAACGAGAGCATCGATCGGGATTAAAGTTATTTATCAGTATTGAAAACCTTCTTGACAATGTCTTTAGCTATAAAAAACTAAATTAACTTTTTTTTTAACCATTAGCCATTATTAATTTAATCCTGATCAAAGATTTTAAATGGCCGCCATTTTGTTTTTTAATATCGGAAAAAATTGATTAATTTTTTTAGATTGTTTTAATTGTTATATATAAAGCTGTAAAATTTCAAAATTATTCGTTCAATGGTGTTCGAATAAAAAATGTGTGAAAAAAACAAAATGGCGGCAGTAACTGGGGACTTGAGAAAACTTTTATTACGATACTAGCTGGCCCGACGCGCGTTGCTGCGTTCTCATAAAAAATTCTTGATTTTATTATTTGCCACCTCCCACTGAGGTTACATTTTAAATTTCAACCTTCTAGGACTATAAGGGAAGAAGTTAGTCCTAGGGCTCTTCCAGCTGATCAAAGAGGCCTCCTTTGTTGTTTTCTTACACAGTAAGACCTTACTCACCACCTCTCAATGAACATTTCAAATTTAAACCTTCTACGACTATTAGGGTAGAAGCTAGGTTTTTGATTTTATTATTCGCAACCTTCTACTCGACAGGATTACCTTGTTTTCGTCGACAGGATCATTACCAGCGGCAGCAGCAGCCTCAGCAATGGCGCAAGACAGATGATGTCATCAACCCGGCATAATTACATTTCCCAGTATATGGGTATGATCCCAGTCATATGTTTCCTACATACTGCAAGGCTCCGACTACACGCAAGGCTTTGCGTTCCAGACAGCGTAAATAACGCCGCTAAGGGGCCTGCCATATGATTAAAAACTGTTGACTTCTATCAGCTGTTCCTTTAAGCTGTTTGGCCGGCAAGTTCAGTAGGTTAGGTCTGTAAAATGGATTAATTAATAATAATTATTAGCCCCCCTATTAAAATTTATGGTCATAAACCATCCCCAATATTCACACAACATATTTCTAAAGTTTCATGCCGATCTGTCAAGTAGTTTTGAAGTCTATAGGGAACATACATACATACATACATACAGACAGACATTCATTTTTATATATAGGCTATAGAAGATAAGAACTAATCACGTAATCTATCATGATATATCAATCAGCTGTTCTCAAATATTCTCTCTGATAACTGTCACTGAATTGTTTACGTTCTAAGTTGTTTACTAAGCTGCTAACAACTTCATGATCATTGCTATCAAAAAGCCGAAACATATTTAGTCTTATTTCTAAACATAATCCGTACGAAGGACGGGCACAATAGCTAGTATAATATACAAATAAATGTCTGTCTTTATGTATATATGTATGTATGTTCCCTATAAACTCCGGAACCGCTGAACCGATTTTTATGAAATTTTCAGGCACAATGTAGAATGATGGTTCCTGTGAAGTTTGGGTGTTAAAAAGTCCTCGCTAAAGGACACAAAAAGGAGAAATCTATCCTTAAAGGAACAGAGGATAGAAGTCAACAGTTTTTAATCATATGGTACCCCCTTAACGGCGTTATTTACGCTGTCTGAAACGCAAAGACTTTGCATGTAACGTGTAGTCGGAGCCTTGCAGTATGTAGGAAACATAAATGACTGGGTATGATGAAATGTAATTATGCCAGGTTGATGACATCTGTTAACCAATGCAGCTAGAAATATGAAATGAAGCCTCAGGGGGAGGTGGCGAATAATAAAATCAAATACCTAGCTTCTATCCTTATAGTCGTATTTTTAAATTTAAAATGTTTCTTCATTCAGAGGTAGGTGGTGATTAAGAAAACAACGAAGGACCGGAAAACTGAAGGAAACTATGATTGGCTGGAAGATCCCTTGGACTAACTTCTTCCCTAATAGTTCGAGAAGGTTGAAATTTAAAATGTAAACTCAGATCTCAGTAGGAGGTGGCGAATAATAAAATCAAGGAGAATTTTTTATGAGAACGCCGCAACGCGCGTCGGGCCAGCTAGTATCGTAATAAAAATTTTCTCAAGTCCCCAGTTACTGCCGCCATTTTGTTTTTTTCACGCATTATTTTTTATTCGAACACCATTGAACGAATAATTTTGAAATTTTACAGCTTTATATATAACAATTAAAACAATCTAAAAAAAATTCATCAATTTTTTCCGATATTAAAAAAGAAAATGGCGGTCATTTAAAATCTTTGAACAGAATTAAATTAATAATGGCTAATGGTATCAAAATTTGACTAGAATAACTTGTTTTAGATATTTTTATTGCAAATCTAACGATACCTCTTTTTTCAAGATTGGCCAACAATTAACAGAAATATGCTACTTTTTACGGTGTGCGGTGGTTGGAAGCGGGTTGCAGTTTTAAACAAACATAGAATAAATGAAAGTTTATTTACCATAGATAATAATTACAAAGAATAGATAACCATGAGAATGAAAGCCTTACAATGACAGTTTAAAGAGCTGCAACCCGCTTCCAACCATCGCACACCCTAAAAAGTAGCATATCTCTGTTAATTGTTGGTCAATCTTGAAAAATCTTTTAAAATAAATTTTCGTTCTTGTTCTCCAATTCCTATATTTAATAATGATATTTCTATACATACAGTTTATAATACCAAACACCAAACACGGATGCTCAAAGCGATCACTTACAATCCTGCAACTAGCTGATAGATCGTACTATCAGCGAATTCAAGTCTGTGAACGAATCTGCACATACTCACTCCTCCATCGATCAATGCTCAGGATTGCTGAGCAGCCAAAGCCGCACTACATAGATATTTTTTTTTTTTTTTTTTTTTTTTTGTAGATTACGTCTTGGAGACTCCAGTTAAGGAGTATAAGACAAGTCAGATCAACAATATTATACACTAGATACCATAATTACTTCAATTAGTTGAGGTGAGGCTTAATTTTGATGTGAAAGGAACTCTTGTACACTATAAAAAGCTTTATCAACTAAATATTTCTTCAATTGATTTTTAAATATTTCTATATTTTCAAGACTCTTCAAAAACTGCGGTAGCTTGTTGTAGAATTTCCTACCAATATAACTAGGTTTTTGTTTGAATAGGCTACTATTGTGACTCACCAAGTGATAATCTCCTCGGCTTCTTGTATTATAATCATGTACATCAAGATTTTGGTTAATATCATTCGTTTTTACATATAAAGTAGCTTCATACACATATAAGCAGGGTACAGTTAGGAGACCAAGTCTCTTGAACAACGGCCTACATGAATCTAATCTATTTACTCTTTCTATACACCTAACCGCTTTCTTTTGGATCTTAAACACCCTATCAAGATTTTGTTTTGATGAATTACCCCATACTAAGATAGCATACCTAATATGTGACAGTAAGAGCCCATGGTAAGCTGTAAAAAGTAACTTTTTGTCATTCAATCTAGCGAGCTGTCGCAGGACAAATACCCCAGATGAAATTTTACTACATATTTTCTCAATGTATGGAGTCCAGGTCAATCGTCTATCCAACATAACTCCTAGAAATGCAATTTTTTCTTCCTGGTCTAATTGATTATCGTTTACAAACACGTTTATAGCCCTATCTTCATTTAAATTATGTTTGTTTTTGAATTGAAGGTATTGGCATTTTTTACTATTTATAGTTAATTTCAACTGGTTTAAAAATTGGACAATGGACTGCACACCTATATGGGCACTTATTTCTAAATTATCTAGAATGGAATTGCTGAAAATGAGTGATGTATCATCAGCAAATAAGAGGGCTCTACCACTAATTAATTCTTTAGGTAAACGGTTGACATATAACAAAAAAAGCAATGGACCTAGTATTGACCCCTGAGGCACTCCAGCTTGCACCTCTAATTTATTAGATTTATTCTTTACTATACTATTACCAACTACTGTAGTTAGTTCTACACATTGTTTTCTCCCAATAAGATATGATTCAAACCATTTCAGTTCAACCCCATTTACACCTACATTTTGCAGTATTTCCAATAAAGTTCTATGATTAACACAATCAAATGCCTTTGACAGATCTAAGAAGATTGCAGTAGCTTTATCACCTGAATCTAATATATCTATTAGTTTTTCAACTAGAGAAACTATGGCTGTTTTTGTTGATCTCCCTTTCTGGAAGCCATGCTGTTCATCACAGATAAAGTTAGCTTCTTGAAGGTGCAGAAGTAACCTATTTAGAACTACTCTTTCAAAAATTTTACTTATTACATTTAAAATACTAATGGGCCTATAGTTTTCTACCTTTTCTCTATCGCCACTTTTGAAGATTGGCAAGATCTTCCCCTCTTTTAAATTATCTGGAAAAACACCTTGTTCTAATGAATGATTGATCAGATGAATCAAAGGGTCTAACAATTGATCTTTACATTCTTTCAGAATTTTACTGGATACCCCATCCATTCCTACAGTTTTTTTATTATTTAAACTATCAATGATATTTGACAACTCGTCTTGGCATACTGGGTGGAATTTTAATTCGTTCTGAATCCCCTCAGTATTCCTCATGTTTGCATCACTAATACCTGTATTAAGAGATTTTTGAAGATCCTTAGCTACCAGTTGATAATATCTGTTAAAGAAATTACAAATGTCTACACTATCATCAATATATTTGTTATTTTCGTTAATTATTCTGGGGACACTAGTATAAGCATCTACATGAGCTACTTGCCTATTTTTGTTTATTACATCCCACACTGCTGTGTTAAAGTACACACTATTATTCAAAATTTCAGCTGTTTTCTTACATTTCGCTCTTTTCACTTTTTTCATATAGTTTTTCTTTAGAGCTTTGTAATTATCTTCACTTAACATATTTCTAGATAGTTTGAATTCATCATATGCATCTTTAACCCTATTTCTTTCTGCAAGGATATCATCAGTTATCCACTCTTCAATCTTGTCTAATTTGTTCTTTACAGGGACTTTTTTAACTGGACAACTCATAGTAATATGAAACCTTAAAATATCAATGAAACTATCATATTTGTCATTTAAACTATTGCTATTGTAAACCCTACTCCAGTTTTCTTGTAGCAGATTCTGCTTCAAACAATCGATATTCCCCTGTTCACATTGTTGAATTTCTTTCATTACTCTACTCTTTTTAATTGATTTATGACCTTGCAACCCCACCTCTAAGATATGATAGTCATGATCAGATAGTTCCGAGCCGCCTAATCTTGTTTTAGAGTAATCTATATTAGTAAGGATGTTATCAATTATAGTTTGTGATGTTCTTGTGACTCTGGTATATTCATGAACTTTTATTTCCAAGTTATTCATGCATATAATATCCTTTAAATCTTCTGTCATTTTATTCTGTGTTGCAAAGTCTGTATTGAAATCTCCCGCTACAATAACGTTTGTAAAACGAGTAGTAGTAATCTCTAAAAGCCTATTGAATAGTTCACAAAAATTGTTCCATTCCCCATTTGGTGACCTGTAAATACCTAACACCGCTACTTCGAAATTATTGTCGATTTTTACTCTCAAACCAGTAACTTCTAAATCCATTTCCACAGCAAATTTCTCTGCATATTCTAAATTAAATGTTTGCATATTCTTAGCATTTTTAGTGAAGATAGCTACTCCCCCACTTCGATGAGATGTCCTGCAATACGACGTTTTCAATGAATAGTTTGGAATATTAAGTTGTGACAATTCATCTTCTTTTAAACCATGCTCTGTGAAAATAGCTATATCAGGAGCCTCTTCTTTAAAAAATACTTCGATTCTATCTATTTTGTTACGAATGTATTGAATATTCTGATGGAACACAGTGAGTACCGGTACTTCCCTATCATCCCTTATTACTTTATCGTTGCTTTTGCATATTGAAGTAGATTTACTTAATCTCTTAGAATCTTGAGAGCCTATCAGATTGCTACAAGAGTTCCTTCCACTAATGCTATCCTGATTTTTTGATCGATTAACGTCTTTTAATACAATTGAAGATATGAATTTATCATCTGAAACTAGTTTCCCTTCCCGGTTTTGAGCCACTTTACTAAAAAAGGTTCGTTAGATGATTGTTTAGGAGAATTATTGACAGTAGATTGCAAACGACTTTCAATCAGCTCTGCCAGCCTATTACAAAATATTACTTTGCCAGATTGATTTAGATGTAGACCATGATTAGTGAAGTTTTGTTTTTTCAGCCTTTCATTTAGAAAACAAATCCCCAACTGCTTAGAATTCTTATTTTTTAGGCTGTTGATTGTATTATGAATTGATTTATTTGTTGACTTAATGGCTTCATTTAGCTCTGGCCTATCAAACCTATACGGAATTGTACTTATTATTACATTAGTTTTTTGGCTGAGTGGCACAATCTCTTTAATTTTTTCATTTATTTCAGGAAGATGTTTTAGATTAGGTTCATTTATATTGTTTGAGCCACCCAGTACTATTAGAAAATCGTTTTTACCAAAATCTTTAGTTTGTTCCTGTGCTGACTCTACGATAGCGTTTATAGGGGCACTTGGTTTGAAAAAGCTCTGAACTTCATACTTATTTTTTAATCTTTTATTTAGTAGGTCACTACAGTCTCGTCCATGACTGGATGTCAAGAGCAGTACTCTACCTTTCCTATCGTTATTTGCCCTTACTTTAGTTTTGGTTGCTGTTTGCAAAACCTGACTATACGTTTTTGTTTGACCATTTCTATTTATTTTTTCCCCATTTGATTTAGGTTCTACTTTTTTTGTATTGATCAGAGGTTCAGATCTTACATTAGCCAAGTTTATTTTTGATTTTAATATTTCGATTTCCTCTGACATAGACCTACATTGACTCGTGAGATTTAGTATTTCAGTTTTATGGTCTTCCTGCTGCAATTTTATAATAACTTCCAGAGATTTTATGTGATCCACTAACCCTATTCGTTCTTCCTCAGAATTTTTTAGTGATGTTTCTAATTTTGTTTTCAATTTGGTGTGATCACTCAATAGTTTAGCAACCTTTTCTTCTACATCTACAGTAGCTTTAAGAGCTGTTGGAGATTTTTTCGTTAATAATTGCTGGGATCGCGTAGCTACTTGAGTTTTAGTTGAACAATTAGATTTAGATGCCTTGTTTGGACTCATTTTCCTAGCTAAAAATTGTTTTCAATTGATTTTGGTTAAATGTTTAATGAAATATTACTTAATTTATTACAATTGTCAACTTGAGACTATTTAATTACAAGAAAATTGATCAATATCGGTACACCTAACCTCGAAAATAGAATTTGACTTTTTATTTAAATACTTTAACTTATATTAGACAAGTTAATGATGTAAATTATTAAGATATTATAAATACTAATAATAATAAACAAAAATACTACTTATCCGTTCGAATTAAAATTCTATGCTTCAAAATAATATATTTAGTGGGGCCTTGGTGCAGCACGCATGCTGCTGCCGTGCTATATATTGCCACAAAAATTCACAATAAGAACAAGATATATTGCATTGATATATAATACAAAAAAATACATCTGTATGCTGTGATCAAACAAAGAAATTGTATACAAGTATTTTCTTTATATATATATATATAGCCTCTGCTCAAACTGGACATTGTTATAATGGACAGTGTCAAACTTTACAGATTTTCAGTACTTCATCACTTTGGATTGAGCAACAACAATTGAAGTTCCAGAATTTAATGAAATTTCCATGATACAGTAGAAAACACACACAACTACTACACTCAACTGTGGCCTACACTTGACTAAATAAGAGTAGTAAAATTATTCTTTAAAAGAACGGTTCCGAATAATTCGAGTGATCCACCAAATTATTACAAATTCAATTATAAAAGAATGAAATTTAATAATAAATATACTCAGCTGCTGAGTGTTTTAGGAGCAATAAAAAACATCACAGTTCTACAAAATATATTTATTCTACAACGTTTATCAGTCTGACTCTTAACAGTATTTTTATTCCTTGAATATATTTCAAAGAACAATAAGCGGCCCAACTATTATCTGACTTCGACAACTGATCAAGACGGTAAAACATTGGTCCTTGGAAATTGAACAGGAATAGGATTCATCTAACTAGATTCTCTTGACCTAATATTCCATGGTGGGTGTTAAAGTAAAAAAGGTTGAGAAGAAGAAGGCTTTAAAAGAGTATTCTCTATTTTATTGATTTCATAATGTGCCTACACAAGTTAGATGAAAGCAGAATTGTTTGTGGACTGTGATATTTTCATGTAAGGTAAGACTGTAGGCTATTTGGTAAACTCTTGAATTGTTCTTATACAAAAGGTGCGATTTTTACTCTGGAACAGTGGCGTATTCTCAAGGCTAGCTAGGCTAGCTGCGAAGCCTAACTAAGTTTTAAGAAATAAATATTTTTTCAGATATATATTTAAGAAGGTATAAAGTGTTGAAAAACAGTAGTGGCGTTAAGTTTAACATCAAATTAAGCGTGCACGATGCGGCGCGACGAGGCCAAATACGCAAAGCTAGCTTGTTCACAGCGCTAGCCCAGCGGCCCATATCGGCAATGTTATTCTCGATGAAGGAGTGAGGTGGGGTGGGGATGGGTTCGTTTTTCATTGCAGTGAACTGGACTCAGAGCTATCGCTCTGAAAGAGCAAGCCCTCGCCCGAACAGTGGCGAACACGGCCGGCTGTAGCCGAAGCAAGTTGGGTAAAGTCAGCGTTCATGTTATTGTTTGAAGTTATATTGTTATTGTTTCGATTCGGTCAATCTGTCGGCAGTTCGTTGTATTTATAACTTTGTTTATATTTTTTAAGTTCTAATTTTTATCCGTTTGTTATATGGTTGATTTATTAAGTGTATACGGTTAATTTAATTGAACGTTGTATCTGTGTTGTTCTGGGCTTTAAACGCAACATAATTTTTTTTTAATTGAAGGGTAATTTTTAATTGCGAGGAGAGCTAGCTTAAGGTATGTTTTGAGACTACGCCCCTGCTCTGGAAACAGAAGTATTAGTATTAATAAGTTTAGTATAATTGACCGAACGAAGACAGTCTCTGTTTCAAGTCGACCGTTTTGCATTTGGCTGTGTCTGTAACGCATTTACGGCCAAACGCGTGGACCAAATTCAATGAAATTTTGCATGGATATTTTTTTAAGGAATATCCATTAATATATTATGTGTAAGGATTTTCTAAATTTGCTTGAATTTAAAGGATATTTAAAAGGAAAAAAGATAAAGGCTCTTAGGAAACATATGATTTTTAAAATGAGCCTCTCCATCATATGCAATTGGAATCATATAAAAAATATTAATCTGGTTGAGCCTTCATATGAATTATCAAGTTATCATTCATAAGAATAACAAATTTGATACAAACAAAGTCGTGAGGTCTACTGTCCACAGAAATACTAGTATAATTAAAGTATTAATATAAGCTTCTTACACAAGAAAAACCATAACATTTCAAGAGAACTAAAACAAATATATACCATATCTCTAACAAAAAAATCGAAGAAAATGTGTATTATAAACTTTATCTGCTTTGAGCATTGCTTAAGCATAACCCAACGATTATAAATTATAAGCATAATTACCATTGTCCATTCAAGTATAAAACTATGATAACTTGCTAAAATTGTATAATTGACTTGATTGGCAAAACGGGACATTACAAAGATCTGATTATGTATAGCTATTTACAGTAAATTAGAGTAGGTACATTTTTTTGTAGATGAACGATTTCAATTTAAAGTGAATCGTTGGCCATTTCATGCTTTGAGTCTTTCTTGTCAAGACATTTAGGTAACCGGCCCGGCCCGGCTTATGATACTTCCTCTCAAAAAATTTAAAGAGTTTTTCAAGAGAGAGCTAGAGGACTGTGGTTTCTATTCAAGCCAAGAATATAGAGTGTATTATAAAAATCCTAAATTAATATAGCCTGAATGGAAATAATACATTTAAATTCAACATTAGACAAATCCAGATGCCCCCATGATGGGAGGCCAGTGGATGCTTATATATCTATCTATCTATGTCATGTTTTCAATAGAAAACCATAGTTTGGTTATGAGAAGGTTTGAATACTTCAAAAATGTTTTAATATTATTCGAAGCCTGATAAATATGTTGAGAAATTGGCAATCAATATGGTATTTAATAGCGATATTGCGTAGGTATGGTGTATTATATGCAGTTGGTTCATGATGAATAACTGTGTTGAAACTATAATTTATGATAAAATATGCAGGTCCATATCATCACTTTTATGGGTTTGCGATACTATCTCTAGTTGTTACATCCTATGCAAGCTCCGAGTTGAGACTTGAGAAAGAGATAAAAGGGGTCGAAAGTCGTTAATCAAGTCAAATGGACGACATATGAATGGAAGTTATAGTGCATTTTCAAGTATCTATACTATTGTGGAAATATGCTTTATAATCTAAGCTTGTTCAATTTCTAGGCGTTTATTGGAGTCATAGATAGCATAATATATTATCTAGCCAGATGTATCACAAATACTAGTTTCAACGTCTTCGCGGTTATCACACATGCACTTTGATTACAGAAGAGATTGCATCTTGAATACTATTTTATTACAAGACACTACCATAGTAATAGTTCGACGTTCAACGAACAGTATAATATACAGGTTCTAAGCCTGTGGCTTCCTCCAGATGAGAAAAATTCACCCATTGTAGTGGTTTATTCTTCCAATTGAAGAAAATGAGATAGACAAACAATAGATCAATTCTCTTTAATTTAGATCAGTACTGAAACATAGATCACACCTCCAACGTTAAATTAAGAATTAATCAATAAAACTACTGAATTTCACCTAGGATTATATTAAATTGAAAGTACTACTGGAAATTAAAATAATTTCTCGATGATGAAGTCCACCTGAGCCTGAGGCTTGCTCTTCTTATCAATTTATTAGAGAGATGGGCTATATTTCATTAAGAAAAAATGTTGATTAAACTATCGGAATATTTATAAAATATCATGTTCAAAAATATCTTAAATCCGAACGTGCATAACATAACTAGTTAATTAAATGTTTGATTAAATGAAACCTGATTGTAGCACATCTTTCAATAGAATGTTAAATTCCACAGTTAGTAAGTCAGTAAGTTCCCTACTATGAAGTTTAATGTTGTCATACGAATAGTGTATATTCTATCAAGTAATTCATGGTTTTGTTTTTGACATATTGGACTTCACCAATATTCATCTTATGAATTTATTAGCAAATCCTGTACCAAGCAAACAATCTATTACTAATATTACTAATGTAGGGAAGTGATAGCCGCGAGCCGTAGCAGGTATCTGTTCAATCAGATAGATAAGCTGCGTTCTCGTAGGTCCTGTTTGTAACGGTGACCGATTAGATTGGCCAGCAAAAAAGACACTGTTCTCTGCTGAAAATCACTTCCCGGTGGTTCGGAACCCACCTAAAACTGTAGGTCCAACTCATAAATCACCATCATCCAACTCATTACCCACGCACAGGTCTCTGACCTATGTGGGCTTCATCCTCAGAAAAAAAATGCTACATCATTAGGCAACCAACCTGCAAGCAAATTTTCTTGTCTCATTCACAATGGCTGGTGCAGGATTTGACATTTTCAATAAGGCAGCACTTAAATTGAACCCATTTTTCAAATTGGAACTATTGGAATAAGCTCCAGGTTTCCAGGTTTGGCTAGTTTAAACAAGATAGGCCACAAGACTCGATTGGTTTTTCGATTCGTCTATACATTCCCAGATAGCTTCACATGCAGTACGCCTATAGCCCGGATATCACACCACCTAACTCAGTTCGGCTGTTAAGCAGAAAGTGTGATACGTACGAAATGATCAGCATCAGACCATTGTACTGCGATCAAAGCCCCAAGAGATGGCATGCCATGGCCTCTTTTGTCAGAGCAGAGCACAGTTCTCTGTCGCTCTGGAGAAGGTCGAAGAAGGACGTGCGTGCACGTGGGCGTGAGCGCGATTCGTGATTTTTCGTCGAGAAGAACGCGTAGAAGTGAAATGGGACGAAATTCGTTGGAGATAGAGCGAATAAATCGGAAATGCGATGAAAGCTGCATTCTTTCTGAGCCGATGATTTCCGATAGCGCGCAGGACGTCTAAAGAAAGAATTCCTCCGAAGATGTGTCCTGCTCCTGAAATTCCCGCCCTAGGCTGGAATTTCCTCGCAACAGCCCAGAAATCATCGCCTTCTGACGGCAAATGGCGGCGGCTAGAGCTAGAGCTCGCCACTAGAACTTGCCGGCCGCCGCTTCTGAAATACACTGCATCTGCACGACAGGGTTTTCATCAGATATTTGGCAGCCGGTCAAGTGCTGGGTCAAACATCCGACGAATTCACCCCCAGTTCCCACTTTTTCATTACCTATCGAGCTTCAGCAACTTGGTAATCCACTCGCTGCCCTACTACTGAGATCTCACATTGAAACCAGTGACATTCGAGATTAAAAATAAATATACAGTATTATGCTTAACTATCTAATGTGGGAAATTAATCAGTTTTAACAAGATCTAGTTGTATTTCATCATTAAAAAGTACAATTTATATTTATATTTTAAGCGAGTTGGGTGTTGGTGGAGTGAGAATAACGTTATTTTCTATTGCGCTATTCTTTTTTCCTCTTGAACGTGTTTTCCTTTTTCATCTTCAAGCTCTTCTTGATCTTTCCTCTTTTCCTTTGTCTTTTCTGATACTAGACTCCCTTTCTTATCCTAATACCTAGAACACCATGGCTGGAAAAAATGTCATCCTCTCAATTTTTTCTTTTCAGAAGCCAACACATCATCATAGATCCATATTTTGTGTAATTTTTCTTTTTTCTACTAATGTATTTCGTTCTGTTTTTAAGAATGTTTAATGAGTGTATTGGAAATAAATTGATTAGAATGCTAATAATTGACAATTCGTGGTGCTAGTGAATTGCACTCTGAATTAAGTTTTAGACGGTTGAAAATTTGACAATTGAAAACAATGAAAATTTGAGAATTGAAATGACAATGTAAGGATTATCTATTATCTTTACTCAAGATCAATGTCTATAAAAGTGAGTAGGTATTTGAATATTGGCATATTATTTAAAAGTGAATCACGATTTAAATCCAAAAATAAAAATAACGTAATATGTCCGTATAATATATTTATATCACCATCACTACTATCACTAATCGCTTTTCTATGAAGTTTTTTCACTTTTCAGTTGTTTATAAATGAAAAATCCCACTTTTCAGTTGTTTACAGATGAAAAATCCCAACATTTAAGACACCTAATACAGGCTTGTCTAAAAATATGAAGCATTTTCTGCCTTGAAATCACTTCCAAGCTAGTAATACTCCTCCCTTATAATTCTGCCAAAAAAGAAATGATATTCCAGCTGTTCATCAGGATTTTGATAGAGACGATGGAGCAACGGATACAGATTTTCGCCATACTAATGACACGTTTCAGCCCTTCTGCTAAGAATCATTACAGACTTCACAAGCGGGAGAACAACATCACAAGACAGCAGCAATTCAACTCGTATATATCAAGTGGATGAACAATCTTTGTCTATGTTAGTTTTGGTGCTTCACAACTCGTCAAAAGGGGGGCTGCGAAAAGAGCGTTCAATTAACAAACAGAAATAAGGACGTCTGCTGCCGTGTGCCTGGCTTTGTGGAGTGATGAGGAAGAAGAAGAGAGAGAAAACGAGAGAGTAAGTGAGAGAGATTGTGAGGATGAGGACGATGAAGGAGGAATGAGGGTGAAATGAGGGAAAGCGTCGGTGGCATACCCGGAGAGAAAATTTACGGTGCTCGCACAAGAAACGTTAATCTTCCAGTCGGTGCATTATTAACAATGTTTCCATCATAAGAAGAGCAGGCCGCGCTTGGCTTTTTCCCTAAGGAGCAATTTTGATGAGAGTGGAACAGGCAGGATGAGCGGGTGGGTGGGGATGGGAAGAGGATTGAGAAGGTGGTTAGGTGTGAGAGTATGCGGTGGCGCTGATAAGGTGTAGTGGCGGTAGCCGCACACTAGCCCGCATAAATCGCCCAAGCGGCCAGGCGGTTTCCAGACGTTATTTACGCCGGGGTAGCGACGTGTGCACCCACCCCACGAATCAAAACACTGCGAGTAAACCATCTCCTTTGGTTGCAGCAGAGTGCGTCAGCAACCGCATGTCTGTCGGGAGGCCCGTACTCACCGAGACGCTCGACATCTATCAAGACGGCAGCAACCCCTGACCCCACTCATAGCTGACTACTATTATACACCGCGTTTTCATAATACAGCCAAGCGGGAAATTACAAGGCGGTTAGGAAATAAGCTGAAGCAACGCGGCTGCAAATCATCTCGCAAGGCCCTCTAAAATGATCAATGCGCCCCCGCCAAAAGCCCCCACTGTTTACATTCTGCATGCGATACTTCAATTTGTATTCAGTCTCACATAAAGGAAGGCTTGAAGCATTCCTTTGGACCAGAAGAAGCTTTTCATTCCAATACCCTGTCTTCACTTCTTATTTGTGGAAATCCACTGAAAATGTTATTACTGAAGTGTGGTTACATTTCAAGGTGAAATGAAAGATAGGATATAAAAATGCAACTGAACACTAGAGGTTGATAGAATGATCTATTTTTCTCTTGGCAAGTTTCGGATGGAATGAATGATCGTGTCTGGAACGTATCCAGATATCAGGCCAGAAGTAAAAGTAGTCTTTAGTCAAGTAAGGATAATGAGGGCTCTTGAACATTGAACTTTTATTTCCATATAATAAATGCTCGGCTCCCACCTCTGTAGGTGCACTTTCCATAACATCATAATCATCCACACATTTACCCACGCACAAGACTCAGACTCATCAGCACGGAAAGAATAATACAAACAGAATAATAATTTCATTATTTTGTGAGTTTTAACTCAAGTTTATAATTTATTACAAAATATAGAACAGGACACAGTGTGAAGTTTGTTCAGAGGCCTGCTACGTCTACAAACTAGTTTTACTAGAAGTGGGTATTTATAGATGTTATAAAATCTTATAGGGGTCTTTACTTATACATTGTAATTTTATTTACAGTAGTACAAAACAATTTGAATTTTAATCTCACTTCCCTTATTGTTTATGAATTATTGATAGTACTAGTACACAATTGAAATGAATTTCAAACCCCTGACATCTTTCTTGATGGGATGTTATCATCGTAACCATTTCAATAAAATAAAAGAGAACAAGCTTTAGTATTGTTTGTTAGTGAGCACTCTCATGTAGCAAATTCCTCAATTTAAACTTCGTGCATGAGGACGCCCAAGTCCTCTGGTCTTTGGTTCACGTGATAAGACGTATGACCTGGAATGAATCGTAATTGGTTAAACCAAGAGAAAAATTTTGTAATGTTGGTTGAGAAAATGAATTCGATTTAGAGATTTTAAAATTTAGAAGAGTAATTTGTTTTTTCCTTTGAAATGTAGATAAAATTAGAACAGCAGTTTGACCTTCCAGAGTATCCACGATGTAGTATTTTTAGTTTTACTAGTCTTATACATGTAATAGAATTCGAGTATCACCACCAAATATTGGATAAGTTTTTCAAGTTTCTATAGTTAGTATGTTATCAATTGCTATTGAATCTCGAAATAGCCTATCGAAGATAGAGATGTTAGTAATGTCAAAATCTAACCTGAAATCACTCATTGGATTTCTTTCATTGTTTCATTTTGTTAGAGTTTTTTAAGATAGTAATTAAATGATTCAATTATCTAAATATTTTCTTGGGAAGAACCACAAAAGGTTTTATTATATGAGTTGTAAAGATACTTCTCTGTTTATAATTTCGAAGGTAATTTTGTTCATTTAGAGAAAACCTTTCTCTGTTTGGTGCCTATAGTTGAATAAAATCGATGATATTAAGTATTCCTGGCATAATGAGGAGATTCAGTGATAGGTAAATTTGTTTAATAATTACAAAAGTTTAGACTTTTCTTTAGATAGAATTTAACTTGGTAATTTTAAGTTTAGAAAACTCATTGTTGTTGAGATAGCCTACTAGTGAATTTTACCTGAATTGTTTGACATAAATATTTTGAGCAATGTAAATGAAAAATGTTTTCCCATCTAGCTCAAAATTTAATTGATAATTAGATAATATGTTACTCCTTATTGGGTACATTTATCTTTTCTAGAATGATTTTGAGTTCAAGAACTTTATGTCTCCTATTAGTTTTTGAGTTAAGTGAATCAAAATTTAATTAGATCGAATAATTCACCTTCAGAGTTGACTGTTGTATTCTTGTATTTTTTGTGATTTGTGAAAAGGTATTATTGTTAGCTAGGAGAAATGTAGGAGAAACATTGTAGGAGAAATTGGTTCATTTTAGTGGTCCCAGTTGGAGGCACGTTTTGTTGATCAATTTGACATCACTAGATAGCAGTTTTTAAAAAACTTTCTGATTTCCGACAATACAAGATGATACCTTTTAGGCCTGCTCATGGAGGGTGGTGTCATGAATGTGGACTGGTAACCGTTAGTTCTGTGTACTATGCGCCAAATCAAGGTAACCTAACATCATAACTATTTTTTAGTATTAGTGGGCCCACTCATCGAAAATGCCATCGTTAATATTTGGACTGAATCATATGAATTCATTGGGGGGAAATTTAAATAATATTTCTGAGATGATTGTAACCGGGCAAGAATAGATATTTTTTTATTGTTGAAATTTAATTGATAAAAATTATCAAGTTGAGATCTAATATTGTGATATAGTGTTTTGATAGTTTTATTTTCGATTGATTAGCTGGATCAGATTATCCCATGTGTAATAAATCTGGAAGGTCGCTACTGAAGCTGTGTTTAATTGTCTTGACCGGTTCTTGCAGACTAGAGGGATAGGTCAGATCAACAAGTAATAAAAATGACTGTAATTTTTCCTGTTTGGCTAATTTTAATTGTGCTGTCCATCAAAATTCAAAATTTTTTAAATCAAGAAGGTACACATGAAAACACAAACACAGGGGTTCTGTATATGACGTAAATCAGTGAAAATTAATTGCTTAATGTAATTATCATCATCAACTCTACTCGAATTCAATTAAAAGTTCTTCATAGATATCAGTAAGCAACAGCGCGACTAGTACAGAATCATGAATCATTGTGAGAGTAAACGTAAGTTTCAAAAGCCCAGAAAATATTCTGAATAACTTAGCAGCTGCTTTAAAATATTAACGTTTCTGCAGTAAAGTATGTAAGTCCACAAAGAGAGATTGAAAGGGATCGGAGTAAATACGTTGAAAATTTGTACAGGCAGTGGTATGAAATAAAATTGGCAGGGGGTTAGATGGGAAGAACTGCGGGCAACAGCTTTCAGATATCAAGCCACGTGCTGAGAGAATTCGCCCGAAATGCGCGTTTGATTTGCGAGCTGGCTTTAATCTGCCTACTCTCCCTCTTTACTTCCAGATCCGCACAGCACTTTCTGCTCCTCATCGCGAATGTCAGACAGAATAGTTCAAAATCTAGAACGTCGGCAGCGCTAAGCAAAGAGATCCGTTCCAATTAGTTTCGGCTTAGGGCGGAATCGACTCGGTCTTCTCGACGTGTTGGTGAGAAATGGATGGATGGATGGATCCGCCGATTCAAGCCTACAGAACAGCCAATGCGGCTTAAGAGTCCAAGACTGATCTTAACCAACCACAAATGAACAGCAGCGCTCATCAACCCTAATGCAAGCATCATTGTATTGATGAGAGGGTTTATTTTGCTAGTAGCTCAAATAGTATGCTATAATTTCTAGTCAAACTTTAATGCAAATTTATATTATTTTTTCATTGATAAACTTATATTAATATTAAAAGGAAAAATAATATCATAGAATTCCCGTTCAAACCAGAACGATATTAATCGAGTTGAATTAAAAATATTTATTACGGTAAACTACTAATCTATTATTTATTATCCTGTAATGAGAACTTAAAAAACACTTCATTATTTTAGTGTAACTCATTATTGTATGTAACCCAAACACTACATCAACATCATTATTTTGCTGGTTAGAATAGAATTTTAACCAAGAACAGAATTCAGATCTAACTATGAGAAAAAATTATGCAAATTGAATAAATTCTACCAAATTTGTTTGAAAAATAGAAAATCCATGTTGTTTCCTTTTGTAAAAAAAAATTCTCGCACTACAGAGAATTAAACCCGGGACCTCTGCGTGAAATCAAGCATGCTAACACTGATCAGCAGCAGACCACATTGGAAATCCTAACTACTAAAATCTGTGTTGAATCTATGAACGACGATAATAATAATAATAATAACTATCATACGATCCATGACTATCATACGATCCAACAACATGTGGAATTTTAAAGTTTTAAACAACAATTTTGAAAATTCTGAAAGGAAAATAAAAAATCGGGCTTCGAGGTGCACTGAATCGAGTTCAGAGGAAGCTATGTGCCAAATTTAGTGTTCCAAATAGTTGTGTCGTTTTTGTGAAATGCGTAAGACACACACAAACACACACATCCTACTCTCTCTTATTATATAGAATTATAGATTATTGAGATCAGCTATATCCAAAAGGTGAAGTTGTCAGAAAGGATTCAACATTGATATCATCAAATAATGTACAAACGCCTAATTAGAATGTGCTTTCAACCACATTTTACAGTCTACATTAAACCCCTTGTGTAAAAGCTATGGAGCGTTTTTGTTGTAATAGAATTTTAAGGTGGCCTGTTCATTTGCCATTTGACAGTTAACACGTGAGCTTGGCGAAGGGATGAAGCTTGATGTTAATAGCCTTCTTGGATGAGTGAGGTGAAAAAGGAAGGATGTGAAGGATAGGAAGGAAGGGAGGAGGAAATGGGAAATGCCCTTCCTTACTACTAGCAACACATGGCCGTGGGCAGTGGCTGGGTCAAACACTCTTTTTTATCAAGAAAACTCCTTTTCCCGGACGCGAAGTTTTCCTCCTTAGTGCGATCGCTGCATCAGAATGAGGAGGCTTCCACTTGCACCAGTACAGCCGCCAGCCGCCTGCCCCAGGCGACGACATCAAAGGCAAACAAAAGCATCCATTCCCAAAAGCGTGCTTAATTCAACTGTTCTTGATTGTGTAATTACGCGAATACTGGCCCATGGTGGAGAGGGGAAGTGGAAGGGTAAAGAGGTTTTCAACACGCCATTCTTTTTCCCTTCCCCCCATGCCCCTCTCCTAGTTTCTGTCCTGTGCGCAAAACCCTTTTCCAATTAATTGATCGACTCAGCTACAATTCTACCCGAGAAAATCATTTTATCATTTCCACAAAATATCCATAAAATAATTTCCACACGCGTCTTCTTTTCCACAGCTTACAGCAGCCGTCGATAACATCTTACCCAATTCATTTTTATTTTTTCGCGAAAGTTTGCCGGAAACAAAAAATCTAAATCAACAAGCACAACAGGCAACAGGGCATGAATTTTAATAGATTTGTACAATGAAAATGTAACACTGAATAATGGCAGTAACCACCCAGTATTTATCGATGAAGCCCTTTCATGTAATTTTTTCACGAATAACTTTATTGATTGAAAAGTTAGACCTTTTAGGGCTGAAGATACATGAATACAATATAATATTAATATTTATTCATATAAGAGGGGAAAAGATGTACTGCTATGGAAAACAACACAACTACTTGGCTTATTTTAGGAATAATTTCCAATCAACCATCATATTTTTACGATTATCCCGGTACATTATATGTAAATATAGCAAAAATTGGCTGCATAGTAGTCCAATATAATGTAGAACAGACCATTAGTTCTCGCCAGCATACATTTTTTCCCCATCAAATATCCAAACTACATTTCCGTTCTCGTTATGCAAATATAGTCACTCCAGCCATATCAATCAAAGCCCACACTGCTATTTTTCAATTCATTTTTGTAATTTCACAACATAAGATTAGGTATTCCATTCCGTTGAAAAAACTCAGAATAAATGTCCCAAATTTCAACAGTCTTCATTTCTTCATGAACATTACACAAAGATACTTTCCAATCACATCACAGTGGCAAGTCTAAATCTTCCTCTTCATAGTCACCACAAATAATATACAGATTGACAGATTGAACATTGAAGTTGGAAATCTCTTATTTCTTTCTGTAACTCCAATGCTTTTGCATCCAGTCCTTTCGTTTTCAGTGATTTGGTGTAGGATAAGAACAAGAAGTAGAAATAAAAAGAATAAGAAGGAGGAGACCCAAAACTGTAGCCTGAGGGTAGGCTGTACATAGAACAGAGGTCGGCTGAGAGGGGAAGTGCAAAGTTTGTCTTTGGGAAAGAGTTAGTGGCGCTGAGTTTAGAATCGGACCGTGCGGTAGGGAAGGGTTTCATAGAGGGAGTGGGGGTGATTTTCGGGTTCGGGTCCCTTGGCTGTGGAGTGTTGGAGGGCAAGAGGAGGAGGAGTGGATCGGGAATGCAATATCAGCCAAGGCCGGGCACAGAGCACCAGATAACTGCGACTGGAGGTGTGGGACGATGGTCGGTACGGGAGCGAGACTCACGCGCGCCCCGGGAATGCAATATCTAGTGACTCCGTCGAATCTGCAAACCTCCCGCCTGCCATCACCACAGACACTGGCCTCCTAGCCTCCGCAAAATTCTTGCTCCTTTTGATGACGATTATGCTGACGATGACGTCGACAATACTACTACTATCACTACCACTACTACTTTTACTACTACTCCTCTCACTCAAACTCGCCAACTTTAATCAAACTTTTTGAGACGATCGAATTCCAGTACGCAGTTCTATCATCTTTGTATCATCACCGGCAAATGAATGACCTTCTATTTGATAGAAGATCAAGCCAATTGAGAAGATAATATTACGATCTTAATAATAACTGGTAATAGGTAAAATATGAAAAACGAAAAAATCTCAATTTGTGCAATAGAACTATTTGGGGCATGAGCAACACAAAATTCGCTCGCTCGTTCGTATGGTGTGATAGTAAGTTGTGAGTTCAGAGAACGTACAACACCAGGTTGAATGATTTTTGGGGTTTGAAGCCCCATGTACGCGCAACTAATATTCTTGTTCAGCCCTTTCAGTGTACCTCATAAACTTTTAATTTATACACAAAATTGGAGTAACAGTTCAAAATATTAATTAAACAAAACACGAATATATGTAAAATCTGGATGAAAAAATAATAAGCGTTTGGCTTTTATTCGTGGATAGACCCCTACGGGTAGTTCCACGTCGCCGTTTGAGCCATGTCATGGTGGGCCTACTATTTTAGGAGGGTTCCGAACCACCGGGTAAGTAATAATAAAGTTTACCACATCATGTCATAGTTACCCATTAAAGCTCTCGTGACTGAACATCTGGATAATTTATTCTGTATTTCATAAATGAAGCTGCAGTACGATATGATTGTAAATACTATTGTACTATTGACAAAGAAAATATTAATTAAAGCTATATAAAGTTTGCTTCATAACAAATTAATTCAACACTTTTTCGTGCTGTTGATGCACACAATAGTCCGAGACTTGTACGTGGGTAATGAGTGGATGATAATGATGGATGGTGGACATACCATTTTAGGTGTGCTACGAATCAATAAGTAAGTGTGATAAAGGAAATTACTCAATTATTTTATGTTGCTGGTCACCCTTCCGGATGCAGTCCCGTGTGTCTATGAAGATATTACACTATCAGTGATACTGTAGAATCATTTCATTATTTTCTAATTAATGAAATGGAATGAATTCAAAATTAATTATTTAAATTTTCCATTGAATTGAATTTTAATTTAGCATTCCATATTACCCTAATAGTATTGTAATAGTAGTGTTTACTTGTACTTTCTGCAAAATTCACTCAATTATTAGCTTGCTATCAAACAAGTCTATAAATAATTGTTGAATTGACTGCAGTTTGTATTGTGTTCTACAATATTATTTTATTACAATATGAACCCCAAAAAATATCAGAGCAAATACCACAATCAAAATATATACAGTTTCACTCCTCTTACTAAAAATGAATTTTAAAGAACAAGGATTTTCCATGACTTATTTCTAAATAAGTGTGAGTCTGAATGTAAAAATGCCACAGCCTTTGATTTTGATGGAGGACACGCTTCAAGAGTGTCCACTTTCACTGGCTTACGTAGAAATTGTGATCTAATTCCATTCCAGTGACTTTGGGGTTCGATCGATTTACTGTAGTAAAACTACACTGTATTTAGCTGCAGTTATGGCGCGCCTTGAAAGACAGAAGAAAGACGAAGGGATGCCAGGGGAAAGGCGATGATGAAGTGGATTGAGAAGACTTAAAAGTGTTGGATGGGGTTACATGGGGGACGATGAGTGGTGGGGAGTGGGGGGGGGGGGGGTGGATTGGCGGTAAGGAGAGCCGTAAATCCAGATCCGAAGGGCCACACCCACCCTTATCCGACGAGGACGATATTTATAGGCCATCCATAGTTTTATCTCCACCGGGCGAAAACCAATAAGTTTCTCAGGGCCACGAGGAAAAAACAGCCCCAGAGACCTTACAGGAGGTTAGTCTCCAGAAAATTCAAACGCTTTTCCGACTACAAAACCCTCAAACGATGATTTACAAGTCGACTGAAGAAAGAAAACTCTCATATACTTCAACTCACTCTGCCCTAAGGCCCCAACGAAATAAAAATATATTTTAAGACACTTGAACTTTTATGTAAAGTGGACTCGCAACATTCTTGTGGTATTTTTACAGTAAGTTTAGAGATAATTGAGGAACAAAATAATAGTTGAATGAAAATGTAGTTCAATTCATAGAAACAAACATTTATTCATAAACTTCAAATAATATTGCGGCTGAATGCGGTTCGATTTTTTACAACCGAGAAAAAATGTTAAAACAATGTTAGAGAAATTCGTCAAAAATATCCAGTTTGTTAAAGAGAAACTAACTGCCTATACATTCCCAACTAATCAAATTCATAAACTATTTTATCTAAGGCTACGTTAAAGTGGACATAATAGGTTAGAAAGGGATGTCAAATCAGCTTACTTTATTGCATGGATGATCAAAGTAGTGTTAAAATGAAGTTCTTTAACACTATGTCACTTTTCTGTACAGGAATTAGACCAATCAGTTCTCAGGATTTCTTCAAAATAGTGTCGAAATGAATACTATGCAATGGTGACATCAGCTAATTCAATCAATTTGAATTTCAATTCAGAACTGAGCAACAACAAACACGCATTCTAGGTTATTTTAGTATGGGTAAGTTATCCGATTGATTGGTAAATTAAATTTCACGTAATATATTGATAATCGTAGATAAAATATTGTATGCGATTGTATTTTGCCCATAAGCAACTAGCGAGATGTTTAGGACCCTCGTTTCACACGTGTCCTGACTTTTATAACTCACTTGTGGCTTAAAAGCAGTCATAAAACATTCGTTTCATAAACTACTATTATATTATATTTCCATTGTTATTAAATCACTCAATGATTACAATTCTCAGTAAAATATCAGTTTAATTCAGTAAGCTGTATCTCGGAAAATATTTTATAGATGAGTGGACTACTATAGCCAAGCAAGATTTATACAGAATTGTATAAATGTTTCATTAACAGTATTAATTCCTTATACCGTATTATCTAGTATGCGAACTTGTATTGCTCTCATGACTCCGAATGATGTTCAGTCAGAATTGAAAGAGAAAAAGAATCATTTTGGAACGAGGGCTGTCAAATAAATTTGAAAATTACCCACTGTTTATTAATCTAATTTGGTATTTATTCTATGGTGTTATTTATACTGTGAAATTGATGGTATAAATTTAAATCAATACCTGTTATTAATTGAAGTTCCACATAGAACTTGATTTGTAGATTTCAATTTACCTGAAAAAAAAAAAACAGTCAATTAGAAATTGTGGTGATACCAACAAAAAAGCATTGAGTTGATAAATTTTGAGATGTTATATTGAATTTCACTAAGGGTAAGTAGATATTTTATTTTATTTATTTTATTGATACAGTCAAAATACAACTTACTGTAGAGAAGCAACAGGCTTTTAGCCCAAAACTGTCCCTATTACCATAGACGAACCATCAAGACGAACCTTATTACCATAGACGAACCTTACTATCCCTGCTGATCAATGCTATTACTAAATTTTTACAAGAGTCCAAATATTTGTAAGCATAATATAGGTTATGTTTACGTTTTGATTAAAATAAAACTATTACATGAATATAGATTGTTATGTATTTTAACAATGAATATTATTGTCGATACAAAATATTTCTAATCCCGCTTCCAGCTGTTGAATTTATTTGAAAAAAAAATCATCAATAATGATTATGATAACATTCCGAGAATAAACCGTAAATCATGGTTGAAAGAACAGAGTAACGGAGGCAGATTGTGACAGAAACGTGGAATACAAAAGACCATTCAGGGTAAAAAATACATTATCGTCAGCTAGAACGAAATCTCAGGTTTGATAGCCAGGAATAACAAAAGGGTTGACAAGGCTCTTGAAACATGGACAAAAAAATCACGTGCAATCTTCAAATAGGAATGTTTAGGAATCCAATCGTTGATGGTGACTGACTAGTGGTGAGGGGGTCCAGGGGGTATTTTATTTATATCGATTGATGACGGAGCGGACAGTGCAATCAATAGGATGATGGTACTACAATGAACGGCGTTGGGTACAAGATAATAATAACAAACCTTCACGTTTTCCGCTAGACACGTGCAAATTCATATTTCGTTTGCAGTTTCAATACACCTCCTCTTTTTTGCAGCCAGCTCTGTGTGAGATGCGCCTCGGCCTGTCTGCCTGTCTGTCAGCTGTCATCGACGGAAATATCGTTTGGAGAAGATGCCATCATTTCAGGGATCGGTCATAAATGCAACGCCAAAACGAAATATAAATTCTATCTGTGTGTGTGCTTAGGCTTTTCGACTCAATAAAGAAAGACGACTACAGGTTCGAGCGTGTGCAGAAGAACATTTTTTTTGCAGAATATCTGCTCTACATATTTAGAGAGGAATCTCGACCTCTCAAATCTGAATGGAATCCACATTAGCTTGTGGCTTGTAGATGAAGGCGTATATGAATGATTGTCAGTCTGAAATAGAAATTTGAAATTCTCCCCACGTCAATAATCTGATTTTGTTATTAAAAGCAAATACCTACCTCTACCATAACGATAAATGAAAAGGTTTCTAATTTCTTTCTACCTAAGACATGTGAGTGTAATTTTTTTCTACTTCTTTGAACGACATAAAAAAAACTGATCATCTTGAGGCATTACTTACCCAGTTAGAGAAATTTCTAAGACTGGTGTAATGAAATGAATAACTAGTAGTTCTGTGAACAGTAGACCTCACGCCCAAGAATTAAGGGTGCTTGCACAGAGGAAAATACTTTATGAACTCGATGATAATCATATCAAAATTAAGCACAATCATCACATTCTAAGAAATCTTCCAGTTCTATCACAATTTATAAACACTCTTGCCACAATAGAAACGACTGTCTTTAGCTATTATTTCTAGAATAACAGGAAAAATTATTTCTAGAATTACATATTCAGCTTTCTACTTTCTAGGTTGGGGGCACAGATACATTAGATGCACAATTGGTAAAAACTAATATATATATTAGTTGTAGAGACTATGAATGAATGTTGCATTTTGGGATATAGCACAACTCAATATAACCCACAAACCATAATATAACATTAAATTGATATCGACAACCACATACAATCAATTCTACAGTTGGGAAAAGTGATGTGATGCAGGATGGATTTTTGTGAACACAGATATGAATTAGACCTTGGTTCCATTTGCGTAGTCCCATGTCTGCTTTCCAGAAAAATTTAATCTGTATCACGTCACCAAAGCTGCGGTTCTATTTTCACCCAGCCAATAACCTGTCCTTATGTTGTTCCAGACAGCTGATTGCTAAAACCATATTTCACATGCCTGATATATGAATTTATAGAAAAATATTAATTTTTTAAACGACTTCCAAAAAGAACAAGGTTCTATAATCAACCTGTTTTTTTTTATGTTTGTACATCAATCATTCGAACAATATTGAACCGATTTCGATGAATATTTTTTAAATGAAAGAGCATCGCTCAGCGGTGGTCCCATCCAAGTTTCGCAAGGATCGGCCCAATCTATATAAATAAAATTAGAGTTTTGTCTGTACATTTATCAGAATTGTATATTTTTTGGTTATTTTTACGTTTTATACATTAAATAAGCCGAAAATAGTCTTATCTCACTTTCTGTCTGTCTGTCTGTCTGTCTGTCTGTCTGTCTGTCTGTCTGTCTGTCACGGCCGCAAAGGTATTTTTCGCGGCCTTCTCCTCAAAAACGAGAGCATCGATCGGGATTTTAGTTATTGAACAGTATTGAAAACATTATTGACAATGTCTTTAGCTATAAAAAACTAAATTATCTTTTTTTTTTAACAGAGTAATAAACGTTTAATAACCAAGTACTGTGCGATTTTGGATACATTTTACGCGGCCTTCTCCTCAAAAACGAGAGCATCGATCGGGATTTTAGTTATTGAACAGTATTGAAAACATTATTGACAATGTCTTTAGCTATAAAAAACTAAATTAACTTTTTTTTTCAACAGAATAATAAACGTTTAAAAACCAAGTATTGTGCGATTTTGGATACATTTCTTCCAAGTTTTATTACTTTATAAGAATAAGAACAAATCACGTAATTTATCATGATATATCAATCAGCTGTTCTCAAATAGGGTGGGCCCTTCGCGGCGTTATTTACGCTGTCTGCAGACTTGTGTAGTCGGAGCATTGCAGTCTTTTAGGAAACATATGTCTGGTGAATTAAAGCTCATCTTATGTTTTATCAATTATTTCTTTGTTGAAAAAAAAACAAAATTTTCTAATTTCAATTTATGAAAACAAAAATTAACATTTTAGGAAGGTGCGGTTTGTGCCAGGCTCTTGGGAATTCGCCAGGTAGCACTATTATTACCATGTAAGAAAAAATCACGTAATTTATCATGATATATCAATCAGCTGTTCTCAAAAAATATTCTCTCTGATGCCTCTCATTGAATTGTTTACATTCTAAGTTGTTCACTAAGGGCCCGTTCACACGATACAGTTCTTGTGCGGTACAGTAAATTTGCTGTATCAGTTATTTTGCAGTGCTTTCGTTTGCATGTAAATTTCGTATTGTATGTTCACACAATACTGTTTCGACTGGATCCAGTAAAAAAGCTGTTCTAGCCGATTTCTACATTCGGTTTTGTCTTCGAAAACTGTATCGCTAAAATCAGCTGTACCGCAAAATAACTATCCGTATCCGGTGGCACATGTATTGTACCGGTAATGGATATGTTCAAACGATACGCTTATTATGCTAGAAGCAGACTTCAGATCGTCAGCATTGATCTTCTTCATTGATATTCTTCAGCATTGATCTTCTTATTAGTGAATTCCAGTGTCCAGACGTGGAAGATATTAATTGTGAAAATTTAATCTCTCTAATATATGAGAGACCCGCCTTGTGGGACAAGACTTAAGATTAATATAAAAATAAAGAGAGAAAAATGTGTGGAATATTGAAACCAGAATTTGCGTACATGATCAAAATTTAAGAGAAACCTTCAGTAAGAAACTTATTTAAAAAATCTCACACAAATAAAAAAAATCCTGGACTGGAGTAAATAAAACTGAACTGGAAGCGCAATGAAAGAAGGATGAGAGCAAAGCAATAAGCAGCAAAGCCGGACCGTGTGAACATCACAGTACAGTTGACACCGTACAGTAAAAAAAAACCGTACCGCAAAAAAACTGTATCGTCTGAACGGGGCCTAAGCTGCTAACAACTTCATGATCGTTGCTATCAAAAAAGCCGAATCATATTTAGTCTTATTTCTAAACATAATCCGTACGAAGGACGGGCACAATAGCTAGTATTGAACAAAAAGGAGCATTCTTCGATGTCTTCATTTCAATCTTGTTTGAATAGGATAGTTCCACACATAACCGCCAGTCGGATAACCAGTGTCGTTTACCAGGCTGATCATTGTATCATATGGATTGCTTCACATCTAGACGATTTTCGAATCATATGATGCAATGCAATTACTAGGTATGCAGGGTAAACGACATCGGTTACCCAAAGCTGGTTCAGTGTGAAACAAGCCTGTAATGTCCTGTTTTGACCAATCACATGAACTTAATTTGAATCGAGAATAAGAAGAATATAATATTTCTGTTCATATTTTCATATGAAAATTGTGAATAGGCCTAATTTAGTTGATGTTATGAAGTCGTAGGAATAAGGTTATTTAGTTTCAATCATGAGTTGGAGTGAAAAATGTTTTTGAAATCGTTAATCGTTCACTGCTGTGATCGATTAAGAATATTTATTCGCCATTAAATACATGTTCGTACAATAGCCTATTTTGAGGTTATGTTTGATGATGCTTGTTGTACTATCACAAAGTTTATGTTTTTTATATTAAAAAAATATATATGACTAATATCACGAAAAATAATGTACGTAACTCGTCCGGGAAGATGTTTACCATCGCACTCGACTCGACTTCGTCTACTGCGTTAACTTACCATACTCGTACATTAACCTGAATATTTTATGAAAGAAATTTCTATTTCTTGCTCTAAAAGTGAGATACCATAGAGCAGGCGGATGGGTAGAGTGTTCAGGTTAGCATTAGCGTTGTCGTTAGTTTTGCTTAACTCTCTATTACTGTATAATGAAATGAGAATGAAGAAGTGAGAGAAGTCTGGTGTAATTAATTAATCATTTCATCCACAATACTACTCGAAAAATGTTTACAAATTAAGAATTTGCAACGAAGTCAAAAAGTTGTGCAGAACAAGCGTTTCTATTTTAAGAAGATTGGAGATCAAAAAGTGAGGTAAACTAATGGAACTTTACACCTTTCCGGGAATGTATGGGATGAGCATTTAGAGAGGAACTTCAGGAAGTCAAGCGATTTCTCCACATTGTTAAGACGCGCTTCAAGGGAAATTAGTTCAAAAGAAAAGAGCTCTTTAAAAAAGGAGTCTCCTGTAAAAGCGAAAGGCTTCCTTCCTTACAGTAAATACTCATCAATGGCAATGAGAAACGTTCAGAGAATCGTGAAAAAGCAAACCACTAAAGGTTGCTGGTGTTTCTAGATCTGTTTTGCGGGTTTGGTGAAGGTTCTGTTCATCTGCGATCTATCTCGGACAAGCTGAAAACTTGAAAAATAATTTATTAATTCAGTATTTACACTGAAATTGACTATTCAATTACAGCACAATACTCTGCATGTGCATTATTCTCTCAGAAGATCAGCAAATCTAATAACTAATCCTCGATGAAACGACAGCTCAAGGGAAAAATGTTCACTTTCTGAAGTAGTTCAACTATGAAATGCATCTGTGTTTTTATCGTAAATTTAATTTAAGTTTACTATTAAGTTATTACTTATCAATAAAGTAATATTTATTTGAAGAATAATAAGACTTGGATGTTGTCAAACCAAATTTGTGGTTTGACAACATCCAAGTCTCATCATGGAAAAGTACCACAACATTCATTCACAAACAACTGAATTCTTAATATTTATTTACTTGAACCATTTTGTGCCTCTATATTAAGTTCTGAATACACCCTGACCTGCTATTAATTTATCAGTGAATTTTACATATGGATTAGTATATAATTGATTTGAAACACCTGTTATTCTATCATAATTTTCATCAATGAATTACATTAAATGCCACCTGTATTGAGTAGTCTGCTACACCTACTAGGCTACACGATAATTTTGTGACTAAAAGCACTCACTTTCACCACTCCTCAGTTCTTCGATGATTTTGGATAAAGCTGGCAACACAGCAGCTTGAATTTGTTTGGAAACTTCATTCAAGATGAAAAGTCAAAGCAGTTGCTGGAATTTCCAAGTTGTACAGATTTGCCAATCAACGGTTGGCAGGTGATTATGCGGAGGGGGGTGATGTTGTAGGTGAGGAGTCGATTGCGCCGAGCGGCGCACTGTTTATCTTCTCAAGACAAATTGAGTAATTAAGAAATGTGTAAGAAGGACACAAACGTGACGATAATGAAGAGCCAACGAAGAGAATGAAGAGCGAAGAAAGAGAAGAGAAGCGTTGAGAGAATGTGAGAGGGAGAAAGAATGAGAGAAGACAAACGACATATCACCGACGACGTAATTCCTCTTTCGTCCCGAACGAGTAACCGGCAGAGTTGAAAGCTATTTACCTACCCTCTGGGAGCCAGCAAAACTTGCAAAGGAGATGGCTGCAAACATCCAATGGTACTACCCCACACTAGACAAGGACAAGACATTGCATTCTTCCTCCTGCACTACAATTAATCCTGCACAGCCCTTCAAATTTCTCCGATTTACCCGACTTCACTTTCCTTCTTCGCATGCAGCAGAACCCCAGACAAATATTTATGCAAAGAATAATAATTAACTAAGCCTTTGCCAAGAACCTGCCTGATGAAGCAACTGTTGTAAAGTTGGAGTTGTGGCTGGCACTATACTCCATCTGCATCGTCCCCTTAATGACAACGGTTGTTAATTTTATATAGGCCTAGCATAATATCGTCTAGGAAACGAGAGGTGGTAACAAATGCGGTAAGCGTATTTTCCTGTGTTCATACTGTAGAAAACCGACTACGCTTGGATAGGTGATTAATGCTGCAAAATGGTGTTTGATTATTACAGCTATTGGCTAAATTGTTTTTATCATCAACCCGATTCTTCGGAATCCAACTAAGAGAGTGGGTTCGCCAAACATGTTCCTTTAAACAAGGCTCAATCAGTGAGATGGAACTGCTTGTGAGAATCTGTCTTCCAATAATGTACGCTACAAATGAAAAACCTTGGAAATGGAAAGCATCGAACAAAATATCTACTGATAATGACAAGGTTGAAAGATTTAAATATAAAAATTAATAGAATAGAAAATTTGTTATTGTACAATTTTAGTTTGTTATGATTGACACCTATTCAATCAGCAATAATGTGCTCAGTGCTGCCGATTAGAATACTGCTGATTTGAATTTCAACTTCTATTCTCTTTGCAAAGAAAGCTGTCTAATTTTTTCAGAAGATGAAGCCAACATTGGGCTATAAGACCTGAGAGTGGACGATGAGTTGGACATACAGTTCAGGTTGGTTCCGAACCGATTTAAAAACACAACAATTCTAGACAACCACCTAATTTCATGATGGTTGAATTCAGACTACATTGGGCTCTACTTGTAAGGTAAACTGCTTCGAAGACTTAAGAGTTGGGTTAGGTTCGTTTTATATGTAAAATAAATTTTGTTCAAGTTTGTTCTAATTAGAAAAGCCTAAATTCTTTCTGGGAAACAAGATCTTCGCTTCGCGATTTATCCGGAAATTTAATTGCCGAATAGAACACATTCAGGAGTAATACATGTAGGGATTTGTGAGATGGGGTGGAGGGTGGTGGCTCTGGTAAACACAGATATTCGTGATCTCAGACTGTATCAACCTCTAGCTGTAAGGTGAACTGCTTGCAAGACTGTTTGCACAAGCCCGATGGGAAATAATTAAGGAAAGAGGGAGAAGTTAGGCGAGCAAAGCGATTGAGCCATTAGCAATCGCATCAAGCTTAATTGCATGATTCGAATCTGAATCAAGATTCAATTCCTGAATAACCCCCAACTAATTAAAGTTCGGAAGAATGCCACTAACAGCATTACAACATAACAACCCAAGATACACGGTGGCCCTCAAGAAAAGTTCAAATAAAAATTCAGTATTATGATAATTATCATGCTAAGTCGAAAAAAAGTGGAACATCTAGGTCCATCTACAGCTTTAATGCTTTAATCTTGGCACCCAATCTGTGTGCGCTCCATACATCGTTCATCTAAGTCTCTATCAATTTTTTATTTAAACGGTCAATAGAAAGTTAAAAAAAATCTATCATAATTCCCATTATCTTCAGTTCATTGAACAATATTTAAATTCCACATGCGTGAAAAATGTGGAAATTGATATTGATTTGGTTCTGTACAACAAATTACTTTATTCTACAAGAGCATGTTATGAAAATTTAATAAAGCGTGACTTCACTAAAATCAGATTGATGTTACAACTTAGTATTTTTACAAAGAGGTATTAATTAAAATTCCAATATTAAAAAATACGAGAGATATTAAGAGGTACTAACTGGAATTTGAATCATCAAATAAGGGAGAATATTGAGAGAATGGTAGACAGTATCACTGCCAAAGATACTTTACTTGATGAGCAGTTGTTATTAACAACTAGAAAAAGCCAGGCTTTGTTCTGAAGTTGATTGAGGAAGTAATAGATGCAAATAATAACCTTCCTTTTTATTTAAAATCTCTATAAATGCATTTATTATTGGTGTAATTATCATTATCACCTTCGAAAGTTTTTCTGTTTTTAAATTCTGTTTAATATTGTTTTAGAGCCTCTTTTTTATATCATCCTCCAACCAGTCTTAATTTTTGATAAATAGAAACATCCAAAAAAATTCAATATACGGTACTTCCAGCACCCATCACTTGAAAGGTGATGGTTTTTTCAAAATATGTTCATGAGAAATTTCAATTCAATTTTTATTGTAAAATCGATTTCCATCAATAGAATTGGCAAAAAAATCAAAAGTTTAGAAACCACCCCATTTTCAACATCAGCCTGGTCTCAATTCACCTCACTATGAAAAGTTGGAATCAACCAATAACAAATATTATTGAAAATTCCTTTATTATGAGCAGCTTTCATATTTAAGAACGTTCCTCCATTTTAGTCAAAGATTTCTTTTCCGGTTTAAAACGTCACAGCAATCGATAGCAAAAACTGACACAAGATCATTGCTGCCTACTTTCACAACAATTTCTCAAAACTGATAAACAAATTCCATTACAATACCTATCATAATTTGAATAGTAAATATACCGTAAATTTACAGTTATTATTATATGCACAAATGTAATCTTATTATCAATGTTCAATATTTTGAATTATGGTAGTCTTGAATTTTCCTAGTACTGAATGTAATCGTTAGTAGCACCATCTCACAGGAAAGCAAATAATTTCATGCTAAGTTGCAGAAAGATTGTCAAATAACTGCATATTATGATGTAGACTAGTGATTATTATGCAAATGAATGAAAATAGGATCAATATGTAAAATATACAGTGAATTGCATTTCAATGGTAGAAAGAAATTAAATGAAAAGTAGTGTTAGGCAATATTCTCAGGTTGGGCTCCAATTCCTCTATTTGAAAGCTGAAATGGAAATAAAATGTAATGTTCCATCAGCTGTGTCCGGATAATAGGCTCTAACATACAAACTCAAGCAAGGCTTGGCTGTATTGAAATTTCGCCTCCTAAAAATACTCCATAACGAATAAACGTCCACTACCTCTCAAACAAATGATAATTATAAATTACCACTAATCAAAGAGATAGAGGGCGTTTTCGAGCTGAGTACAATCAAATATTTGAAAGCAATAATATTACCACTAAGTGTTCTGTTGTATGACTGGTGTAAGGAGGATTTCTCTGGTAGACTGTAGACGATCTCACTGAAGCAACTGAACCTTTTATGCTAAGGTCAGTCAAGGTATCCTTGAAACCACAAGTGGACTTTCTCATGAAGTACCACAGGCAAATGGACCCTAGGCTATGTGTGCGAGAACGTGTACTTAGTCTAATAACAAGCAAGAAACTCCAAGAGAAAAATACACAAAAGTCAATTAACAACAGTATAATTTATTACTGCCAATCAAATAAATCATGTGTCTCAGTAATTGTATTACAAGAATAAAATAATCTCCACTTGAGATATTTAATTTCCAAACGTTCTTTAAGTTCTTGAATGATAATTTGAGTTTTTAAATTAGTTGAGAATAATTTCCTGTGTGAGGAATTAGACCTAAGGGTCACTATTATATGTTGAACGTCTTTACCAGATATTACATGAATTCAACTTTGTATGTTACACTGATATATGCGGCGAGATTTGAAATATTGGCCATGAAATTCGCACTCAAAAAGCTTTTATAATGATAATTATACCTGATCAGGATTTAGCTCACGCACTTTCCTTGTATTCAGCCCCCTTTTTCGATGCACTTGGTTTTTTCAGCCTCGTGGACATCAGTATTTCTTGGAGTTGGTGGTGGTAGTTTTAATCGCCAGGTTTATCACAATTTGACTTTTTTACAATAAAAGAATGTACGATCAAAAACATACAACATAAGAGGACATTTAACATTTACTAGGATCTTTAAATACTTGTGCTACATTTATTAAATTAAAGCAAGTTAAGGGATACGCGAATCCTGCGTCCTTCTCCTTCAGTCTTTTAGTAGTAAGTCCTCTAGAACAGCTGACAAATTTTCGGCAATGTGGCCTACAAATCGGTCAGCCAAAGCATGAGTTAATATAAAACTTAAATGTAGCACTAAAATTAATATTTGCAAAGGGAGACTCAAAATGGGTCTCAGGGAATATGTGAGCTTGCCTTTTAACATTTTAAATAATTTTAGTAGAAATAAATTACGAAACAAATATCCAAACATTCATGCAGTACTTGGCTTGTGATAACACGTCCAGCCTACATTATCACGGCTTGAAATGATAATTTAACATTTGACATAAATTTGGGATATTTGTTGGTTTATGTGGAGCTTGAAATGACATAAGAATTTGTAGGATAGCAATATGTTTGATATTCTTAATTAGAGTAGAGCTTTTTCACTATTTAGATCTGTGTCATATCGAGTTGGAATTTTCGCTCCAACAGACGCCATCATCAATAGATGAATGGCCGACTGGAGCGCGGCGTTTTCAAATCTTAAGGCATAGAGGTTGATTCAAAATGTTCCCTCACAGTAGCTATTAGATTTTAATGGGCCGATGCTGCTATAATATAATAAAAAATAACATCAAGAATGGCTTTTCAAGGCCTCACTGTACTCTGTTTAAAAAATGTGCGACGTAAAACCATACAATGGTGTTACAATACAATCTATTATCTAATTTCTACGACAATGGTCTAATGTTCTAAAAGGAAACAGGGGTATATGATGTAGTCGTTTGAACAATCTATGAATATTATGAATTAATTTCCAGTTAATGAGTCATCAGTCATTGCACTCACTACTAGTGTTCTGTCACTAAATAGCTTTTCATGAATAGCTCAATGATGTGAGTTTTCAATGTTAAAATTAATCCTCTTTTCTATTAATATTCAATTGCGATATAGGTAACAGTGTAATTTACAAAGTTCATTCGGATATTTTGTCTCCCTTGAATCACAAAACCAACATTCACTCCCAAATTCATTCAGATCACAATAATTGACGGAATAAACACCACAAGAACTTCAAAATCAAAAACTAACAGCAAATCTTTCTCAACACAGCGAACTGGTTGTAGAGCCAAACCAACTGTCAAAAAGTATTCGAAGAGTGAAATAATATGATGTTCATTAGTGCTCTCAATTCTTGGAATCAGTACTCGGCTAGCCACAACCAACTTTGCCGGTTGGCGGACGCAAGATGTGTATGTGTGTATGTGGGTGGGTTGTGTAGTGAAGAGGAGTTGTGTAGTGTATGAGAGGCAGAGCAACGGGATTGGTTGGTTGGTACAGCACAAATTGAAAATGAAACGTGACAACCGAGTCGGCGGACTTGCATGGAATGTCAAGAGCGATACTCGTCTGCAAGTATATTTATTTTGAAAATATAGTAAGTGAAATGAATCGCGGCGTGGCGGACGACGCATTTGTATGAGAGAGCGCGCTGTGCAAAGCTGCTGTTCGGTGGAAAAGGGGAAAATCCGTACAACGATGATGTCCGCATACTTGTTCACGGCTAAGCAAACAAACAGTGGAGATTGTGTGACTGCGAAAATATTATACACGGGGAATAGTCTCGGAAAATCTCGGAATAGCTTTTGGTTTTTCAATTTTCTTTCTCTTTCTCCAGCTGGACGCTCTTCTACTGCTTCAACTTGCCTGGAAAACTCAATGCGGGCCGACTAGCGGCGGCGGCATTCCTGATAAAAGTTTAGTTCCCGTCGTCCACCCACCACAATGATATATTGCTCGGTGAAAAAATACTGCCGGAGAAAATATTTACACTCCCTGATAGCGCGCGCTCGTGTACACACACACAAGCGCACGGGAGCAGATTGCAAGCAAAAGCGGATGATCCCCATGCTGCACGGACGACAACGACAACGATCGGCCACCCCGACAAAAACTATCCCCTATCGGCACAAAACTAGCCCATTCACACTCGGGCACAGAGTTTGTTGCCTACGAGCCGAGGGAACCAACTCCCATCGCTAACGGTTACTGTTTGATTCTCCACCCACTTTTATCGCCCATTTCGATAGCAAAAACCACTGGCTATCGGAAAAATACAGCAAGCCAAATTTTCACCAACTTTAGTAAGTATAGGGAAAGCGCTCGGAAATCCCAATCGAGTCACTAGTATGCAAGAAGGTATCGTGGTTGATGGCATTAGTACTACCCCTATTAGCAGCAGACATTGGAAACGCCAAATTATTACTCTCAACACATAGGGTCAATCAATAAAAGGATAAAGCAATTATTAGTATTTAGAAAGAAAATAGCATTTTCAACATCAAATACAGTACTTATGAAGAAGTAAGCAGAATATTCCTGAACTCAATTATTATGTTACCTAAGTTTTTATGGGATATAGGCTATCGTGTGTATAGATTTGGGAACATAGAATAAGTGATGCTTTATAAACAACTTCCATACTTTCAAGTAACAATTATTTTTGGTACCTACCATTCTTTTTTTCAAATATTCATACACCTGTATAATGTGTAATGCTTCCAGTTTTTCTTCATCTCATTAAAATTGAAACTATTTTCTACTACTTGTGATCAATAATAATTTGTTATTAGTTGATGCTTGTTTTTTTCAGGTTCTTATTCAAATGCAATATTTGGTTTTCCCGACTTTTTGGCTGACGATTGTGAAAACAAGCCGTAAATGTGTGTCAATTATTAATTTTATCGTATTGACAGGGAGATTAAAGAATTTTTCATTTAATTCGGTTTTTGCTAACGATTCATAAGTTATAAAACCTTTTTATTTATGACTGTATGTTTCTCACTTTTACCCCTATTCAGGGTCTTTTTCAATAATTATAATTATTTTCATAAATGTCATTGTTCATGAAACAGGAAAACAAAATTCAAAATCAGTCAATAGTACAATACTGGGAATTGAATTTGACATCAGGCAGCACCAGCAGCACTTTGCATTACATAGCAGACGTTTTGCGGGCGTCGTCATTGGGCTTTAATGAAGTGCACGTAGGCTACGTAGGCAACGTGTGCAGGGCAATTGACTGGAGAGGGTGCAGATGTGCTCATATGTGCTCCACGCTAAATGTATAAATGAATAAGAGAGCGATTTGCCCGGGGGATAGGAGACTACGCTTAGCCATCTGCGACCGAGGTGCACGCTCTCCACCCTTTCACGCACAACACACGCTCACTCACACACACTCGCACACTCGCTCACTCACTCTCTCCCACTCCTCACTCGATCACTCTTACTTACCCCCCCCCCCCACCCATTACCTAGAAAACTCTACATCCGCCAACGTGACTGTGGAAACATTGCAACAAAGACCCCGACATTTGGCAGCCGGTGTAGCTCGACTACCCAGAAATTGACGCGTTGTTGAGTGATGATCTGATCGGAGGGTGTTGCAAAAATTTCGCTACACCGCAAACAATCAACTTTTAATCAGTTTACTCTAATGATTAATGAACACTTAGGCCTACCGGCTGGCCTCCTAGTGCTAAACGGTAAATTTATTGAACATCGAAACGGCATCCCCATCGTCCAATTAAATAATATTGTGTTGAAACTGTTCCTACATATCCAGTTGTACAAATTGTGTACTATTCCAGGTGTTGATTGTTATGATTGTTGTTGATTGTTAATTGTTTATGTTATTTTGTATGTTTATGAAACATAAATCAGATGGACAAATCACCTGCTTCGTATGTCCACAAGTCGTCTCCCACTCCAAGCGTGGAAATGGCAGCAAGATGGAAGAAGCAGCGAGCACATAAAAACAATGTGGTCTTATGGGTTTGTTGGGAAGAAGGGATGTCGGCCGACCGAGGAAACGATGGACACCGGAACAGGCTCCAGACGCCTAATCCATGATTGATGATGATGATGATATATGTTTATACCCTGTTTTCATTGTTTATGGAGTTGGTGTGATGCATCTCGATTTAATTAGTAAAAAACCTTCAACCCAAATTAGAATAGAATAAAATTCATTCCATAGATTCTGTTTTCAGATTGTGAAATAGCATTAAAACCAGGAAATCTTGATTACTAAAAGTAAGCTAAACACTAGTTGATGTCTCATAAAAGTTTCTAAAATATTTCGACGATTTTGAAAAAAAATCTTGTGAGAAAATTTTCAATGAGAATAGAAATAATAAAAAAACTGTTATCAACTTGTCGGAAAAGAATACTTAGAGCAATTTCAAATTTTTATTACAAGCGTCCTTAATTGTCAAATAAATGATTTTTTTTATCAAATCAATAAATAACATTTTGAAAATATTTAAGGAAGATATTTTTTAATGGAAATGGATATTTTTTACTGCTTAAAGAGCAAAATGGAATTTTCTCCGGGCAATAACTTAGGCTGCATTAGAAAAGCTTCTAAGGCTTTAACTCATCAGCTCAAGAAACAGTTAATGCTCACTTCAGGGGTCTTTTGCATGTAAATTTACAAATAGACACTTCCATAAAATTTTGCAATAACTACTAAATTGAATTTGAATATATTTCATCGACATTTTAAATTTACAAATTTAAACCCCAGGGTTTTGATTGAGTAAATTGATAGGGTTAACTGCCAAGTTCAGCCTTTTTTAATCCAGTTACGAAGCGTTTCCGGACCTATGTTTTTATATACTTTTTCTTATGATGAGAGGAATAAGATTAAGAATTATGTCAGATTCCTCCCTAAAAACTTTCATAACACTGATTCAGATCGGTCCCTAGTAATGAGTTTTCGAATAATGGTAGGAAATTCAGCTGCGATAAGTCACTCCTGAGTCACACATTCGGACCATCACTGCTTCTACGTCATCACTCACATCACTACATAAATAATTATTCCTTCTTAACACTATTAAGCATCTGTGTGGATGACGCAAGTTGCCTGTTGCCTCACCCCACACCATTTGAATTTTCCTCATTATATATATATATATATATCAAGAAAATAGCAATTGAATATATTAAGCCTTATTGGATCAGAATTTTGTCAACCTCCTCACCCCCTTCAAAGGCTGCGACATGAGGGCGATCGGCCCACTAAACCACTGGCACCTACTATACCAATATATTAGGTATTGGGACCTGAACTCTGTCCCCCCCCCGCCACTCCGCTCGCCAAGCAAAATCTTGATCTGCACATCCTCGTGCGCCACTGATCTGCAGTCTCTTTCACTCTCACATGCCAAATGCGTTTCTAAGGTTTTCGAGCATTATGCCAGAATGTTCTTCGAGTAAATAGTAGAATGATTCATATATTTGAGGAGACTTCTAGAATAAACAGAAATATTTTATAATGGGCTGTCCTTGTGAGCAGAGAGCCAGTTGTTATGTGTGCTTTTAATGTAATAAAGAACATAGAGGCAGTAGCCTTTATACTCACAGTCACTAATTAGTTTTTGTACAGTGATAATATTGATATGGAAAGATTCATTATTAGCTGAACGTTATTGAACTAGTTGTTTCTTTATTGATTTTCTAGTGTAAAATAAAATTAGAGTTTTACTTTCAAGTGTTGCCAGCAATATTTTAGTGTTAGAACCCGTAACAATACATTTGATCTCTTCATTAAGCAAATTAAAATATAATTGGATTTAGCATAAATAAATATAATGTAGATTTATCTGCAGAAAAATACCATGAAACAAGCAAATCATTTACGTTTACATTATGGGGATGCAAAAAGTGATATGCACATAAGTGTTTCCAGGAGCAATAAATAATTTAATAATTTATGAAGTTTGAGCCTTCAAGAATCACACCTTCAGGTGTAAGAATGTACAAGCCCCCGTTACATTAATGTACACTTAATTGTCCGAATTAAAAGCCAACAGCTGGCTCGCAGGTCTGGGAGTAAGAGGGGTGAGGGGAGTGAGAAAGAGTGAGTAAAACAAATTCACCAACAGAACTTGCTGCATTCATCTTGCACGCTTGGGAAATGTTGGCGCCAACGCACGCAATGCACCAAAACAGGTCAAAAGACCTTTCATTATTAATGTTTTTTTCACTGAAAAAAAATAAAAACAATATGCACGCAGCAGAAAGGGACCTCCGGTTCGTGGGGGGGGGGGACCCCGTTGGGAGGGGGTGAGCCAGTTCATGTCATGTCGCGCGAAGGGGGCCCTGGCTCCCGGCTCTCGCCTCTCAATGGGCCCGAAATCGAGGGGAAATATTTTCTTCCGCGTTTTTGTTCCTCCTCGTCGGCTACAAAAGACGTTTGTTGAATTTTTATCAACCGGGTGAATACGAAATTGTGTACACGTCATACCTACAAAGCCAGACAATAAAACCTCGTCATAACAAGCAATCAAGGATCAGAAAGAAGGGGAATGGAGCCACTGGCTGGGCTGGAGTTGGGGTTTATTAGGAAAATTGAATGCATAACTCAATAATGCGCATATTGTTAACTTTCAACGGACAGCCCTTGATTATTTACTGAATAAATGTAATTTCTTGATCATTTACTGATTATTTTATGTGTAGTACAAATATTGACAATGATTACTAAAAATGAGAAAAACATGTACAAATTTGAATCATAACCTAGAAATATTTGGGCTCTACTGTACTTCCAAAATTTAATAATAGTATAGTTTTAGGCTATAAGTTCTATCTTAACGTTCATTTGTTCAGTTATATGTGACATAATAGTAGTTTATGCAACGGTTGTATTATGAGAGCCTTTAAAGCACGAGTTAGATGTTAGTTAGGGCACGAGCGAAGCGAGTGCTCTAAATATCTCACGAGTGCTTCAAAGGCCAAATACAACCGTTGCATACACTATTTTATCTACGACCACTGATATACAGCGATAAAAACATTTTCAGAAAAATAGTCAACATGATTTGCTTCTTTCCAATCAATGAATTGACTAGGTTTTTCATACAAACTTTTCGATTTCTCAGGCAAAAGGCTCTTCAATGCCGAATTTGCCCTTTCAGTTATTTCTTCTGGTGTTGAGATAATTTCATTTTCACTGTCACTATTATTCATGTTTAGTTGGATAGGTAGATCTACCATGTACCGGCACCAACAGTTCAGCCAAACATACGCATGAGCAACATAACCTATACAGTGCTTTTATCAGATGCGATACTGTTTTGCTCCGTTCCAGTATTTCGAAACTGGAACAGTGAACTAGGGTCGTGTTATAATATACAAGCTGTACTGTAATGAGGTCATTACAGTACAAGTTTCAAATTCCATTTCGAAAAAGCTACTGTTTCGATTTCAATTATGAAACTGTAATTATTGCGTTATAACACGGTCGTAGATAAATAAATAAATCACAATTGTCCAATTTTATACACCTAATTCTACTAATTATTGATTCTGAAATAGCCTGAGCAAATCAATTGATATAATTCATTATTGGTTCTGAAACATTATTCCTGGAAATCACCATACATAAATTATTTGAAAGATAATAATTGATTAAAATGTAGATTCTTTTATTTATTTATATAGACAAAGTAACAATAAATGCAGACCAGAGTCTAAAACTGCTCTCTTCACAAATTTAGATTGAACTATATTTCATCCAAAACGTTTAGGTTAGTCCTACTAAATGGAATAGAAACAAAACCAAAGTTCAAATTATTGCTAAACAAGTAGCTGAAATCTAGTTACACTAGACGGCATCGATTACCTGGCATACATAATTTAAGTGGCGGCTGCACTTAGAAGAAAAGCGATAACGATAAAAAGGTGAAAGCGCTTAAACTCAGAAGGTCAACGCAAGCTCAGTGCTTCGCCTCTTACCATGCTTGACTATGAATATCCGTGAATGAATATTTATATTAAGTAAACAGTGGAGCACTTAATGGGGCGAACTAGATTTTGTGCCAGAGTCCTTATCCTACTTAATTCTCTTAGGCAGACATCGGCTCACTTGATTTTGCTGCATTAACATCCAAACAAGCTATGTTTTCATGATTCGCTTGGAAGCATTGAAGGTTCGTTAAAAAAATCCAGCATTCATACAGTGCTCGTGGTTGATATGAATATCATACCGGCCGAATGTCCGTCCACAGAAAGGTAGATATGCGATATGGTAGGTGATAGGTAAGAAAAATATGTAAAAGATTAGAAGAATATACAGGAAATGGACAAATTGTTAGTCTGATCTGGTATGTGACACAGCATGCATAAAAGAAATCCTCAATTGTGGCGTTTTCGATTGAATTTTATTTTTCTATTTTATTCTTAATCGATTCTAGTAATGTAGGAAACACTTGATTACAAAAAAATAATAGACTATATTTAATAATATACATTGAAGTTGAACACATGTATAGAGTGGACAAAGAAAGAAAATATTGATTATTTCAGAATTTATGTTTCTTCTAGCTCACGAAGCCCACATGAGTCTGACACTTGGGCGTGGGTGATGAGGTGAATAATGATTCAACGATGTCATAAATTTTGGACACACAGTTTTTGGTGCTTTTTTAACCATAGGGTAAGTGACAATAAATCTGATTTTTCAAGGTCGTGTTATTTCTGCCGGTCACCCTTCCAAGAGCAGCGTTCGTGACTGAACATCACGATCGCCCTGACCCAATGAGCTGCCGTCATTTAAATATCACACAATGTGCTGCCGTCACTTTGATTTGTGAATGTTGTAAGATGAATTAAAGTTATTGTGAACTTTGGAAAGTAATTAAAATTGAGATTAAAATTTCAAGAAATTTCGTTGAAATGCCAAAATGTAGAGTGACACAAATGTAGAAGACGAGGATCATTTCAATTGGAAGGCATAAGCTTCGTCAAGGACGAAATATGTGTTCAAGACGGAACGCACACGTTCGTTTTGTCCCAATTTCTTAACTGATGGTCATCAAGCGTATCTCCACATTGCAGAAATAGACTTCTGACCGCCAACACTAACTAAAGAAGACTTTGCTAATAGGAAATGATGTGCCTACGGCCTTGCCTTGCATAACACTTATCACGATATGATATAGTCTAGAAATTAAATAAGAACCCACACTATTCTTTTCCCAAGTGTTTTGAGGAAATGTTCGCCAAATCAACGTTTAGTTCCAGAACCAGCACAGCGTGGAGTGTTTACAATCAGCATTTACTTAACTATTTGTTTTATAATATTTTATAGTAATTTAATTTATTGATTATCATAATTTACAGTTTGTACGTAAACAGTACACTAATTATGTTTACAATAATTGATAATGTAGATTGTGAAAACACGGCATTAGGATGGATTTTGCATTGAAGTAGGTTAATAAAATCAACCATATTGTATGTTACAACTCAATATTATCAAGATGATTTAAATTCTCACCTGAGAATTAATATATGTTTACATATGAGATTGTTTTGTAATTGCCTAAGCTATCCTTGAACTCAAATGATACAGTAAATAATGTATAGTATTTTTTTTTTAGGATGAAGCCCACATAGTTCTGAGACCTGTGCGTTGGTAATGAGTTGGATGATGGTGATTGATGAGTTGGACCTACAGTTTTAGGTGGGTTCCGAACCACCGTGAAGTATAATCGCTTTATTAAATTTTAAAATATCAAGCACCTTCAAGTACCTTAGACTAGCATTAATTAGAGAAATGTTAAAGATGCATTCATATTACGAATTTCATAATGATTAAAAGTATTATTCCTGATCATTGAAAGATGCCTTGGTTTGGTTTGTATGCATATTGCCTACGCCAACCCTGAATTCAAACAGTTTTGCTAATTTTCAAATAGTTAATTCGCTAGTCAAGTCATGACTATCCAGTCATGTCACGAAGTAGGAAGAGGTTTTCAGTTTGTGATTTTCAGAGCGATTGTTTCAATACCATCATATTTTTTTTTCAAATTCAAATTCAAATAAAGTTTTATTCACAAAATACACATCCATGTACAATTAAGATTTACAAAACATACTGTGAATATTCCCCACAAAGACAGAAGTCTGAGTGTGGAGAATGAGTTCATGTTACGGATAAATACAGTATTTGTAAAATTGAACAGTATAACCAACAAGTACAAAGAGAATATAATAACTGATCACATAATAATTAATATTCGAATTCTTAGCAATAAAATAATCAAAAAAACAAATGCAGACATAAAAGAACAGTTATGAATAAAGGATAGCCGAAGACTGATTGAATGTACCAGTTGATTATTAAACATTGATGACACAAAACGACAGACAGCCATCAGACGCAAGGCTAAATTATTAGCAGGAAAGCAATTTGCTGAGTAAATGCAGAGCAGTTATGAGGCGGTTAATTTATCGGCAGGAGCTGCCACTCACTCAGTCTCACGTCGCTTTTGTGTCTCACAGCCGCCGCCTCACTGCCTCCTAACCGAAAGTTTTAATCCGTTAAAAGAGCGTAGACAAATCGTTCTGACAATTTTATGGCGCCTGTTGAAAATTTCCAACGACAATCTTCAACTTGGGCTCCCACAGTGAATGCAGCAGCTTTCATCCAATCTGCAAACTTCATTCACGCCAATCATCTTTCGATGGTCGAACTAAGCTTCGACCAGCATTACGCTTTCAAACTTCATCAAAACTCAAGAAAAAGGTAGCTAATAAAAAGTAACACAACATTCAGAACTTTACCTATTACCAGGGGATCTCTATTAGGCTGCCAATTCACCGATAAACAGCGGAATTGTTGTGCTTTTTTCAGTTTGAATATTCTTCACTTGATTTCAGGCATTCTAACAATCTTATTACTGTGGGGAAAAATTGTGCCTCCTAATAAGTGAGATCCTGAGATATTGAATTAAATAGCCTTTATTTTCCTTGGTGTGTGTGTGTGTGTGTATTGAATTGCTGCCTTTATTTCATTTTATTTTAGAGAGAGAGAGAGAGAGAGAGAGACTTATATAATTTGATACTATAGTAGAGTCATTCAAAATTATCAAACGCAAATAAATAGGAACTGTAGTCAGTTGAAATTCAAAATGAATTGATAAGAAATTAGCATAATTACTGGAACGCCATCGAAAATAGATGGTTATAAAAAAGAGAATACATTCCTGAACTTCTGTCGAATGAAGGGATTTAGTTCAAGTGGATTATCCAAATATAATATTCGTCCGAGAGGTATTCCTCAACGAAAAGTAGCTTGACCAAAAATGCACCATATTAATTCACCCTCCATTAAGTTTTCAAGAGAATTCTAACTTCATTCACGGCCTAATGAACAACCATTGGCTATGCGCACAGATCTCTATGGAATTTTGCTGCAGAATGGAAGGATTCTACAATATAATAACTGGATACAGACAGTGATAAAATCAGAAAATGGGCTCTTGCAAAAGGTTAGTGTCTATGAATACGAAAAAGAGCAAAATAATGCGTTGGGCAGTTGAAGATGTGCTAAATAGAGTACACTGAAAGACTTTGTTCAAGCTAATAACAATATTTATGTCAATGACATATTGGCGTAATAGCCCCTACAGACATTTTTTTCAATTCTACGATTGAAAATAATATGAGAAAAGATTTCAACACAATCAAAAAAGAAAATGTCAACGCTTGCATTGTAAAATAAAATGGATATTGGTCTATGTATTGGCCTAATCATCAGCCTTCGTAATGTCTAATGTTTTGATTTTCACTAGCCTCAATTAACCTAGAGCCTATAGTGGAAGTTTGTTTTACAGCATAATTATTTTTATATTCGACCCCGAAACTCCAAAATGAAAAGCGATCTCACTTGGACTATGAGGAAGCCAAGTTTCAAGAGTCTAGAATCTAGGGCACAGACGGACGGACAACGGAACGATTTCAATAATGAACATTTTATGCCTCAAATTGTCGATTCAATGCACAAAAGTTTGAAAGTAATGACATTTGAAAAAGCAAGTAGCCTGTGTTAACAACCAAAGGATAAAGATTGTACAGGTATACAGACTTTATCGTTCGGTATTTATTAACGGGCGCTATATTGTGACGCTAAGCCGCTTACACGCTGGCATTTTCTAGTTGCGGAACTTGGGCGTCCGTGTGAGTACGCAGGCATGCGAGTGTGTGTTTTGTGCATAAACTACCGACTGCCGGATGAGTGAGGGTAAGCGCAGTCGGATGAGTGAGGGCAAGCAGCGGATTCGTTACCATGTGAATAGCACTCTCATTTTTATATACACACACGCTTCATCTTTCACTGAGTGGTTGGTTAATGAATTTTCCAGTACGACCACGAAAAATCTTTCTCGCATAACTGCTGCGTTTGATGTTGGTTGGATGATGTGTGCAGGTGGTCGATGGGGGGAGGGGGGAGGGGGGTGCACACGTTTGATACCAGCTTCAAGGGTCAAAAGTAGTAGTTGACAGACTTGAACAAATAATGACAGTTCGCAGAGCTACATGTAGCAAAGAAATGGATGAGCTGGAATTTAAAAACAAGGATTTGGCACATACATTTTTTCAACGATGCCTGCTTTGATGAAAATTAATCCCTTGAATCAGGATTTTTTCAAGTTGGATTGCCACTAAACTTCCTATTAATGAATTTAGAAAACCCCCTTTGAAGTCCCTACGCCAAACGGAATTTGTTCACCAAACTTCGGTTGTAATTATGAAATTTATTGAAGCCGGTTCGTTTTCAGCAATAGGCAATGATTACAGATTATATTAAAATTTCTACTCAATTCCCCATAATTTGTCATGAATAAATCGATATGATAATAGTAAGTAGACTACATATGAATAATAAATGAGTAAGCGTAAGCCTTTTGATGGTGGGGAGACCCTTAGGGATCTCAGCTGCACATTGCTTGACGTTTTCATTTTTGATTGGACTATGAGGAAGCTATATACCAAGTTTCAAGAGTCTAGAATCTAAATCTGGGGCACAGACGGACGGACAACAGAACGATTTCAATAAGGCTGTTGTGCTCACAAGCACAACACTATCATTCGTTGATACCGTTTGATCCAAGTTATAGAAGACATAGCAGATCTACAATTTTAAATTGTTCAGAACTGGGTCAAGAGATAACGCTGATATTTCCCATAAATACAAGACAATATTTTCTAATAGTAACAGTTAAATGCATAATAGCTATTATTTAAGATATACTCACTATAAGAAAAGTCCAATTTCAATTATCTGAATAGGCTCACCTGAAAAAATGAAATATAAATGAGTAAGTATAAATATAATAAGCAAGTCAAATTTCAAATGTATGCAATGATAAAATTCATTATGAATAAATACAATGAATCATTTCCCAATAGAAATAGAGTAAATCGCAATAGTCACATCATACCACCATTATCAGCTGAATTCTTGCAGTACAGTACTTCAAATGATCCTACTCATCTGTAGAAATCTATGTAGAATTCTGTCTGAGCCAACTACCGGATGGTTCAACCTAGCTTCCGGCTTGTTTTTTTTTTTAAATTAGAGTACAGTATCTTTCTGTCAAAATTTAAAAACAAAAAATGTTTTTAAAAATCATTGCCATTAATTGTTATTCACCTGAATAGTAATGCAAAAATTACTCTAGTTTCTTGAATTTTGTCAAATTAATCTATCCTACAGATAAACTAAAGGCTGTAGACTACACGAGGGTGCTCATATTTCTTATTTTCTATAGATAGGATAAAACACAAACAACATTTTTGTGTATTTTGAAATGACGTTACATTGTGAGACCAAACAAATTGAAGTCAATTGCTTTGCAGCCGAGCGCATTCTTTTTGCAGAATGCTATAGTGCTGCAGTAAATAGAAGACAGTTTGACTGGTGCTTAGCATGCATGTCGCGTTATCAACAACCGTGTCAGGCTTTGTTATCATTGTTAACATTGAACAGCAGCCTAGTGGGTGACGTCATTCGTGGAGCGTCGTCTGGAAGAAGACATGGCAACGTTGCCGCGCCGCTTACCATACAGACGGCGTGGGCTGACACCCAAGGTCATTCCCTAGTCGCGCCGCGCGGAACCAAACTCAGTTCGCCAGACCAGAGACCAGAGACAGCAGAGACCACCTAGATGAGTGGACTTCTCGGTTCTCGCTTTCCGTCGCCAGTCGCCGCCAGTGCTGCTTTCCTGCTGCTCTCTTACCTCTCACTTCACAATATTCCATCTCTTCGTCCTCAATTCCTCTCACTTCAACAAATTGTAAAGAAGCATAGCAACGTTCCGTATAATAGCCGCTCACACTCACCCACATCCTAGTACATCCTTGTACTAGTACATGACCTACACCGTGCTGTTCTCAATAGTTGAAAAAGGATAGACACAATCACGATTCCTCTCCACTGTGCTTGATGACCCACAACAATCACACCCACGTTATCAAGAAGTATTCATGCTCAATAATTATCAAAAGTGAAGTCATTGTTGGGAAAAAATGAAGTCACCTCTATTTCAAAGAGTATTATGCTTGAACGTACAATTGCAATAATGATCATGTACTTTTGTGTTCCTCTTTGAACAATATTCAAAGCGGTTTTTAAGGAGAGAACTTTACACAAATTGAATGACATTTCATGTTACGCCTTTGGAGTGTGAAGAGTGCAGAGTAAAAACACGAACCATAGACTTATACTGCCAAAATCAAGGTTTTGTTGTTATTTATTGATGTTTTTCACTTTATCTTAATATAATTTAAGTTAGTATGAGAAGGCTTTTATTAGCTAGCCCTGACACTAAGGACAAAGACCCCTTCAGTTTAATTTGGATCGAGAAGGGAAACGATGAATTATCCTGTTCTAGTTGCATAAAAATAGTGATATTATTTTATAATTGAAAATACATACAACAATAATTTAGAGTTGAGTTTTGTTGGGCATGTTGATGTGCTTACAATTTGTTTCATGGTTGACGTTTGTTTAATCTTCTGTTCATCTTTATGAATCGATTCAAGTTGTCTATTATAGCCTATTATTAATTCAAAATGATGATGCTTGTTATTGATTTAATATTTTCAATTTCCATGGTATGTGCAATATTTTTTGTCTTTGAAACATTGTTAGGAGTAGTAGGGAGGTAAAATACTGAAAATGCCTACCCTTGAGGATGCAGCATAAGGTGTGAGAAGGGGAAACATATTTTTATTTTTCAATTATATCTCGAAAATAATGATCTGTGGAAAAGCATGTTTCAGATAAAAATGGAAGCTTATTGAATATACTTCAAAATTATTCCTCTACATATTTGTCAAAGTTAACTGTTTCGAGATGACTATACGCTATTGAACATCAATTACTCCTGGAAAAATCATCTTTATCTCTTTTTTGCCAAATATAATAATAGTGAAAGTAGGCTATGGCTCTTACTGTAGTGTTCTGAATATAAAAATAATATTGTTGCATGTCAATATGATTGCAGGAAGAACAGATACAAACAAAGCATTGTATCATACAGTATTGTAGCGAATATGAAATTGCTGTGAATAAAGAGGAAGAATATTATGAATATTATTGGACAGTTTATTGTACAGTTATTAATTAATATTAGATCGGCCTTTTAACTTTTAGTGATTGATTTTTTACAGTTTATTGAAAACTCATCAGTTGAACAATATCGTGTTATCTGTTTTTAATTGCTTATTTTTCTGTAAGACATTACTGAACAGTGAGTGTTGTGATTATTTGTGTAAATAAAGTGCGAGTGATAAATTTAAGTGTTGCCAGCGTTATTTTAGACATAGAACCCGTAACAGTATATTTCACTTCTATATAGTTGTAAAGTTTATCTTTCTTCTCCTACTCTTTTTCACATTCTACTCAGTTATTTATAGAAATGCAAGAGAGAAAATATGATTATTAATAATAATAATAATTATTATTATTATTAATCTGTGTACATATCATTGGAAACCATAATTTAGAATACACAAAACACTCATTCCTTCATCTATATCACCGATCACTATTGCACTACAATACATTTAAATCATAACAAGATAAAAACTGAATGTAATACATTGACCATTAATAAAACTAAAATAAATTATGATAGCCTCAATTGCAGTTTAGAGAATGAAAAATGGGATAATATATTCAACAATAAATCGACAATGTTGATGAGTTACTAGATAATTTTTTAAACACTCTTTCTGACCACATACATGCAAACTCGGAAGCTGTTAGAATACCACATAGAAGAAAAACGTTGAAAAAATGGATAAGTCAAGGGATTATTAATTCTATAAGAAAAAGAGACAAAATGCATAGTGAACTAACCAAGCAGCCATTTAATACTAGATTGAAAGAAGAGTATAAAAGGTACAGAAGCACTCTAAACAATTTAATAAAAAATGCTAAAATTGAATACTTCAACAACAAATTCCAATGTTGTAAGGGAAATACAAAGAAAACATGGAAATGCATAAAAGAAATGATGGACAAAAAAAAAATGGAAAGTCAACCAAAAATCGAAGCTGATGTATTGAATAAGCATTTTGCAACTGTAGGCCAAACTTATGAGTATAATCTAATACGCAATGATGTAATTGAAATCCCAGACTCAAACTCCATACCACCTTTAATAGCTTCTTTCTGAATCCAACTAATTCCTTAGAAATAAACGAGTTTATTAATAATCTTTAGACTAACTCCTCTCCTGGTGCAGACAATATTACTGGACTATGCTTGAGAAACATTTCAAAATTCATTGTGCACCCACTGGAATTTATTTTTAATAAGTGCTTTCTATTACGGTATTTTCCCAAAAAATTAAAATAGCTTTAATTAAACCAGTACCTAAATCTAAGGAACTTGATAATCCTAAAAACTATAGGCCTATCAGCCTACTCAGCAATTTGTCAAAGGTCTTGGAAAAAATAATAAAAGTCAGACTGGTCAAATTTTTTGGAAAAAAAAATTTATTAAGAAGGAGCAATATGGCTTTCAAAAGGGTAAATCGACCAAAGACGCAGTCTTACACCTAACAAATATAATTAATAAAAACTTCAATAGTAACAAAAATACATTGGCTGTATTTTTGGACTTAGCCAAAGCTTTCGATTCAATACCACATTCTATCCTATTAAATAAACTAGAGAATAGTGGAATGAGGGGAGTAACAAAAGAGTTATTTGCTAGCTATCTTACAGACAGGGTCCAGATTCTAACATTGAATAATAAAACTGACATACAAAATATTAAAGACTTTGGGCTTCCACAAGGTACCGTATTATCTCCACTACTATTTTTGATCTATGTAAATGATTTGTTGAAACTTAGTATTCCGAATGGTGTCACATTATCATTTGCTGATGACACTGCTTTGGTCTTCTCAGGTTCCACATGGGAAGAAGTGTTCAATTGTGCAAATTATGGTCTTTCAGTTGTCAAGTCCTGGGTTAACAATCATATTCTCACATTGAATGGAAACAAAACCAAATAAATACATAACCTTTTCCCCTAATAGAAGTGGTCAGCCTCCAGAAGAGTTGAAATTGACAATTCATTCTCATAACAGTGTCATCCCTAACTGCACTTGCCCACCAATAGAGAGAGTGGAATCAATAAAATATCTAGGTGTAATAGTTGACCAACACATTAAATGGGAATGCATATTCAGCACCTAGGCTATAAACTCAAATATTTAATAAACGTATTCTACAGGATAAATAAACTAAAAAATTTACATATAATAAAAACAATTTATTACGCCTATGCCCATTCACTCTTCCATTACAATATAGAAGTATGGGGAGCAGCGTATGATACTCATTTAAACAAGTTGTTCACAATTCAAAAGCATATCATAAGAGCTGCGCTGGGAAGGCCCAGGCTTTATCCCAGCAAAATGATCTTTGAAGAAATTGACTTACCCATGCTTCGGCAAACGTACGTCACAAATTTAATTTTATACATCAATAAAATACAAAATTATTTTCTCCTCGTATTATCCCATATAATATACGTCCAGCAGCAGCTAATGCATTTAATATAAATCTTACTGTATTAACGACTTCCAGACGCCAATTTGAATATCAGTGCAATAAATTGATAAATAAAATTCCAGAAAATTTTATTAAGGACAAAATAACAAAAAATAAACTAATATTAATAAAATTATGGGTAAAAGAGAATTATTATTTTAAACTTACGAACTAAATAATGGAATTGGTACCTAGTGTTTACAAAGTATGGTGCATTACAGCTTCTTGATTTGTCCAAAATAAATATTTGATGAGCGGTAGCTGTTAAAACATAACAGAATAAGGAAAATATATATTAAGTTAACAGAAGTAAAAAGTCAAATTTTGACATTGACAATATTTATATTTATTCTACTTCTGTTTCAAAATGTTTACTGTATTTAAATGTTTCATTTGGTCAGTATTTTGAATTTTTGTAATTTCGTATGTTTTGTTTTGTAACTCAAGTTATTTATTTATACTCAAGTTATAAAGGTCTCATTAATTTGGTCTGTATTTTAATTTTTTTGTAATTACATATGTTTTGTTTTATAATTTGAGCTGTGATCATTTGTATTTTATATTTTGCTTTATCATGTACCTGATATATCTCACCTAATATGCAAGTAGCCTATATTTCATTATAGAACTCGTGGCTAGAGCACAAGGTTTTTCTTATTCTAGCCACGCCAATGTATAATTTATATTATTTATTATTTCTGTAAATATTGTGAGTATATTTGAGTATATTATGAGTATATTATGTGAGTATATTGTGAGTATATTTCTGTAAATATGTGAGTCAATAGTCCAGAAAAAGAAAATTATTAATTGAAAAAATAGCATCCATATTTATTCAGAGTGGTAGGTGCAAACATGAAGCCTACCTCCAACTGAAGCAGCAGTTGAACAGCATGCATTCCAGATAGACCATGAGCCACCAATAAGAGCCCCCCCCCCCCCCCCTCCCAACAAATTTTTGTGTCTGTATTGACATGTACTTCAAGGATTTAGGTGTTTGTCGTTTTTTTTTTTATTACGCTCATTGGGGCGCCCCCCCCCCCCCATTCGGCTCATTTTTTAGTTTTTAGCCAATAACTCGTAAACTATTCCCCGAATCGAACAAATTGTTATTATTAAAGTAAGAGCATAAAAGAAACACTGGAAGCATTATACATTATGAATTAATGACTGAACTGAATTACTCCCACCAGCGAACAAGGTTTTTTTCCTTCTGCTGGTTGGTGCCAAAAAAAAATCATTATTCATTTACATTTATTTAAGAAGTTATCTTATTTCATGTATTAATTTATTAACATTAAGTTAATAAAACTTCAATTTGTTTTGCTTGTAAAGTTGTGGCAATAAATAAATAAATTATACAGGTGTATGAATATTTGAAAAAAAAGGAAAGTACCAAAAAAATAGTTACTTGAAAGTATGGAAGTTGTTTCACTTATTCTATGTTTCCAAATTTATACAAAGATATAAATGAAAAGATATGAAATGAAATGAAAATATGAAATGAATTGCAAAGATATAAATGAAAAAACCGAACCGACGCACAGCGCTCTCATATCCTCTCATTCAACGTTATATGTATAAATGTATTTTATTGTTTGATTCTTTCCTTTTCATTCAATATTACCAAATTGATGGATGCAATTGGCGTTAGAAAGGTATTGTTTGTGTAATCAATTTTTCAACTTCAAATTTTCATTACCTAAAGCAGAGGTTCTCAATCTCTTTCAAGGACTGTACCCATTAATGGAAAATTAAAATTTAGCGTACCCCCTGTCACCGCGAGGAGATGTTGGGGGGGGGGGGGTTTGACCGTTAAATTAAAAAACCTTTTTACATCTATAACACAATACATTTGGAAACATATTTGAAACCCATTACCAAAAAAAAAAAAAAAAAAAAAAAAAAAAAATGGGAAGGATGAGCTTGCTTCTCAACATAGTTCCTCCATGCTAGGCTCAAGGTAAAACCTTAAATCGTCCCCAACATTAACCTCGTCTCTGAACTTCTACAAAATAGTTATACAAACCTATTGCACTTGTTGGTTCCTAGTAACTCGACCACAAAGTATTCAATTTATTAGATTTCATTATTAAATAATAAACTTATGTGATTGTGAAACGGGAAAAAATAGTTCAATTTTTCATTAACCTGCCCCGCGTACCCCCTGAAAATTTTCGAGTACCCCCAAGGGGTACGCGTACCACAGTTTGAGAACCCCTGACCTAAAGCATACCGTTCAGGGTGGGAGGGGGCCATTTAAATAGAAATTATGTGGTGAGAGTAATAATTTGGAGTTTTAAACCATGAGCCACCAATAAGAGCCCCCTATAAAATCAAAATCGGATCAGCCCTTCAATCACAATCGACTATCAAAAAATCATTGATGTTTGCCCCCTTTTCTGAAAGATGAGTACTGTCCATGTTTTGTTGAATTTATCTTGGAAATGCTCACTCCAACAAAGAAAAGTTGAAGGAGAAAGTTTTAGATTTAGAGCATTCAATTTTCTTTTATAAAAGTCCTGTTTTTCAAAATTTCGTCCATTATTTGTAAAGTTATAAATGAAAAAACCGAACCGACGCACAGCGCTCTCATATTCTCTCATCAAAGCTATGTATTGAATGCATTTTATTGTTTGATTCTTTCCTTTTCATTCATTATTGCCAAATTGATGGATGGAATTAGCGTTAGAAAGGTATTGTTTGTGTAATCAATTGTTCAACTTCAAATTTTCATTACCTAAAGCATTACCGTTCAGGGTGGGAGGGGGCCATTTAAATTGCCATTGCCATTTAATGGCAATTTATTGAACAGTTTCAGTTGAAGAAAACTAAACATTTTCAACGTTCTAGACATGTAGACAGCCTCACGCTGGGAAGTGTAAGATTTTTCCTATATCGTGCATTATAACTGTGAACGTTTTCATTCGACACAAACTCATTTTTGTTTACTCTTACATGTACCACATTTTTGAAAATATAAATACTGAATAATTTCATAAAAAATATTATAATAAATATACCCTTAGTAGTAAAAAAAAATAAAAATGGAAAAACAATTTTTTAAGTTTTTTTAGTTTTTAGGGGGGGGGGGCAACTATGATTGTACAGTATAGAATGTATTCAAGGACAAATAGTGCAGACAATAATCAATTATGTAGTGTTATAGAGAACAATTATTGTGGAATACTTACTAAAGCGACAAGATAGGAACAAGCAACATATTTTTTGCAGCTGTTCGTTGATGGCAAAATAAATTACATCGAGACGAAAAGCCATTAAATACTATTTGCATAATATTTCACGCCCCTCGTTACGACAAGTCTGGACTGAATTTCGTACGACAGAACTGGCAAGGGGAAATCCATTTTCAAGCCAATATAGCTGTTCAAAATCACCTTCAATTTCCGCCAGTGAATAACATTTCAATCCAACGGAAACTTAGCGCAGCACTGTGTCCACAGTTCACTGACTTTCAAAATGAGAATGAATTGACAACGTTATTTTACTTATAGATCGGAATTTGAATAAAGCAAGCAAATAAACCTATCTTTAAACCCAAATTAATTTGTAACGTTTTCATGAACATGACCTGAGCGGCCAAGACAACATATGATGGTGAATAATTACGGTACCTAAACTTATTAGAAATGAAACTTCTTTGACTAGTGTAAAATGAGTATGAAACCACGAAACATCCAAAAATTAATTAATCAGCAACACAAGAACCTTTTTATCAATTTTCAGTCTGCAATAGAAGCTGTATAAAGCCTGTGTGAAATTCAACCTGAAATTCTTATGTTACCTATTAATAGGTTAAATGAGAATAATAACTTCCAGATCGCAAATATATCTATTGATTTTCCATAATTTCAAGAAGGCCATTTTAAATATAATGAGAAGAGTTATTATAGTCTATTTTACCTGATAGTCTGTAATCTGATGTAGACTAACAGTAATATTGTACCCTAATCGTATATGAATGAATGAAAGGATTGTAAAAAGTACACTGGATTATTGAGAAGACAAAGAAACTAAAAAGAATTAAAAAATTAGATAGACACTAAAAATATTTGCACAGCAAACAAAACATTTAATCCAATTTAATGTTACAGATTTACACAGCACAGCAATCTACAGCAATCTATTGCAAGGCAGAAACTAATCTGGGTATTATGAATTTTGTTTGCACCGTTAAAGTTTGAATAGATTCATTTATTCATGTGCATTGATGAGTAATTTAGGGGTGTGAGGAGTGGAGAGGGGGGGTTGGAGCCAGAAGAAAGACAAAGAGCGTACCAAGTTGTGTGCGGCGGCGGGAAATTCGAGATTCAGCCAGCGCCAAGTTTTGCCCGCTGATGCTTCTTGCTTGGCATGTTGATAACGACGCAGTCGTTGTCGTCTGTCGACGTAATGAAATTTTGATCCGGCCTAAACGCCGCCAGTCATATATGAGCGCGTGGGTAGTGAGTAGTGAGAGATGGGGACTTGATGAATAGACAGAGAAATATGTCAAACGAACTCAACCACTCACTGAACGCTGCACTGCATTATTAAGGAGCGCCGCTTACCTCCATGGATGATAGCAACCCCCTTCCACCATCAAAATCCGATGAGAATTTTGTTGATTTAAAAGTGGAATTATTCAGAATGATTCTAGAATCAATTTAAAAGTTCAGCACTATACTGAAAGCTTGCTGCATGTTTGGGTAATTTCACCTCATTGAAGAATTTCATGAAATTATTTTCAGACAGAAATAGCTATTTGTGTAACTACAGTGCGAAGTGGGGTTTTTCTGCACTGAGAGAAACAGTTTTTTTCTGGAGCCAAAGGCGAGTGAAAAAAGGTTTCTCGAGTGCAGATACAATACTTTGCGCTCGAATTACACATTAAATTCTTCCTACAGTAACGTATAAAGTAATTTAAACAGAAAAAAAACAGCACATACATAGCCTGACAATTCCTCACATAACCTATCTTCGAATCAAATAGATTTCAACAACAACTACAGCTGACTGTATTTCGTAGCTGAAGCAGAGTAGCCAACCTATTTTTGAATGCAGATTAGGGAACTGCGTATTACATGCTCACTATTTTGTGTTGTTAGGTTGCAAATCTGGAGTGCGGAAAAGTACTTTCGCGCACTGGAATTTACATTCCCGCACTGGTGCAGGAATAGACTATTTTGCGTGCTACAGTTAGTGCAAAAATAGGCACTTTTTCGGGTCACTGTAGGAAAAAAAATTTTCCCAGATTTTATTATTTTTCACTTTATTCAACTACCAATACATATTTCACCCATTTGAAATAAAATGTGAAAAAATTGCAATAATAATGATAAGAAAGAAATCATGTTGATGCTGTCAACATTGCTAACATGAGAATTTCTGTTAATGAGTGGAATTTTAAATCTAACCATGAACATAGGGAAGTCTGTTGTTAGTCATGCAAATTGGCAGGTCTTTCAAAAAATTATGAATTGTTCACAATAATTAAAAGTGCAAGTAGGTTAGTGTCTATCATTGTTTTTCAATATTCCATTATTTTAATTATTGTCTATTAACAGTTTCAGTAATTATTAACTAACCAGCTTCCATACAAATGTGTGCTAACATTGAGAAATGAAAAGTTTTCTGAGAAATTTATTGAATAAATAAAAGTATAAGTTACAGAAAATTTCTGATAGTTTTATACTTGTATCAGAAATGGGATAAATAATGATTCCGAATAAGAGAAATCATTTAATAATAAATTAAATATTTTATTGGATTGGAAGCATGATATAAAAGATTTTATATATTATTAAGACCAATTCCTGATAACTGTCTGCAACTGAATAACTTTTGAAAATGTAGGATACAAAAAGTATTGGAACAACCAAAAATAATCTAAAAATTAATAATTAACGATTTCACGATTAAGTAGGTGCCACAATAAATGCTTTAAATTGAAAATGAACCCATTCAATAATTACAAGTTGACAAATAATTACTGTAATTGTTGTTTTCTCACATTCGATTGTATTAATCGATTAAATATATTAATAAATAAATTCACCTTATTAGGTGTTAAGCTAGAGCTCTAATGTGTGTTCAATTTCAAATTGTTCGCAATAAGATCCGTAAAGATCTTAATTACAATAACAATAATTTACAATAAATAAAGGATTAGGATGACTAACAGAAATTGGCAAAACTTTTATAAATTTCCTCTCAACAGATTCCTTATTCCATACAAGCTCTCATTATTTAGCCATCTCTTCAGATCTTTCATGAAGCAATAAAAAGGTTTCTACCGCCTTCAGCTTCAAAGGAAAGGCATTAATACCTTTTTTGACATATAACTTGGGGCATGAATTGTGAAGTTTTGTCCTATGAGCTTGAAGTTTAGCGTCTCCTCTCTCACTTAAGTGTGATGATCTTTACCCTTTATCCAGGTGGTTTAGGTCTGAAAAGCAAAGCAAGCAATTGAAGACTTTTATTATCTCTGTATCTGATTGCCCAATATCCCATTCCAGTGACCTTGCACTCAATAATGGTGTCTGTCTGTTGGTTTGGCTCAAAGAACAGGCCCTTCCATTGTTGCAGGCCTGCTCTCACTTTCTGCCCGGCATGTCAATTATTCGCGCCGTACTAAATCTAATTCTTTCTTTAGATATGCTAAGATCGCGCCTGAACTGCGAGTTGGATGACAGATGTCAGTCAGTTCCAGTCTTCTACAGTAGTTCTATAGTAGTCGGCGTGAAGTGTGAAACCAACAACAAACTCATGAAACTCTTCATTCGTTGATTCTTTATCTATCGGTGTTTTCAACAGGTTGTTATTCTCATCACCGCTAGTATAGAAGCTCTTGTTGCAAATTTGTTTATATTCAGCGTAACCGTGACAGCGTAAAAGCGTCAAAGTTACCGTAGCTATAGTCAGACTACTTATAGACAACTTAAAACTCTATTATATATTAAATTAGCGTAGATTAATAGCTATTGTAGACCTGATCTTTACTAGAATTACAGTCTTTTGCCAGATTGATGGATTGATTGAGGTGAACTCCTTCGTTGCCAGGTCTTAAAGAGACCTATGGCCTATGGCAAACAACAACATACAGAAGCATTATACAAAATCAATGCATAGTAATAAAAGTAATTAAAATGGTTTTTTATAGTAATGGTGCATAAAATCATTAAAACTACAGTACAGTAATTTAGGTAGAAACGGTGAATCGAGCCCCTATTAATTATGTTTTAATCCTTTAATCCATATAGGATTAAAACATAATTAATATTGATTATTTTCAATTAATATTGATATTTCAATTGATTATTTTTCAAGCTTTTTTTTGTAAATAGAAGCCCACAAAAATTTATGTGTTGTGGATATTTAAATAGTTTTATCATTATAACATATCTTGGAGATTGAATTAATTTGTGTAATTGTTATAATAGGTTAACTAAACTATACATTTTAATTTTAGTAGTAAGTAAAGTTTTGTAAAATTTCGACGTGCCACTGTTTGTGGAGCATAGCTCCTGATTTCAAATGTTTGTGACGAATAATAAATACAAATACAAATATTCAAACTTAATAATGCGTTCATTAAGTCGCGCATATCCAAATAAACAAGACTGTAAATAGTAGGTTTTTTATATTAGTTTAGTGGCTACTGCAAGATAGCATCACTGGTAATATAAACAACAGATGTAAAGCTCATTATTGTGTGAACAGGTTACAACCAGAGAGTATAGAAGAAGAACTACTTCTATTCTCTCTGGTTACAACAGGTACTGCAGTATTGTTTAGATTACGATAAGGTAAACATTTCGTTTTCCCAAGAGCAACGAGTGTTCCTTCTTGAACAGTATTTAATGCCTCCAGATTTTTTCCTGTGGGGTTATCTTAAAGGAAGGGTTTATAAAAATAAATCTCATGCACTGAATGAACAAAAAATGAACATTACAATGGATATTAACAATATTAGTGTAGGCATACTCCACTAAGTGTTAACAAACGTGCTAAAAAAATTCGTGCGTGTATTAATGAACAAGGGAGTCATTTTGGACATATGTCATAAGACAAAAATGTTGGAGATGAGTTTATATGTTATTTTATAAGTATATATGGTTATAAAAGTTATAACAATAATGAATGAATAATACCAAATAAAATACATTACTTCACAACCTTTTTGATGTGCGCGACTTAATGAACACTCTGTAGAAGCTACTGAAAGACCAGTAATTACATACAGAAAAGTGTGTAGAGAGTGCGATAAATAGCTTAGCAAAAAAAGAAGAAAAAATGAGAAGGAAAAGGCGACTCCAATCCGTCATCCGTCTATAATATTATTAGAATAATAGGATCTTTCCAGGGAGCACTTGGCAAAGTTCACTTCACTACAACTATAACTCAAATAAAATTTGACCATCTGCAGGCTACTAAAACTAGAAACAGTCGCATTTTTGCTACATCACTACTTTGCGACAGGTAACGAGAAACCCAAGCCCCCAAATCTAGTGCAATAATTATGAGTCACCTGATCCAATTTGTTGAGTAATAAGCAGCAACTGTTCCTCCAATTGTGATTTGAAACGAAAGTTTCAGTCGATATGAATATCGTGACCGAATAGTTGCGATATAAATCTGTCTGGTTCGATTTTAGAAAGGCGGTGGCAGCGGCGGCTGTACCCTTGCTTTGCAGGCAACGAGGCCACAGACGGAAGAGAAAGGGCAAAGTGCAACAGAGAAAAATATAACTTATTGTTGGAGAGCTGCGGCTGTGCTGCACGATTAGATGTGGAAATGAGCATGGAAGAAACCAGCGACGTCTCCTCCAAGTTCTCGATGAGCGTTCCTTCGTTCGGTGGTTGGGCTCATGTCCTCTAGCTCTCAAGAGCTGCGAGCGCGTGCGGGCGTTCGCTAAATAAGAGAAAGTATCAAATTATGATCATTGCACAGATCCGGTGCCGACCAACCACAATTATCATCATCATCATCAGCAGCATCAAGATTTGGCGTTGAGGATGTTGAGAGATTTGGACGAGAGAAGCAACCATAATAGACCTAGACATTCAGCCTATACTTCCACTACAGAAATACTAGATCTCCTCTTGCTCTGTTACATGTTTATAAAATTAGTTATTGTATAACTTGTGATCTATGAGCTATCAAGTGGTGTCATCAGTGCTCACAATTTGCATAACAAAATTTAATAGGCTAATCTAATATTTAATTTTTTGCAAACGAACTGTGCTCCTTGGAAATTATAGGAAAGATGTTAGCTTTAGTTGCGGATAAAACAAAATTTCTGACTTTTTCACTGACCGTCACAAGAAAACCAGATAAAAGCATGTTCAAAATGTATGATTGTAGTCAGTCCGATAATTCCTGCACATGTTCAGTAATACAGAGAGAGTTGATCACATTAAATATTTACGATTGATAGTTGATGACTTATTCACGTGGGATAAGCAAATATCTAATGTCACAAAAGTAAGAACATTTTTATACATATTTATAAAACTTGCCTACAGTAAATCTAAGGACAGTTTATTACTCTTTGGTTAAATCGCTCATTAGATATGGAACCATTATCTGGGGAGGGACCTATTATAATCATGTAGATCCACTAATAAAAACTCAGAACCTTTTATTATAGGGTATGTCCCATCATAGTAAAACTTAAAAAAATAATTCCTATTTATAAAAAACGCAATCATAAACTTCCAGAAAATCACTAACCTGTCACTAATCCTCCTATATATTTTTTTAAATTTCGAATATGCTGTGCTTGGCTGATGTAGAAAATATTTGAACCGGTTACGCTTGTTGTTCCCTAAATAGTATGGTTTCAGGTCTAGCTCTTCTACAGGCGACGCTCTCTTTTCTTTCATGGACTTACTGATGTTTGTGGATGGCAGATCCAAAGCGTGTGGCTTAGTTTCAGAACATTCTAAGGCTTTTGATCCCATCCTCTTCAATTCTGAGATTCTGCTACACAAGTTGAAATTATATGGCTTTGAGGATGTTGTTTTTTGAGGTGGTTTTTTTCCTACTTTGACGAGAAATATCACCAAGTTGTAATACAGTGCAACACAAGTGTGTACCATTCAGAATGGATAAAGGCAAGGAGCCTTAGGAGCCAAGGAGGGCCAAGGAGCCTGTAAGGGGTAAGTCCTGGGTCCATTGCTTTTCCTACTATATATGAATGATTTGCCCCAATACCTTGAACCTGCTCACAATACGCGTATGCCGATGAAGTTAGTATTTTATTGAAGAGTGACAGCCAGCAAAACATGGAGTCAGATTGCAAAATTACTCTTTAAAAATTAGAGGAATGGCTAGCTGCTAACATGTTGATATTAAATCACAACAAAATTAAACAAATACAATTTAGAACGGCTAGAGGAACTACATTAGATATAAGAGATGGCACTTTAGAATCTGTAAATGACATGAAAGCGCTCGGGGTGGTGATGGATTCTGAACTTTCCTGGAGACCTCATCTAGAATATTTAAAAAACAAACTCAATTCAATATTTTTTGCCTTTAGAAACTTAAAAACTAGGCCTATATTATACTCGAGTACTATTAACGACGTTTATTTTGTAAATACACATTGTTTCTATAGAGGAATGCTATAATTGATTAGCAAAATGTAGAATTAAATATATTTTTCATTTTTATAATTTTTTTTTGTGTTTAATAATAGTGCCTCTGATCTTGAGTTACAAAGACAGAGAAAGTAATAATAATAATAAATAATAAATAAATAATAAATTATAAGCACATTGATGTCCACTATCAAGGAATCTGTAGCGCTCCAAGTTATTGAAGAAGAGGAAGGAAGAGACAATAAAGTTTCTAAATAAGTTACATCACGTTCTAAAAATCTTCTACTGAATCGGACAATCTGCCAGTAAATTGAATAATAGCATCTCTGGCTTCATTACAACTTTTTTCTCTGTACTACAAACATCATTTCCCCCATTTTTTGTTATTGAATTTTTGAATTTTATTATCTACTGGATTATTGGTTCCACTTGTTTTTTTCAACATTTCGTTCTTCAAATGAAATTCAGATATTCAGAAGCTGAAGTATTAGAAGCAGAAGCTTCTGAATGAAGGAACAGAGCTGGTATTTAAAAGCTCCCACTAGATTCGACAGGTTTTTAATTATTCCAAGTCTTCAATGTATCAATAGTGTGCTATAACTTGAGATGCTTGCACAGTGGAGCATCATATATCGAAGGAGGGCACCATCTCAAAATTGAACACATGCGGTTTAATGGAGTAGGCCTACAACAGATTCGGGGAGTGTTAATTGTAGGGGATGCAATTATGAAAAATGCGTCTCCACCATTTGTAACGTATTGTAATTAAATTATCAATTGCTGATTTCAAAATTGGGGGCTCCACCACTCCCCAGAAGTGAAGAAAATGTACAAATGATGGGAGATGCGTTGCTGTAGATGGTAGAGCAAAAATATTTTGAAACAAATGTTTTTTTTTTAAGATTTTTGGTTATCAAATTAAGTGATATACAGAGTTAAAAATATAACACATGATTTATTAATATAATTTTAAAACAAGAGATTGCAAGGAACATTCTATGATGTCTGTACTGTAAAAAAAAAAACGGTCTTTAAAATTTTTTAAATTATTATTAAATTAGGTTTTCATGTTTCCTTGTTATTATTTTAATTAAATTACTTGAGGATTTGCCTCTTTGAAATTTTACACCTTTTTTTATCATAATTTAATAAAAAATGATACAGATTGAGATTATAATATAAAAATATTGAGCTAACGATACCAGACCATTTCCCTTGTCAACAGGAGGCGATGCACAAACACGACTGACTCTCCAAGAATGAATAAATAAAAATCTGCTTTATTAATTGCTGGCTGGTGGGGGGCTGGATAGCTCCACCACTCTCGCTGCTCAGTCTCTTCACACACAGTCAGCACAAAATGGCTTCCTGGCGTTCTTTAGCCATTAATAAAATACATTTTATAATTTTAAATTTTTTGTGTCTGGGGAGACTGTCAAACCTTATGGTTCATGACAGAATACTATCATTTCACATGATATGTTTGATTTTGCCATGGAGATTATCCTAGAGAAATTGAATGCTTCACTGTGCAAGCATCTCAACCTTGGAAAGTTCAATTACTGTGAATTAAAAATGAAGTGCTACGGATTCTACTTCTAAAATAATGCTGGCATTACTTGAAAGTAACACAACAATATAGGCACTAATAACTAATTATTAGACAAGAAATCCATGACACAAACAACAGTATGTAAAGTGAAGGAGGATGTAGAAATTAAGCAGTATGCAAAAAGTTTTGCCGAAATTATTGACAATAATGTCAATGGAATACATTTATTTAAGCAGGTAAAATTGATTTTTAACTCTGAGAATACAGCCTTATGGTGTAGGTCAGAGATGGGGCAAACTTTTCAAGGAGAGGGCCATTTGAGATGAGAAATCATGTGGGCGGGCCAAAAAAATTGATCAATACTCATGAAACTCGTTTGTTTACATTTCAGTCATCGATTTAAATTTTTTGCCTCAATGATGATTATCCTCAATAATTGTAATATAGTAGAGGTACTCTTGTTTCGCTCATGAAGAGAGGCAATTATTCAACTATCAGTTTTTCAGCAATTCCTAAACTCATTCAAATCAAAGTGAAGGGGGGTTCGGGGTAATCCCCCGGGAAATGCTTGGAAAATTGGCACTATAAATTCACTCATTTTGACGAAGATTGGAACTTTAAATCTCACCCGAAGTGGATGAACTTAATAATTATTTATTGCTCATATTATATTAAATGTCTCAATAATAATCGTGATTGTTATTTCAATAGATAACCTTTTATATTTAGTTTGAAAACAAGTCAAGAAGATTGTTTTCAATGTTTTTACTTTCACTGATGTCTGGTATTTTCTACTGATCATTTTAAAAGCTTAATTACATCCTTTTTGTTCCGGATAAGAATAATTCAAGTTGAACATTTTTTTAAATAAAATAATAATACAAATTATTTTCAATGTTCGGGCCTTTTAGTATTGAATGATAAATAATGAAACTAGTTAATAATTGTAACTGTTGACCAATTTCAAGCATTTATTGGTTTCAAAATATGGAAACTTCTTATCCACTGACAACAGAGGCGCGAAACTTGTAACAATGAACAAAACTTTTGCTGCAATATGACAATTATGCCTCCGTCGTCGTAATACAACATTGAAAATTGAAATTTGAGTCCTTCTCCCTGTCGATTTTCCGTTGTAGGCTAAGCTGTACACCAATTCATTAATAATACATTTTAAACTCTCAATACTAACTCAGAAGCGATAATATATTACAATTCAGTAACGCAAAATATATGTCTCGCATTATATAATGTATATTTTTTATATTGTCATTTATTTTACATACGTGATTTTATTGTTTACTCAAAAGCATGTTGCGGGCCGGATTAAACCAGCTCGCTGGCCTTACTTGGCCCGCGGGCCGTAGTTTGACCATCACTGGTGTAGGTGTATAGAAGCAGCACAAGAACCGGATGGAAACCGATCAATGGTAGTCTATGCAGCGTGCAAACCTCACAACGCACAGTGGTTCATTGCAACTGCTAACTGCTTGGGGATGGGGAGTGTGCCAAGCCTCAGTCCAGCCTCAGGCATTTGCTGCAGCAGCAAGCACCAACCAATACACATACAGGCATCATCGAAACCAGCTTGTTTCGTCCTGGACCACTGGACCACAGTGATTATAGTGCACCGACCGACCAGTTAGCAGCACTTTCCAATCTGTCAATTACAACCAACTATGTATGCACAAGCCTACCTTCATTACTATTCCGCCTTGATCAGTTAATAAGAGCACTGCCCTAGTGAAATGCATTGATCAGTACAATGGTTTGATGATGGCCAACAATAGTATTCGGAATAAAAAGTCAGAAAGTCATCCTTGTGTGCTAGTAATGTGCCATAAAGTCAAATCAAATCAATTTCTTGCCACAGACAAACACTTTACAATTTGTATCGGCCACGTCAAATTACAAATTATATTAGAGATCATACATCACATCAACAATTACACAAAATCTAGATACAATCCATGTTAATATTGAAATATTCATATCATTATAAAAACAATTTTTTATCAAAAAATTCTTAATTCTTTGTTTAAATTCCCTGACCGTCAAACCTCGAATATTTGGTGGTAAATGGTTATAAAACTTGATTGAAAAGGCCTTAAAACTCATATGGCTGGATTTGCAAGAGCAGTAATCATTCCTAAGATTTGATTTATTCCGTGTGTTATAAGAATGAATGTTGTCATGAGTGGAGAATAAATGTAGGTTTGACCTCACAAAAAGCAGACACCTAAACACAAAAATACAAGGTAAGCTCATGACCCCCAATCTGATGAACAACGGCTTACAGTCAGTTAAAGGAGGTGCATTACAAATTGCTCTAATAGCTCTTTTTTGTAATACAAATAGGGATTGAGAATAGCCGCCATTTGCCCTTAATATAGTGCCATAAAGAAGATGAGAATGAACATAACTATAATAAACATTTATAGTCCAGTAATTTTAGATCAAAATCGGCCCTCAAAAAAATAAAAATGATACAAGCTAGAAACTTGGCACATATGTACTACTTTTCATGCTGAATAACATACTAAAAGTCGTCGGCGATAAAAGTTTTGCTTCAGCCGCCATCTTGGAAAATGGCGGCCAAATTTCAGTTTTTCCCAATTTTCTCAAAAACCATCAACCGCATCGGAAAAAGTTACAAATAAAAAATGTGTTTTAGATTAATATCTACAACTTTTGTTCTTTGCATTTTTTCAATATCTTCAACCCTTACGCCATTAAATTGAAAATAAAAAATCACCTTTTTTTAAATTTCCTCAAACATTAAGTTTGACTCATGATTTCTCATTGAAATCAAAGTGGACATGGCAAAATTCTCACCAAATCGATAAACCATGATAGGTAGCTCATTTTTATGATGGTAGACCAAGGTATTTATCACTCTAGAATTGTACAACCCTTTATCTCTCACCAAACCACCTCCTAGCTTCCAATGTAGAAATTCATCTTATGATTTACAACCAATTATTTGCAATTGAAATGGAAATATCATGATGATTAATTACGAATAGGATTCAAAATGATAAATTTAAGTTTTCAGTGAAGGAATCTGACACATGGCCGCCATATTGGAAAAGGCGGATAAAATCTAATTTTCTTGTTTACTTGAAAACTATTGCTCAGATTGGAAAAAAGTATGAATAAAAAATGGTCCTTACTCGAAGATCTGAAACTTTTGTTTACTTTTTGTCACATATTATCAACCCTTGATATTTTTTTATATTTTCAACCCTCGAGTTGTAAAATGATATCAAAAAGATTTAAATGTTTCCATTCACAAGACTACACTTGAAATTCTCAGCAAAATCAACTATTTCATTGGAATGTTCTACAAAAGTTTCTCAACAATATTAATGGATCCAATGCTAATTACATCGCTAAAATTTTCGTGACAAGTAGGTGGGTCAAGTAGAAAATGTGTGGCTAGTGTTGATATGGTGGGAGGAGGTGAATCTTGTAAGGTGATATGTAATTCTTATAATAAAATCAGTAAAAGAGTTTTATATCACCCTCTCATCCTTATAAGTTTGTTGGCTTTGTTATCAGAAGGTCCTTGTTTAGGGGGCTAAAAACCACCCCAAGTCTACAAATGATAAGAAAACTAGTAGTGGTAGTTTGTCGCATGCTGTCATTGCATGAACAAAAAGAATCATCTCACCAATTTCTCCTATAATACTTTGCTGCTTTGAGATTATGTAAATAGTCTCATTTATCTTGGATTCAGAACCTGGTCGCAAATGCATCACATTGTATTTTTAGAGGCAGAGGAAACTAAAAGAACAAATAAGTTTGTATCTTAGCTTACAACCACTATTGTCTTGCCGCTTTTAGATCTCTCCAAATCTGTAGACACAATCAGGCAATCAGCATCTGCCTCTGCTGAGCAAACTTTGATTTTGTTAGCAATACATCTTTGGATAAGCATCTCAATCAAGCATTTCTTGTTTTGCTTATTTATCAAAAATGCAGCTTGCGTTGTTGTCGAATTGCTTTCTTGTGCTTAAATTGTAGCAGAGGTTCGCCTTGCAGCTCTGTGTTCTTGCTCACAACATTTAATCGTAGGGTGGTCAGGATATCAATTTTCTGAAACTGACCACTACGCACTTATCCTTATACTGGGATTTCAAATACGATATATGAATTCAAAACTTCCTTATAAGTAGCTGGTCTTGGCCATGTAACTCAGTGCAATAGATGTCCACCATCCACAATGTAAGTGTAGTCTTCAGGTATCTCAATCACTTTTCCAGGAAGAAATGCTTTCATGAGAGATAATTTCACTCCTTTACGAAATGACACCTCATCAAATAAGGAAGAAGGCCAGAAAGCTAACTCCTATTTGAATCATGGTTTTAAATTCTCCGGTTCAATACATATGATTCTATTGAAAAGCTGCTATGAATTCAAAACCACATTATCGTTTCTCAGTTTGATTGATGAATTCACAGCACTATCGACTTCACTTTATATTTTCTCTAAAGGATTCTCAGTGACACAAATGTTTGTCCAGTAATTCTTTTCATCGACTCTTGACCCTTTTCTTTGACCTCATCACAGTTTTATCCCCTACTAGGCCCTAAGACAGGCATTCTAAATCTCCTGACTCAAATTGGAACGGATTGTGCTCCATTAACCAATTGCAGAAAATTTCTTGATCACTTCAATATAAATAATATAACTTAATAGTATTGGTACTTCTAATGAGTACTTTCCATAATATATTGTGAAGATGAGAGTTGTAGACTGATTGTAGAATTCTACAGCATTGAATAACGCAGTCATAATACCCGTTTGATAAATTTTCTTATCATTTTTTGTAGACTTTGGGTGGTTTTTAGCCCCCTACACAAGCACCCTCTATTAAAACAGCCAACAAACTGATAAGGATGAGAGCGTGATGAAATAGTTGCTTTTGCTGAGGATTCCAAGTGTGGTCTTGTGAATGGAAACATTAAAATCTTTTTGAAATCATTTTACAACTCAAGGGTTGAAAATATAAAAAAATATCAAGGGTTAATAATATGTGACAAAAAGTAAACAAAAGTTTTAGATCTTCGAGTAAGGATAATTTTTTATTCATACTTTTTTTCAATCTGAGCAATAGTTTTCAAGTAAACAAGAAAATTAGATTTTATTCGCCATTTTCCAATATGGCGGCCATGTGTCAGATTCCTTCACTGAAAAACTTAAATTTATCATTTTGAATCCTATTCGTAATAAATCAGCATGATATTTCCATTTCAATTGCAAATAATTGGTTGTAAATCATAAAATGACTTTCCACATTGGAAGCTAGGGGGTGGTTTGATGAGATATAAAGGGTTGTACAATTCTAGAGTGATAAATACCTTGGTCTACCATCATAAAAATGAGCTACCTATCATGGTTTATCGATTTGGTGAGAATTTTGCCATGTCCACTTTGATTTCAATGAGAAATCATGAGTCAAACTTAATGTTTGAGGAAATTTCAAAAAAGGTGATTTTTTATTTTCAATTTTATGGCGTAAGGGTTGAAGATATTGAAAAAATGCAAAGAACAAAAGTTGTAGATATTAATCTAAAACACTTTTTTTATTTGTAACTTTTTCCGATGCGGTTGATGGTTTTTGAGAAAATTGGGAAAAACTGAAATTTGGCCGCCATTTTCCAAGATGGCGGCTGAAGCAAAACTTTTTTCGCCGACGACTTTTAGTATGTTATTCAGCATGAAAAGTGATACATATGTGCCAAGTTTCTAGCTTGTATCATTTTTTTTTTTTTTTTTAATTTCCTAAAATTACTGGACTATTAATAATATTTTCAAAGATACTATTTCTCTCAACTTCCTTAACATGAAAATACCTCTGGTAACTTTTGGGATAGTGTACTCTACATGACGATTCCATTTCAAATTACTCTGGATCAATATACCCAAAAATCACTTTTTTCTTTCAAAATAAGACCCAATAATTTTTTGTTTGTGATTCAAGTATTTTTGCTCAAAGTAAAATAAAAAGAGATGTTACCCTGTAAAATATTTATAAAAGATACTGCATATACATAATCATAGATTGGAAACAGAATTTTGAGTTCAAAGAGTAAGCAAACGTTATACTCAATCTATTTAAAACTACTATTTTTATATTATAATGGTATTTTTTTCCATTGAAACCTTATTTTTATGCTATTAACTGAAGAGTGATCATGAACAACCTCAAATGGGCATATAATGAGAAGTAAGAAAAAACTAGAATTTATTGAAAAACATTTGTTCAGTAGAATAGCATTTCTTAAAAATAAACAATAAGTGAACATACAATAAAATAAAAGTTAATGAAATAAAGACAATAACATTTTTAATCACTGAGATTTTTATTATTTGGGAATGCTTAATAATATTTCTGGAAAGAATGTAAAGTTCAGAGGTGAGAAATTTTCCTCTGCCAATTTTGTATATAGCCTAATGTAGTATTGGCCACCAACTGTTGTCCACGTGAGATCTACGAATCATCAGAAACTCGAAAGAAGTCAACCAGCCATCCTTTTCAATAATCAAAAGTATGAATGAGTATTATAGTATTTCACACTCTCTCACTGAGTGAATCCTTAAGATAGTAAAAAGTTTCAGAGTGGGAAAAAAACAGCAGTCAGGTCACTTAATATCCGGAATACAAGGGTGAAGTAAGCCAATCACCATTCAAAACATTCAACTTGCACACAGATAGATGCTAATTTGCAATAATTAAGGTTGTTGGCAGTTCAAACAGCGATATAATCATTAACAAGAAGACAAATGACCCGAGCTACCTGGGTGGATCGACAAGTGCTTTTACGGGGAGTAATAGCATATTTTGACAGTCTCTTCCTCTCAATTATGGAGTCTAGCGAAGGGAAAAAGGCGGCGGAAATAAGTCTACTCCTCACCATCAGACTTGCTCCTCGTCACAAATTGGTTCTCGCCTTCAATACAAGTTCAAATGATCGTCTCCAATGCCTCCTATTGCCACTCCCTAACCCCCTTCGTCCCTTTGCATTAGCCCTCAAGCGAACAACAGCATCATTCTGAGTAGATACCAACTTCAGAATACTGTGCTGCACTGTACACACTGCTTCACCTCAAAACGTGCAGATGGTACATGGGGCTTGATGAAAAATCAATAAGAACAATTTCCCTATCAACTCTGACAGCTTATGGGCAAATTGTGAAAACAAGCCCACTAGTCTTTCATTTTTTATTGTTTAGATTAGAATGTAAATATGTTCTAAATTTAGATTTGAAGTACAATTATTACAGTATTTAATTTTCCAGTTCTCATAGAAATAATGTATCACATCAAGAATAAAACGTAGACGCAACCAATGGGAGGCGACTATTTTACAAAATTTATCACTCACAGGGAAAACATAAATGAGAAAACGAGTTGGATTACGTATGAGGAGCAGCAGTCAAGCACAGTGGCAGCAACGATATATAAGCGAAAAGCCAATAAAAGTAGAATGCCTAAAAGAGATTGGTTTGAGAATACTGTGTAACGACATAAATATGTACCTGGCTGAGAGGGTCAACGTTGCTAATCACATATCACCTCTATTCGGGTTTCTAATAGACTGCATGAAACACAGTCAATATCAACAGTCCGCAGTGCAAGGTTGGACCCAAAATATTTTTCAAGGGGACATCAGTCATAAAAATATTTCGGGTGGGATAACACTTGAGAAAAGGCCCTTACCTCTAAAAAAGACGAAAATACATATTTATTCCAGTGTTTGAAAATTTAGATGAGGATACATCCCCTTTATTCCCATCTCCTTTCGCGCCTGAGCCAGTAGTCATAGACCCCAGGTAGACTAAGAATCGTTTTTCAAGAAAGAATACCTACTAGAAATATTTAAAAATATTTTGGCGGATAGTAACAGAAAGCGAGCCTCTCATCACCCATAAACGACACATATTTTGAAATTTAGAGATTTCCAAGTTGTTTGAAAATTACATCCTTCAAACCCTTCTCTCTGCTTAGAACCCATGAAGAAAATCTCCTTTGATCCCTACGAATTGCTTTTGTAACAGAATCTCTACATATTTCAGTAACCTAGCCACCGCAGTTTTAGTTGACTTCAGAACAAAATTTACAAACACGACAATCGCAGTCGATAGCCAGCGAATGGAAAAGGATCAGGAGATGTTTTGTACAAGAGTTGTTGAGAATGGAGGGAATAAAACCAGCTTCGTTATCAGAGATAGAGCAGCACATGAGTAGCGAATGCATTCCGTACGTACAGATGAGGTATGAGGGGGGGGGGGAAGCGAAAATCTAGCCGGCAGGCACAGATATATTCGTATTCGCGCCTATTGGAACAAGCGACAACCGGTTCCACACTGTACAGTGTACAGCATGCGGATGGCAATGAGAGACAAGTAAGCCCAAGCACCTATGAAGAAAAGAGAGTCTGGAGACGTCGTCTGGATCTGGCTGAGAACAAGCACCCGCGCTCCCTCGCACAATCTATCATACTTTCTCTCTCTTTGATCTTTCTGCTCTCTCCTACCCTTCTGGCTCACTTCCAGAAACTACTCTAGAAAGCAGTTTGCATGTAGTATGTACTGCGCCCGCTTCAGCAACAAGGCTAGCGAACTCTGACTCCCGCGACTAGTATCAAAAAGTTGACTCATTAAATTGCAATCACCACCACGCGAAAGCTACAATCGCTTGCTTGCAGTTCCCCCACGCAAGCATGTTCAACACACATCAAAGAACAACTAATGAGAAAAATTTAAACAGCAACCTGCTTCTGCAGCTTCAATTTGAATAACAAATAGTGACTGTAGTTTGTTCACCTGCATTTCTAAGTCGAAAAAGACTTCAAACCAGAAATGTCAAATTTGAGGAAAATATACGCAAATATGTCATATATATGACTTTCGTAAATTCATTCTCATTATCACATGAAATGCTAGTCCTAGTGCTTATCCCCGCCACAACATTCTTTGGGTGCTACCACAGTGAAGCTCCGATACCAGAGTATAGAGTCAAGAGTGAAACTAGATTCAAAAGTAAACATGAGGATTGCGCCACAGAGCTTAATCAAAGAGCCTTGCTCCACTGTGTCTAAACCCATTTCACAGCATGTGTTTGACATTTCATCTATGCTCTTGGCTCCTGAATCTATCAAAGCTCCACTGTGCAAGCACCCTTCACCAGCGTTTGTCTTGACAATGAACCGCTTCCTTTCCCACGAGCTCAGGGAGACTAATAAACAAACATGAAACCCAGGTGTTCGTCGAGTGTCATCATTTTGTTACGCATAGAAAAAGAGGTCGCCTAGTAGGTAGCAGTAGTTATAGTAGTTATTAGTCAATTCTATAGATTTTATTAACGATAAGATCATTACAATATAATAATATTATTATATCTAATAGTACTAATAGAAAACAGAAACATAGCCAAAGGATGGAGAGGTTTTGGGAATAGAAGAAGAGAAAGGGAAATGAATGATCACGACGAATTCAAGTTACAAAACCGTCTTGAGGGAAATAATGGAAAATAATTATAATTATATCCAATAGTATTTGCTCTTTATTTATTAATGAGTTTGAGAAAAAACATACGAAAACAATAACGCTAATTCTAAAATGAATTTTCAATGCCTCTGTTTGCTCTCAATGCAAGATGCTGTACAACAGGAGTTCTCAAGGTTTCAGGTTCTGTGGCCCCCTTTAAACACTGATGAGAGTCCACGCCTCCCCTACCAGTGTCTTTCACATTATTAATGAGAGGGCTGGCACTGTTTTTCCTAGACAAGTTTTTGAATGATGGGTTGTAACAAAAAAGTGCGATAATGAAGAAAATATTCACATGTGACCACAAAATTGAGTAAATTTCAGTTATTTTTACTTATTTTTTGCTAAACAACTCACGCCTCGTTTAAAATTCTTCAACGCCTCCTAGTTTAAGAACCCCTGCTGTAGAACAAGCAGATAAAGTGGTCCGTTTAGTACTAGCATTTAATAATTGTTTTCCTCAAACTCTCACATAATATATTTTGTATTTCAAATTTTCTGAATTTCTCATAAAATTAAAATTTTTTCGTAGAAAAATTGAACTGAACTTTAAAAAAACAGTATTATTCACAGAATTGACTGTAACATTCGCTCCTGTTTGTGGAGAACTTCTGTGGTTCATAAAAAGTCACGTATTATTGCGTAGCGCAGTGCGCAGGCTGAATTGCTATTTGCGCCTGGGCTTAATTTAAGCGAGCAAAGAAAACTCTACGTGTGTTTTTATGCTTTATCATTTTAATAAATACAACAACTAATGAATCAATTTGATTAACTGATTTCAAAATAAATATCTAAAAATATCTGATATGTTAAATAGTATACACAATAAAAAAAGGCTATCAATAATTGAGTGAAAAAATACAAGTGAGCGCGGAACCTATTTTTAAGTTTTGTTGCTCTCCAAATAACTCAACAACTTCGGTACTAAACAAACTCTGGATGGAAATAGCTGCTATCGGATTAATTTCAGCATATAATTCACATAGCGCCGAGGGGAGGTTGACGTGAATTCATAAACATGTGCGACACACTTTCTTTTAAACATTTTTTTAATAGGAAGCGAAAAAAGAAGTAACTATTCCCGGAACGAGTTCACTTGATACCAACGTTATAAATATCCAACGAATAACGATGCGTAGTCTGAAACTGAAAACGCACCAGCCAGAGTTCCTGAGTTTGAACTTAACAGTTGGGCCTACTTATTTACATACGATCCAAACAGACTCCAATTCGAGTTCAACAAACAACCTTAAAAACAATCGAACCAGCCAGCAATAATTAGAGAAATGCTTGATAGAGGTAGGATGCTGCAGAAGCGTAAACAAAGTCTATTCCTGTAAACTTCACTTCCAATACTACAAGAGAGAAACTTGAATCTACAAGACTGACTTTGCGCATTAATTCCCCATGAGTTTATTGTCATCAAGTGAAAGGCTCTTTCACTTGTTAATGATGATTATTGTTGTCTGAAGATTCATGGCCCAAAGATTTCTCAAATACACCAAGACGATAATATACAGAAGCATAAACCTTTTGCATTGACAGGTTTAAGAAGCGTAGAATAAGCAAAACCTTGGAAGTTTAAAAATCTTAGTGGGAAGCCATGATGTTGTCATCAGGAATGATGTGAAACCTTTTAATCACAATAACAATATTTTCAATTTCCATCTGGATGCTCATGACATAATAGTTATCAATTGAGTAGGAATAAATCAAATCTTCCAAGTGGTTTTCGCAATTATCAATAGAATAATTTAAAAGACATAAGGCTTCATAGAAGAAATAGCTAGTTACACATCAGGTACTCAGTCGTACGTTTCAAATTAATGGATGAAATTTAAAAAATAATAATACACCTAATAAAATGTGTGTAGGGATCAACTTGTAACGATTTTAGGGTTTGTATCCCAAAATCTCTATTACAGAATATAATTATAATTTCCTTTAAAACAAATATACAATTTTATTCATCAAATAAAATATAATTTCCTTTGAAGAAAAGTTATGTTCAGTCATGTCGATGTAGAAGGAACAGATTTATTTTCTCATTATCATTATTCTTACTACAATCTTTGAAATTGTAAGCTCTTTGAGCATGAAAAGACATTGTATTACCACTTTCTTATTACTAAGTAACAATTTAGAGTAACTGTATTATTGTACAAAGAAAACATCGATAACTGATAGACAGAGACAGAATTACGAGCACACATTGTCATACTACTCCGGATTATCAAGTTTATAGTTTATTCTAGTACTATTGTTGTCTGTAGGAGAACATTCTCACGGTATTGCTCCTAATGAGCAAAAGAAAAAGAATAAAAAAATACTTAGCCAATCACGAGCTAGCGAGACGACGTCATCCGCTAGTTCGCGCCGACGCAGAAACCAATTTTGTCATTTTCTGAAAAATCGAATCTACTAGTCACTTCATTCGGAATCAGTTTGTCGTTACGTCAACTTGTAGGAATTCCGATAGTAAAATGTAGAACTAACTTTTGAATATAATGTAACGTTAACTTGGGAAAAGTATGTAAAGTAGTTTTTTGATAATTAATTTTTTTTAATGAAATAGTTGGAATCCCATTCATTTTTGATCAGTTTAAGTGTTATGTAGTTTCGTCATGAAGAGGATATAATTACCCAAAATCCGCTAAAAGGTAACCAAAAAATTTCTTATCTGTATTTGTATAACTTTGGAAAGGTAGAACCGTAAAGGTTAACAATAATTCTAGATTCAATTGAAGTAGATTTCTTTGAAACTATGATGACTGTTTACTGAATTAATTTTCTATACAAAAAAAAAGTAACTTAAATTTATTTTTTGACTGAGAAAATCGATTAGGATATGATAAAGTAAAAGTTCTAGTTGATCATCTTTGTTTAGCATTTTAATAAAACTTAATAAATTTTGAAACAATTAACAATTTCGAAAGAATTTAAAAGCTTTTTCTTAAAAACTTAATGAACATCTAGTGAAATTATTGAGTATTGTCATCATGTGTTACTGTCCGTTTCCGGACATCTCAAATTTAGATAAACAAGAAATTATTCGGGAATTGTATTCTTTCCAAACAGCGGTGAATGTAACCGGCTAGAGCATCATGTAATCAAGGTTTCGTGGTACCCAGACTATCAAATGCAGTACCTGGAGATCACTGGGTCAAGGCTGACTATCCAGGCCTGTCCGACTTCTAGGAGATGAAGTATTATCATCGATTTCAATTCTGAGGATGAACATCCAGGATTAAATACCGAAAGTATACTACGTTCTCAGTGATATTAAGTGAAATTAACAAAAAGGTTTCGACTAGAACTTCACAGTTTTAAGGTAACCAGCACATAAAATTTTTCTACGAAAATCTTCGTATAAAGAGATGGGCCCATACTCTAAAAATTCGGCGTAATAAATTTCAAAATTAAATATTTAACTAAATTAATTTGGACTGTCTTGCAAAATTATAGTATTGAAAATTTAAGTAACTAAAACATCACTTGTCCTCGTAATATAGTATGAATATGTAACATTTTAGCACTATTTTTGATATTTTGTGAAGGGTACAATTTAATTTTTTTTGGATAATATTATAACGGATTCCAACTATCACTTGTATTTTTATGACATCACCTAGTCAAGGTATCGTATGATGAGTGCTTGCTGAACTATAATCGATAATAGGAAAGGTCTATTTTCGATTATAAATTTTATATTTTATTTTCTAGCAAATGCCGTCTCTTAAATTTTTCAAAATTAACTTTCTTTATAGACGAGCATTTCAAACTATATGGAAAAGAGACAAGTTATTAAAAATTAAATAAAAAGTGACTTCTCATTCACTGTTAAACTGAGTAATCTGTAGAATACAGCACACTAGTACAGTTATAGGGCACGAGTATGAACTTCAGGACTTCAACTTGTTAGATGTTTTACTTGTTGTATGTAACACATCACAACTACTGCGAAGTTCATCAACATTACTGAATGATATAACCTTGAAAAATGACCACAATTTAGTTGTTATTAATTTAAGTCAGCCCCTCAAGATGCTACAGAAACAGCCCTGACTTTCTGCATTACCAGACCCCATTGCTTTTTGAGGGTGGAGCTCTTTAGAAATATGCGGTTATCCATTATTGTCTACACCCCTTTTCTTAAACTGAATTGGAGTAGTCAATAAGTCTCTATCATCCAAGAACCTAGGCCAGTGATGGGCAAACTGCGGCCTGCGAGCTCGTTATCGGGCCCCCAACATGCTTTTGAGTGAACACTGATATCACACATGCGAAATAAATTATAATTCAGAAAATATAATATTTTATATGATGTAAGATATATGTTTTACTCCTGGATTTCTTGTCAACTAAAAATTGTCTGCCAGTTGTCAAATTGACCTGAAAAGTTCATATATTTTACATTGCTGAATAGAAATAACGGTTACTTATTCATTGCTGTTTTCGCTTTCAAGTACAATATTATCGTATTTGAGTTTAAAATGGATAGCCTCAAGTTTCAATTTTCACTTTTGTACTATGACAATGTAGGCCTAACTGTCTAATATCTATAGCAGCAAAAGTTTTGTTCATCAATAATTGTTCATTGCTACAAGAAGTTCCCTGCCTGTTGTCAGTGGATAAAGAAGTTTTTAAATGCTTGGAATTGGTCAACAATTACTAAATAAGAAACTAATTTCATTATTGATTATTCAATACTATAAGGTCCACACATAGAATATTATTAGTATTTTTATTTCATTAAAAAAGGGTTCAACTTGAATGTTTGATCTCAATGAAATTTTTAAATCATTTTTATCTAGAACAAAAAGGAAGTAATGAAGCTTTTAAATGTGAAAAATAACAGACATCAGTGAAAGTACCAAAAAATTGAAAACAAACTTATTAACTTGTTTTCAAACTGAATATAAAAGTTAAACTAAATATTAGAAGTCATCCATTGAAATAAATATCATGATTATCAGTGAGACATTAAATATAATAAGAGCACTAAATTTTAATGTGCGCCAAAATGAGTGAATTTATGTCTACAACTGTCTGGAAATAATACTGCTTTCAAGTGCCAGTTTTTCAATAATTTTCCTGGGGAGCAACCCCGGGTACTCTTTCACTTGAAAGTGAAGATGAAAATGAGCTTTCAAGAATTAGATTGCCTAAAAATTGATCTTCTCAGTTGGATCATTACCTCTCTTCGTGAGTTGAACAAGAGTTTTTCTACTTTATTTTCAATAATTATTGAAGATAATCATCATGGAGGCTTGAAATTTAAATCGATGACTAAAATTTACAAACAATAAGTTTATCTCATAAAAATGAGCATTGAATAATTTGTAAGGCCCGCCCACATAATTTCTTATTTTATCTGGCCCTCTCCTGGGAAAGTTTGCCCATGTCTGACCTAGCCTATATCACAGTGGTAATGAGACGAGTGGCTTTAAATTTGTAGCTCATAAATATTATACTACATTGTATTTCCAATATACTGTACTGAGAAAGTCAAATTGATGTGAATTGACCGCGCACCTCATGGGTACAATATTCTCACACAAAATGTCTGATGTTCACATACGTTCCTCACAATATCTATACAAGTTCTACATCTATATGTTACAATACCTATGTAAATCAATTAGTTTAAAACAGGCTCATTTTTAATAGAGAACAAAATTAAAAATTAACTAAAATTCAACACGTGTGAAAAACATTCCGCTTCATAATCTACTATGTAATTCATTGTAGTGTTTTGTTTTGAGTTTGAGAGAGTGAAGAATGCATCACAGCATTGTCAATAGTTTATTCTGCCAGCCTTATTTTATTATTTTAAATTCGAACATTATTTTATATTTATTTTTTCTAATAAAGACCAACATTCAATTCTCCAAATTTATCCCATATTTGATTTCGTCACCACTGAAACTTATTAAATCGCATTTATTACACTCACATTATTTTTAATACTGTGCAAATCAAGAACTGGAAACATAAATCATCGCCCTTAGCAATCGTTTAATAAGTTACATCATAACAATTGATACTCAAATCCATGCTTACTATATTACCACTACTATCTTCATATTTATTGAGCCTAATACAAAACTGACAATAACTCAAGTATCATCAGTCCTAGAATCGATTAAGATCATAAATCTAAAAGGATAAAGGCTGAAAGAAATATTTTTCCCCGCAGGGGAATGTACCTGATAAAAGCTATTGTTCAGGATAATAAAGTCTGCTAAGCTGCAGGAGAAAAGCCATACCTTGAACTACAAGCCATCTGAACCTTACAACCTAATTATGTTGAGTGCTCTTTTGCCCTTGAATATAAAATGTCCTTAACATTTCTTGTCATAATGTAAATGGACGCACATACTAATAACTTTGGAATGCGAGCAGCCACGAGAAATATTTACCTGTGGGTTCCTATTCATTAGGAAAAGGGAGTAATATAGAATAAGGGCGCGCTCTTCTCCAGCCTTTGGAAAAATATTCTCTCAGCACATCCGACGAGGAAATTCAATATGCGTGAAATATGCTGAAAGGCCACGGCGAATATAAAACAGCTGGAGCTTCACGAGAGAAATTCCAACTTACCATGTTATCGAGCGAATACATCGGCTTATATGCCAGTTCCGAGTTCTTCACGGAAACTGTCAACACGCACCGCTAAGCTAAGCCAACAAAGGTAAAGTGATAAACTCGTTCAATTCATTATCCGCACAATATATTTTGCTACAAGGATTACTCTGTAACATTTTCAGGATAAAGGGCAATATCTCAACAATATCAAAAAATGAAATGTATAAAAATTAGTGATGACAGATGAGAGTTCGTTCCTATTGATTAATAGATGATTGAATTTCTGTTATCTGAAAATGTCTTCTATAGATCTTTAGTATCTCAACTATGTCTGAAAATAGATTTTCCTCAATTAAAACTTGGTAGTATATCAAACAGTTTGCAATTTGATTCAAGTGCTGAGTTTTTTTGTTGTATAGGTAACTATTGTGAGCTGGCTAGTTAGTATTGCATAACAAAATTTCAATAGTAGCTATATTACAAGAATATGAAACCTAAATGTACAGAAACCTAATTAACTCACGAATTTGAAGTAGATATATATTTTACTGGAAACCAACCTGCAACAAGATTAAATTATTATTGATTAAGCAACTTATAAACTATACTGATGTAATACTAATTATTCGGATGATATTATGCACATTGTATATAGCATGGGCATCAGTGCAAAATTTGGTATTGTATAATTATAAATTTATTCGAAGTCACATTTAGAGAAGAAACCGTAAATTTTTTTCCAAAATTCAAATCAGAAAAATTAGAGCTACGTCTCACTTGATTGTTCAACAAATTGCTGACTAGGTAGTTAATTATTTTTAAAAGATTAATGATAATTATTTTCTCAACTGTGACACTGATGTCTAGGATATGATAACTCACAAAAGCTACAGAATAAGGAACAAATCAAAGCTCTTGAACGGTCGAAATCTTAGTTACAGTCTGTCACGGGCGTATTAGAAATGCGTTGCTAACTGCTTTGAAGGAGGCTGATGCAAATCACCAATTTAAAATGCAAAAACGCACGCATTATCACAAAGAGCAGAGACCGAAAATACAATCTTCTGTGTAGACTAAAAGCACTTGAAGCCTTGTTCCACTTTTTCGATACATGTTTGAAATTGAAATTAGGTTATTTAGTCGAGTATGAAGCAAACGCATTGTCACCAGTTTTAAAATAATTCACCGCCACATGTAACCACTGAAAGCTCATCAGCGTGAAAATTCAGTTTCCAATTAGTGAGGCGCAAACGAGTGTCAATTTAATTGAAGCGAAAAATTATTGAGGTCTGAGTAATGGCTCTTCAACTGTTTGTTAACGAACACTCGAGTACCTTCCAGTCTGAAGGGTTAAGTTGGCAAATCGTTTCATCGCTGTGAACTTTCCAAGAGAAAAGGACTCTGTGAAGAGCAGTTTGTCCTATCGCCTGAAGATTAATTGATTTGCATAAAGAACTCACATTACAAAAATGATTGAGGTTTGTTCGATTGAATTATATGTTACAACCACACAGTGAAATCTAAAGAGGTTTCTATGATCAAAGATTGGAAGTACAATTGTGGAGGAATTTGATTGGCTAAGAGTAGAATATGATTAAAATTTTTATTTAATTTGGGAAAGCAAGATTTAACAAAGTAATATATTATTCCAACTTGAATAAATAATCAATTTGTTGTGAACGCATTGATTATTAGATCTCAATTATTGTTCCTAGTTCATGCATCAGGAATACCCCAAGAGCACTTGAACCTGACATCAAAAGCTTGTTAATTCACATTATGTCCTGTACTTTTAACGAAAATAGTATTAAAAAGTCATAAGGTTTTCTTGGGGTAGGCTAGGAATTTTGTAAGAGTGTAAGCTTCGACAAGAAGAGGATTTTAGGATCACTATTTTGGAAAATGTTTAAAAATACAATTAGTAAAATAAATTGAAGTACATTAAAATAATAGAATAGAAAAGAAACAAAGTGAAAGAATGAGCAAATATAGAAGATAGGAAGCAAGTAGGTATTATCCCACCTCAAAATTGTATGATGGAAAGTCCCATTAATTGTGTTTATATAACTTCTTGAATATTCCAATACCAAAAGTATGAAAAAAACAAAGGAAATCGAAGATTGCTACTTTGAAAGACATTCTAATTCAGCCTTTATAAATCAGACATGATTCAGTAGAGTAACACAAGCAACCTAGATTCCTAGAGAGTGAGGTCGCTTTTTAAACTGAGATTGTATTCGCGTCCGTTATTCACAGTCACAGGTCCTGTATGTGCCGCCAAATCCTAAAATGGGAGGAAGCTTCAGAATGACTTGTCCCAGACATTCAAACATCTCTAGAGATACCATTGACATACTGAATAAAAAGCATCATTCATCATTCAACAGGCCAATTCACACATAATATTTGACAGTGATAATTTTGTCTCGTGTTGGAAAACACAAAATATTGAGGACGGTGCCCTAATGGCTTTCGTCTATTTACGATGGAATCAATCCAGAAATAGAGTACGTCGTTGATACCAGCATAACATAACATACCGACTGTATCAGTATACCAGTGCCAGAGTCTTCTGTACAGGCAAGTCTCAAGCCGTTATGACGACAGAGCTTTAGTTTGTGCTCTTGTAACTCTTCCAACTTCGCTAACTAGCACTAGCATGTGCACACAGTGGCATACTACGGCAGAGTCGATCGTAAAAACCAGCTGGAACCCTTTGAGCAATTAATCTTTGTCAGTTTGTTTATTGTTGAACACGAAAAGCTAACGCAAGACTGTGTCATTAGGAAAACTAAAAATACAGACTTCTGACTTCACCTATTTCGGCCGATCGTATTACAGCGTAAAGTAATTTCTCAAAAATGTTCAGTCAAAAAGTCGCTCTCAATAGTACCAAATTAACCACAGCTGAAGTAGCATATAACTTAATAAGAAATAATACTATAATAATATGCGTAATGAGGAAGTGGATAGCTTGTGTATAAAATACTATTAGACATAGAGACCTATTTAAAGAATATTCGATAGACCGTTCACAGACTTTACTGCAAGTCACATTAAAAAAATACTACTTATATCCATGGTATTAGATCAAGGGAAATAAAAGTGGTGAAAATTGGATAAGCGAGGCAACAGTGATTTAGACAGTAAATAACGAATCAAGTTGAAAACCTTTGTGGAAGAAGCAGAGCATGAATTTGTATTTTTCATATGAATAAAGATAACATTATTGTATATAAATGATGACATGTAAGATCTGAACATCAAGCTCAAAGGCCCAAAGGAAGTTTAGGCAGTACAATTAGTACAATCGCTAAAAGTGTTAGCAGTATTGGTATAATTATTAGTTAATATCATGTCAAATCATGTTTAAAAATTATTTGCTAACATACTTTTACTTTCCGATGCTTCAAAGGTTGAGCAGTCCATCTACTCCATCTTTAGAACAATGAGAAGATAGTTGCATAACTGCGCCTGATTGTTGTAAAACTGAAAACCTCATCAAAAACATTACATAAATGTAAATATATATATTTTTTTTAAGGATAAAGCCCACATGGGTTTGAGACCAGTGCATGGGTAATGAAATAAAATAATTTATTGATGAAATAAATATACAGTATAAAGATAATATAAGCCAAGATATTATTTTGGTTTTAATCACCTAAAATACCCGAGTATAGACTGTTGGTTGATGGGAATTTCTGGTAAAAGGGGATACATCCACTTCGTCAACGCAAGCCCCCCCCCCTTCCGTAGGATTCGCGCTAGAAGATTAAATAGATTTCAGGTCGGTGACGGTGACTAATGATGATTCGGTGAAGATCAACAATCATATGAAAGGAGTCAGGATGATACTAATAGCGAATTTCGATCAATTTAAGAGCAAAATTAGAAGGCAATGACTTGAATTGCCAAAAAAGGGTACCCACAACGCACAAAGAAATAATATCCACCTCGATTTAATCGTCTTGAAATTTGAATAGACACTCCCAAGAAACAAATTAGCCAATGCTAATTGAAGTATTTGAAAGGTTCGAAAATTATGAGCGGAACACAGAGACCTTTCAGTGAATAGCGATTGGTTGATTTTTTGCCAGAAAAGCTCCTTTTCCCCTTTCGGAGATAATGATGACATCGCTATAAGGAAAATCGAGATTCGTTTTCTATCATCGAATTTTGCGAAGCCAATACTTAATACTCCGTTTCAAATACAACACAATTTCATGAGTTTATCAGTAGAGCTCCGAGTTCCAACAGATTACTTACATCAGGACGACCGTGATAAATCACCCGAACTAGTTATTTTCAAAGAGCTAAAAAATCTCACATCAGACGATGTATTAGACTAATTGATTGAAAGCTTGGTGGAATTTGTTACTTTAGATCTTATATCACGATTTACATTATTCTCATCTATTCCTATAGCTATAGTATTGTGCTCATGAATCATTTAGTCGTATAATCTTAGGTAAAAGAATATGAGGTAATCTTAGAAAATAATTAGTTACAACAAATAATTATTAGTAAGTTACAGGGTAGTGGAATATTAAGAAACTTACAGTACAAGTACTATGGACAAAAACTAAAAAGATTAATGATTACTTTTCGCTTCAAAACACGAAAATGTAAAATTTTTCCAATTTTGAATATAACAGTTCAGGGATGGGTAATAGTTGAATGAAAATTGTTACTAACCTGCAGGGTACCACCTCCCATCAAAAGGAGAATATTGCACGTTCCTCTGTGTTGAATAGAAAAATAATTTCGGTGGGAAAAGATTGTCAACCTTCCCTATTACGATTTTTATAATTTGAATTGTGGATGATCAGTAAATTATTAATTCCTCATCCAAGTGGGTATGAACTGAAAATGAATTCCGCATTTTCAACATGACTCGTCGGTCAGAAAAGAGCCTAGCTTCAGGCAGGCAATGCTCTGTTGTTTAGGAAAAAGTAGTTGAGCTCGTTTCGAAACGTCTGGCCGGCTTAATCAAAGCACAGCAGACGAAAGGTGAATTTCTGAACTGAGTGGTTTGTGGGAGTAAAGAACGAAGGTCCCTAGCTATATTTAGCAGCTCTCTCGTTGACTCACACTCACACCAACTTATAGCAACAACTAGCAGCAAGCAGCGAAGGCTTAGGTCCGCTGCACGAGTCGATTTCTGTGAAGAGTGCAATATCGCCTCTTTACAGCATTCATCAGCAGCATCACTCCGATCTCCAAATAACCGACAGTAACAAACAAAACAGAAGTAACCTTCGATCAGAGGTTAATCAAAGTTAGCTCTATTCTCAGTTGAGTAGATGCAAGTGTCACCGTCAACTCAACCCCATTCGGATATAATGGGTGAGCAAAAATCTTCATCAACCACAAACAATGGAAAAACGAGAAAATAAAATAAACAAAATATATTTCAAGTTATTTTCGCAAGAAGCATCTGTGACTAATGAGCCAAGTTTATATTGAAAAAAGTGAACAATTACAGAATGTTACTGAATTACTTCAGTCGAACATAAATATGCAATATAAATAGAAATCTGTATAGGATTTGGGGGAATTTTTTATTTTTGGGGGAAAATTCATTGAATACCATCTTCATATCATGTCGAGGCGCTATCTATCTAAATTAATAAAAATTTCAAATGAAATTTATTAATAAACATTGATTTACTTTCTGCTATCTATTTATTTCGTTCAAATGGTTTTAAACATGCACGAAGAGCAATCCAATATTTCTAGACTATAGAACAATCTTATTGTTTTTCTCTTATTTAGAAAATGAAGGTTTGATTATTGAGACGGCGTAAGTAATTCCCTACATAGGAACATTTGTTATCAGTATGAACACCCGTTAGGATTCACAAAAATTGAGCTAAAAATGTTCCAAATGAGGATTTTGGGAATGTTTGTCACTTTAGGAAAATAAAACAAAGATTATTGTAATCGCTTTGATTTCCATTTCAAGTCCGTTAGTGCTCTAACCTGTATTTTTCCCAAGAAAAGTGAGTGCTTCGTTCAGGTCTTGAACGAATTCGTTCCCCGCACGCCGCTGCTTATGGTAATCTTCCCTGCTCATTATTCCGTTGAAAACAAAGACTTGCGGTCGGGTGGGTGGGATGATAGGAGGGGATGGAGGGAAAGAAGACGAAAAGAAATGAAATATTTGGCCTCATAATGGGAATGGGGTAGCGTGCAGGCTACAGGGCGTGGTCTCTTCCATTCAATTTACTGTAGAGGACAATGCTATCTTGGCTTCCTGAGTTTGGATCAACAATAAATTCTGAAGGTTGCGAGGGTGTAAAGCGTAATGCTGTTATATCGATCTGCTTGGCTTGGCACATTTTAAAATCATTCTCAATCAACTTATTCCTGCATAACGATTTTTTGTCGACCCTCTGTTATTTTCTACACACACCGCCTTAGTAAAACTACTGTACTTTATAATTTTCTTCATGGGTTTGTAATTAATTACCTTTATTATCACACAATGAAATGAAATGAAATGAAAATATGCTTTATTAGGCGGAGTTACACAATAATGAATTTCATAATCTCTGAAGAATACAGCAGTATTGGTGAACAAGAATTTTGGTTAAATTATCATATTCTAATTCATTTTTTCATTTGTTTAATTTTTGTCCTACTTTAAATAAAGTAGGAGTTTTCAAGTAAAGTTTTTTCCTGATTTTTCAAAATTTTCTCTTTGATCAATCAGTTTGCCAATCTTATCAATATTCACTTCACGCATCCTACACCTAAAGTTCCCATTTAATCAATTAAACTAAACTCAAATACGAAAAATCTCAAATGATTCTCAGTATCTTCGCTATCCCATGTGTGATCCCTCTTTTCACGAAAAATTATAGATCATACTCAATTTCCAAGAAATTCATTGAATTGGAGTTCAACTTATTGAATCGTATCAACGTACTGAATCGTATCGTTCAACGCATAAATCAGGCTGAACTCAATTCTTCATTTATATAATTATTTTTTATTTATGAGTCCCAACATGCAGTAGTACACCTAAAGTTGAGAAGGCATTGCATTGTTTTCCTCTTTCCCAAGTATCTGTCTCTTTCGTCGTTTAAAGGGTTGGATTTCAACTGTTCTTGTATTAATACTATCAATTCAGTATTTGCTATCCATAAATCCAAATCAAATCCAACGACTTTGGGCCTCATGAATTTCTGTACTATTGTACCATACATTTTAATGAAAGTTCATATGCATCTGTCTATTGTTTCAACTAGATTGTAAAATCGGCGAAGAAGATTCCAAATACATAGCAAAAGATGGTATAAAATGAAAATATGTATTTGAAAATTGGAAAAAAATTCGTGATAGATGGGAGCAAATGTGTTTGTGGTGGGGGGGGGGGGGGGGACGACAGGCGGTTTTTCATTTCTGGAATACTATGGCAAAATCGGTGATGGAGACCTGTTTGAACAGAGGCCTACACCGTACAGCCGACACCAGAAAAGAATGAATGATTAATAAATTCCAAAAATACAGTAATGTAGCTGGCGAAGAGCAAACAGTGAAAGCGAGTGCGCGTTCTGTAACATATATGCAGATGAATTGCAGCCACAGTCAGTGTGCAGATTCAGCAAATTCGCTTCACATCGCAGCCTATGGCCACACCCCACCACTCTGCCCTCTACCTAAGCCAAAACAAGGCACCATTTGATTGAAAACACAAACGAAATTTCATTCCAGATGGACATTTATCCGGCTTGCGGTGATAACACAATTGCTGAGTGATGAGACGCTAATGTGATAACATCGCAAACAGAGCTAGCTGCTGTGCTGTAGGATCTGTAGTTGCCTCTAGAATCATTAAACTGATATTTTGAAAAATTATTAAATAAATCTCTTTCTCAGCTTCTTTTTCTCTTCCTAAAGCTAGAACGTTTTGAACAGCTTACGTTTTCTACTACTGTATATCTATTATAGTGTACAATAAATTGGACATACTATATTGGTTTAAAAAGTATCTGGTTCAGTTCTGTTGAATAGTAACACGTAATGGATCATTAAACTGTTTATTATAATTTACCACATAATAACGAAGATATTGTAGTGATAAAAGTTATGAATTTGCAATGTTTTGTGAATAGATTTACTCAATACTTTACTCCGAGGTTTAGATTTCCATGGGTCAACATAATTTGGAATAGAAATTGCTTTTAATTTTAACTTCAATTGAGCATGAACTTTTTATGCTTATAATATATTGCTGAAAACGAATTATCATCTATTATTCAAAATGATAATTGTAAAGTCATCACTTCTAACTTCAACCAGAGACTGAAAGACTAGTTTCAGGTTGGCAATAAATGAAAGTAATTTCCAAGTTTTTTACTTCATTTATTACCTTGAATATTAGAATCATGAATATGCAATTAAATTAGTACGATGCGTGCAAATGCATAAAATGTACAAAATTTTGATAAACTCCTGGTTTATTTCCACAATGGAAACAAACAAGATGGTTGAGACAGTAAGTAAGAAGAAAGAAAAAATCGGCTTCCTGATCAATACGGTTGAGAATCTCAAACTGTGACTGCTAATGACTTCAGAGAAAAGAAAGGTAGATTAAGTTCGAAGTAGCTCCATGGGCTGAAGTTAAAATATTGACAGAGATATTACTCCAGGAGGAGTTGAATTATTAACGGAGAACTGAGGTGAAAGAATAACATAGACTTTATTGCGGGGAAGGGGATGAATTCATACAGTTATGAATTAATTTAGGCTTCAGAGAAGTTCAACTGCATGCTTTTAATGTGCAACAAGAACAAGAGAAAAATCCGTGAGTGTTTAATATTCAGAAAGAAAATCTACATAGAAAAGAAGTGAAACATCTAATGGAAATCGAAAAAATGCTTTTAGAATGTAGGCTATGAGAGCATTTATGAATAATAGAGAATTTTAATGGAATAGACTATAAAGTTATACCAAAATAACTCTTTCACATTATTAGAACTCTATTTGAATTTAATAAGATGTATTAAAAGTTATATGGCTGATAATTTATATACAATTTTTCATAGAACTACTGTGATATACGCGTATTATCAGCAAAATATTTCAACAAAATAAATCTTTCAAATTATCGGAACTTATAATAGATAAAACAAAACACTGAATTCAATATATTCAATTCTATCTATAGTATTCCATCTTGGGAAATGAATAATCAAATCTATTCGATAATAAAACTTGTTTTCCAACTTGAAACTCTTTTTTAAACTCACGGTAAGCTCTTTTGTAGTTTTTTTAACAAACAAATGTCGTTTTTTAGAAGATATCTGTAATAAAAACACAAAGCCACAGCTATCCAGTTCAAGGTTGTGAAACCAGTAGTTAGCGATGCACTTGGCTTGTTCGAAGAGGTGACAACACCTACAAACCCACACACACTCGCGACACTGGATGACAGAATCGACACTAATAGATGGTGGTGGGAGGTGTGAAAATAACCTGCAACAGTCCACCAGATTCAATCTTATGTTATGACTATCGACAATGGAAATATTCATTCGGTCCAAACACATGACAGCTCATTGTGAATACATCTGAAAGGTTAATGCACTCGCAAAGGCATTATGTAAATAGGGACTGCGACTGCTACGACAAAAAAGAAGACTATTCAAAGCCCCTATGCTGTGTAGCCTACTGGTGCTGTGTAAGCTTAGTCAAACACTACAACTACTTTTATAGGCTTTTTTTGCTCGCCACACAAATTATACTAAAAAATATTAGACAACTGCATAATGATTTGATCAGAATTTCAGCATTCGAAAGGTTATACAGAACTTTTAATACAATTTCTTTATAGTGACTGTATAATGCAAATGCAGTAGTAGTAATGTAATCGAGTGTAGTCTATGAATAATGTACTTCTGAATATGTAGTCTACACATATGCAGATAGTCGAATAATAAAATACTTCCCTATATAAGATTTTTCATTTTCCAAATATATACAGTAACTGTAATAATCAATCATTGTATCGTAAATAAAAAATTGAGGAGAATCTACACTCATGTATTACATTACATTGAGTTCATAAGTACTGGCTGTAATAAGCACAGTACAGTGCATTACACTGTATTACACTATGTACGCCAAAAAGTTTGCGGGGGGGGGGGGGTGCGTGTGAGAGAAGACTTCCTTCCATCAAGATCAAATACTATTGCTTAGCTGAATGGCTAGACCTTGAGCTGAAGTTAAAGAAGAAAAAAGCACACTTGCCGGCGTTTGTTACCACTACTTATATGATATGTTTCAATCGTTGTTTTTACTCTCTCCTTTTAAATGTTGTTATCTCATTCAGATTCTTGTTGGCCCGTTCAAAAATAATAATAATAACAGCACCAAGGTATGTTTATGAAACGTTTATGAACGTTTCTTATCAAAGAAAGACTTGGATAAGTTTTACTAAGCGGCGGTAAGTCTTACTTACACTTACAAGTTCAAGGGTGACAATCCAGCGAGTAACTGTAATATTAAAAGCCAACCCAGGTCTGATAAATAATTTAACGCTAATAATTTACATGAAACAACACTAATTGACACTAATATAAAAACTTACACTACATAAATATTGCAGGGACAAATGGGTCGGCTTGTAACCTCACTTGTCAGCTAGTAAACTCACCCAGTATAATCAACGCTTCAACTCAAGTTCGTATTATTATGAACATCACTTTCTTGAAATCGCAATCGTAAATCCGTTCTAGCCATGCTAGGTAGAGCATGAAGCCGTTCTTGAGATTATGTTCTATCATATTTTGGTTTCATTTTTTAATGTAGCTTCGGTTAATAAAAATAAAATCATTACATTCCATTTTTGCACCATTGCAATGTAATTCACTGTATATTTGGTTTATTGAATCTATTTTTATTTTCTTAATCTCAATCGAATAATTAATTAACAATAGAACCTAAAAATTTTGAACTGGTGGAGAAATTAAGTTCCATACGTTCATTGACTTGCAGTTAGATAGAGCTCACTACGCTAAGTAGTGTACATTGCAATGAAGTACATTGGAATACTGTGGTAATAATTACATAGCAGTAACCGTGAATTTACTTACATACGGTCCATTGTCTTTGCCTTTTCATCTATCTTAAATTTTGTTTGTTATTGTTTGAAATTAAGTTTTGACGTTAGGTCAGCCTGTGACAACGTTCAATGTAATAGAAACTTTCCAAGTCGTTCTTAGATAAGAACGCTGCAAGTTACGTTCATAAATACGGCCCGAGAGTGTTTTAATATTATATAATTTAATTTAAATTAATTTCTTACAATTATTTTTTACTTTTCCGTTGAGAATACAATGTAAAGCGTTTTAACATTTGATTTTTAAGAATGAAATTTTACTATATAGTAATAAACTCGCTTTTATAGGCCTAATATTACCTTATTCGCAGGTTCATTTTGAATATTCCGCCCTTGCTTTACTAGCCTACGACTTTCGAGTTTGACAGATATCTCTACCTTCTAAATGGCTGCCGAAAAGTTGAAAAAGCTCTAAAATTGCCGAGTACAAATTCAATAAGGCCGAAAAAGCAGCAGCTAGCAGCATAGTAAGGAGGGAAAGTTAGTCCGGAATTTCAGAGGAAAGTTCAAGATGATGATAAAGAAATGGAAAGATGAACTCGGATGGTTTCCCCCCACGGTGGTGTGCGTCTTGAAAACCTATTAACTGGGAGTCTTCGATACCTCCTCTCTCTATAACTATCTTTCTCTCGCGGGTGCCAGTAGAATTGAAAACGCCTAATGTTATTGGATTCGCAGTGAAAAATGACGCGCGCCCGGTCGGGACTCGGAACGCAATGAAGCCGGCAGGCAGCGAGAGCGAGAGCACGAAAGATGGATCGCCACTGGAAATGAGCTGCTGTTAGCGCGAACCAACGAAGAGGGAAGCGAGAGAAAGACAAAGTGAGCAGGAGGCAAGGCGATTTGAAAAATAAAATGCAATTAGGCCGGATCAAGGACTCGAAATTTATGAACGCGCACACACAAAGTGCAGGCAGGATGTGGCGACTAGATCATATTTTAATAACGCCAGAGCTTCAACGAGTTAGAATAGTATCGGTATTTCGGCCGGAATTCACTCCCACTCAAACCACCCCCCTCACACACTCACAACTCCACATCCGTGTTCTCCAGCCTCATTGAAGATTCTGTCTACATCCTCACCTCGTCTCGAGAGATATCGCGAAACGCGGACTAGAGAATAGAATACTATTACAGCCGAACCAAGACCTTCCTTCGTCCCTATTCAACAGCACAGTTCCAAAGTACACAGTCCCTGAGGTGGCTTGTTACATCTACATTGAATACAAACTCCGTGTTATCAAATCCAACTATTTCCTTTGAAGATTATTGATATTTTCCTTTTAGCATTACATTTTCAAATGCCAAAAGCTCCTTGGAAGCCACTTCTCATAATAATATAAAATGGGGCCTATATGCATGGTCTAACGGGCATCAACCAAATAAATGATAGCTCCTAAAACAGTAGAACTCTGTTCTGAAAATGATAATAGTTCTACTTGAATGGAGTTTAAAATGGATGAAGAGTTAAACAAAATTGTTACAACTTGGGTATTTTTCATATGAAATTATTGTTGATAAAGCTTTGAAAAATCTCCAATGAAAATCAAATTAAATATACTTGTATCATATCTTATCTGATCTTATCTATCACATCTAATCTGTGCATTGCATTACATTGGACAAATAAATGCATAGGCAAAATATTAATTTATTTTCAAGTGGGATTGGCATATCATTCAAAATGTAAAACGGAACAGGAAACTAATTTTCAAATTCTACCAGCTTCGCAGGATCCTGAACCATGAAACTTTAAAAGCAGTTTATTATTCGTTAGTAGAATCTATTTTAAGATATAACATAATTGTTTGGGGAGCTACAAATTACACTCATATTGAACCTTTATTTGTAACTCAGAAACGTATACTTAAAATAATACATTTGAAAAATAATCAGTTTCCAACAATTGAAATATTCAAAGAAAGTAAAGTACTCAGTGTTAGACAACTTTTTATTCAGGCAGCGCTCTCATACTTGAAGAAAAGACCAGAACAATTTAGATTTGTAGATCACATTCATCATACTAGGTTAAGAAATGTAAATATTGTTATTCCCAGAATGAATACGGCATTTGGGCAAAGATCGTTTATTTACATAGCACCAAGAATGTATAACATTATTCCTGTAGATATAAAAGTAGAAAGAATTATTTATCGGTTCAAAAGAAAATTAATAAATTGGATGATAGATCAGGAAATTTAGTAAGAGTTCATATCAATTAATTATTATATTTTTGTTTGCATTTATAATTTTCTTGTACCATTATATTTTAATATATTATTATCATTAAGTAGCTATTTTGTATTACTCTAGGTGATTTTATTTTTTAAATTCTTCACATTTATTTATTTTGTTTAATTACATAATATGCACGAACATTTCAACATCTAACTTCATTTTTGAAAAATATTTCAACTAGGTATTATATAGCATAAAAAAAAATATTAACAGACTCATATACCCCAACACATAGTTTTTTATAGTGGGGTTTCTAAAGGTGAACTACTGATATAAAATATTCTGTATTTATGAATTTTAACTAAAAGGATTTAGTAATTATTATGTTATTGATTGAATAAATTTTGATTTGATTTTAAAAAACTTTGTACCTTCTATATAGAATGAAGCCATTAAAGTTGGACATCGTCCTCCTTCTTGCCCTGCAACTGCACTATTTGTATGCAGCTGGTCCATGAATGGCTCTAGATTAAAGTACAGTCATTTTGGAGAAAAAATAGGCTTATAAAAAAACAGAAGCTATGTCTCTAGATCTGCACAACCTCTGGCTGTAGTTCCTCCAATAATTATTGATAAATTGGCTCGATATTAATGTTGTGTCAATAGGGAGCTCCTCAGTGATATGGGGTACATTTTAATGTTGAGCGGAAGCCGATTACAGTCAAGTAGAGTAGTGTTGGATGGTTTAGGCGTGGTCTTTTTGGCTTGGTTGCCTGACAACGGCGTGTTTTGAACTTGCAGCGGGCCGACGTTATCATCATCGTGTTTTTCTTGCTTTGAAGCAGCCACGTCATTAATTCGTTCGAACAGTAGATTACAGTTGGCTGGCACGTCATGCGACTTGTGCCGTCGACGTAACTAACGCGTACTACAGCTCTGAATATTCGCCCTGATAATGCCTTTCGACTACTGTACAGCCGGCAAGCCTCTGCTTCCGCCTCACCCTCCCACACCTGACCCAACCTTCGTGTGAACGCTCGTTTTCATAGGTCAAGCAACCCCTTTCCAGCCGCTGATAACATCAGCAACATTCTTAACAGCCTTCCCCTCCTGTATCACATCAACGTGAAACGCTGAATCATTATGCAGAACACTCTCTAGCAGTCACAGCCCCCCTCCGGCCTGAATAATCGTCACTCCATATTCCAGGCAGTTTTCAAATGACACATAATTGAGTTGAATCGGAAAAAAATTGTATTAGCCTAAATTTACAAATCAGACCCGTGAAAAAATTACAACTAACCCTCACTCCGCATGAAAATAATTATTACAGTACATGATGAAAGGGATTGAGAACAATCCATCAGTGTTTCAACCAAGATCTTATTCATAGAAAGACAGCAGTGGAGGAAAGAAAATAACTAGATAAATTAAAAAATACTACAGATTTAGCCAGGTTATTCTGGACATTTTATGAATACCGTATCAATCCATAATTTCCGCATAGTCACTTCTAAAAAGTGTTACTTATTTATAGAAAGTACACTGAACAGCGTTAGGATAAGAACACACAATATGTAAAGAAAAGTTTGTGTTACTTTCCCATCATCCTATACTTGGATCAGAAAAAAGGTTGCCAGAAGCTGAACAACAATTCGTCGAATAGTGCAAAATTATTACATAAATGATAGTAGTAAAAGCACCTTTCACTTCAATAACATTTGCGCCTGGGTCTTAGTTTACAAGATGCAAAGAAAAGCTTGGTGCTAAAGGGAAAGGATGAGGAAGGGTCATGGGGCACCGGATGGACACATTCTACAGAAACAGGGAATGGTGTGCATTGGCAGTGGCACTCAGATTTGTGACGCAGCGTTGTTCTCACTTTCCAACAGTCCAAACAGAATAGGACGGCCGTTGTTTGAACAGTCCCTGTTCGCCCTGCAGCTAGCACAGGGCACAGTTCTCATTCACTCTCGCTCTCTCTCAAGCGCAGTGAGCCTGTTTCCCCACTGAGTGTATTTGAAGCTGTTCGCATGCATGAATAAACGAGCATAACTGCTAGGAGAGGGGCTCCAGCGGGAAGAGAAGCACCAAGCACACACTCGGGAACAATCACCACTGCTTTAGAGCCCTTCAAAATCCAAATGCATGATTAAAATCATGTAGAGCGACTGCAACTCAAGGTTTTGAACTGAATCCTAAGACCAGCGACAAACTCAGGTCAAGAGAAATGCCAAGTCATATTGAAACACAAATAGTGAGCAGGTTCACTTCTTGAAAATTTAATTATGCCCAATATTGACAACTTTCAAAATAATGTGCTCAGGACATGTCATGCCATGATTTACAGTGCTATGAAACGTTCTAAAGTTCAGTGAGAAAAAATTACTGCTACGGTATAATTGAATACGCGGAGTAGTAGTCTTATAATGGATGAATACTGTGCAGTAATTTAAAATTAGTATAGTGCAATAGGGAAATTTGAGAGATGTGATGGCAAATCATCGAATCAGCTGGCAGTGCGCAGAAACACGTTGTTTTCTTTCTACGCAAAGACAAAAATAAAGAACTGAGAATTTTCACTTACTTCATGAACTATAAATTAAAAACAAAAATAATCAAGTACTTACCCTATCGATGGTAATAATTGGCCAAACGCATTACAAGGAATATGAGGCAATTGATAACGAACCTGCAAAAAATATAAATTGATTAGTTTGGGAAATAAATAATATTACGACAGTTACAGTATTAATTCCATACATGCCATATCTCAATGCTATCTTCTTTTTTGATCAAGAAAATGTCGAACAGGGAAAATAATATAGTATCTGTTAAAACTTTATTTTATCGTTTTTCAATAGAATTAGCAGTCATTTTAAAATACTATCTCAAGTACTAAGTTGAATCATTTCTGTGCGAAGAATAGAAGCTAATAGAACCTTGAGAAATAATTCAATGAGCTTAATCCCTACGCTGTTAAAAAGCCTTTCCCTAGAATTTGATCTAGCTATTATATTTTTTATTATCGTCACACATTGTTATCGCCTTCAACAGTTGCTGAAATTGAATAAAAAATTCGATCTTGGGAACGCAGATATTGAAAAGCGACTTCAGATTCGATTGGAACTGTTACTAGAAGACTTATACGAATACCCTGATTGTGGAGAGATGGAAAGGGGGGGAGCTAGGGGAGCAGGGTCCTTGAGTTCTGATCCACGTCGTTGTAGCAAGCTCTTGTTTCCATGGAGACAAGCTCTTCGAACGTAGTTGGCATTCCTCGATCATTAAGGGAGAAAATTTCTTCTTTTCTATTTTCCCTTCTTTCATTTTATGTAAGCGGTTTTCCTCTTGACTCAATGATATTCCTAAGAGACTAGTCCGATTCAAAAAGGGTTCGGCACTGCCGTCCCTATAATGATAATCATTACGGGCATCATCAAAGTCATTTCGTTCCTTCGAAAATGTTTCCAGGCTTTGATACTACAATAATCTTCTACTGGATAAAAATTAATTTCAAAAAGCAATTGCCAGATTGGAATAATTGGGAGAGCTCAATATTCTTGGTGAGCGAACAATTCTCATCGGGAATCACTTGAAGACTTAAATCGTGAGATTTAATAACTCCACAATAATCTCCAATTACTGGTCAGTGCCTTTGAAGCTCCCAGCTTTATACAAAATGTATTAACATCAGTATTCTTTCAACAATAAAATTATTATTCTGAGCATAAGGTCAATCTACAAAAATATAATTTTAATTACAATCTATCACTGAACCAACCAACCTACCTTGGCAAATTAAGGTTGGTTGTTTCACATAGGAATTGTACTGAACTCACTAGTAAAAAACAAATTAGGCTGTGGTCGATACGGCCAAGGCTTTAAAACAATTAACAGACACACATGATGAAGGGTTTCAAGTCTAAGAAGGTCCAGAATAAAAGAAAATTGCGTTTATAATTTTAAAGAAAGGTTAAATTCAAAATATCACAGATAAAAAATTAACAGCCAATAGAATATTCATAATCTCTCGTCGTCTTCCTTACAAAGGTAAATAGAATTTTCAGCTACTCTTTTTTGTGCAGTAGCTAGATTTAAAAGATTAGTTGAAAACTTGAGTTAAAAAAGATCACTGGCCAGGATATAAAACTCTCAACTTGAAACAATTTAAGATATGCCTAAGCATACTAAATGAAAATTATAAAGGTCTGTTGAGGACAGACCCGGATCTTGAAATTTTGTCTCCACGGAAAAGTAATATAAAAAGGAAGTATGTCACCTGGATAGCAGTTTTGGTTTCAAGTCCGGTCCATAATAATTATTTTATATTTTTCCAATTCTTTCATGAATCAAGGTGTTGAGGTTACATTAATATTTTCGATGTCAATCTAAACCTGAACCAGGAAAACCTGGATTTGACGACGAGAGATATTTAAATAAAAGAAGAATACAGATTACTAACACATCATGGCTGTAAACAAATTCATATTCTTAATTAAAATTGATAATTATGGCATCAAGGTGTTAATTATAACATATTATTTTGAAATCAAAGAAACGGCAAAACAATCCAAATCATATTTTAGGAGCCAGTGCAAAGCTGCAAAAAACAAGATGCCACAGGTTAGTTTATGCACAAATCAAAACCTAGGGCAGTCTGGCAACATAACCAACAAAGGACAGTTACAGTTTAAATTAAAAGATTGACTAGAAACGTTAAAAGGAGATTTAGGTAAAGTAAAATATAATGAAAAATACCTAAGTAGAAAATAAAATATTATAGCTAGAAATAAAAAAATTAATGTTGAAGTGGGTGAAACCGAAGGCTCACTGAATGAATTGGTGTGACCAACTGCACCAAATTTAACTAAAACAATGTAGCAATGCTACATCACTACATTGGCTAATGAGCGATTTTTTTATAATCTAAATCAAAACAAAATTTACATTTAAGAAGGTTTAAAGTACCTTATTCAATAAAGTCTATGTCTACGACGACCCCTGCAGTTGCATCAAATCAAATCAAATGGCTTTTTTCTCTTCAGTCTTCTTATGTCTGCATTGTCCGGGAGCTGATTCGCCTCTGAGTTGATGATAGTCTTTTTTTATTGCGGATGATGCCAACATGAATCTAGAGACTTGTTAGTGGGTATTGAGGTGAATGAGTGAATGATGAGAAACATCCATGGCTGAGTGAGACTCGAACCCAAGGCTGCAGGAAACGAAGCCAGCCAGAGCCTTATCTTATCATAGAACAGCGTTCCAACCAACTGCGCTACCAGAGCCGCCAGCTCGTTATGCTTTTAAAATTTTAATATACTTATTATTAATTTATTACAACGTAGCCTACTTATTTTTCTACCAATTAATAAAAATTTGAAATTGAAAAAAAAATTGTAACAAGATTGAATATGATAATAGCCAAAAAAAGCGATAAAATATTTTTTCAGTAGTAATTTAATTTAGTAGTATTTCATTATTCTGCAGAAGTTTAATTTCTACTGTAGTAAAATTTCATCAATGTAACAGATCCCATTCCTTGTTTGACAATCATATTTCTATAAGGTTCTTCAAATCAATTTGATAGAATGGCCTACGCTATGAATCTAACTTCACATTTTTTTTTTCAATTGAATAAGACTGGATTCCATTATTAAAACCCCGTTTCAAGTGAAGTAATCACAAAAAAAGAGTAATCCAAGTAATCGCCGGAAAAATACATTAAAAATTTCGCAGATCCTATCTGGTTTGAATTGATTTTGTATTTTGTCCGACTGGACCTGTGTCAATATTTGGATTCATCGAATTCACTCCCAAAATAAACATTCATTAAGGACTCTACTCAGCTGGAATTCTGTTTCTCATCGCTCAACCATCAAACACAGACAGCAGATATCTATGAAAAATCCTTTACTGATCCCGTCTGATTGGATTCTAAAAATATTTAATCTGTTACTTCATCCTGATGCATTGAGGTTACTACTCTGGAATGGAAACCTACAGGCCTACTCCCAATTTCCTTGGTTCTTTTTTTTATTGTTCTCGTTCATTTTTACACGCATTCGGTTTAAACTTTTACTTTTACTCTTTTTTGTTCTACAGAAGTAGAACCCTTCTAATCCGTCATCCTCAGGACTAGCGGTATTGTCGGAAGCTCTTAACGAATAAAAGTTCGGAATATCAGAAAAAGGTATTTTTTTCGGAGGATGAAGCCCACATAGGTCTGAGTGGGTAATGAATTGGATGGTAGTGATGGTAGTTGGACCTAAAATTTCAAGTGGGTTCCGAACCACCAGGAAGTAATTATACAGCAGAGAACAGAGTCTTTTTTGCTGGCCAATTTAATCGGTCACCGTTACAAAGATGGCCAAGGAGTTTCGCAGCTTATCTCTGATTGAACAGATACCTGCTACGGCACTCGGCTATCACTTCCCTTCATTCAGTGGCGTAGCAACGGGTGGGGGGGGGCGGACCGCCCCGGGTGACAGCCCAAGGGGGGTGACAAAAACAGATCCAATCAGGCTTTAAAAGGACTGGTATTAAATGTTTTTTTAATAGATAATTTTTCTAATAAATAATAGAGAAAAAATATACTGGTTAGGGGTGACATAACAGGCGACTGAATTGCGTGCGATTGAGTTGAGAGAGAGGTTGCTTATCAGCAAAATTTATTTTCATTATTTGAATAAATCTGTTCTTTTCTGCACCTGCCACTGCCAATCACCCTTAGAGAATCATTGGATTTGTTGATGCAGGTGTCAGGAGAGTAGCCAAGGACCGTCCTCGGGTACGGAAACCCTCCATTAGCGATGACTCAAGCATTTCATAGAATTTGATTCATAATGTGGGTTGAAATATTGAAATACAGCGTTTACATAAATGGTATATGGTTTTTTGGGTGAGAGCTAATACTTTTTGGGTCGGCTAATACAGAGATATGTATGGGTTAAAATAATGTGGGAGGATTTATGTACAGAAACTCTCAAAATGCAATTTTAGAGGGGTTATTTTTAATTTTTCCGCACCCCCTCCCCCCTTAAAAAAAGAGAGTCATATATTTTGTCAACATCGTAAAAAGACACCTTTATTTATTCTGAGTTATCGGCCTACTGTGAAGGTGAGAAGATAGATGATAGAGTTTAGTTGGGAAAGTTATAAAAATTATTAGTTTGATTCGTGAAAAGCAAGTCATAAAGTAATGTAATTGAATTTCAAGGCATAATATTATTTCAGTAAAACAATTATTAAGTAACAAACTTTTTAGAATAAATTTCATTGGTAGGTCTTGTTACAATAATAAATTGGACTATACCGTTTACAGTGAGTCTATAGTCGAGAAAGTGAGGTGCTCCCAGGGGTTGGAACCAAACATTTGCAATGGCTCAAATTGAGTCACTCAATTCTCAAATACAAAAAATCAATTGAATTTTTTACCAAATATTAATATTATATAATGAGTTTGTGTCTAAAAGCGCTTGAGAGGATTATTTTCTATTTTTCTCCGCGGGAAAAACCCCGCACCACCATTCTACCATCTATGAAAGAGGTAGTTGTTTCATCAAATTTCACATAAAAATTAAGCCTCACCTCAACTAATTGATATAGTAATTATGGTATCTAGTGTATAATTGTTGATCTGACTTGTCTTATACTCCTTAACTGGAGTCTCCAAGTCGTAATCCACAAAAAAAAATTTCAAGTGTTACAGGGCTCCTCCAAGCTAATTCATAATTCACATTTTTTTCATCAAAATTCCAATAATAGAGTCCTAAGTACTATTCCCAAAGTGAACCAGCTAATGATCTAATGGAATACTCAACTGAATCACATGCTGTTCAAGCAAGCTATTTCAATATTTTCAATTAGCCTGCCCAAATTCTGAAGAGTTGCGAGATGCAGGCCTAAGCTAATCAATTGTGCGGAGCCCAATATGAAGGCAAACATCATCAAAATAGCCTAAAATTGCTTTCAAAAGACTTAAAAATCAAAAATTTTCTGACGCCCGCCCCCGGAGTCCCAAATTTTGAATATCTACATAAAAAAGTATAACTCTACCATGGTTGATATAAAATAAGAATCAGCTATGAATAAGGTGTCGTTTGTTAACTGTGTGTAATGATAAGGGGGGGGGGGGGTTGGCAAGTTGAAACACCGCCCCGGGTGCCACAAGACCTCGCTACGCCACTGCCTTCATTATTTATTGAATATTTCATAAAAATACATTTTTATGTTAATATTAATATTTGAACCAAATAAGGGCTGTGCTATTCTCCACAGTGATGTATTTCCTAGCCATATTGCAATAAAATGCAAGAAAGCTGTAGTTTGTATAAAAAAACGTCAAAAAAGGTAGCTCAGTTGGGATAAGTTTGAGGGTTCGGCGTAGTAGGATCACTCGGAGAGTTGGACTGTACGAGGGCGGTTAAGAGGGGTTCTACTGTAATTCAAATGGATATAACTTATACTGAAAATTAAATTTGGAAAATCAAGAAACCATTACTTGTTTATCCTCTATCAAGATTGAAGACTGAGAAGGGAAGTAGCTATAGGGGAAAGTTAAATAGTGTGATCTGTTCATTTTTGTAAATGATACTTGAGTATTTTCAAGAGGAAAACTTTATGTTTTTCTTCAGCTTAGGTATTTGCCGACGAAATTGCCTTCGATAAAAGGACACACATGAAAGGATCAAGCTTTAGGAATGAAATGGAATTTTTTAATATGATCTCAAAGCCAGCCCCAGTGTGCATGTGTGGGTGTGTGTGCCTGTTTGCACTCAAGTTCACTTTTCCACTCGTCAAGTACAAGTTATTGGGTAGCCGCCTTCTCCCCAATCATCCGCCTCCGCCATCTCCTTTCCATTTCTTTCTATTCTTATCCTCCAAAGTTTATTTCGCAATACTTTGAGCTCAGCTTCTATCAGCGCCGTCCGAACACTTCTTTGCAAAGTTTTTCTTCACAGCGGACCCTTCTCTTTTTTCTGTGTTCGAACCTTTCTCTTTACGCCAAAGCCTTTCTTCAGCATCCCTCTTGCCAACTTGAAAGCATCTTGAAAGGAAACGCCGAGGGGCCTCGATATAGACGACGAAATGATAAAGAAATTGAGTCTAGAGATGACTGTCAAAAACTGCTAGTCACACGGAGAAAATATTCATAAGATAGTCTCATCATCTTCAGCTATGAATATATCCTAATGTTTAGGTTAAATAATCTATTTATATTTCAGCCATTACTTGGGAAGAGTTGGTAACATTCCCATATAATCATTTTCAATACCATGTAAAACGGATTAATAAAAATTAAAAAAAATAGGTAAGTTGTGCAATATAAATGAACTTACAGTACTCGAGGAATAGGATGAGCTATGACCTTGAGATGCGCAGTGGCAAAAGTGCTTGTGAGCTCACTCACTCGCCAGCAGTCTCTCTGTTTCTCTCTGTCTAGGCAGTTCCTTCTGCTCTCGCGCAACTAACAGCTCATCCTATACCTCCCGTACTGTAGTTCTACAATTTCAAGTTGTTTTGCAACTTTTATTGCAACCATTATGTATAATGCTTTTGACATGAAATGAACCACATTATTTACATGAAACGAGCAGTTGTGGCCAATGTTGTTGAATTTGTTAAAAATTATACTGCACTTTCAGGCTACCACAATAAACATCACTAGTCTACTACCTACAAGTTGAAAAATGTTTATAGAAACTACATCATTCTCAATAAAATGAAGACAACTAAATTAGAAATAAAAATAATTGAGACAAAATGCAAGTAGGATATTGATATGCGATTCTATTATTTGCAAAAACTAAATCTGATTATAATTCATCGTGATCGATAGGTTTTTTTTATAGTTTCAATAGCTATCTTCAATAGTTTGCCTGACAGTGTAAGGTCCAGTCAGTCGTTTTCCCAGTACAGTAGAATGGTCAGAGAGTGGCTTTTTGGCCTTCTTCCGGATGAGATTGAGGAACTGTTTCTGGTTGTTCATTGACCATGTGAGCACCAGATGCCTCCGATGGTTCTATCTTGGGAATTTTTAGTATTATTTTTTCTATCCTTTGTTGAGAGCTCCTAATTTTTCTCTCCAATTATTATATTTCATTTTATATATCTTTAAATATTCAGTGCTTTTGTTTCCTCAATTGATTTAATTTTTGGTTTTCTTTTCAAATAATAAATTTTCTATATTTTATAGTATTTAAACTGTAAATATTTTATTGTAATGTCACTAGATGTACTGTAGTTTTCACATAACTTGGCAGCAGTTGGATTCAGATGTAGCAAGTTCTCCCATATTCTACACGCTGCCAAGTTATATGAATACTACAGTATTTTTCTTCTTTTATTTATTTGGGTCTGCAGCAACTCCTCCATGCCTGCAGGGATGTTTTCCCAGAGAGTATTTATAGTCAACGGCATGCATCTAATATGTTATTAGTGATTTTATATGTTTAATTGGCATTAATTGGCACTAAATTGATCATTTTTTGTAAGCGTTGTTGTTGCAATAAAGAATTTATTATTATTATTATTATAGCTGTATATTATAATTATGATGACTTATAATGATTTATGATGTCTAAACATTATGAACAAGCAAGTGCGATTATAATTATTTTTTTATATTTCGAATACTGACAATAATAGTCTATAGAAACGATTTACAAAATATTTCTCATATTCACGTACTGCATTGTATTCCAATTGAGTGGAAACTAAGCCAGCTTGAAGTATAAAGATTGCAAGCTTGTCAGGTACGGTAATTGAAGCACAGTTTCGTCATTAGATTCAAGGTCAGAATGAATCACACTGACTGACAAACATACTGAAAAGGTCACATACACTGTCTTAAAAACTGACTTTCATAGGAAATTGCACCTTAGCAGTGTCTGCTACAAATTAAGCTGTTTACCTTCTTCTCAAATACTAGAATAATGAACAACTTGATAGCTTTGGTATACTAGCCAGTTAGATATACGACTGAGAAATAAGAATTGACATATCGTACTTCAATCTCAAAACAATTTGTTGTTTTCAATCGCAATCGTAAGGTGAGAAATTTTCAAAATACAATAATTTACATTCACAAAATCCCATTCCAGGATTCTCTTACAACACACATTTACTGGATACCACACCGGTGAAATGTTTTTGTGATCAGTATTTTTTATGAAAAAGAATAAGGCTTATACCAATCCAACGAATTTTTTTCAAATTGCGGATGATGGCCACATGAGTCCGGAGACTTGTGCGTGGGTAATAAGGTGGATGGGTGAATGATGAGAAAAATTCATGGCTGAATGAGATTCGAACCCAAGGCCGCAGGAAACGAAGCCAGCCAGAGCACCTTATCTTATCACAGACAAGCGCTCCAACCAACTGCGCTACCACAGCCGCCTTATTAATCTTCAACTTGATTTATTGTTTCTGAGTTCTATCTATCATTTACATAGAATTACCAGTAGAATTTACAATATGGGCAAAATAGAATTTGGAAATATTATTCTTTACAGAATGCAAACTAAACACTTTTAAACAAATTTAATTGCTCACCTATTGCCTCTAATGATATAATATGTTTTAATACGACCAGATTCATGATGAAATGCCTTCACAATGTCCTATGCTGCCAAACAACCAAAAACTTACTAATGGATAAACTGTCTGAGAGTAAATAGAATATGGCAAAATTTTTTAGTTCAACCCATATTTTAATGGTTGTATCTCATATAAACACATAAACACGTTGAGAATATCACATAGAAATGTTCATGATATGAACGAACTTAATTATAAAACAATTTATGTTATTGGTCAAGACAGCAGCTATCAATTGAATAAAGAGATCATATTATATAAATAGATAATATGAGTCCTGGGAGCTGACTAGATTTCACACGAGAATTATTTCTAAAAAATCCCTTCATCCTTTTTTAAAAATCGTCTTCAATTTGTATTTAAACATCAAGAGGTACAATAATTAGTTAGATGTATAAAATATACTGGTACAGTATTAAAAATTTTTCTTGGCATAAAAATGGAACGAATAATGAATCATCATTATGATAGGACTTTTGTGCAACTGGAGGTTAGTGTGCAAACAATTTTTCGTACCTAAACCAGTCAATTTTGCCCATTCAGGGGAAAATATGCAATGTGCCTACATTGTCCATTCAATAAAAAATTCCACTGATTTCTTTCTCTAACATCACATCTAGTAGTCTATTGCCCCCTGTTCATCAAAGAACAATACGTGACATACAAAGTCCAATTGTTCCTATTATTGAAACTGTTTCCGCGATCTGCGTAGAAGATCAGCATTGCAATGGCTAAAGGCAAATCCCATGCTTTCAGCAGCTTACGAATTACATGAATTTACAACATTTGATGCTGATATTATGAAGAATGGGAAACTGATTCTGGCCGATAGGGCTCTGACGGTTGTCGCTTTTATTTATGCATCGTTTGCCACTTTTCGGACGGACGGGATTGCGATGGCATGAGCTGGAAGACTACAGAAAACAAGAGAGAGAGTGCGTGAGAAAGAGTGAGAGAAAGTGAGTTGTCGGCCATTGGGGCTGGTAGTGTGGTTTCGGATTTGAATGTTTTATAGCTGCAAATTGAAGTTGTATGCTTGGCCAAAGCCCTGGTTGAGGCTGAGGCTGGCTGGCACTCGCTTTTGACCCCTCGACTGTACTGCACTACTATTCTTGTTGTGTCCAATGTCGGCCGCTTCTGACCAGTTTTGTAAACTAGGACCATATTTGCTCCTATTTTCAATGTATTCAGTTCTACAAAAATCAAGCTGTAAAGAGCGGGCATAGTGTGTTCGTCAATATTTCCTCCTCAAGTCCACAAATATGGCTGATGCAGTTGGTACATACAAATCTCGACGCCAACCATCAGAAAGATTCTGCAAAATCCTGCAAACAGAATCGATTATTCCGAAGTTTATTGGCATTTCATTCCACTATCTTTTCCAATGTCTATCGAGTAGGCTGTAGTTTATCTATTTATAATAAATTTAATACTCAACATAATTTTACCTAAAAGACTTCTTTGCTAATTTGTATCACACAGAAAGAAATTATTCCATTAATGTTGTCATTGACAAGTTCTTCTTCTTTCAACAACTTCAACAGTATTGAACTTTGAGAAGTGATAGCCGCGAGCCGTAGCAGGTATATGTTCAATCAGATAGAGATAAGCTGCGTTCTCGTTGGTCCTGTTTGTAAAGGTGACCGATTAGATTGGCCAGCAAAAAAGACACGTTCTCTGCTGTAAAATCACTTCCCGGTAGTTCGGAACCCACCTAAAACTGTAGGTCCAACTCATTCCCCACGCACAGGTCTCAGACCTATGTGGGCTTCATCCTTCAAAAAAAATTAAGTGTGCACTTTTTCAAAAATTTTAGCTATAATTAAACTATATCATGTATATCAACTATTTTAAACTATATTGATTCAAATTATTACTTCTGTATAAGATTGAGAGTTATAATGTTTAATAACAAATTTTGGATAAGATAACTGTAATTCAAAGATTTCAGGCTAAAATGAGATGATTGAGACCTTTTTATTTTGATGAGAAGACATTTCAAATTCAATAATTATTATTCCTAAAATTGAAAGAAATTTATTGTTATTTGACTAATAATTATTATTTCCGTTAATTATTATTATTTATTTCCGTTATTTTTAGGCATAACTTTCAATCGGTCTATATGATGAACAAAGGTAATGTATGTCCATGATTCAGAAATATAAAATTTCAGTTATTATTTAGAATGCAATAGAGGTTATTTGTAATTTATTAATGGCATAAGATTTTATATGCGTTTCTTTCAAATAAAAGTACATTCAATACAATGAATTTGTTTTAATTTATCGCTTAATTTGAATAGCTAGGTTATGATGAGGATTGTAATACAGAAGGAGAGCGCAGGCTGATCGAATATTTAGCATGGTTTGGCACTCGATGAGAAGAGTGCATAGTAGTAGCGTAGCAGTCGATTTCGATGAACGAGCGGCAACCTGAAAGCAGCTCATAGCTGTTCAGATATGCATGTGATGAGCATTATAATCTGAGAAGCGGATTAATTCCACTGATTAATACGTTATTGAGTAGTCCGGCAGACGTCGGCATTCTATCACGCGAGGGGTGGAGTGGGGCAAGGGCAAGGGTTGCTGAGGGGTTGCACTGGTAGTGGTTGCAAATACTGCGCTAATACACTGTCCATACCCAGAGTATTAAAATTAATAGCACAGTATCACTTAATTACATCTATCTATTAATACCATCGCTCCATAACACAAATCTAAACTACCCACTGATAGATATCCTATCCTATCCAGTTATGGATGGATTGGTAATTGATAGGTATCAATGACAGAAAATGTTATGATGCCACAAAATTCTAATTGATTCAAGTTAGTTGAGTCATGGGAATTATATGTCAAATTCAATTCAATTCAATTTTATTTATTGTAATCACCTTAAACATCATTCATACAATATCTCAACAAAAACTCATATATATCTCAAGCAAAATACATATTTTGTAATAATAATTTATATTTAGACTATATATAACATCTTTAAAAATGTTTTGCATCCCTCTTAAAGCAAAGCTTGTGTTGTGGGATGGTGAATCCTCAAGTTGTGCTTATATCTGTAAAAATAAACCGATACAACGGAGTATCCAAGGGCCCGACGATTTTACATAAAATAATAATTATTATTATCATCATCACTTTCGCTGAAAGGCATATGCACCAGCTGTAAAAATAAAGTGGATAATTGGACTAAGCACCAGCCTTCGTAGTATTCTAAAATTATTTTGTAATCGAAATGAACCAGCTGCAGCATTGCAGTCATGTAGGAAACATATGACTGGCTAATCAAAGATTAGCTTATGTTTCATCCATTATTTCTTTGGTGAAATAATTTCTAATTTCAATTTATCCAAACAAAAATGAACATTTTAGGAAGGTGCGGTTTGTGCTAAGCTCTTGGGAATTCGCCAGGTAGCACTATTATGACTAGAATGCCGTTGCAACGCACGGGTGAACCGCTAGTTTAAATAATAAACACTGTAGAGCTACAAGATATGCCTAATGCAATTTACAAAAAAAAAAATTATTGTTTACAAGGTAACATCAATGAAAATTTAAACAGCAATAATAAAAAAAACATTGTTTTATTTTACTTGTCTATCAATAGTGACTTAGATATAACTTATCAATTTAATTGAATTCTGATTTTGAAACGAATTCAAGCAAAATTTTTACAAAGCCTTACTATTATACTGATATATAGTGAGTTTATATAATAGTACCTACAAAATAAGTAGGCTATAATAATGGCCTACAGTTAGTAATTTAGTACGGTACGCTGGAAAAAAGAAAACTAAAACAAAATATAATTGTATTAAATGAAAAAATCTTATTTTTTAAATTTAAAATAAAAATCTTTTCAACAGCTAAGAATTAAATGATATTATTTTATGGATATGAAAATATTATTTATTTAGGAGTCTCCTTCTGAACCGAAAATCTTCCTCTTTCACATATACCAGTAGACAGGATACAGGGGATGTAATAGAATGTCCAGTACCATAAATTGAATTCTGAACTAAAATACAATTTTAATTAAACTTTTCATGGACTATTTGATTTCAGAAAAATAAAACTTGAACTATACTTCTTCTGTTACGAGAGATACAAGATTGAAGAATTAGCCTCCAGAATCTTGTCGAACGTAATTAATTAGTGACGGTAGCTAGCAGCCGAGAATGGATTATGAACAGAATTTCCATCTCATTAAATCCTTTAATAGCAATAAAGAAAACGGCAACAAATTTCTAGCCTGTTTAAGCGAGGATTTTTGAAACACTATCTGATGATTTTCACTTTTTCTTACCAGTCCTCTTTCATGCAGAGAATAGAAAAATCCGTAACAACAAAACGAATTTTCAATGGTAATTTACGTGACTTCCTCTACCTGTTAAAATCGTGAAAGTAAAAAGTGTAAAAGAAATCCTGTATCTTGTTACCTGCCTGATAAGAGATAACGTTCGAACTGAAATTGATTAACATTTCTGGGGAGTTCTGACAATGAGATGAGTATATGAAAAATAGGTTAAGTATAGCCTCCAGCCTTCATAATCTACAATATATAAAAGCCAAAACACTGTCTCAAAAACCACCCGGTCAAAATAGTTTAATTTTCTTACAAATGTTCAGTCGTGATCCTGGACGGATGGTAAGAACGGGTTTGAAAAACTTCCCCAGAATACGCTCTAAATTGAAGTTTTTATAGCGTTTTACAGAACTACCTGACCAAAAAAGGTGAAATTTGGTACACATAATGTTCAGTCGAGACCCTGGACGCCTGCTAAAAACGAGCTTTTTAAAAGCAAAACACGCCCGAAATTGTCGTTTTCTAGCGTTTCTTAGAGTTTCTAGAAAACCACTTAAAAATGTGAAATTTGTTCAGTTGAGACACCAGCCGCGTAATTAGAGAAGTTTGTAAAATTTTCGCCTAAAATTGACGTTTTCGTAGCGTTTTCTTAGCGTTCTCATGAGTTGCGTGACCAAAAAAGGTAAAATAATAAAAGTGAATATTTCCCCTTCTTGGCTGATGAGCGAAGCGAGCCTCCTGTTTTCATAAAAATTTGTTCCGGGGCTGGAAACCCCTAGCTAGACGGTTAAGGCAAGCGAAGCTAATGTTATGCAAGCTGGGTATGCAGTTTGAAAAAATCCATGAAATGACATAATCTGTTTGAACATGATATAGTCCACGTATTGGAATTTTTCTTTACTTTTTGCTCATTTGATTGGACAGTTACCTAATGGATATATCCATAATGACTGTGACACCAGTGACACTTCATTGACGCTTCATCATCAGTGTTATAGTGTTATACATATCACAGCATCAGCCTTCACAAAAGGACATTTATTTGCATCGACAAGCCACAAAGGTTCAAAATAGAGGCAAAGAGCAGTAACTATGAAATCAGTCTAATCAAATTCACTAGTTGGAACTATTCAATTGCATTTCACTAACATGATCAATATTTTACAAAATTAGAGCCGCAAAATGTCAGCCAGAGTTGTGTTGAAGGGCTAATATTATGCAAGCTGGGTATGCAGTTTGAAAAAATCCATGAAATGACATAATCTGTTTGAACATGATAGTCCAGCGACCTGTTTTGAGCGCATTCGCGACCGAATTGTTCAACGCGGCGTGCACGGGCTCACAAACAAGCGGCGAGCAAGTCCGTCCATCCGCCCAGGCCGCTCGCTCATTCCACCGCTCACTCGGAATGTATTTTCGCTAGCGTTCACGCTCGCCGAGCGAAAGTTTATCTCGTATACTACCCACATCCGTTTGTTGGTGGTGGAATAATTTTTGTGTTCCTACCAACACGGTACCAATACATGTATAAATATAACGTACGGTACCGTATTTAATAAACCGTTAATAAAAAGCAGCAAGCCGTTCGTTCCTATCGCCAACGATGGTATTGCAAACACGGCCAGCGTATTTCAACGCGGTCAATCGCGCTTGCACATCTGGCTACGGTATTCGTTAGATTATGCCTAGTTGGAACTCGACATTCCATCGGAATTGCATTCTCTATACACGGTATCAAAATATACTTGTGTACATCATATGTTCAATAAACAACTCTTTACTCCTCGTATCTACAGTTTGCAATGAAAGTATTCACTAAACAATGAACAGTAACTGAGGGTTGAATAGAGCTTACGTGAGTTATAAAACCATTTTAAAGGTAAATTATCTCACTCGATCATAACACTCAATATTATAATATAGGTATCATTATGAAACCGAATATTTTTATAAATGCACGCTACAATACACTGTTTATGTTTCTTATTTCCTCGTCTTTCCACCAAATATACCATTGCAAAATTTTGCTGAAACATAAAATTACAAAGTTCAAATCACAACATGATTCTACTTGTAACTTATTCTGCAGTGTGCCTAAATAATATATTTAAAAAACACTCAATAGAAAAGAGAAGCTTTTATGTTCAATTGAAATTAATTTTAGCAGTACAACTGTCATTGTATTGCATGCTTTTCATGGTGAATAAATTTCAAAACAAGAAGAATTTTAGTTTATTCAATTCAACCTTTTCATTAAAATAAATAATGCAATCTCTCAATAACTTACATTTGAAGAATAAAGGCAAATTTTGGTAAAGTTCCAAATTATGTTCTTGCTGTTTGATTCGCAAACGCTTCTCACTAGGAGTTCCATGTTGGCTACTACAAGGAAAAACTTTTTATTATGGGATTTGCACCGTAGCCTGCATTTCTATTATTTTCTTCATATCCTATCTAGTACCTGTCTATACACCTATCTAGTACCTATCTTCATATCCTATCTATTTTCTTCCTATCTAGTACGTAATACTAGATACGACAAACTAGAAACGGCGAGACGTGATCTGTTGGAAAAATCAGTAAACAACCGAATATTTTATTCGATACGTATTTATATAAGAAAGGACAGGATTAATAGTACTTTTAAGTAGTCTACTACTTGTTGTTGACAAAGAGTCATTTATTATTTAAAAAAGGCATACACAATATTACTGTACTTGTTTTTCGCCCTTTCACAATTATAAATTTAAATAGACATGAACAACAGTACATTGCTCAACAGTACATTGCTGTTGACATAAGATAATTTTTGCTAAACTTTAAACCAATGAGAAACTATACTAACAAACGATGGAAAACAATCAAATTGCCAAACAAAAACCACTTTACATGTCTGCTAATCAAAAAATAGACGATCTACTTACACAAAATCTGTAAAAAAGTTAATAGTAATACATTGAAAGAAAAAAGTCTTATACAATCACAGTTGAAAAGTGCAAATCTATTCTAATGCCTAAAAAAGAATATTTATAGATAGTGTCAGGCTGGATTCTCTTCTGCCCTCGGTAATTAGAAATAACACCTGAAATAAGTATTCCCTCCTTGGAAATATCTGCATGCGGTAGAGCTTCAGTTTTGGTCGAGGTGAAAAACTTGGCAGATTCGAATCAAACCATACAAGAAAAGTAATATGCCCCTCAAGTAATCCTTATAATTATTTTTCATAGGCTTAGGAAGGACATATTACTGATTTATTGCAGATTTCTGGTCGTGCCTGAATCTTATGCTAGTATAGAAAAATGTAACTAATAAATTCAGTATCACATGTGAAGTGGCCGCTATTATTTGGATAACGCCACTTTATGTGATACATTCAGACCCACCAGGGACCGAATACTGTTTCTACCCTTGCTCAATCTTGAACAGGTAAATTTAACAATTGAACTCCTGAATGAGTGATATAAAATAGTTGGACCAGAGCAATCGTCAAACAGGGTATAAAACAGAATAATGTAAAAAATAATGCTTGAAAAATTTATTGACACAAAAAGAAAATATGTTCCAAGCATGGAACAGAGAATTAAGATTAGTATGAAATTTATTAAAAAGTATGATTGGAAATTGGATCTATGGTCATTAATATTTTTTTTAAATGTTGTTGTTGTAAGATGTTTAAAAAACATTGAATGTAGTTTGCGTGATTTCACCTCACTAAGGGTGTCTTTTAGACCACGAGGATGACGATTTGTGCCTGTACAGTTATGATTTTAATTAGGAGTCGTCCAGTGTGGATATTTTTCGACGACACTTTCAATACGGGCACAAATGGAATTCCATTAATTTATATGATTTTATATTCACCACTTTGATGCATGAGGTCGACAGAAGGCGATGTGGGATATTGCTGTCCCCTCATTTGGTGGCCATAGTGTACCTCACGATTCAGCTGGGCTTAAGTCGTACTTAGAGCTTCACAATGTTTTAAAATAATTTAAAAAAATAGACATTAATCGTCGTTAGGAACTCTACATTAAGTACTTTGTGGTCCTGCCTGAGAATTTTACATTTAACATTGAATTTGGCAAATGTTTTAGCCACACAAATTATTGGGCTACTCCCTCTAGACAAAAATGGCAAGGACCAGTGGCGAGGCGTCCGGTCATCGTTTGATCCGGCGATGAGTAGAGAAATTGGACCAATAATATTGAAATAATCTCAACTCTTAAATAATGGGCATTTGTAGGCTTCAAAGCCCAGAAATATGTTCAAAAACTGTGAAAATTGTATAACCAATTGTATAACCAATAAGAATATGACGAGTAGACGCTCGAAATGTATAATGAAGCGCAAAAGGTTTGCGAATCACACCAGTCCCCTCCCGCGCCTGGCTCGATTCCCCCAGCCTTCAGTTTTTAAACCATTCAAGTAATGCTTGTGATACATCGCAACCGGCTGCGATGAATAAGGCTTCGTGCGTTCTCGGCCACTCTCGTGGGTTTTCGGTAGCTGCCTACTCATGCTTCCTCCTCACCAGTCCACACACAGCTTCTGAGCTTCAGTTACAGCGTTGTGGAAACAACGGGAATTTCGCGTATGCTAAATTATTCAACTTTTACAATAGGCTTATTATTGTTTTGCAATTTAGTTAATCATTTTATATTTTTAGAGTGTGATCTATTATTATACTATTTATTATTCATTAGATGGTTAAATTTATTTTAATGAATTAGATCGAGTGAGTGCATCATATCAGAGCCTATTATTTCGGCTGTTTTTGCGTTTTTTCCTATATTATCCATCGTCGGTCTATGTTAGTGGGGAAGATATATATTATGCAAGAGGTGCAATTGGATAAAATACTTTTTAGTTCTCTGCCTTTTGAATTGGGTCTTTGGCTTTTGTTAGGCCTATTCAGAGGAGAGATTTCAGATGCTCAAAAGCTTCAAAAGTCATCAATTTGCCTCAAATTTTTAAACATTTTCCTGGGGAGGGCCTTTGGACCCCTTTTGGCGTTGGTGGGTTCTCCCCCCCCCCCCCCCTTCGATGACCGGTGAAGGATTCCACGCCTCGCCACTGGCAAGGACTGTTGAAGCCCCTGAATAGAAATTTTTACATAGAAAAAGTCACGTGACATCCACAATTACAGGGGTTGAAACCTCTTTGGAATTCTGCATGTCACGGACTAAACAAATAAAACAATAAGAGATTTATAGCAAATCCATTTTTTATGGATGGGGAAAATAATGCGCGGTCCTTCGCGTTTATAATATAGTTTTTAGAAAATAAAATAATTTGAACATAATTTGGTTGATAAAACTTGTCCGAAAGCCGGTTCATTTACAGCTGACAGATTACTGATAAGGATGGTAAGGTAAACAATGAATCGAATAAAGTTTTGGTTAATTGTTACTATGTCTATGGATGATTGAATAAATACTTATTGTACAGTAAGTTAAGTTAGTATTATGATTTATTTATCCGATTTGGTTTATTAATAATCTATTCAAATTTATTTTTAATTTATTCCTTTTTATTTCTGGGTGAAATAGTCGTATGACTAGGCTGCTCCGTCTAGCATGAATCTTTACTTTTTTGTGGTTAATAATTAATTTAGAGCCCATATAGCATTTCATAAAAATGCGACCCCACAATAGATAGATAGATATTTAAGCATCCACTGGCCTCCCATCATGGGGGCATCTGGATTTGTCCAATGTTAAATTTAAATTTATTATATTTCCATTCAGGCTATATTAATTAGGATTTTTATAATACTCTCTATATTCTTGGCTGGAATAGAAACCACAGTCCTCTGGCTCTCTCTTGAAAACCTGGTAAAACATAAAAAAATTGAACTCCTGAATTTCTAACACCATTTGCATAGAGAGCAGTGCCATGAGTTTCATTTCTAAGTTCATCTCTGTACCTAGTGTTATGAGAATGAACCCCTATTAAACATTAATTCTTTTTTCTTTATTAAATTGACTGTTTCAAATATATATAAACTAGGTACAGGCAGAATTTTTAACTGTTTGAAATATGGTCGACAGCTCGTCTGAATAGACTCACCCACCAGAACTCTTATTACCCATTTTTGCAATTTGAAGATTTGACCTACTTCGCTGGAATTACCCCAAAAAGCTTTGCCATAGGTAATCCGTGAATGGAATATCGCATAATAAACCTCTTTCAGCATGGAAAAATCGAGTAAATTTTTCATGCTTCTTAGTACATATATTGCAGAATTTAATTTTTTCTCAAGATATTCCAAATGTGGTTTCCAAGAGAGCTTGCTATCAATAGTTACACCAAGAACCTTTATATCATTCACACATCCTATTTTATTATTTCTCACTTCTAATTCAACATCATCAGCTGACCTAAATTTTATTCTTAGTTTTTTTTTTGTAGTTCAGGTTCAGTAAGTTGGTTAGAAGCCATTCATCCAGTTTATTGAGGGAGTTCCTACATTCTAATTCCATTCTAGACTGACTATCACTAATCAACAACACACTGATATCATCAGCATATAATATACTATGACCTGGATCAAGATAAAGAGGCAAATTATTTATATAAAGGAGGAATAGAACAGGACCAAACACCAAACCCTGGGGAATGCCTGCTCTTGGTTTCAACCATCTTGAATGGTAAACATACCTATTTGACTCCACTGTTACTCTCTGGTATTTTTCTTTGAAGTACGAGGCAAACCACTGAAGTACTGTATCTTGTAAACCATGAACTCTAATTTAAACAATAATATTTCCACATTCAACAGACCGAATGCCTTGGATAGGTCAGCAATTAAACCGCACACTCTTGAACCATCATCCACAAAAGACAGTGCATGGTCCATGAATGAAAACAAAGCATCTCCCGTGGAGAGACTAGGTCTGAATCCAAACTGCCTATGTGATAAAATTTTTGACTGGTTTGAATATTCTCTTAATCTAGCTAAAACTGCATATAATTATTCTAAAAGCTTTGAAAATACAGGTGGATTATTTATAGGCCTAAAATTCTCAGAGCATTTCCGGTCGCCGTTCTTGTAAATAGGTGTGACTTTTGCTTGGAAGGCACAGTTCCACTCTGCATTGAAGAATTGAAAATAAAAGTTAATGGCTCAATAATCGATGAAGCTGTATTTTTTACCAGATAGTTCAATATATAAAAGGTGTCATATGTTTTTTTTATTCTTCATTAAATGGATAATTTGGTGGAGTTTGTGGCTCTGTAATAATTTTAAATTTTTTAAGATGGCATGAGACGGAATATTACTATTAAAAAATGTACGGAAGCTGTACTGAGATTGGTTTGTTTTTTGGGAAATATTTTTGAAGGCATATTAATATAGTGGTCATTTAATGAATCAGCAGCTTTTTCCCCAGCTCTAACTACGCCATATTTGTCAGAGATGCGAATCTCTGATGAATGATTTTTCGCCTGGCCAGATTCTGCTTTTTCAATTTCCAAACATCTTGTTTTGGATTTTTAGACTTTTCTATGAATTTATTTGCAGCTAATTTTTTTAGCATTTTTCAAGACATTCCTATAAATGTTCTTATATTTTTGGAAACAGAATTCAAAAGTGAAGTATTTCAGTCCTATTCTTGTTAATATAAAAACCATTGAATTTCTAATGGACTTATTTTTCCAGAATAAATTTAAAGTCCTCATTTTATTACTTGAAATTGTTATACCTTTTGTCACCTATGATGATTTAAATTGTTTTGGCTTTGCTACTTTCATAGGAATTGAAGCGTTACAATGATTAACATATATCAACAGGAAGTTGTTGAACATTTCCTCAACACTAACACTTTCATAAAACGCTCTCAAGGTCTACCCAAGCAAACCTTAGTTTAAAGCCTGGATGTTTTCCTCAGTGATAAGGCGAAACATTCTTTTTCCCAATCTCCTGAAATCTCGTCACTGCAGGATTCTAAATTGGATTTTTTGATCATAAGTGCGGCGCTAACTCCCTCATGATCTGTAAACATACAGGGAAAAATCTCAGTCTTACAAAGTTCTTGTGAGTAGTCGGTTATTATGTAGTCTATTTCTGTAGCTGATTGATGTGTTATTCTAGTTGGGCTATCTGTTATTTTGTTCAATTGAAATGTGACTAATAAGTTTTGAAGGTTTAAGTTTTATCAGGACACCAGGACATAAAACCACAGTCTTTCTACAAAGAGAACAAGCAAGGGATTTCCTTTTGCTCTTATATATCAAATGCGCAATTATGTCAAATAAATAGATAGTTTTTTCTTCAAGAAAGCCTTAATTCAGAAGCCAACTATTCGCATGTACTAATCTTGCTAAATCAATAGCAAGCTGCTGACCGCTAGAATTTCGAAGGATGAATGAGGAGCATTGAGCAAATGTGGGCTGGTTTTGAAATTGCTAAAAAGATGGGAAGTTACTTATTGTCCTTGTTGTAGTACAACTATCATTAATGTCAGTATAATTAGCAACAAATACAAGAAACCACTAGAAATAAATATAAATTTGAAAAAGTTCAGTTTCATGTTCAGTTTATGTTATTGCAACAGCTGAGTGCTGTATATAGAAGTGCGTTGATGAAAGAGAATATATATATATATATATATATATATATATATATATATATATATATATATATATATACTGTACCTCATGAATTGTAACTACTTGAAAATAAAGCAGGAATAGTTATTTGTATGACTAGTGTGCAAAGTAACAATTTACTGAACGAGAGAAATGCATTCATTACGCATGAACTGAAGGCGAGTGCGGAATAGTTTCTCGAGTGCAGCAAAGATACTTTCAGCATGAGTAAATGTTTCCTACAGTTGGCACACCTGGAGGGCGACAAAGTAAGCTGGACTGCGGCAAAGTAAAAGAATGCAGGAATCAGCTGTTTTGCGTACTATAATGAGTGCATAAATAGCCACTTTGTTGGGTAACTGTAGGAAAAAACTATTATTGATATAATTATTTTATTGCAAGTATTGAAATTATTTTATTTCCAAGTACGCAATTGTATTCCATCACTGCTTTTCGACAATAATTTCCAAAATGTTCTTTATAGCCTAAATTACTATAAAAAAATTATAATATCATTCCTAAACCCGAATAGGAAGATACAAGTTACAAGTTATGCTATATTATTCTAGCAAGTTTTGCTTGCGGTTTCATCATGAGTTTTCCACATATCGCATTTCTTCGTTGGTTGACAAGGTTGACATTTAGAAGGGTTGAGACAACATTTTTAATGCACTGCAGGAGCAACCGAGACGAAGCGCGTCAAATGAAACTTCAATATCCAGTTACCTTTCTTCACTCAAGGATACATAACTGATACCGCAACTCTTTCAGCCTATGAGTGACGTGTGCTAAGGATTGATTTCACTTATGACTACTATATATCCATTCCAGATTCAGATCCAGGACGAGAATATTCTTAGAAAAACGATTAACCCAGTCTACATTAATACCAAGCCTAACTAAGAATATAAAAAAAAGAGTCCAAACGAAACTTATGTAGGCATCATCAGCAACAAAGTGTTCAAAAACAATTTTGCTGGATTATAACCCTGATTTCCCATTGACTAAGGCCGGTTATTTGCACCATGTTTCCTGTCGCGCAACAATAAACGCGGTGACAATTTGGTCATACGACAAAAAATGCCGATCAGAGATGGTAAAAAATGGTAACATTCAGAGAGAAATAAAAAGCGTAATTTTGTTCATAGAAAATTTGTTTAAAAATATATTTACTCAAGAGAATTTGAGGAATACGATGGCAATTTAAAAAACTCAATCAGATTTCAACAAATTTCGATTTTGGTTGAGATTGCCTTGATAAAGCCTAGATCATATTCCTTTTATCTCGTGCCGGGCAAGACTCGAGCGACACAAAACGCGCGTTGTCATGAAACACTTTTCATTTCATTTCTGACAATCAAGGAGAGGGAGTTATTAAAATACTTCATGAGGGGCTATGTGGTATGCAGGTCACAGTTAGTATCTACTCTGGTGCTTCTTTGAAACAAAATATTGAGAATAACTTGAATAATATTCTCAAATTGATTTCTAATGACTATCAATCTGATTATCACGGCAGGAATAGACAGTTTAGATTCAAACTCAAACACAAAATCAATTAATGAATATCTGGAGACAATTTAATCTATCAACAAGATGCACACATACTAATCTCCTCGTAACCACTATACCATATAGGCATGACATTCCAGAGAATAGAGTAGAAAATTTCACAATGAATTAAAACTGACAATAAAGCTATTCGAACTTTCTGCAGAGAGTATGGCCAAAGTATAGAGTTTATTGATCTGTGGACAGTTCTTAGATATTGGCACACTAGACCGGATTGAAACTGAGCAAAGCAGGTAGAAGAGGTTTTGGGGATAAAAATAAGAACACAGTTTGATGAAACAATGTCTGAGGGTACTAAGGGAAATAACAAACATCATTATACAGGCAGTTATAATGAAGAAACTACACCAGGAAGCCCACCAAGGTGTGTACATAGACAAAATATTCTGATGAGGGATTGTCGTTTGCCAATAGAATGCATGGATTGCGAAACTGAAAATTATTTAAACTAGTTAAAAATGACAAGGATATTTTTTCTGCGATATTATCTAGTGATTTTGTTCAGTAAGCTATCATTTAGAAGTTTGTTATTTAAAATGACTTCGAGTTAATCCAATCTAATCTTTCTGTTTCTTCATATCTCCATCCTTCATTCGCTCACTGCCTTAAACTTATTTACACATCTTCCCTTCTCATGCAAGTGCTCTGCTGCAAATGGACCTTCCATCATTATAGAATGAATACCAAGTGTCATGACTAGTGAAGTGAGAAGGATGATGTAAGTCAGTACAGTGAAAATGGCGTTGAATAGAAAGAGTGAGACTGATGGCGTGTTGTCAGTACTGTCGAGAATAGCAGCAGAAGAAATATGGCGATGAGGTTGAATTCTGAGACACGGCTGTTCATCAAGGGACTAACGGCCGGGCAAAAAGTAAATTCTCCTCTATCCCTCTTTTTCGTTCTGTATCTTGCCTTAAAACCGACTTCCCCCTAAATCCGCACACAGATCGGATTTGTCAAGCAGCTAGGCCAACATCAGGTGGCACCTCAACCTCCTCCCACCATCCACACCATCTTCTTCTTCTTCCTATTCCTATTCCTCTTGCCATCACCCACTTCTCAGCTTCGGCTAATCTCCCATCCACGGCTCCATAAATGACAACTTAGCACTCTTCAACGCCAACAACGACAAAACCAACGAAAGCATGACCCAGCTAATCCACAAACAAAGCAAAAATCGCCATTAAACCGGACCGTCAACTCTATTTCGAGCCTACCATAACACCATTACTATTAATTTGCTTAATGCGTACTGTAATTATTATTTACATTCAATTAACACAGTTTAGAAACTTATTGCTCAATTAAAATAGAAGGCTGGCAAAAGCACTAGTTTCAAAAAATTAACCCCAACCAAATCTTTTGTCTTTCTTGGTCCTAAGTTTTTTAATAACGTACCATTTGAGGCAAAGAGGATAAAAACAGAAACATTTTTAAAATACACATTCTTAGATGGCTCAGAAATCTTATGCCTGATTGTTTAGAGACTCTATTTACTGTTATTTCTTAGTTTCTGATATAACTTCATCATAATGGTGGCAATCATTAACTTAAGAAATCAAGCTGAAATTGGAAAAGTGTGAAGGATGAGTGAATGTGTGTGTGTATCATTACAATATGTTTTTTCTTTTCTTTCTTCTCCGGCTCTTTCAATTATAAATTATATTTAATATTGATATCCATTCCTATTTGCAGACGTTATGCATTATGATGTAGTAGTCTACATTATTCTGATTCACACTACTAGGTAATAGGTATTAATTAGTGATATATCATACAAATGAATTCATAGGGGTTCTACTAACTGATTCGATATAATTATTATTCAGTATTATTTTCTTTATCCTATATCTTGATCTTTGACCATTTTATGGTATATTTGAATTTGAATTGAAAAAAATCCTACATTTTGAAAGTTTCATCGTTTTGAGAAAGATTGAGCCCTTTGGAAGTCCCCAGGCCTAGCTAGGGGCCTGCTTCCATGTTTGTTACTGTATTGCAGGAGTTCTCAATCTTTTTGAAAGACAGTACCCCTAAATGAAAAAATAAAATTTGGCGTACCCCTTTGTTGGGTGGACGTTTAAATTGAAAACACTTTTTACTTGAAAACACAATGTATTCGAAAATATATTTGAAACGCATCACAAAATATTAATTAGAAAGATGAGATTGCTTCTTTTTACATAGTTCCTCAATGCCCCCCGCGGCCTACAAATTAGTGAGACAAACCTATTGCACCTTGGTTCCAAGTATTCAATTAGATTCCATTATTAAATTATCACCTTACGTGATTACAAAACGGGAAAAAATAAAAATGGATCAATTTCTCATTAACCTGTCCTGTGTACCCCCTGAAAATTTTTGCGTACCCCCAAGGGGTTCCAAATAAAAAAATGATTATTATAACATTTTACCAAAACCATAATATAAGTATGTATACAAGTATATAAAAGAATGTAGTAGAAAACAATTACCTCGACTTTGACTTCAATGTTACTTCGATAATAATGAGAAACAATAAATTTAATCTGTACTGTTGGATGTTTTAAAGCCACTATAATGCATTTTTCATATAATAAAGGCATTTTTTTATCTGAGTTGAATTATTAAAATAAATGTACACTAATTTATTGATTATTTTATATAATGAATACAGTAATGAGTGCAGTTCTAATAGCTAATATAATATTTGATTAATTAAGGGTTTGTGCAATAAGTCTGAACTTATTGAAATACAGGCACAAGAAATGAACTTTAATGTAATTTGTCTCACTGAGCACTGGCTGCTAAAAGATGAACTGGAACTGGTTAATTTACATGGATATGTACTAAGTACTTCTTATTGTAGGCCGACAATGAATCGTGGAGGCTCAGCAATTTTTATCAATAACAATCTATCCTCGGAAATAGTCCCCAGAATTTGTGATCTATCTGTGATGAACGCTTTTGAGGTGTGTGCCATAGTGCTAAATGATCTTCGAGCCCTTGTTGTATGTCTGTACAGAGTGCCTGACTCCAACAACATTGTCACTTTCATGGAGAAATTCAACGAGATGCTTCATATTGTAACTGAACTGAAATATGACATATTGATTTGTGGAGACTTCAATTTAAATTTTAATGATAATCGTAATCCATTGTCTGTAGAGTTTATGAATTTACTTGTTTGTTATGGTATGCATATCATGATTACCAATGAAATTACTAGGCCAAATATTAATTACTCTGGAACATGTATTGACAATGTAATTACTTCAATTCACCCCTCCAGATGGAGTGCAGCAGTCTTGCCGCAGACTGCCTCTGACCACCATGCAGTGACTGCTTCAATTAACTTGGACACACACTTGAAATATAACCATAGCTTCCTCCAATCACATTCAATTACTATACGAACAATTAATTTCTCAGGTATCAGTCAGTGTCATGAATTAATGAAAGCCATAGATTGGCGAAATATTTTTATCTGTGATAATTCTAGTGATAAGTTTTCGTTATTTTTTGATATGTTTCTGTGTTATGTGAATATTTGCTTTCCTGTTAAAACAATTAGGCCTAAATGTAATCAAAAGGCATTCTCTGGCAAAAAATGGTACTCTGATGAACTGGCTGCCATGAAAGAAACTTGCCTACACTATTTCTATTTAATAAAAAATTTTAATCTGGATGTACACAACACTTATAAGAATGCCAGGTGTTTGTACAATAAGCAAGTGAAAAGGGCGAAATTGAATTTTAATAATAGTCTAGTCAATGAGGCACGTGACAAACCTAAGACAATGTGGAAAATAATTAGAGAAAACTTGTCTTTGATTAGTAAACCTGTTTCTCATCAGGAAAAAGTAAAATTGAGCTCTGATAACTTTAATTCCTATTATGTCGACAGCATATCTGATGTTTTAGCTGCAATACCAAATAGCCTACATACCGTTTCCCACTATCTAGATAAAGTAAAAATAGAAGGTATATCTTTTTCTTTTCATCATGTAACTGTGGAGCAGGTGTTTTCTGCACTGAACTCGTTAAGTAATAGCAGCTGTTTAGATGTTTTTAATTTGAATTCCTTTATATGTAAAACTAGCAGTCAATATATCAGTGAAGTTTTATGTCATATTTTTAATCATTGTATTGACTCTAGTACTTTTCCTAGTACGTTTTCTAAGGTGATACCAATATTTAAAAAAGGTGACCTCAACTTGTGTGCCAACTATAGGCCCATATCTATAGTGCCTATATTTTCAAAGGTCTTTGAGTTTCTAATTGCCCTGCAGATGATTGATTTTATTGAGAAAAATAATTTGCTGTCCTGCAGGCAATTTGGTTTCAGGAAGAACCATACCACTTGTCAAGCGGTTATGACTTTCATCCAAGATATTCTGAATGGTATGGAAAGGAAACATTTGGTTAATGCAAAACTATTTGATCTGTCAAGAGCATTCGACACTGTCTCTCATAACATTCTTCTGTCTAAACTTGAAAATTTTGGTATTGATTGTAGCTCTGTAGCTCTTATCAAGTCTTATTTGATGGATAGATTTCAAGCAGTTTGCTTTAAAGGTGACATGTCTAGTTTTAAGCCAGTTCACAATGGAGTGCCACAAGGATCGATTTTAGGGCCTTTACTCTTTATAATTTATATGAATGACCTACCAGGCAATATTGAGGATGAGTACACTTCCTGTTATATGTATGCAGACAATGTATGTTTGAACATTATGACTGACTGCAATATGAGTGAAACGATTTTGAATGAAAAAGTGGATCTGATGTCTGACTGGTGTTATGCCAATAAACTCGCTCTTAATCTGAATAAAACCCAAAATTTATCCGTCTCCTATTGTAACTTAAATCCAGAGCATTTTGTGAAATTTCTAGGAATCTATATACAAAGTAATATGAAATGGAAGTGTCATATTGACAGCACTGTTCCCAAGGTTGCAAGAGGAATTTTCATGTTGAAGAAATTAAAGGAAATAGTGTCTCTAAAAATATTAGTTAGTGTATATTACAGTTATGTGCACTCATATCTTTTATATGGAGCGCTATTATGGGCTAATTGCAGCCATTCTCATTCTCTTTTTGTCCTTCAAAAGAGAGCAATTAGAACTATGTGCAGTGTTCCACCTCTTATGCATTGCAAACCTCTTTTTATCAGATTAGGAATCATGAGTTTACCGTGTATTTTTATTTTTCAATGTTTGTTGTTTGTAAGGTTCAATCTGCATTTATTTTCTAGTAATTCTAATGTTCATTCTCACAATACACGTAATAAGCTAAACATTAGAAATGAATATTGTAGTTACAAATCAAGCCACGTAAGTTTTAGGTCTTGTGCAATAAGATTTTTTAATCAGTTACCACTACATATAAGAAGTTTATCTGTTAGAGAGTACAAAATTAGAATCAAGGTTTTTCTAATAAGAAACTGTTTTTATAATTATAATGAATATTTGAGCTTTAATATGGAGAATTTTTAAATATAAATGTGATGATTTCTTGTGATATATTTTATATGTAATATTTATGTAACATTATGTAATTTTTTGGACGTGGCCTATACAAATTGTAAATTATTTGTCTTTGGCAATAAATGAATTTGATTTGATTTATTTAGCCAGCGGTTCCCAACCTGGGGTACGCGTACCCCTTAGGGGTACACAGTGTCCTAGTTGGGGGTACGCAAAAAATAATCCATAACGGCGGATGTTCATTGTCTAATGGCATAGACTAAGGAATGGTTGTTCTATGCTAGTGGTGAGCAGTTTCTGTTGTGCGACTATTCTATCTATAAATGTATTCTATTCTGACACTTCTATGTAGTCTATATTTTAGTAAAATTTTGAAATTTAAATTATAATATTCATCTCTAAACATATTACGTTCGATGTTCTCGATAAAAGAAATAGGTATTCAGCAGAAATTATTGTGTTACCTAATATTTTATTTCTTTAGCTGAATTCCCATTCATAGGCGTCGATATGTTGTTCAAATATTGCAATAAATGGGCATTAAACCCTCTATAATATTGTTATAGTAAAGTAAAAAAGTAGTTAGGACTTTGGGGGTACTATGTCTGTAAAATATGATCTAAGGTGTACGCAGAAGAAAAAAGGTTGGGAACCGCTGAATTAAGCTATTGATAAATTCATTTCTTCCTTCCTGCTTCACTACGCCTCAATATTTATTTATTTATTCAATGATTTAAAAAAAATGTAATAAGAAAAAAATAGTATAAAGCCCAAATCTGCTTTCTTCACAAATTTTGACTAGAGAATCCAATTGTTTTAGGTTAGAACACAATGAAAATTTAGTCTCACTTGAAAAAAAAACTTTCCCCTTTTTTGAGTTAAAGACTATAAATATTCCCAATAATAATTATAATCCGAATTATTAAATAACTATTATTGAATATTCCGAATTAGAATTATGAATAATTTTAGATTAATTACATGATTAAAATAATACATAATATTATGAGAGGCTCCATAGATTAATGTAGACTGCCTGAATTTCCGTTTAAAGGACTGATATTCCATTTGTAATAATCTATGAACGTGGGAATGAAGGAAATATTTAAAGAATATGAATAAATAAACTATAGGCTTCTACTCACAAACTAAATCACTAATGGAAAACCAGCCAATGACAAATGGAGTTTCTCTCACCTGAAACAACAAGAAAAATCATAATTATTAATTAATCTGAAGCTATCAAAAACTCCATGCAAAGACACAGAACGATGAATTTACATCCAACATAATACCATAATATAAATGTACGGTCGTATCCCACCGGATTAAAAACAAAATTACTTTCCAAATACTGAAAAAGTTAGCAGTACACAACATTATATACTTGTCATTGTCAAGATCATAACGAACTTCAAGTGGAAACATTCCCGAAGTTAGCTGTTTTTTTCAAGTCAGGTGAATAAAAATTTGATAAGGCACTATCAATGAATAGAAGTTTTGTAGTAGACAAAGAAGATCAAGCGTAAGGAGAAACTACTAAATCAGGTTATTGTTCTTTACATTCAGTGCCTCAAGTTCTGCTTATAACGTTCCAGTCAGTGCTAAACTACATACTATGCTGGAAAAAGCACAGGGCAACGCAGAAAAACATAAAAATGTCACAAAGTATGAATGTGCGATAGGGAATAATGTAGTTTACAGTACGAAGTTTGCGGCCATTTGCGACCATTCAGTTTTGAAATAATGCCACTAAAATGCTGACCGTTTTAACAGGGTCCAGTAGAGACATAAGAAAGGGTCTAAAACTCTAGATCTAGGAGATAAAAAGTTTCATGGACTCAACATATGAGTGTACACATGGCAAATCATTAGACATAATGCCAACTTCTTTAATGTATTATAATCTGCTATCCAAGCTCTCTTGAAGTGTGAAGTCAGTACTGTTACACTTTATATTATTCTTCGACTTCAACTTCAATCGTTTGATTGGTTGGCAGTTATCCATCACGATCTGTCCAGAGCTAGTCTCTTCCAGTTCACATAGCTCACACTTTCAGTCCCAAGATCGTTGGTAGTTAAGTATCGAGAGGTCTTCCACGAGATCTTTTCCCATCCAGAACGCTTGAATGCGTTGTCTATGTTGAATATGTCGAATCCAAGTATTCCGTCTGACCTTGAGATTTGAAAGAGGTCGTTTCTCATCTGCCCTTTGGAATCATTCGTAACTCTCTTGTTATTCTGATATTAAATTAGATACTAAAAAGGACATTAAAATTGCTAGTATTTCAATGCTGGTAATAATAGTGGTGCCAATACCATAATTAATATCTTCTTTTCCCAAATTATTCTGTATAGAACAGGAACATATTTTATTAGTCAAGTTGATGAAAGAGGATAACCCTGAATTTTATGCTTGGTACAATCAAAATTTCGTTATGACTACATTATTTTTTCTTCTTCCTTACTCATTTCAGTGAATTGTTGTTCAATCCAATAAATTTTATAGAATAGTTTAATTCAAATTTTAGTTCCAGTCTAAAAGGTTTATGAAAGCTACACCAGCATCGATCCCATCCCTCCTCTATTGTATTATATTTACTGTATTGATAAGAGCACATAAATATTACACAGATTACTAAGCATATTTATGGTATCCTGAAATTAGATTATAGTAGTCTAAGAAAAAGTAGTTCTTGGTTCATCTGAAATTCGTCGCCAATTTCCAATGAAAATACTCAATTCTCATCAACATCATCATCATCATCATAGAAACCCTGGGAGACTCCACTACACCACCTGTTCACTTGGGCTACTTACATCTTGCCTCACAAGTCACAAGACCTTGTTTTTTGGCCCGTAAGACTTTGTTTTTTGTTCCACAAGACTTTGTTTTTCCGGCCACTAGGCTGTAAACCAAGATATTCCTCGTCTACAAGTCAGTAATGAAGTTTGCAACAGGCTTCAGTAATGAATAAGCTTTATTATGATTATGACTATATTCCTTAATGGCAGTGACTGTATAACGGTAATGACATCAGGTGATCATTTTTCTAGCAATCTCTTCAATTCCATTTCAGGAAATTCCATAACTACAAGCATTGTTGTCATACAAGCTTGACAGATCAACTTCCACACAATTGCGTGCTACCCAGAATTATGCACAAGAAGAGTTTTGCGCGCCAATTTGGTTGCTATATACCTCAATTTAGTCAGCTATATACTAGCTGGTCATGTTCACTGCCATCATTATAATCGTTGTTACTGTTTCAGTTGTAGTTGTAGAGGTAGACGACGGTAGCAGCGGCAATGAGAATGGGAATGTTGCATAACCAGGTCATCATCACCAACACAGAGTGAAGCTGACTTGATCGTCAGACTGTAACGATACCAACGTGTTTTATTTAAAAACGAGAGTGAACGAGTTTTTCTTCACCTTGCTTCTTGGTAGAATGAGATTCATTCATTCATTCATTTTTTAGTGAGTTCTCCGATCACTTTCATCTTCTACTGGGTTCTGGTTCTTCGTCAAACACTGCTCCACTAGATTTGGAAACTCGGACAACTAAGTTAATGTAAACAAAAATTCGAGGAACAACAATATGTCATTTTTTATGTTGTCAACATTGGATAGATTATATCACCAACGTTATTCTTATTTTATTTTTTAATTTGGAAATGAGAAATATGAATCGTAAAATTTAAAGGACGCACTACTGATTTTTCCTATTGTTCAAGTGAAATCTTTGATATGAAATAGCTATTTGTGTAACTAGAGTGCAAAATGGGATTTTTCTGCATCGAGAGAAACAGTTTTTTCACGAGCCGAATGCGAGTGAAAAAAGTTTCTCGAGTGCAGAAACAATACTTTGACTCGAATTACACATCACATTTTTCCTACAGTAACGTATAAAGTAATTTAAACAGAACAAAACAGGACATACATAACCTGACAATTCCTCACATAACCTATCTTCGAACCAAATCGATTTCAACAACAACAACAACAACAACAACAACTACAACGACTATTTCGTTGCTGAAGCAGAGTAGCCAACCTATTTTTGAATGCAGAACCTGCGTATTACATGCTCACTATTTTGTGTTCTTAGGTTGCAAATCTGGAGTGCGGAAATAGTTATTTATGTATTAAGAGCGTGAAGCGCGACTTTATCGCTCGAGCCAAAACATTTATTGCGCGACGCATAGCGGAGCGCAGTAATTTTGCGAGAGCGATAAAGAATTACATACAATATTTTTCCTACATCTGCAGTTCTGGATTACAACACAATAAAATCTTGTAGTTTGTAACATCACAGACCGTACGCGGATTTGGTTAGCGTGCGCCATTGTTGAGATTATGAGAATTTCACAGATTCCGTGATCCACCAATGAGAAGACATCAAAATCAAAACAGAAGCGTAAAGAAAACAGCTGGCGAGCGTAATAGCTATTTGTGTAACTATAGAGTGCAAAGCAGCGTTTTTCTGCATCGAGAAACAGTTTTTTCACGAGCCGAAGGCGAGTGAAAAAAGTTTCTCGAGTGCAGAAACAATACTTTGCACTCGAATTACACATTAAATTTTTCCTACAGTATTGTATAAAGTAATTCAAACAGAACAAAACAGGGCATACATAACCTGAAAATTCCTCACATAACCTATCTTCGTATCAAATCGATTTCATCAACAACAACTACAACAACTATTTCACAGCTGAAGCAGAGTAGCCAACCTATTTTTGAATGCAGAATATCGAACCTGCGTATTACATGCTCACTATTTTGTGTTGTTAGGTTACAAATTTGGAGTGCGGAAAAGAACTTTCCCGCACTGTAATTTACTTTCCCGCACTGGTGCAGGAATAGACTATTTTGCGTGCTACAGTTAGTGCAAAAATAGGCACTTTTTCGGGTCACTGTAGGAAAAGTACTTTACCGCTTGCGGAGCAGTAAAGAGGTATTTTACAATTAGTTTTCAGTACGTAAAGAACTACTTTACGAGCAGTTGTAGGAAAAGTACTTTGTCGCACTGGAATTTACTTTCCTGCACTGGTGCAGGAATAGACTATTTTGCGTGCTACAGTTGATGCAAAAATAGGCACTTTTTCGGGTCACTGTAGGAAAAATGTTTATCCCAAAATAAATATAATAATATTAAAGAGCTATTAAAAATATTATCACATCCTTTGATACAGTTTGCTATTTCCTTGTAGCATCGAGAGCAATTTATCTTCTTAATAAAAAATCCACTTTTTCAACTTCTCTCTTTTTTCTGACTATTAATTTCTTGGTTCTCTGCAAAATCACGATATGAAAAATAATCAAACATTTTATCCAGACTCTTCAAACACACATAACAGGTTCTAAAAATCAAGTTAAAAGAGGTTTTTAAGAAGCTGCTAACTATCTTGTAAACATTTAATTTGTTAACCTCTTTATTTATGTAGTTTATAAAAAACTAATTATTTTCAAAATTAAAAGTTTACTGTCTTAAATTACTCAAGAAAATTTTTGTTAACTTTTCATGTGAAATTTAACGACATGCAGTCAAATATTTGTTAAGAATAAGTATAATAACTCACTTAATCTGGCCGAGTACTTTCGAATCTATGAGATCCATCTTCAGAGGCCTCTGAAGATGGATCTCATAGATTCGAAAGTACTCGGCCAGATTAAGTGAGTTATTATACTTATTCTTAACAAATATTTGACTGCATGTCGTTAAATTTCACATGAAAAGTTAATATTAACAACGCAGTTCGTCATGGAACAATAAATCCAGAAAAATTTTGTATTTCAACATTTTCAATGTTTTGCTTTAAATTAAGGCCCGTGTGAAATATATTTTTTCTCTCCATTCAAAGTGCCATGTATCAGTTTAGGTTGAATACATTGCAGTTAATAAAGGTGAAATAAAGCAGAATTCTAAATATTGTTTACATCTGTATGCCCTCCAACCAATAAACAAAAGTTTATAAGAATTTGAAAAAATAAATAACCTAAATACGATATTTACTAATTGAATAAACTATCCAGCGGTTTTGTTGAACACACTGTTGACTAAACGAAATTGTAATAATTAAAAATAATCATTAAATAACTAACAATTTAAAATCTCCTCTTTGGCAAATGAATCAGGATTTTTAAATGGAAGATCGTTTCCCACTTTCTTAAACTCTAAAACAGATTCATAGTCTGCCAGGTGTAATTCAAGACTTTCCAAAAAATTAATGGTTTACAGCTTTCACATGCTCTGCCTTTGCAGCACACAGACAATGCAGACAGCCGGTACAGAACAGGGATTTCGCCGCAAGAAGTCGTGATGTCGGGTCACCGTCACACAGAAACCAGTTTCCATGATATTTGGCCCGTCGTCTAATAATGCTTGCATACACCGAGCGAAATGGCGGGCTCGCATTTTTTTCGGAGCCGATAGCTTGAAGCTCAAAGTCTGGAAGGTGAACGTCTCCTGGTCGAGAAGCCCAGGACACAGCGCAGTGCCCTTGGCCTGTTGTGCATTTCGACTTTTTTAAGAGTGAGGAAGCGTGATCCCCAATTCCCCCTTCCAAAGGGGATTTCTTCAGCAAGTCCCCCCTCGTCATTAGTACCGGCGAACTCATTACGGAACGCATTGGATTACGTTTCCTTCTAAAAATAATCTTTTCGTCATACAGCTGTTTCTCCCACTCCTTCTACCCTCTTCCTCATCATCTTCACCATCATGCAACTCCCACTCTTCAACTTCACAGCACAGCCTCCCACAATAATTCGGCGTCTCTCTTTTTTCAACACGTAATTGCAACTCTTTTGCCTTTTTATAACCTTTCAGAATAACCTGTTTCAAATTTGCAGTCTTAGCTCCTCCCTCCTACTATTCTAATGCGTATACTCGTTTTTCCTTTTCTTCAATAAGTCAATCAATTCCTCCTATTTTTTGTAGTGTCAAGTTTTGAGTTTATATCTCTCCGCTCTAACAAACTCCACCATCAGCATTATTCATCTTCCTTCTCTGTTCACCATCACAATCTCAACACTCTTAATAATTCACTTTTTCTGTTTCTATTTTTAAAAACTTATTTCAACTCTTACCCTCTCCAATTTTTTCTTTCTAATTTGAACACTTAATTTCATAACAATTTCTCCATTTATCCTGTAGCTCATTTCTCACACCCACTTTTTGTCCTTCTCATCCAACTGTTTCTTATATTTCTTATTACATTTATAGTCTTACTCAGATATTATTTATAGCCTCAATTTTCAAGGTCTCGCTCTAATCCATAATTATTACTGGTTTTCACTTAAGGGTATTCTCTCAATTTTCTAAAAATTACTCTCTAAAGCACTGTTATTCTCAATATGCATAATCCCTTCGTCTTCCCACCCAATATTAATTTTATTCCATCTAATTTATTACTTCCCTTCTCTCCCTCTCACACCATTCTCTTTTCTCTCGTACTTTCTCTCAGTTTTAAATCACTTCGTTTTCATAATAATGTAGCGAGTCTGAATTGGAGTTAATAGAGAGAAAGACGGACAGTGGTTCTCGGTGTTTTCTGCTATGTAGATATTTACTTTTAAGCAATTAATTACACTGCTTTTGACACTTTTATAGTGTTTACTTAGTAATTTGTAGAATATTCTCGTTGTTCGATTAGACATTAATGGAATGTTATCGAATATTGTGGAAGGTGCTAGTTTCCTTAATTTATTTATTTAGAAGTTGACAGAAAATTCGAGGGATATCTCGATTATGAAATTTTATATAAATAGAGGTAGACTCTTGTAAATTAGTTCAGTCTTGTTCGAAATCACCCTGATAAACAAGTTGTGTCAGTTCTATATATACGTGATAATTCTTTCTCTGTGCCTTTGTTAGTGACAATTCTTTTTCCTGCTTAATTCATACCAGTGAGCTACTGAATAGTTTTTGTTGTATTACGGACTAGTGCTACGTAAGTTAAGTGTTCTTTTTTGACGTTTCTTTTCGAATATTATTGGACAGTTTATTGTACAGTTATTAATTAATTTAAGATCGGCCTTTCAACTATTAGTGATTGATTCTTGTACAGTTAATTGAAAACTCATTATCAGTTAAACAATATCGTGTTATCTGTTTTTAATTGATTATTTTTCTGTAAGACATTACTGAACAGTGAGTGTTGTGATTATTTGTGTAAATAAAGTGCGAATGTAAATTTAAGTGTTGCCAGCGTTATTTTAGACATAGAACCCGTAACAATAATTATTATCTCTTACTTCCAAACACGCATCACCTCTTCAAGCCTCCATGCTACTACAATTGCTATTCCAAAATAATCCCTCCTCATATATCAGCTAATAAAGCTCGTTTTCCTATCTCAGCATTTTCTGCGTTGCGCACTGCGCACCAGCGTTGCCAGACGGAAGCTAAAAATTGTGGGGAATTTGGCTTGAAATTACGGTAAGTAATAATTAAATGTACTTTATTTATTTATTTCTTAATTTATTACAAAAACACAAGTAAAGATATAACAGGCACAGCCCACTACTGCTTTCTTTTTAAATTAAATATTTCGACCAAATCCCTCACAATTATTTATCCTGCGTCTGGCAACGCTCAGTATGCTCAGTACGCTCCGCAGAACGTGTGGAGCCCAAACCCTGCTTTTAAAAGACGAGTTTGTTTTTATATTTATTTTTGTAAGCTATTTCAAGCACTCAGTTCAGTAGATATTCCAAGCATTGCTACATTTCTTATAATTTCATCAACCACACTACATTTTCTTCAATTGAACTATCAATAAATAAGACTGCAATATTGTGCAGGATTCCAATATTCTATAGGCTCATACAAGGTATAAACCTTATTTTTCATGAATAAACTTGGTTATTTCTCATTTCTTCTCAAACTTTTTATTTCTCTCTCATTTCCTACACATCTCCTCTAGCTTCTATCCTACTTTTGTTTCTTCCATTTCAAGTTATCTTTTCTCTTTCTAGTTCTTTCATCCTCACAACGACCAACTCTCACCCTATATCTCAATTTCTCCCAAGTCACGCTCTTCCACTCTCAATTACTCATTCTCCTACACTCAATCTGTATCTTTCTCTGTCTCAATATTCTGCACTATTTCGCTGTTCTTGCTTGTTAAACAAGGAGAGAAAGAGCCAGCGAAACATCCAAGGCCGTCTGGCCGCTCACATTGGAGTCCATCGGCCAACGTAATTGTATTTTTTTACGCGAGGTCCAGGCTCTCTTCGTGTTACTCCTCCTTTCTCGCTCGTCCACCCCCTTCTTCATCAAAATCCTACTTTTCCTCCTCCTTTAATGCAGCGTTGCCTCCCAAATGCAACTCGCTAACCGCCGGAGCAACAATGTAAGAGCTGAGTCAATTTATTGACACTCAGCTTCGTTTTTGTCTTTTTCTTTTGGCAAAGCTATATACAATATACTTTCGGTTAGCCAGTATTCCCAGTATGCTTCTTCTTTTTCTATTTGCCTGCTCCAGACCAAAGATGCAACTCATGCTCACCAAGGTGGTGTTGTCGAGCAAGGTATGGCTATTTTTCACTTCTACTCCATTGGAGCTGCAACCACATCCAAACCATAGCTTGCTTGTCTGCTGATTCCACCGCAGTGACCTTCTATTCAAAACGATATCTCATCTAAATCACCATTACATGTCAGTTAACCTGCTTTATGTGTGTAGTCCTTATTACTTTCGTTGCAATGGATATTTCGTTTGAAATATTGTTTTACTATTTATAGTTTTCTTTTTTATGACAATGAAAATTTGTAATGTTTGAAAATAATATGTTGTGTTTTTGTAATGTAAGGTATTGTTTGTGATTTGTAGTTGAAAAATTCTCAAAACATTCCGATTCATCCACAATAATTAATTTACCTTAATGAACAGATACCAAACTCTCGAGTATTTCTCCCTCTGTGAGCAAATGATTCGTTTGCATAGACTATTGCATTATGAACATCTTTTACATCAAATTCCATTAATAAACGTAAATAATTATTCCGTTTATCCAAGGAAAATTTGCCAATCTTCACCAAAAAAATCTTCCTCCTTCACTTAAGGATCACAGAAGAAACCCTTTTAGATCTTGATATCTGTTTTAGAAAAATTTACCCTCAAATTATTCAAGGATTCAATGTTCTTGCGGCACTTTATCGGATAGGAATAGCTTTCAAATACATGCGACGAAGGATAAAGCACTGGGCATGTCTCGAACAGGAAAAAATGACTCAGTAAGTTCTTGAAAACCCTCAGGCAAGAAAAATAAGAGATTAGAGGAGATTATAGTGTATTTAATTGTATGAGGGAAATAAAGATGCAGTGAAAGTGAGTGCGAACGAGTGACAGAGTAAGAGTGAGTGAGAGTGAGGGAGGGAGTCTGAGAGAGAGGGTGTGAGAGAGAAAGTGAGTGACCATGGGAGGGATAGTGTGAATGAAAGAGAGAATGATAGTGGGGTTGGGAAGTTAATTGAATTTGTAAAACTCATTTAGGAAATTAAACACGGCCAATTGAATCAGCAGAGCCGAGCTGAACAGAGCACTGTCCCGCTGTCCGAGCTTGTCCCGCTGGAATTTGCGCGGTGCTGTACTATATCCGCCTCATCCACCGTCCGCCATGTGAATTATGCGACGCCAGCGCAACTCGTCTATTTAATTTCTCTCATTACAAAGTACAGACGCCACAGCTATTCTAGTCGAGTATTCTCGTCACTGAACTGCCTATCACAAGCTAACACCGACTTCCGCCCTTAGAAATTCATAGTATCATGATTTCAATATTTTTCTTTTGGAAATTTCCGAATCGAAAATCTTTACCAAAAATGTGCAACAGTCATACAGTATAGTTAGAGGCTGACCACAGGCGTCGTCTGTTATGAAGGGTATGGGTGGCCTTTTCAACAATTTGTGATTCTACTAGATATAATAACGGCGCCAATTTTACATTTATTAATGGAAAGCTCTTCTAGGAGCAGAAACACTCGCATGGTCAGACCCGGTACAGAGGTGGCGATTGGCCATCATGAGCGTGGGAAGAGGGGTCATGATTGATGTAAGTGAAAGGACAAGATTGAAAATCACAACAAACTTTTGAATAAAATAATTAAATTTAGTTATATATTTGCTCATTTCCGGGGAATAGGGGAAGATATTATCATCATAACTAAATCAGTTTAGTTGAGACAACGATACCTTCAAACCATGTACAGTAATAGCAATTATCTGGCTACTCGAAATGTAATACTGTAATTATTTATACTTCTCGATATAATTTCCATTAACAGAGCTGTTAAATCAAATAAATTAAAGTGTTCTACAGTTTGTGTGGACATTTTTCTGATTTTAAGCGCATTAAGAATGAGTATTACAGCGGCAGTGTAATTGCAGGTGTATGGAAGCTACAGCTATAAATGATGAAAAAATATTAAGAAATGCTGGATAATATATAGAACATTTAAAAAGATAAAAGATAGAACATTTTATGAACAGTCATATCAATAAGTGCTCATTGTTATCTTGCCAAAGTAGTTTCAGTAAATAGACTGCGATAAAGCATGAGTGTTAGGCTAATTATTTTTTGTAACACTCTCTTCTGATAAGATAAGACAGCTAATTGGGTGTAGGCTAAGCTTCTCTTATTTTTAGAAACAGATTCAAAAATACAATTTTCTGATCTGATTAATAGAGGCAGTGTTTTATTGTCACAAAAACCATACCAAAATGATGCACAGAACACTACAGTCGCTATAGGCTGGAATAAAAATAGACAATACGAAAATTTTCTATTTAATTTAGCTAACTATTCTCTAGCTCTAGACTAGACTATAACTATAACAATGACTAGACTGAAATTTACAATAATTAATACTTTCAATCAATTAGAAAATGAGAAATACTCAAATGGAACTAATTTAGATGAAGTAGGTCAGGGCCTAACAGCATAGATATAGTGAAGCCTGAGTAAGCCTACTCTATACTTCATGCCATCAAATTAGGCTGCTTGAAAAAATTCCGGTGTTGCAGAAAAACATCTGAATGCAGTGCGCAGTGACAAACCAACTGGTTGCTAGCACCAAACGCGTAGACTCGGCGACATGGCACATGCAGTGTTGCCAATTCGTGCGTTGAGTTTAGTGATTGTCGATGATCTGCCGCTGGCAGAGTCCCATATCTGACAACTCCGCAATTTCTTCTAGCCACCTAATTTGGTGGCGTGAACTATAGAGTAGACCAGTGACCTATTCGTTTTCATCTGTCCTACAGCGACTACAATATGTCTGAGTTTTCGTTGATAAGTCATGCGGTCCGCTTACATCTTTGCAGCGGTATTATAACTCGATTAATTTCAATTGCATTGGAGACATGGTCCCCCCCTATTACTTGTATCAGTGCGAAGCCCGTCATTTTATTGAGCCGAGAGCTGCTCGTCTTTGAGAGTTCGAGTGGCGCTCTTCCGTGCTTTTGGAATTAATAAAACATTAAATTTGCTCGTTGTAATCCGTTGTCAACTGCACTCGTGAATCCAGACACGACCGACGAGGTTCTGATAATTTCGACAGGGAGGGGACCAAGTTGGAGAACAAGGACGAGAGCAGTGAGAGAGGCATCTTATCGCTTTTAGGGCTTCGTCTGTCGCTTAATCGCATGCTTGTAGCGGGCTTCGCTGCATAGGACTTCGCAGCGAAGCTCGCGCCAAGTTCAGACAGACCCTTTCGACAAATAGCAACGCCAACAACCCGGGGAGACAACAGACAACCCTTCCGTGGGAGGCGAAGGACGGCTCAGGAAGAGCGTTGACAGACCCCTGGCTGAAGCGGATCCGTTGTCACTTTTAAATTACATCAACGTGAAATTAATTGCGAGGTGTAACTCGTCCCGTTCATTTTCCGACCACTGAGATCGTGATATGTTGTGAACATTTCAGGTACCGCACTCTCAGAATTAACAACTGAAAATTAAAAAAAAATTCTGCTCGGTTCAAAAACCAAAAAAACTTACTGTAGCCTACTTCATTCAATACAACAAAATGGGACGATCTTTTTGTAAAGTATGGAAATTTGAAGATTGAACAAAACCTTGATGAATTATTCATATGAGATTGATAAAAAAGAGTTGTTGAACATAAATTTGAAAAAAGGTCGCCTACTCCACTTCAGCGCTTTAAGAAGCCTATGTGGCAGAATTTCAAAAGCACATTAAAAAAAAATTCTGCTCGGCTCAAAAACCAAAAAAACTTACTGTAGCCTACTTCATTCAATACAACAAAATGGGACGATCTTTTTGTAAAGTATGGAAATTTGAAGATTGAACAAAACCTTGATGAATTATTCATATGAGATTGATAAAAAAGAGTTGTTGAACATAAATTTGAAAAAAGGTCGCCTACTCCACTTCAGCGCTTTAAGAAGCCTATGTGGCAGAATTTCAAAAGCACAAGAATTTTTAATTTTAGGGACTTTTTACTCCATGACTTCTGTGCCACTAAATCTTACGCTTAGCAAGTGGATTTTCTATGATTTACCAAATTTGGGTAGCTGCTGTACTCATAAGATTTTTGTTTCATAGCCTATTAAATATAAAAATTGAAAAAATGTATAATAAACTATAAAAATTCAGTCTAAAACAATCTAGGCTATTAGAAGGAAAAGCAGCTACTCTCTAATTTCCAATTCAGTTCAATTTTTGAATTCGATTTTATCTTGCACAATTTTTTACTGGTCTATAACCTACTACAGTTTTCAACAGTATAAAAATAAGAGTTTACCAGGATAGGGGCCTAACAAAGTAGAACATAGTAGTCCTGACAATGGAATCTGACTTTTATGAAAGACTTACTTTATTATATAAGTAGGGAAATTTCTCAAAATGCCTATCCAATTTATTTCAACTAAAATATAGGATGTTGAATGTTGCTATAAATGAAGAGAAGGCTGGTTTAAGTGAAGCTTTGTTTAGGAGACCATCAAGAATGTAGCCGACTCTTTGAGGCTTCGTTGGCTTTCTGAACACTCACACTTCCACTTCTTGTAAGTTCTTCACAGTGATGTGGTTTGCACCCCATTATTCGCGGTTTCTGAGACGCTTCCGTGGTCTTCGAAACATTTTCCATGCCCAACTAAACTAGAACTGGCTAAATAAGGAACAAGCCACTAGTGAAATGAAATAAAACAACCATAAAACTGAACAAGACAATTTTGTGCCAGAGATGTAACGCAGGTTAGATCCGAGCCGCGACTCCAGCACATTTAACAAGGTATATTAAAGTACAGAGCCTGCATCGCGTTTTATTAGAGTTGATTATACGTAAGCTGCTTACGATAAAATTAGTTTACACTTAATGTAATAAATAATGTAAGATGATTCAAATAATGTAAAGATAATTAAAAAATGATGTAAGATGATTCCAACTGGTAGGAAAAATGCCAAACATCAACCTGGAACCTGAAACTTTGCGGTCAGAAACCTACTCAGCGCGGATAACAACTAGACCTGTGTTGTAATTATGAGATAAATAACATAAGATTTGTTATGCAATATTTTTGACTCAGAAGTCGACAATTTAGGTCAGTTTTAAGATTGAATCTAGGTGAGAACCTTTCTATTGGATCTTGAATGGAACTAACTAGATAGCCTACTAGTTTCTATTATTCATTTCTTTAAATATCGAAGAGTTTGGACAGATCTACGTTAACGATAACGCTAATGTTAACTTGAACACGAGGCAAATGCTTTATAGCAGGCAGATGCATATAGTGTTCAGTTTAACATCAGCAATATCTTTAACGCAGTTTTGCCCAAACTCCCTATAAATTTCAACAGCAAAACAGATAAGAGGGAAAGGCTAATCCACAACAAATCCTAATTGAAAAGTGATATTGGCTTTACATTGTAATTGACCCCATTCATGGAATGAGATAATATTTGCTAACGGTTTATTCGATTGTGATAAGTTAATCTGAATTGAATTGATAATTGATTAATTTCACTTTTCAACAATTTTACCGTATTCTGCCTCACAGCTCAAAGAAATCACTGCGATATTAGAACAGGAAGAGGAAGCAAAACCATCGGGTTGGTGGAAGCATTGATCCATCTCCATTTTGATTGGTTGTTTCGTTTCATTGAATTGCAATTTATTGAATCATAGACCATGGGCCCACCAATTAATTGAAACTCTTGTAGGGAATGCACACTCCTGCTGAATTTCCCAATTAATTGAAATCAATTCTCAATCAAATTAATTTAGCACCAAAAATATGGGACTTTGACGTCATATACAGGCCTAAGTTGAATTTTACAATTTTGAATCGGCACATACTGAAAGAGCATAATGAGTAACAAAAACTAATTTTTTAAAGAGACTGGTTTCCAGTTAATCTAGCTGATACTTAAATTCTAAAAAGTACCACATGTATTTTGGAGTACCACATGCACTCATGGAGACATCTAGTAGCCTAGTATACAAGTAGGCCTGATACAAATTTGTTTGATAATAATTCAATTATCAGCTCGATTGCGTAGATTTCTTATTTATATAGAAAATTGATAGATAACTTGATGCTCTTGTAGCTTAGGGTGATTCAGTCGGAATCACGAAGTCAGTAACTTCAAGTTCTCAGGATTTTGTGGACGTGACAAAAGCGTATTTCTGGTAATTCAACTGACAAAGCTATAACTTCCTCTAGCCTAACTTAAGACCATACCTCAACTATAACTAATTGTAACTCAATTTAGCGATTGTCTACGAATTTTGGAGCTGAATAAAAATGAATATAACAGTTTTAGGACCGAAGCCCGATAGACAGAATTGGCGAAATAAAAATATAGGTAATTTAATGACTAAGAAACTTTTATTATTTTTTATATATACTTTTAATTTTTAGAATATACGAACACACTCCCATCAGAATTTTACGTGAGTTACTGTCAGCCTTTGATAAGAAGCATCGTATCAAAGGTATTTCCCAACTGTAATCTAATTACCTACTGGAAAAGCAGGGATAGGCAACCTCTTATTGAGCGACTTTAGTAACAATAAATGTATTTGCAAAACATAGGTGTCTGGAAACAATGTCCAATTGTCTTTCTAGATCACTGACTGTTTAGGTTTATGGCTATGACTTGTAATCTTGTACAACGATTGGAAGATGTAGACAGGTAGAGATGAGTACTTGTAGGACTCCTGAAACGATTAGAGGAAATTGCTTTGAATTTGTAATTCGGCACTCATTGTCTGGAGACCGGAAACGCAGTTCTATGTTTGGATACAAGTTGCCGTTTAGAATAATAATTTGTTGAAGCATACCTAACCTAACCAGACCTTCTTGTACTGTACTCCCTTCACACGTTGATGTTCTCACTCACTGAAAATTGTTTATACTGTACAGTGTACTTCATATGGATAAGTAACCATGATGAATAATAGTAGTATTATCACAATGAATATCATAGAACGGCTATTATGGATTTGCTATATGTTTGCATAGTTTTAATGGGTGTGAACAATGCTGAATTGAATTGCTGCCTTTATTAAAAAATGGTGATGAGAAATTGGGATATCATAGACCGTTCGACAACTGCAGCACCATTGAAAAATGTAACATAGATTACAAATTTCACTCATTTTAAATCGAAAGGAAAACACAAATTTTTGATAATTCAAAAATTGAGAAACAGTTATCATGAATGAACGTCATCAATTACTGCATGAGTGAAATTCCTATGAGTTTCTATGAAAGCGAACAGTCAAAATAATGAATTGATCTACTGTTAATAGAATACTAAATAACAAATGTAATAATGGCAGGACCGCTAGCCTATCACTGCCCCGGGCCCCCAGCCAAGACGGTCCCAAAGAGCTTCATAAAACTTGCAATAAAAGGTCATACACTTGAAAAAAGGGGGGCCCGAATCAACTTACTGACCAGTGGCCCTCACGAGGCCTGGCTAGCTAGCTAAGGGGCTGAAAATGAAAGAAAACGCAACTGTAATTCAACTTATATATCGATCTCTGAGTATCCTATACGATTTACAACAGATATGGTACCCTCAGAATACAAACTTTGAGCTTATTTATACCAACCCTCAAAGAATACCTTTTTAATACAAAAGTCTAATGTAATGATAGTTCGATAGGTGAGTTTTTAGCTCTCACTATACGAAGTACAGGGGGAGAGCATTATGCGTAGGTTCTGTCTGTCCGTACGCACAAAACTTCAGATCAAAAACTACACGGGTACAGGTACCAAATTTTCAGGAGGTAGTAGGCACCTCATAAGAAGAAAAAAGAAATAAAATTAAGTTCGTCGGTCCTCGCTGAATGACACAAAAAGGAAAAATCTATCCTTAAAGGAACAGCTGATAGACATTAACAGTTTTTAATCATATAGCGGCGTTATTTAGGCTGTCTGGAACGCAAAGACTGCAAGTACCGTGCATTCGGAGCCTTCCAGCCTTGCAGTCATGTAGGAAGCAATATAATAATATGACTGACTAGGTATGATGAAGTGTAATTAAGCCGGGTTGACGACATCTGTTATCCAATGCAGCTAGGAATTTGAAATGTAGCTGAGAAATTAATGTAGGATACTAAGGGGCGTATTTATGAACGTTTCTTATCAAAGAACGACTTGGATAAGTCAGACTTAGCGGTAATAAGTCTTACTTACACTTACAGGTTCTTGATGAGACAAGCCAGCGAGGAGCTGTAACACTAAAAGCCAAACCAGCTCTCTAAACAAAGACTTAACTCATGATAAATAATTTAACATTAACAATTTACACCAATATAAGAATTTACACTACATAAATGTTGCAGGGACAACTGGGTCGGCTTATAACCTCACTTTTCAGCTCGTAAACACCCAATACAAGCAACTAGGTTATCCCGGGTCGCACGAATGTGCGACTTTATTAAACTTTGTAAAATACATTCCAAATGTAGATTTTCTACATACTGAACGACAGCATTGCCTATGATGATAAGTTTAAGCACAGTATGACTTGCTCCATTTCTAAATCAATATCTTCAAAACTTCTCCTCCTCCTTCTTTTTCACAACTTCTTCTACTTCTTCATCTTCTTTTCCTTCTTCTTTTTCTACTTCTTAATCTTCTTTTTCTTCTTCTTCTTAATCTTCTTTTTCTTCTTCTTCTTCTTTTTCTTCTTCTTCTTCTTCTTCCTCTTCTTCTTTTCCTTCTTCTTCTTATTTTTCTTCTACTTTTTCTTCTTCCTCTTCTTTTTCTTCTTCTACTTCTTCCCCTTCTTCTTTTTCTCTCTCTTTCCTCTCTCTCTTCCTCTTTATCATATCCTCCCACCCTCTCTCTCTGAATGAACAATGAAAAATAAACTTTTTGTTTCAAATCATAAGTTGAAATGTGAAAATTTTCAGCTCACCGATCCTATGTTGAAGCAATGGCAAAAATTGAAACTTTGATCGTTCATTCCTCATGTCCACGATGGCTTTTTTCAAAATGTAAGACCTTATCAAACATCTACTCGATGAGATCTTTCAAATGAGATGTGAACGGTCGAGAAACCACGGAGGAGTTGTCATCACAAAAAAACATGTTCGCCTATTTTATATAAAGATGCTTCAACTTAAGTTCGTATTTATTAATCTTACTTAAAGATCTTCTTAACTTAAAAATCATGTCATGCTTAAAATCGGTATCTCAAATCTTCTTAGCCAAGTTAGGTTAGGTTAGGCTGACTTGAAGCCGTTCTTAGAATGTTGTGTTGTATCATATTTTGGCTTCAGTTTTTAGTATAGCATCGGCTCATAAAAATAAAATCATCATATTCAGTTTTTGCACCATTGCAACGTAATTCACTGTATATTTGACTTTTTGAAACTATTTTTACTTCTTTAATATAAATCGTATTCTAACCAATACATTTTTCTTGGCACTAGGATAGAATTCTTTTTCTATATGAAATAGAATGGATGAATGGTCTGCTGGCAGGTAGCGCTCACTACACTGTATCAAAATGCTATATTTTTTTAATTCGAAAACAGAAAATAATAATTTAAAAGATATTAATGTGGTAATTATTACGTAACAGTAACTGTAAATTTGCATGCAGTGCAGTATCTTTATCTTTTCATGTATGTTATTTTATGTTTATTAGTGCCTGATAATATGACACAATTTTAAATTAGCTTGTGACCACTTTCAATGTGATGAGCCTTTCCAAGTCGTACTTAGATAAGTCGTTCTTAGATGAACGTAAGTCACGTTCATAAATACGGCCCTAAATTTGTCAGAAAAAAGTTGATATTGAAGTTATAAGGACGTTTGTAAAGTTCTTTCAATCCCATGGCATATGTTGCTATGGGAATATAAAATAAACAATCAAGTGCTGAAGTTAGGTAGGGGAAAAGCGGACTTTTGAGGAGTTAAAACACTGACAGTGAGAGCGTCCCTTTTGAATTTACCATAAGGTAGATTCAATCAATCAATTCAATTTTATTCCTCAACATTATGCATAAGAAAATACAGAAAAAAGAAGTGTAACTTAACTTAATAAATAAAATAAAAAATACAACTAACTCCTGTTATTAACTAACTAGAATAGATAAAACTAGTAGAATCAAAAGGCAACTTAATAAAATAAGTAGAGAAAAAGTTGAGAATTCATTCCACTTTTTCTGATCTTGTCTTATACTCCTTAACTGGAGTCTCCAAGACGTAATCTACAAAAAAAACATGGCAAATATATTTGAATAATAACATAATAATTAGGGGTAAGTTAGGCTACATATTTATGGTTGTAGGCCTACTCTCAGTATTACATGGAAGCCTAAAATTCAATTATTTTTTTCATGAATAGGACAAATCGTACGAGCTGAATAAAAACAAAATTAAAAAGATGGGGGTTGCATTAGGGGAGAAGGGGAAAGAGGATGCAATTTTATTTTAACGATGGCCTTGGTAGCGTAGATCCCGTAACAAGCTCAACAGTCCGGATGGAAATGGCATTACAGCGAGTAGAGCCACTCACCCGCTCTTTCTTCCAGGCCGCCGCTGAACAGAGAAGAGACATCTGCAAAAAAATAGGTTCAAGAGAAATCGACGAAGGACAGGGAATTTTTTCGGAATAATTTGCTGGTGAGAACAAAGTGGGCTGGTGCCCCCTCAAATCCCCCCTCCCCACTATCCCCCACGGTGGAAACAGGGCGAATGGATTACTAGCAACGCCGGCGAATTTCAGGCTCACAACCACCAAGGACCATTGCACAAGCGCACGTACTCACACGCACACACAGAGAAATGAGGGCGCCAGTCGGGAGATCGAGTAAAATCGATTAAAACATTTACCCCTAACTCCTCACAACCCCCCACAACCAAAGGCAATGCACAACAGACTACCCTTCTATTCCGACACATGAGCAATCCTCTCCCAAGCCGACTGTTATCCACCACTCAAAAGATTATCTTCAACTGGCTTGCTAGCAAATAAATAACACCAACAATATGATATAGCCTTGAACATGAATAGAGTAAAAGTTAAAATAGGAAGGAGTAGTAGGATCATAATTCGTTTTGAGTTTACAGAAGTTGTAGAAGTTAATCCATCCATTTATTGCACCAAAAATAAGTTAGTCTACAACTCTGATCTACCTTTTTAGGTTTCTAGTCATAGACCTAGTATTTTTTAATTTTTAAGTTAAACAAGCATCTTGCGCGAAACCTAAGTTAAATATGACAAAGGCTTGAGAGAAAGGTGGTTGAGGGAAATATTTATAGATGTACAGTGATTACAAATATTCAAGATATTCGCAAAAACAATACAAACCAATCCTATTTAATAAACATTTAATGGTCGTTATCTTTCAATGAAACTACTGGTGGTAAAAAACGGAACCAAGCATCAGACAAATCTACTTACTCAGAGAAAAAAACATTCATCAAGAAAAACCCACAATTCTTCACCAACTTGGACCACATGGTACTCGCAGAAGAAACATGGACTTTTCAATTCCTAGGTTGACAACATCATTTGCTCAGAGATCAGTCATACATTTAGGACCAAGAATCTTCAATAAATTGCCAATAGACATTAAATAAATAATTCCAGTTAATACATTTAAAAGGAAAACAAAAATCTGGTTGTTGGATAATGGAATTAATCACAGCGAACAATTAATGTCATACATTGTTTTTCTGTAGCCTACAAAAAGTCTTAATAATCTGAACTAATTTATCAAAATTACTAAAAACCATATACAGTCGTCTCTCTTTATAACGATTCTTCTTATAACGATAATTCCCCTATAACGATATAATATAACACTGATGTTTGGTCTGCCATAAGAACAATGTATTTATTCTCTCTGTTTAACGATATCGCTCATTCTCTATAATGATGTTTTCAGAACTTCAGTGCTTTGGAAGGCCAAAAAAAGGCAAACAACACTGAAGGACTTCTTTTATTAATGCAGTATCTCGCAGTATGTACACCTCCACTAATGTATGCATTTTTATTTATGAATTCAATTTCTCTTTATACTGTATTTTCAGTCATTGTGTTTTTCATATTGTATGATAATACATCTGTATATGATATTGCAGTATTGTGTCATATTTTATAAACATTACATCATGGAAAAAGGTTTCTCTCCACATAACGATCTCTCTCTATAACGATGAAAACGTCTGGTCCCTTGAATATCGTTATAGAGTCCACTGTATATTCAACTAGTAGCATGTAGTCTAAAAATATTATTATTGTTATATAATCAGTATTCTTGTAAATTAGTGAATGTTTTTGCTTTTTGTACGTTTCTTCTCAATTTAATATTCAATAAATTAGTAACATGTAACATTGTAAAACTAACGTAGACTAATAATTTTTCGCATGTTCTAATACCTTTATAAAGGAAATAGACGAAAAAGTGGCATCCCGACACATTTATATAGTGGGAGCCACAAAACTGCAATACTTTCGATTTAAGACTTTAATTTATTTTCTGAAATGTTGATTTTTTTTATTTATTGTGAATAAACAAACTCCTCTGGTAGTGCTGTACTCACAACCAGAGAAATTATTATTATTATTAATTGCTGATAATCGTGATTAGACCAATCATCCTATAAGTAGCTACGTCGCTTTTTTACTTCTTACATGAAAGATAAGAAAATGTTTAGATCAACTTTTTAAAGCGATTCATTTTTTCGTGATTGATTGACAGGAATAGGTTACATTATTCTCAGCATTGAGATTAATTGGAATCTATATATCAATTAAATTAATGAATTTAAACATTGTATAATAATAATAATTAATGGTCTTGGAAAATGAAATCAACTAAGTTACAAAAGCTGAATATAGGATTTTTCAATAATTACTGATATGATAACAAGAGCAGAACAATAACAATAAAAGTGCTTTTAGTTTTTATAGATAAGCGCAGACCTACCAAAATATCCATTGATGAAGCCTATGCTGAGCCTATCTATGGACTGTACAATGAGCAAGCCATTCAAGTAATTGCCCAGTGACCTAGTAGAAGAGAGAGGCCTTGACCTCATCGTTCGACAACTAGGCTTGAAAGTGCAACCACGTTCCCCTGCAGCCCTGCAGTGACCTCCAAGTGATAACCCGGAATGAGGCGATTATAATCTACACATTTATTCAATAAAACAGCCGTAGCGTATGAGTTACATCCGTTATTTAAAGACTCGCCAAAGTACTGCCCACCAAAACAGACAAGGATCAACAACAAAAGGAACATACTTAAAAGAAATCTCGTTGAGATTGTTAAAAGACGTAGATATTATGTTACTATTGAGAGAGGCTTGACATTTAGACCTGACATGTAGTCATTCAATACTTGGAGTTACAGACTTAATACTTTAGACTTGATAAGTATCCTTAATACTAATGGTCAAGTTGGCCAACTGAATCCTGAATAGCCAGTGCGCGCTAAACAGGTAAGTATAATCATAGACCGACCATCCTGATTTCCTTATTCTATGGTATAATCTTCCGTTAGAATATGACAACCCATTCTTGACAGTGTGCAGTAACCCAATTTATTACAAAAGTGCTGAAATGCGAGAGGAAAATTCATACACCTGCCAAGAATTAGTTGAGTTGTACTAATATGATGGCAGCTACTAAAAAACTTCAATATTAAGCTTGAGCTCTAAAAATCCATTTTATTCACTGGAGGTCTATTAAGAGATTGAATGGACGTCCATTAAAGAAATCAAATTGAACTTCTTAATAACAGACCTAAGAATTGAAATAATATACTTGACACTCTTGTTGCATCTGTAGACTTTAAAATACTAGATTACATAGAAATATTAGTAATAACAAATGAAGATAGATTATTAAAAAAACGGTCATTATTGTGGACTAGTTGGACTATTAAAATGTTGTTAGAGTCTGCAGTATCGAACAAACGATGTGTTACCAAAATAATAATGACTGCAATGCGTAATAACTGGGGGGATACCTTGTACCAGATGAAGGGGGATAGGAGTTAATAATAGAAGAATTGGGGATAAACCTACCCCCACGAAGATTTTTTTCTAAAAAAGAAAAGTTCGCCATTTTTGTTTCCAATTTGAAGGGATCAACAATAGCCACCAATAAGATAACCAACCAGCAGGTATAAATGGGACGAGCCTATCGGTAAGAAAAGGAGCGAAAGATGGTGCGCCATTGTAGAAAAGGGCGAAATAGCAGCGCTTCTTCATCAGGGTGAGGTTTTTGAAACCCTGTCTGTTTCAACCAATAGGAAACCGCCAGTTCTACCAGAACAGCATCAACTTATTGGTAGCATGTAGCCTAATGAAATCTACAATGGGCAACAGCGCAGTACGTACTATTTCAGGCTTTATTGTTTGGTTATTGAGCTGATACAAAATTTTTAAGGCTTAAATAATAGTGCGATCTAGGCATCCCTCAAGGGTGATTGATTTATAACTGACGTACAGCACTTGTAAGTAGGGCTACATAATAGGCCTATGCTTTTAAAAGTGTTACCTTTTCATTTAATCTTAATCAATAAAAAACGCATTGTATTATAAAAATGAGCTCTTTTTCTTCAAAATAAATCTTTTTTTAAATGGGGTGCCCAATAATGTGTTGCCGAGGGGGTAGTACTTTGCAGTACACAGCAGTATATAATAGCCTATTATTAATTATATAATCAATAACTTTAGAGAAACTGTTCGAAACAATCAAGATTTTTTGAGTTAAGGCCTTCAAAGGGAGAAGGTTATTCGCGACTGTAAAAATGTAAATAGCTGAGCGGAGTTGATTCTGTAAATCGATGCCCCATTTATGACGTCAAGAAATTCAAATGGTGGTTCAATTGGATTTCTTTCCCGTAACTACACTAATCGATCTCAACGGCTAGTAGGGTTTGCACCTTGAGCGCGAATAAGTAGCCGGCACAAATGAATGCACACACAACAGTATCGTGAATTTCATGAATCAAATGAAATAAAATTTATTCTTGATAGGAAAGAAGTTGATTTTCTTAGTCTACCATCTTCAATAATTTTTCATCTTTCTTCTAAGACTACGAAAAAAATGATCAGGGCTTCATTTTTAATGTTGGGGCTACTAAAAATAAAATATGTTAAGAAAGAATAGTTCTAAAAAACTTTTTATGGAACAAAACCTGCAAATAAGTAGCTAAACAATCGGCATCCCTATCTATTGGTCAAATTACTGTTGGGCTACACTTATTGACATTACAAATTCCTATGGTTTTCAAGCTGTAACTAGCCTATATAACCAAACATATCCGTAAAAAATGGTCTAACTACCTAAACCTAGATGTAGAGATTATTTTGAGTTCTCTGTATCTGAGATAGTTAATTCCATAATTTTAAATGTGATAGCAACATAGCATAATAGTCTAATTAAATGGTAGTTTCTACAATTTTAAATATGATAGCAACATAGCATAATAGTATGTAATTAAGTGGTAGTTAATGTAATAAAATTCTATAATTTTCAATATCCTTATTCATTATTGAACAAAGAAAAAAAGAATCGAATAGGTATCAAAGATAAAACACCAGCAGTCACGACAAAAATGTGCAGCACAATCAAATATTAACAATAATGCGGAACCAAAAAAGTAAAATTTAAATACTAATTTTAAACCGAAATAATGTTCGGAAATTTCAATGTTTGTACGATTTAAGAAATAGTTCCAGTGAAAGATTTTTCATGATTGAGGTATGTTCTGTAAGAGTTAAAAGTTAACAGTTCACAAGTAAGGATAAAAGAACGCTGAGCAGATACTGAATCAACAACAATGGAGTTGAATCATAAATCTAATTGACACAATATAATTATGCTATTAATCAATAAATTGATAAGATGGATAACAGTCATGGGCTGAGAAGAAATTACGGTAATTACTCTACTGATATAAACTGGGTATGTAATTGATAAGAAAAAAATTATAATTGAATATTTTTTGATACGGTAATCTTTTTGAAAGCTTTGAAAATGGCCAAAATTCCCTTTCTTTACATTTTTCTTTCATCGGTAACATCGGCGTGTTAAAGTTACAAACATGTAATCAGATCGAATATTTTTTGGGTTGCACTTCCGTACACGCCAATTTTAAGGATATTCACAGCACACTAGACCATTATTCACACATTAGCCTAATTATCATCAACCAATAATGTGTTACTCTGTACTCCAATACAACTTGGGACAAATTTTGAGAGTTGAAAATAAGTAGCCTATTTTGTAAGCATAAGTTACAGTATAGCTTAATTATTTCAAATTGCCTAATATTTTGCATAGCCTAATGCCATACAATTTTCTTTGAAGTGTTCAGAAGCGTACTCAAAATTTGAGATTGAAAAACGTTTCCAGCCATTATAAAACAGTGAACATTATCAATATAATTAAGGATTTTTTTAACGATCGAGTTTACAAGTCCTAAAATACTGAAGAACAAAAAATACAAATTCCGAATTCAAACTGCATCAATGTCATTTATTCAATTGGCCACGTAACTTATAGGGAATTCCAACAAATCAAAATTCAGATGAATCTATTGAAAACAATCGAATAGAAAGCTAGCACTTTCCTAAAAATAATTAAAATAGGCCAATCAAATCGGATTGATTTCTAAGAATCCTGTTGACGTAATCAGTAATAGTAACCTACCGTATCAGAATTATAGAAATGCTGGGGTGTTCGCGAATCAATAGAAATAAATTTAGGTACTTTGAAAACACAATATTTCTATTCAATTTAGAGTAGCCTAACACGTTATATTCCTTCAAAACTGATAGTAAAAGGCCACGTAATATGAACGATCACGTACAAAAAAACAGAATTAGTATAATTATTAATTATTGCACACTGCTCAGCTAGTTATTGTAACTACGAACTCAAGTTTATAGGTTATTGTTTGAAATCGTCCACACAAAACAACATGCTTCCAAATTCATTATTATTGATCAAATAAACAATAAATCAGAAACGCACAGTTCACATAACGCCTACCAATAACAGTATTAATAAATTGTCACCTAGTACTCTAGATCAATTACCTGAAATAATAATTTCATTCTTGAAACGGCCATTTTTGAAATTGAAACCGCATGACTAGGTTATGCCGGCTCATCAGATTTGAATAAAAATACGTTAAAAAGTAAACATATTAATGAATAACGTATTATTATCTGAAAATATCAACGATTATCGGAACGAAACGTGCTAATTATTACCTGACGCCGTAACATTATGACAGGTTTAGTTTCAAATGATAGGATTACAAAACAATTTCATTAACTCACCTCACGTGTGTATGAGTACAATGGCTGACTGGTACTCTAGCTCCAACTCATCGGCACGGGAAGCTAACCTGTTTCTATCAATTTTCTCACGGCTGCGTTGTTCTACTGATTGTTCGTTTACACAAAATCCAAAACTGGTGCACACAAAAAACAAACGGCACACTACACCACACACAAATGAAATAGAGGGTCCAGTACAGGTAATCTTTTGGAAGAACAAGCGCACAGCAGCAGACCTAACAAGCACAAAATCTCTACTAAACAGTGGAATGGAGGAGACGTTCAAACAGCTTGCCTTTCCGACATGTTCGTACGAGTTCGGGTGGAATCGGTAGCATTCGGCTGGCCGTGGCTGGTGGGGGAGCTTTGGCCAGGCTATGTGGAAGAAAGCGAAACGTATTGAAACTGAAACGACAGAGCGCAGCATGGCATTATTTGAGTCACGCGGCATTTCTGCAGCGACAAATTAAATAGAGTACGAGCTCAATAATGAACCAAATGGAAAGAAGACTTCCCTCTAATCTATGGATCACAACGAATTCTAATAAAATTACCTTCAACACTCAAAACACTTATTTTTTGAAGAAAAAAAAACGGTCAAATTACGTTTCATTGATTTTATTTCTCTAAGCGCAAATCCCACTTTTTATTACGGCTGGTTTTATGGATTCCATCACAAAGTCAAACGTGCTATTTAGTTCTGAAAAGTCGCTAACATAACAAAAGATTGGCTGCAGGTGGTGTAATGTATTATTCTCTTAAAAAACTCATAAATTTTGAAGTAATACTTTCGTGTATATTGTATTAATTAAATTCATCATAAAATTAAAAATATGCATCTTAAAAGTCACTAACATAAAAAATTTGCCTGGAGATGTTGTAATATTCCCCTTCCTCGATGAAGATTTCAAAAATGTTGATAGACGTTAATTAGATGATGACCATATTGAGATTAGTGAGAAAGAAATGAATTTAAATTCAACATAGAAATATGCAGGCTATGAAATCAATACTGCATAGCCCATGTATACTTTATGTGACAAATTTAATGAATTATGATGTACTTTTCAACAGTTTTCAGCTGTGCTAATAATAATAATAATTATTATTATTATTATTATTATAGTAATAATAATATTAATTATTATTATTATTATTATTATTATTATTATTATTATTATTATTATTATTATTATTATAGTAATAATAATATTAATAATAATAATAATAATAATAATAAATAATAAGAATAATAATCTGTACTGTATATAATTAGCCTATATAAAAATGAATTTTTGTATGTGTGTCCTTTATGCCAGCCTAAACCGTTACCCGATTGCGATGAAACTTTGGGGGTATTTGGCGGCATACCTGGGATGGTTTCTGGATTGGTAAAATCTACCCCAAAAAAGGTGGGCCAGGGGGGGACAAATATCGATTTTTGGCAATTTCATCTCAATAACTAAACCGTTCATATGATTGCGATAAACCTTTGAGGGATTTTTAGAGGCATGATCGGAAAGGTTTCTGAGGTTGTAAACTCCACCCCAAAAAAAACGGGAGCTCAGGGGGGGCAAATATCGATTTTTGGCATTTTCACCTGAATAATCAATAATTCATTCATATGCTTGCAATGAAACTTTTGGGGATTTTTGGTGGCATGCCTGGCAAGGCTTTTTGGTTAGTAAAATTCACTCAAAAAAAAGGGGGGCAAATATCGATTTTGGGCATTTTTATCTATATAACTAATTCATTCATTATGATTGCGATGAAACTTTGAGGAATGTTTGGTGACATGCCTGGGAGGGTTTCTGAGTTAGTAACAACTAGCCCAATACAGGAATGGCTCAGGGGGAAGGGAGCAAATATCAATTTTGGGCATTTTCAGCCCATATAATAATAATAATAATGCAATAGAATTTTGTTTTATTTGTTTCTTTTATATTTGATATTGTTTGATTATTATTTGTTTCGTACAGCTTTAAATTATATTGTTTTATTATTGTTTGCTTGTTTTTTTTTCATATATTTCTAATTGATATTATTCAATTAAAAATGTGTTTTGTGATTTCTTAATTTTATCCAGTTTCATTCAGATTTGTAAGTTTAGGGCTTTGGCCTATCCTTACCAGGTTTTATTTTTAATAGAGTAACCATGGATTAGTCTACACACTGTATAAATAAAAAAAAAACATTGTTAACCATCTCATTAATTGGAATTGCAGGGAATATTCCTATTCTTATTCATCTCCTTGCATCAATGGAATAACGAATAATAATTTGCTATTACAGCCAAATTATAAGAAAAGACGAAGTGGCATCCTGACCTGAAATATATGACAATGAAGGCTTAATGAAAGAACCCGCCTCCTAGTTATCTTGTACGGTTATCAAAGCCAATATTATGCTTTCTTTTAAAATACTGTTTTTGGCTATTATCCAAAGAACTTTAGCCTACTGTCGGCAATAAGTCCATTACTAATTCCCTTTGTTTGGAAGAATTATTGCCTTGTGAGAGTAATTGATTAAAAACGAAAATAAAATTCTTCTTATACATTCTAATGGTTTAGATTTAGATCATAGTTCGGAGTGAGGAATAAGCTTGAATTGATTAAATGAATTCTTTAATTTTTAATTCTTTTAATTTAATTTTCTTAAATTATTTGCAGTTGTTTTCAAATAGGAAACGATTTGGGTGGGTATCATGAAATAAAGAGACAAATGCTGTCAAATTAAGTGTTGTTCGAGGATCCCCTCACCTTACTTTTCGGGTTTAGCAGCTTATATAACTGTCTATACTGTATTTTGTTAGTATTGCTTCCAGGCGCAAATGCAGATTACATATGAATATTTGGTAGTCTACTTCTTAAAACTTCTCAAGACTTAATGCATCAAAACAAACGTTTTATTAGTCTTAAGCTTACATATGTTTTCTAAATGCCTCTTCCCCTCACTAAGTGCGGGATATTACAGTACCGTTACTGTAATTATTAATTAAATTACAAAGCACTACAAATACTGTGCAATATAAATATCCTATCAGTGTTAGAGACCTTGTTATAGGACTATCTGCTATACATTTTAGTTTAGAGTCAATTTCCAGTACTTTTGTAGGCTATGAATTGTTCAAAATTTTCAGTTCTAATCCCAATTCATCACTGCTAGATAAAAATATCAACAAACAACTTTGTGTGCGAAGGTTCATTTTGATTGATACTGTAATTAGTTCTAGCTCATTTCAACTGAGAATCACATATATCTTGAATTCCAAAAAGTAAGTACTTCACCTGCTCATAATTTTATGATTTCTTACTACTGTTTTGACATAAATTATCAAATAATTTGCCGCAATCATCGTAAAAACTGATGCTAAGTGACTCTGAATTCAAATTTTCAAGCAGTGATAAATCAATTCCAAATATTGAAGTAGTCTATTTCGGGAGAGGCCAGTTTGAACTGTCACCTCTATTCTAAAAATACTTAATTTTTTCTCATTCTCTCCAACATATTCTCAATAGTTTCTCTCTTTTTCTCACTCGCTCTCTCTCTCTCACTTTCTCTTTATTTCTTTGATGGTACTTCCCCTTCTACTGATTCATTTCTCCCATCTTTTCTCCAATATTTCTTTCACTCGACTACTAGCATAGAAGAGACAGTCAATGCAGGAAAGAGATGGTGAGCTGAATGAGGTTGTAAGAGCGTCTGAGCACGGATGTCACATTTTTAAATATTCTGAACTCATTTCAGCTCTACAACACTGTACCACCTGTCAACCGATTCATTTTCAAAATCAGTTTTGGCTGAGTCTCCAGTCAGATTGATCTTAAAAATATTCTTAACTTCACAAAATCTGTAGGCTATAGCTGTGCTTAGCGCAGAAAGAAATGGTCGAACTTCGACTCACAGGATACAGCATGTCATTCAATGTTTATCATGTTTTTATAGGGACTTCCTTAGCATGTGAAAACATTGGTAAACTATGGCAGGTCAATTCGAGCTGTAATTGCAACTCAACCGGTTTATGATCATTCAATCATTATCTAGGACTTTATGCTGTTAATGCTATTATCAAGGACTCTCAATGCAGTCTTATGTAATTTGGGATTTGAAGCTCTTTACTTCATTTAAATATTTTTTCTTAATAAATTTCGTGATACTCTGCTAACTCATAACAACCTAAGCTTGATAATCTTTTCGATTTTATTGTCCTATTAATAAACAGAATATTCTAGCAATATTATAGATCCTGGAAGGTAGAAATGTCAACTAGGACCATTTATACGTAATCAGTCATTTGCTCATTTCCTTATTTAGTCAATTTGAATTTTTGAATTCTGAATTACTGAAAGCTGGACAATGGTCGTTTTGATTGTCAGTAACCAATCTCATTCGAGACACTCTCTCTTCTCTTCTCTAAACGACGAAAATTGTGCCGTTAAATGAGTGAAGGCTATTGAGAGCAGTCAAGCCTAACACATTTATCTAGCATTTCCATTAAAGTTTATTATTTAGGATACATCTATCTATAAGTTAATGTCTCTCACTTGTTCACACAATAATCTAAATATGTAATGGTTTGAGCTCAATAGGCAATTTTAATAATTAATAATAATTTAATGATGGCGCAATCAATTAGGGCGCTATCTGATGCTTCTGCTGCGGTCACGAGCTCGAATCTCGTGCAGTCTTGAATAAATAGCCTACTGTCATCGCTCAACTCATTAACCACGCAAGTCTCAGAATCATGTGGGCATCATCCAACTAAAAAAAAAGGCATCAACTTTAATTTTAGAACCACAATTTTTTAATACCCAATAACAGTGGCAGGTGATAGACTCAAGAGATGCTGTTAGGATTTTTTAATTGTTGTAAAAGAAATTTTGAAAAATTTCATATTTTCGACTGCAATTTACAAAATATTATAATAGTAGATTCTGGTCTGGTGTATTACACTAGGCTACATTATTCACGAACTCACACCTATCAAAACCTGTTCCTTTCAAACCAATCTCAAAAAAAGGATAAAAAAATATTTACGTGAGAGATTTGTATTTCCCGTTTTTTTTCTAGTCGGATGCTGCTCACATGAATCATTAGACGAGATTTGTGCATGGGTAAATGATGAGGAACGACATCCATGGCTGAATGAGTTTCGAACTCAAGAAACGCAGGAAACGCAGCCAGCCAGAGTCTTATCTAATCTTCGACAAGCGCTCCTACCAACTGCGCCACCAGAGCCGCTACGAATACTGCGAAGAGCAGTTTTTCTATCCTGAAATGAATGATGTTATATCTAAGAAACACAATGAGAAGTCGGCAGTAAGCTCTTGCAATAAATTGCACTAGAATTCAGCTGAGGATCAGTTTTCAATTTACTATTAGTTTAAAAAAATACCTATAAAGCCACGTCTCCACCAACCGAACATTGTTGGCGAAACAAAAAACGGACAAACATTTAATATATAGGTCACCGAACATGTTCGTGAGTTCAGTTGACATGTTCGGTCTGTGAGCGAACAGTGGCGACCAACTACAGGTTCCCGCCACTACTCTAAATTCAAATTCAAATTCAATTTATTGAGCCAAAACGGTGTACATATACAGGCCAAGTCAAAACATCAAACAGAAAATAATAACAAAATAGCAAAGTACACTCAAAGTACAATTATAACGCAACTACAGAGCAATAGTTAGGTAAATAATACTTTCTGAAAAGTACCTAACACCAAATATGTCATGTATCATTTAAAAATTCATCCAAACTATAATAAGCCTTATCCACAAGAAAATCATATAGGTCTCTCTTAAAATTATTTGAAGTAAACAAATATTCGGGCAGCTTCCTAAATAATCTCAAACCAAATACACTTGGACTCTTGTCGGAAAATCTCAATCTATGCTTAACAACATATGGGTTTCCACTGCCACGTGTGGAGTAACCATGTACATCAGAATTCTTTTTTAATGTACTAAATTTATTAGAAATGAATATAACCACTCTGTAAATATAGATACAAGGAAATGTGAGCAATTTTAGGTCTTTAAATGTGTTTCTGCATGTATGATTGTATTCTAAATTTCCCAAATACCTCACCGCACGCTTTTGTAAAACAAACAATCTCTGAGAGTTAACACCAGAAGTACCACCCCAATCATAGAAGTACCACTCCTATCACACCGATCATAATGTTCGAGTAGGCGACCACACCAAACCAAAACCAAACAATGTTCGGCGACATCAGATAATTCCAGCGAACACTGTTCGCCGAGCATGTTCGGTTGGTGGAGATGCGGCAAACCGTATAACTCTTATCACTAGTTTACAGCCGTACAGCCTTAATAGTTTGTAGACCAAACTGATATGATACGAAAAAAGCTACAATGACAATTCAATCAGTAAACTGAATGCATAATAAAAAATATTATCTTTAATTAATTATTATTAAGTTTACTCAAAGCCATGTATCTAAGTGAGAATAAGTTTCTAGTATCTTCACCTCTTCACTCTTCTTCAACAGGGTACCCCCACAAGCCTTCTCACTAGATAAACCTTTTCAGTGAAATTCAATAGTCAAGCAGAACTGATTCAAAGATTCCAATCAAGGTGTGCCTATATTTTAGATTACGCCTTATGAACTTATTTATTGTTCCATCTCGGTCTTCAATTTGTGAAATCAGTATCGTGCACTCGTAATAATTAAGCAGACTCAAATTTTCAGTTCGTGTAGTCGTGACGTCTGGTTTTCTTTCGCAGCATTGTAACTTACCTAACCGGTACTGCATCCAGCATGACCATCTCGAATAAAACAAAACAACACCTTCATGCATGAAAGCAGAAGGCTGATGTATCACTTAAAAAGAGACACGAAATGAATTGCTTTCTAACAAATTATAAACTGATTTAATTTATGTAGTTGAATAACATAAAGTATAAAAAGTATGTAAAGCCTATTATCATGTAGACATTGTAGACTATTATATGTCCTATTTAAAGTATGAAAGTGTATATAAAATACTTGATATGAAAAATATAGCAACAATACCTCTAGAGTTATCCTTTTTATTTGCAATTTAGATTGCATATTGTTATTTGTAATAATTGGAAACCCAAATTCAATATAACTAATCTAATCTTTCAATAAGTTAAACGTTCTTCTATGTGTATTTGATAACAAGCTCTATCTATTTTATTTTTTTATTTTTGATTGCTGATGATGCCCACATGAGTCCGAGACTTGTGCGTGGGTAATGAGGTGAATGATTACACATAAATGCCTGACGGTGGAGCGGGATTCGAACCCACGACCACTTAAACAGCAGCAAGCTGAAGCTGCGACGCCCCAACCAACTGCGCTAAGCGGCCCGCCTATAAAAACCTATTTAAAAAAAATGTATATAACTTTTACATCAACATAGAATAATTCATAAGATAAGTAATACGTTATTAAGATAAGATAATTTATTTATTAATGATAAGACCGATATTAAATACAAATATAAATAAAAAAGGTGTATATCGCAAGTAGCCCACATAAAGTGTCATACTGTTTAAATGATTTAATAATTTAATTATTCAACCGGTATGGTGCTTAATGTAACACTGTTACACTCTTGTAACTTGGCCTACTTGTAATATTTACCCATCACTGAGTTAACAGAGTTTTATCTATGCCAAGCCCACCGCAACAAATTCTGAAGCTCTTCACAGAGGGTCTGGCTGCACACGTGAGTGTGTATACTATCTAGCACACCTCTGAGCTACTTCCTGCTTCCAAGCCATCATTCGACAGAAACATTTGGAAAGCAACACAAACGCAATAAGTTATGATGTAGTCTTTTTTGTATTTGAGATGAACAAAACTAAAATTCACCCCAAGCCACAATAAGGCAAACATTCCTATACTTTTCAAACATTGAACTCATGCAAAAACATAGTATAAAAAATTTTAATGCCAATATAATGTGTGAGCTTATCTAGCTAAAGTTTGGCTGATTTTCAAAGAAACACACCTACCAAATTAATGTGGCATTTTTCGATGTAGCACTGAATCTATTTCTGCTGCGAAAGTTCAGCCAATAAATATAACGCTTGAGTAATGACAGATCTTTGAACAGTCAAATCTTAATAGCAGAAATTTATCAAAAAATTAAGTTGCTACTTTTGAATAGATGGATGTCTTTAAATATTTTATAACTGAAAACTAAAATATGAAGATTCTACAACTAAAAGATCAACTACACTTGACAAGTTAAGCCATATTTAAAACCAGTAGGAATTTCAACATAGTTATGCTACAAGAGTAGTAACATAGAAGAACCATCAAGATCTATGATAGTAAGTAGTAAGTTATGTTACTGCCGCAGGCTCAATTTTCAGTGTAGATGGCTACATTAGCCTGGAAGGCATAGCAGTCTAGTTTGTTAATGATGCCTATTTGCAGAAAAGGTTTGAACTAGGGTTCGTTCCGTTTCAGAGGTTTTTTCGCATGTCATAAATTTCAGTAAGTATTGTATATAAATGTAATTTAAAATACATTGTCTTCATATGAACGAAAAATAATATTAAAACAGCAAAAAATTGGCCAACAAAGCCACTGTTATTTAATTAGCATATTAAAAAAAAATGCTGAATCGATTGGATCACCAATAAAAATTTGTATATTACATATTTACATTGCAATACTTATATTTTCAACAAAAATAGTTTAAACAACTCTGAGAAGGCTATTGCTATTCGCTATTCAATTTATTATAAATGAAATATGGGAAATACTATTGCCGTGGTATTGATGCAAAACTTTTGGAAATTTATCTGATAGAGCAAAAGTTAATGTTGAAACCTATTCCACTTTCTCATTCACGTAAAGGGTTTGCTTTTCAAATTGTGAGATCTTCCGTAAAAGAAAAGTTTCTTCTCTGAGTTTTATGGTCAGTAACTTCGAAGGTGGAACTCAGAAAGCGGTAAATTACCTTGGTTATCTTCCTCCGAGCGCCATGACAATTTCCTGATTTACGAGAGCCTTGATACATTTTCACAGTCTCTGTTTCTATCTTATCTCCAAACAATTGGCTAAATTTCGAGATTGAAATGGAAACTTGGAGGGAAATTTTAGGAGGATTAGTTGAGTGTTTAAGAGCTCAAAGTACTGAATTAAATATTAGGCTACCCATCTTCTTACCAAAATCTCACCCACCTCCAAAAACTCACTAAATTTTCAACAAGATCCTTTCAACCTGAAACTGGTGCCGAAAGTGTGTAATTTGATACCATAATTTATTGCTCCCCGATTTAAATAATTCATTATCAATTTTACTAGCTGAGCACTGTGTAGTTCCTACTTTAGTTGGGAGATTTTGGTGTAGCTATATACTTTATTTCATCATTAAAGGAAAATAAATTATAGATTTGAGAAGTCTTCATTTTCCTTCTTTAACCTTGCCATTATTAATTCAATCCTCATTGGCTTGGCCTTTTTTTTGTTATGATGCTACACCTAAAATTTAATTAATATTTTTATATCGGGGTTCTTCAACATTCACAAGACTCCACTTAAAACTTCACAAAACAAGAAATTTTTTTTATTCATTCAACATTGAAATTAATAATTGACAGCACACTACATTGCTCACGACGATGTAGAGAATTTATAGATTAATACTGTACTATTAAAATAAGAATAACTATGACTCTATCACAATATTTCCTTCATTGATAACACCGCAAATAGCGAACAAAACTTTCATAGAGTATGAAAGTTCACCGTGTAATCCAAAAAATGTTAAACAGATCCCGGTTAGTTGGCATTCAACTTTTAGTGACGGGAAGTGATAGCCGAGTGCCATTGCAGGTATCTGTTCAATCAGAGATAAGCTAAGAAACTCCTGGGCACTCTTTTTAAGGGTGACCGATTGGATAGGCCAGCAAAAAAGACTGTTCTCTGCTGTAAAATCACTTCCCCGGTGGTTCGGAACCCACCTTAAACTGTAGGTCCAACTCATCAATCACCATCAGCCAATTAATTACCCACGCACAGGTCTCAGACCTATGTGGGCTTCATCATCTGAAAAAAAGTTCACCTTTCAAAAAGGCGAATAGAAGAAAAATAACAACTAGCTGATTGGCCTGCTTACACTCACAATTTCTGAGTCTGTTTCAAGACACAAAGATGATAAATGAAGAAAAATATGCCAATAGTAAACTGGTAGGCTCTAGCAGATGAAGAAGTAAATATCGGTGTCGAATATCTATTGAGACCTTGGCGCTGTAGGGTCGGGATGGGGTCACACAGTCTGAACGTTGTTGCTATGCTACACAGTGTCTGAACAGCGTACAGTGACTTTGTTGCTTGCAAGAACTTGGCAAAGATTCAAACTAAGTCATGGGGCTGGAAGGCAGGCTCTGCATCCTCTTTTTGCTAAGCATTAGTGTCCACTGCTTCAGATCTGTTTTTTCATCCTTATTCTGTACTGAAGTTACTGGCATTCAACTCAACAAAGTCCGTCTTGATGTAGGCTATTGCATTTATTAACTAGTAAATTGTAAGTATCACTAACATACCGCATAGAGCCTATAGCATAATAACCTATAGCATACAGCATACAATAGCAAGTAGCTTGGAAGTATCCCTTCCAACCTTCCAGCAATAGCATACTTACAGTCTTATGGTTCCTAAATCTGAATTTTGGGGTTAAAAACTGGGATAAAGCTCTAAAATCTAAATGGGGACGATCCAAACATGGGAAAAGAGATTTCATGTTTTAAACTGATTTAGTCTAGAATCACTTAAGTTGCATTTCTTAAAATTGTAAAACGTCATGAATATTATGTTTCTCATGACAGGTCTCAAAGCGTGAAATTGAACCAGCCAGTAACAACCTCAGTAAGGCCCTACACTATAAAATGTTTTATAAAAGATCACTATTTACAGATCACTATTTTATAAAGATCACAGATTTACACTATAAAATGTTTTATAAAAGATCTTTGACAAACATCTTTGATAATCTAATAGGCCATCTTTTATAAAATTTCTTTTATCAAAGATAATAGGTTGGCATTATCTTTTATAAAAGCTGAGGTACTGAATTTAAGGTTATGTCTAACTTTGAAGAAATGTCTGCAAACACAAAGTACTCTTGGTGTGTGGAAGCAACGAAAATTTTAATTTCAGAGTATGAAAATTATGAAAGTCTCTACAATCCAAAACACCCTGAATACAAAAATAGAATCAAAAGACAGGAAGTTTATAAAAAGGGGTTACTTTTGATACAACATAAGCAAAAGTATTATCGTCCATCCTCAAATAATTTATGTAGCTTTTCTGGTCTTCACTCAGCAGTTCCTTTATTAGGTTTTGATGAATTCCTCTATCATTACGTCTTGCGATCCATGGTCTAACCCAAACAGGACGATTTCGACGACGTTGTCTTTTTTTCAGGATAAGTTATAATAATATGACAGCACTAATTATACTTGCACAAGAATAGAATTCTTCATCATCCATTGTTTTGCTATTACAACAATTGAAATGTAAAGTTGATAACCTATTGATAACAATTGAAAATGTAGAGATAGGTAACCTTCTTTGACATAGATCTCTTGTCAGTGTAATACTAGTCCAAAATGTTTTATAAAAGAATCAGCCTTCAAATCTTTTATAAAATATGGTCAACGTCTTTTATAAAACATTTTATGGTGTAATGCGGGCCTAAGGTAGTTTTTAAGGCATTGGGGTGTATCCAATATTCAATTATTTATTCATTTCAATCTAGATAGTTCTTTTAAAAAGCTTTTCAAGAATGTACATTCTTCAATAAGTGCATATTATGTGCATGCTACTATCTTAAGAAATTCAGTGGAAATTTCTCTATCTACTCGGTTCACCCCTGCAATTATTAGTGTAACTGGGTGGTAAATAATAACTCTGAATTCACCAAAAATGACAAGAATTCAATCATTTATGCATGACCGAAATCCATATTTATTTTATTGCCTAGATAGAAAAATCATAGACTCGAATTTCACCTAAAGCTGGGTGTTCCCAGCTCCATACTTTTTGCGGAATGCTCATCAGTGTTACCAGATGCAAGCTAAAAAACTGTGGGGATTTTGGCTAGAAATTACCATACGATTCATTGTTACGTACGGTAATTTCTGTGCGTTTATTTGTTACGTATTGTAATTTCTGTACGTTTAATTGCTACGTACGGTAGTTTTGAAGCAAATCCTCTGCAATTCTTTAGTTTGCGCCTGGCCACATCGGTGCGCAGTGCACTCTGCAAAAAGTGCAGAGCTTGGAAACCCCCGCTTTTAAGTTTATCTGAATTACATACTTTACCTTCTCAAATGAACAATTAGGAGTCGTGATCACGATTTATATGATAAATAACCTACATGATAATAGTTTCTAGTTGATCATGCTTTCTCAATAATTCAATTGCAATTACATAATAATTCATAATTTATTCATAAAGAGTTTTAGCACAGCATCCGCTATTTTCGCCTCTCGCTATGATTGATAACTATTGACAATTTATAATAAACACTTCCGCAAACATAAAGGAACACTACGATCTCTCTGCTCATGAACGCTGAGCTTCGTTCTGATAATTTATAATCATGCGTGGAGATATTACTGTATTTATGCGTAGATATAATAGCATCATTCCGCTCCTTAATGATTTCGTGACAATTTGTAAAAACTCTCCAAACATCATTTATGGTTTCATCTAAAACGGTAGAAATGTAATTGAGCCCGAATATTCATTATTCAGTAAATTAAAGTCGGAGTCAACATTGGGAATGCTTATTTTGGAGATGCTCAGCAGAATGGGATTCGCCGACTCAAAAGCAGGGGCACAATTAGTTTTCGGGATTAGGAAGAAATTTCACCAGAAAACGATAAGATCCAGTCAGAATGAAGAGCAGCGACCAAGCTCCATTGTTATGAACTCAGATGCTAATCTACACTTCCATTATATTTCCATCCGTTTGTTCTTAAGAGTTCAGCTTTGAGTTTTTCAAGAGGAAAAGCTGGCAAGCTAATTGTTTAAGTTGTATAGGCTGCGAAAGTGAAATCTTCATCCAGACACCTCTTCAACATTTTTCTTCATTATTTTCCTCTTTCGTTCTGAATAAAGCCAACATTTTCCTCATGAAGAAAACCAGTTGGCTATCCTATCTGTTAAGTAGTTTTACGAAGTCTATCAAATTCCTCAAGCTCTCATGAAAAGATGGCGAACTCTTCCTTTCCTTCACTTGAAAAAACAATGAGACAAACATGCATTCAAATCAGTAATCAAAACAATAATTCGTTACCTAAAATTCGCTATATAAATATTTATAGAAATAATTAGTTCAGCTCTACTCAATCGATTTATGTCTGCCAAGAAATGACTTATTAATTCCATGGAACATGGAACCTATACCACAAAATTTTACACATGTCTGAAATATTTAAAACTAGAGGTCCACCCGTGCTTTGCAACGGGATTAGGTCTTATGCTTGTTTAATTATTAAATAATTATTATTATTCTCAATCCAACTTAAAGTGAATGTTTAGTATATGGATTTAAACCGCTTTTATCAGCTGAGATCGGATGCACCATTAAACATTTTTTCAGTTGAACATGTGCTGAATAGATTTCAAGCGCCTTGGGGAGCTGAGTAGAATGGGCTATCACATGATATGATGCATTAGGTAGCTCAAACTTGGGTTCTCAAAAGAAACAGATTGGCTCTGTATCAATATTACAGCAGCTAATTACCCAGCGTCATTTGAGCGTTCTTGTTTGTTTTTAAGATCGTTAATTTAAAAAAAAATCAAAGTTATTAATTATGCAGTGTTGGTATCTAGGAACCGGATTAAAATGAAGAATCAAAAGCCATTCCTCTCCCATGAACCCTTTTGCTATTATAATTTTCCTAAATACAATATTTTACATTCAATAAAGAGTTGTAGAATTATACTTGGTTCTTTAGCTTTTCTTGTGGTTGGATTTTTAGCTTCATTAATTTATTGCTAAATATTTCATAATCTGTAAGATATTCCTCATCTTTTTTAAGTTTAAATATTCAACTGAAAAGCTCAAAATAAAAATTATTTAAAACAAAAAAGGAACTGATTTCAATCAAAAAGTTTAAAATAACAAATAGAGTATTCACTTTAAAATAAGAAAATTAAAAATCTAATACAATTAACCTTTTGAAATTGGTGCCAAATATTTTATAAGTTTATAAAATTGTCTGTAATATTTTATAAGTTAATGGAAAATTTAGCGCCGAATTCAAAAGGTTACTTATATTAAATTTTCTCAGTTTTAAGTGAATACTTTATTTTAAACTTTTTAGTACGATAGTCTAAGTATTTCATTTTTTTAGTATGAATTTATTGGTTGTTTATTTTTGTTTAATTTTTTTTATGTAAATAGAAAACTTATTTGGTAGAATTAACTTCTGTTAATCAAAAAAATTTCCCGAACTGAGATTTGAACTCTAGTCCCCAAGCATGATGTGCAGGTGTTTTACGCAGTGCGCTGTCAGGTCCAATGGAATTAACTTTGAAACTACGAAAGACAGTAATAATCATGATTAACATACGATATATGATTAGGGGACAATAACAGAAACAATTGTGTGGAATTTTGAAGATTTGAGCACAAATTTTGAAAAGTTTGGAAGTAAAATCAAAACTTGCGCTTCAAGGTGCACTGAATCAAATTTGGAGGAAGCTTTGTCCCAAATTTAGTGTTTCAAATCGTTGCCGTATGTGAAACCCGTGAAACACACACACACACACACACACACACACACACACACACACACACACACACACACACACCTTAATATAATAGATTTCCAACTATAAGAATTCTTTTGAGAAAACTCTCACACCAGCTGATCAAAAGGCCATTTAATCATAAAATAAATAATACATTTTAATTTATCATAAATTAAAAATAAATGATATATTCTGTGATTATGCTGAGTCATTATATTCTATTGTAGCAGCTCTGAACAAATTATTTGATCTGTCAATCCCTATTTTAGAAGTTTGAATTTCGAAAAATTTTCCTTTGAGTTGCTACTTGTGTTGCTGCCAAGCTCAATTCAGGTAACTGAAATTTCACTAATTTTCATCTGCCGTCAATCTGGCAACCTGTATTAGTACAACCACTATTTTTGAACTGTATTCATGTTTTGGAATTTTCGGGTAAACGGATGACTAACGTGGCATGGAATGAACAGGTGTTAATTTTGTTTCTTATGGAACTTTGCCAATAGAGCCCTGTCGCTTCGCGCTATGAAGTCGACTAGCCTCCATTTGTTTATCACAAGAAGCCATTGTGAGATATTTTCGCTTGATTTATAAACTCTCCGCTATTTGGAGAAGCGGAAAGAGATCATCGCTTGGCGAGAGCCGCTCAAGTGTCTAAAGCGATTAGTGCACCTCCGATAGCTTAAAATTCTTTGACTCCCACTCGACTGAGCACGCAGTCGTTTTCCTGCTTGTTAATTCTTTAATCCTCCAACTCTCACACCTCCCTTTCATTCTCTCTTTCATTCTCGGTGATGATATGGGAAACAAACTGCCGACAACTTTTCATTCTCGTGTTATCTCTTTCACTCTTATATTAGAAAAGAACCTGTCAACGACAATGTAGTCGACAAAAGTGCTCTCATTTTTATACGATTTAATAACAATAGATTCTGACAGAATCGAATATGTTTCTTTCATGAATAATGGAAGACATACTTTCAACTTTTCACATTAATCTCAGCTATAAATACATTATTACATTTTAGTGAATTTTCGGTGATTTTTGACGTGGAAATACTCTTGTTTCTACCAACTATTGAGATATTTGAAATGCTTTCTTTTCTCATACTTTACTGAACCTCTTCCATTGCATATGAAAGCATACTGTTAGAGGGCTCGTTCGATGCTTAACGACACCGGACAACCCAAAAAAAGCTGTCAGGAAAATAACTGAAACGTTATTCTTTTTGAATTAACGACAGGACCTCCAAATTTGAATAATCAAATCAACTTTGATAAATTCTTATCAGACAACAGTCGACTTTAGTAGGTCCAATTCTGTTCACCAATCCACAGAGCTTTAAATCCCTGAAGGTTCAAATTTCTAATATTATTGACCAAACGTAGCCTAGTGAGGTCTCAGTTATAACTCCATCTATCGGTCTGTCTGTATGTATGTATGTAGTCTATGTTACACGATTATGGCCAAACGCCTTGACCGATTTTCATTAAATTTTGAATGTTCCTTATTCCTAGGCCAAGCGATATAATACTTTTATCAAGTATAATGTTTTTTCAAAAAATCCCCCATATTTTGTAAGGGGCAAAATGTACCTCCGATTATTGGAGTGTCTGATTGTGTGCGGGTGGTTCTCAATCAATATTTAGACTAATAATTGAGAATCCATGACAAAAATTTGATAAACTCAACGGTGGAGGGGGTTCAAAATCATCAATATTGAGATTTTTTATATTCCTTCTTACTTTTTGGTAGGGCTTTTTGAGCTGAGTGGAATTATATATACTAAGCTCTTAATAAATTGATCATTTAGATGTGGGGTGAGGAAAAATTAAATTTTTCAAAAAATTCATTTTGAGGAGTTTTTCCAATTGGAATTGGAAGGTAACCCTATAAAAAGAAGGCTGACACTGAACTTCTCTCTAAATGTGATTGGAAGATTGGCCAGGGGATGAGAAAAATGCCAAAAAATCAAATATTAAGGTGGATGGGAAATTCTTTTTCTCGTCAGGTAAAGCATAAATACTCAAAAGACTTCCATTCGAAGAATTTTGAAAAAAAATCTCCTTTTAAGTTAAGGTTGGAAAACCAAATTTCACTGGAGATATGGGAGGGGTGAAGACAAATTTGAACTTTTTTGTTAATGGATAACTTCTAAATTTTAGTACTAAGAGCTGCTGAAAATGTATAGTAACTCTTTATCAGGTATAAGGGTAATTTATAGGAGATGTCAAAAATTATGGATTTTTGCAGATTTTATCATTAATGATAGATTAAGCAACTAAAATTGAGTCGAAAGTGCTCTTGAACATGTTTCAAAAACATCATCCCCTTTTTCGTGGAGAGTGTTGGGCAATTAACATTTAGACTAATAGAGAATCCGTGACAAAAGTTTGATAAACTCAACGGTGGAGGGGTGACTTTAGAGAAGGGGGTTCAAAATCTTGAAAATCATCAATAGATAGTGTAATGTAACAGCATAATTAATTTATTTGCCATGAATTTTCACAAAAAGAGGAGAGAGCCATTGTTGACTATTAAAAGAAAAATGATGACATCAGTGAAAATTCATGACAAGTAAAATTGTGCTGAAAAAACCAGTGGCTCTGGCAGTCGGTGTCGAGTAAGGGAGCTGGCTACATCTACGGCAGATGACCCGCCCCACTCTTCCCTGCTGAGCGAGTGGTTTTTTCAGCACAATTTTACTTGTCATGAATTTTCACTGATGTCATCATTTTTCTTTTAATAGTCAACAATGGCTCTCTCCTCTTTTTGTGAAAATTCATGGCAAATAAATTAATTATGCTGTTACATTACAATAGATTATCAATATATAGATTCGATACAAAATTGCAACACAGATTTGTTGATGATGTAGCTCCAAGTTTCCCACAAAAATCCAAATATAGAGTTTTGAACAGGGTCTTGTCACGTCAGAAAAAAATATGCTCGCGATAATAATTGCATGGAAAGGCAAATATGTCGTGTGGACTACACTGAGCCCTGAGCCTCTAAGCCTGAGACAGGCAGTAATCGAGACTATTTTCGATCGAGGTTGTCGAGCATTAAACAAGCGTTGCTGTGGATCGGCGTCGTGTAGTAGCAGTTGATGCAACATGGCCGGTCTCACTCAAAAAACAACGATCAGATTTTAAAATGGGGTAATGGGAGGGTTATTTGATTTGCACGCAAGCAGCCGTGAGGGGCCCCTGGCCGTCCCCGTGTTTTATGTTCGGTGTCCGTGATTCATGATAGTTCGAAAGGCGTAGTCGACTGTAGCCCGTGTGCCAGGGCCTACTACCAACACGTGTGATAAGGATCAAGTCAAGAGCCGGCCGGCATTGCACGCAAATTCGCCATTTGCCGCATTCCCCGCGCCATACATAACGCCATTACCCCAACCTACCCTACCATCCCCACACCCCCCTTATGTTCTCTCTCACACGCGCAACAACTGGCGTGCGCCATCTCTTGAAATATTCAGCAGCTTTATAAAAATTTCAGCCACATCTGCATTGTAGCGCTCTTTTTTGTACTAGGTCTAACCCTTGAAGAAGAAGAGGGTGGATTCACTTTTGGAAGCTATCTGCTTGGCTCTGTCACCTGGATCAGATATACCCAGTTAGATAGATGCTGTCCAAAAACATTTCAGGTTGCAAGATGATTGAGGCTTCTAAAAAGGTTGCAACAAGTTGAATAAATTGCGAACTTGAAACCTGCTGATTAAGCAGCTCAACTGGTTAAATGAACTCGATCAAAAATTGATAAACAAATGGAAACTGATTCGATGTTTAGGAGAAGCTTGACCTGGCTACATACGAAGTGGTTCTACAGTATAGAAGAATTTTTCAACTTTAGATAAATTATAAAAGTTTTACTTTTATTCTATAATAAGTTATATCAACACTGAGTTATATTGTATGTATTATAATGGAGATGGTTGTTTGAATTTTAAGAATATTGTATGACTCATGTTTATATTGTACAAGATACAATGCTCAGCATACGATTAATAAAATGAAATGAAACATGAAATGAAAATGATGATAAATGATGAATGCTTCAAGACTTGAGTTTGATTCTCACATTTAGTAAAGTTTGATTTTCACATAAAGTTGTAGAAAAAAGTAATAATGTTTACAACTTATTTAGTATGGAATAGACTACTGGTATATAAAGCCGACTTTAAATTTTTCAAAATTTAAGTGGACTCGGGCGTTGGTTAGTAATTTGTGTTGCAAATATGAATATACGAAGATTGCAACTAAATACTATGAGGATGCCGGAGTGTTTGGAGATTTTATCGATCAATAGCAACTTATTGCTGGATATCATGAAAACTTCATTACGCCTGTACTATAAAAGGGTGGGATATGAGTGGGATCCCGTCCATGTAGCAAGAGGGCTTTCTAGCAATAAATTGTACTGGTTGAGCGGGTTTTAAAGGATATTGATTCCTTAGACCTAGACTCTAATCTAAACAGACCGATAGTCAGATCAAATAAAAAAGGTAAGTGCATAAGGAATAAGAAGAAAACTTGTTATCAGGGTAAGTACGAAACTCGCGGACTAAAATCAAGTTGAGTGAATAAGTGGAGAGTTAGTTAATGAAGTGGACGAGAAAAAAACAGAGGGATTAATTTGGATTCAGTTTGAATTGAAAGATATAAGCGACGATAAATATTCGAATAGAATATTTTTCTTTTTTAGTCAGGTATTTCCCACATGAGTCTTGAGACTTGTGCGTGGGTAATGGGGTGAATGATGGGAAACATAAATGGCTGAATGATGGGAAACATAAATGGCTGAATGAGATTCGAACTCAACACTGTAGGAATACGAAGCCAGCCAGAGCCTTATCTTATCACAGTCCCACCAATTGCCCCACCCGAGCCGCAGATACTCTACGATAAGTTGTTAATAATTATTGATGTATCATTATAGCAATTCCATTCTAGATAATTTAGAAACAAGTGCCCATATAGGTGTGCAGTCCATTGTCCAATTCTTAAATCATTTGAAATTAACAATAAATAGTAAAAAATGCCAATACCTTCAATTCAAAAACAAACATAATTCAAATGAAGATAGGGCTATAAACGTGTTTGTAAATGATAATCAACTAGACCAGGAAGAAAACATTGCATTTCTAGGAGTTTTGTTGGATAGAGATTGACCTGGGCACCATACATTGAGAAAATATGTTGTAAAATTTCATCTGGGGTATTTGTCCTGCGACAGCTCGCTAGATTGAATGACAAAAAGTTACTTTTTACAGCTTACCATGGGCTCTTACTGTCACATATTAGGTATGCTATCTTAGTATGGGGTAATTCATCAAAACAAAATCTTGATAGGGTGTTTAAGATCCAAAAGAAAGCAGTTAGGTGTATAGAAAGAGTAAATAGATTGGATTCATGTAGGCCGTTGTTCAAGAGACTTGGTCTCCTAACTGTACCCTGCTTATATGTGTATGAAGCTACTTTATATGTAAAAACGAATTATATTAACCAAAATCTTGACGTACATGATTATAATACAAGAAGCCGAGGAGATTATCACTTGGTGAGTCACAATAGTAGCTTATTCAAACAAAAACCTAGTTATATTGGTAGGAAATTCTACAATAAGCTATCGCAGTTTTTAAAGAGTCTTGAAAATATAGAAATATTTAAAAAACAATTGAAAAAATATTTAGTTGAAGCTTTTTATAGTGTACAAGAGTTCCTTTCACATCAAAATTAAGCCTCACCTCAACTAATTGATATAGTAATTAATTATGGTATCTAGTGTATATGACTAATGTTAATCTGACTTGTCTTATACTCCTTAACTGGAGTCTCCAAGACGTAATCTACAAAAAAAAATATATATATATAAATAGCATAATCATTTCGCAAAGAATTCAACAAGAAGCTATTTCAAGGTAATGAATATGATAAGGTATATTGAATATATTAATGAATATATCAAGGTATATGTTTTAATTTGGAATTAGTCTATCAAGTAACCGTTTGGATATCTTGGGAATCCTATTGTTTGATAGTGGAGAAGGCTGATAATTCCGAACGTCCGGTCACCTATTGTTTGATTGTTGGTTGAGAAAAGATGCATTGAGTCAGTAGGGCAGAAAGGGAGTGGGAGTGGCGAGTCCTTCCCAACCCCTCCCTTACTGCACCCCTCAGGTCAAGAGCCGCATATTGGAGTCCCTGCATAGGAATGGCGTTTCTCCCAGAAGACGTTCTCAATATTGTCCCGAAGAATCCAATTGGAAAAGACTCAGGGGCAGACCTGTAGTCCTTGTAAATTGATTATTTTCCAGGCTGACACCCAATAACAGGCGTTCAACCACACCCCAGCCCTTTCAGACAAAGACAAAAAGGTCACCCGAATGAATGTCAAGGCAGCTTGTTTATGGTTCGCAAAACAGACTTCGGCTCCCCAGAGGGTGCTGGGTCCTACGTCTTCGCTCTCTACTTGCATATTCAGGAAATGACTGAGAACTAACCCTCTACTTTTACCCACCGATCATAATTTTCTATTATACGTTATTTTCAATTATTCAGTAGCTGATCTTAGTTCTGCGGAATGAGTAGTTTCAAGCAACTGATTTTTTATGATCTTTATTGAACCGTAGCTACTGTTTGTTTTGTAATAGATGAAAATTCAAATCCATCTACATCAATAATTTTGCTATTTCTCTTTTTGCAAGGTTCTTTTCAATTAAGCCGTCTTTTCTTGATCTCATTCATTTTATTCTATTCTAATAATTTATGATTCTAATCATTTTAATTGATTTTTTCCTTTCATTATTGTGATGAATTCAATGTGATGTTTCTCTCAATAAAGGTTAGGCAATTCCTTCCACTTTTCCTCCCAAGTAGTTTCCTTCTCATGTTTTGGCTTTCTTGACATCAGTTAAATATGAGGGAGTAACTTTTTATTGATTGAGACAAAAATCAAATGTATTACAGGGTGCGTCAAAATAACTTCCTTTTCCAAAACTTAATGAAACCCGTTGTATGAATTGGGAAATTTTTATTCTATTTTTTTTTGCTATTTGTATTAGTAGACATAAGTTTTAGATTTAAAAGCTGATCTTGCAAAAGCTGAAGCATGGTAAGTTGCAATGGCGATCTCAATCATTGAAAGACTTCGTTAGCTTTGACTTTCCGTTATCTACTTTATGATAGTTTGTAGCCCATCTAAATTGTAAAAATCATGTTCTCCATAACATAGCTTAAACGATGAGTTAGCACTCGTAATGTTCTCCCCACCAAAAAAGTCATACGCTGGATATTAATGAGTGTTTTACAAAGTAAATTAAAGTAAATTAAAGTAAATTCGTATGGCTTTTCGTGGTGGGGAGACCCTTACGGGTAGTTCCACCTCGCCGCTTTTTTAACGACTGCTTTTTTTTATATGCAACCGGGACCGACAGCTTAACGTGTCCTCCGAAACACAAAGACAATCTGGATCAGGAGAGAGTTATGAATCACGGGTTTTAATTGTGCGTGATTGGCTGATGAAGCTTCTTATTAGAAGCGAAATGCATCCCTCCAGTTGTGAGAAAAACAAAAAACTAACAAGTTTTGATTTGATTCTTTTTGTTTTATCGACTGTTCATCTACCAGATGTTATTTCAATGTTGTCAATATTTTTTATTGGCCAATAATTTTTCAAATGAGTAACACCGCTTGACAGAAATCAGTTCAGTGCTTGATAAGACGAGATTAATTTCAAACACAATCAATGTTCAACGTCACTGCCGATGAGAGATAGGGTTGATTGAATTATATTATTCATCTTGACAACGAAATGCCGATTCCAATTTAGCAGAGGTAAGTAAATTTTTCTCATCAAAATATTATGACGGCTGCGTAGGATTTCAATTTCCTTCTGTCTGGCATGAGCAGCGATCACTTTTTACTTTTCTTTCTTGGCCGAAATATTTTTGTAGACTACTAACTTTATTCTCAGTGAAGCTCTCGCAATGAAAAGGTTTTGTGGGCCAATCAATGTCTCATACATCATGAAATAAAATTGGAAAAAACGCAGCGATGATTTTTTTACTTTCATTTACATTTTTCAATATTGTACATTTGCCTAGGAGAAAGACGTATTCAAAAGAAAAGAATTAAACGTAAGAATTCGGCCTTCCTCTTTCTATTCCATCCATTTTTATTAATTTTATATCTGGATCGACAAACCTATTTCGACAAGTTTGGCATTTTAAAAATTTTACCAATTATAGAAGCAAAGAAAAGAGAAATAGTAAAAAACATAAAGTCCAATTACTACTCAAGACAATTCTACTGTAGTTAAATGTACATTAAGAATTCAGTATTGTTTAGTCTTATTTATTAAATTCCAACTCTAAAATCCCAAAAGAGTTGAAAAGGATCACATACTCCTAAAACACAGTGGAACGAGGCTTGTTTCCTTCTCCAAGCCTTAGGAATAAGCAAATACAGTACTGTACTATTCACTTATAGTAAGATTCAGCTAGTGCTCATTTTATTATCTATTATTCTAATCCCTTAATTTTCTTCTTGAAATATTTCATTCTACATTTCTCATTTTTGAACGCGTTCCAGATATATGAGACATTGGCTATATTTCGCTGTCAATGAAAAAGTAATAAATTATTAGTCAATCAATCCCGTCTCTTCTTTCTACTCTACTTTTAAGTTACAAACTTATAATTCTTTTAAATTAACTAAACTTATTATTTATAACTTAATTATAGAATAGTAATAAATGCTTAACCACTTTGCCAATCACTGTTCAAATACTTCACGTTATCATTATTGAAACTAATTTCTACAAACAACAAAAAAAATATTAAAAGAATAAATAGTAATATTATCTTTTACAAGTTACGACTGAGTTTTCTCATTTTTTATCACTGCCATTGCAACTCAAGCCGGATCACATCACCAACTCTTCTGCAGATAGGTTTTGTCCCATGACTTCTCAAATATTTGCATACTTTACTGTTCTGGTACCAAAACCAGAATGCCATCGTTGTACATCGCTCTTACAAAAATATTTTCGAAATTTAGCTACTACATACATAGCAATTCTACTCCTGCATTAGTCGGTCTATTTGTAATACTGTATATTGCCAATTCTGTTTCGAAGCGCTTATGAGTGACTTTCTCCGGTGCGTTGGAGTGTGAATGCGGCTTTTGTTTGTGTTTTGTACGTGGATCAATCCTTTTTATGATTTCAATTAAAGCTTCACTGTGTTTGTACTGCGACAAATGCAATGTATGGCAGGGCGGGGCAGGGCGGGATAGTGCGGTGGTAGGGCTCAGACTAGCTTTGATTTCTCTCCCGCAGGAAATAGCGGCTCAATTACACGTGTTCTTGGCTGGCTGAATAATCGCTAGGGAGTGGTCGCATTAATTGGTCGTTCTCTATCCCTCACTGGCTCGCTGATTAAAATAGCGAATTTGCAAACAAATATTTCCTTTTCCCCGCTGATAACAAAAACAAAACTTTGTTCAAAAACTAACTACTCTATTTGGATATACATGCACACGAGACCAGCAATCACTAGGTACAAAACGAAACCTGGCCGCCAGTAAAGCTTATTTTAAAGTCATTCTGAACTAAGAGTATCATACCATTAAAAGCTTTGAATTGTATTCTACATCAGTTTGATATGAATACAGTAGTAATTCCAATAGGTAGTCAATAAACGCGCGCGTTATTATTTCTGTATAGATAAATCAATATTAGACATTTTGAAGACACAATTTTACTTTAAAGTTTGTCAAGGAACATAAAAAAATATTCAAACAATGAGTGAGACATGAACATCCTTTTTCTCTATCACCTAATACAAATTTATAATAGAATGCAAGATTGATATGATCATAATAGTTATTTGTCTTTGTCTTCTGCCAAAGCCCCCCGTGGAAACAAGGTAGTGTTGAGTGGTAATTTCGAATTTTCAGCTATTACCTGGCTTCTGAATTCTGAATGGTCCTATAGGACATGGAACTACACCATGCTTCATACCGGTTCCGGCTCCTCTCACCTGGAATGAAAAAACATCTCATCAGTCAAGCGGATCTAAAAACGGCGGAAGCGTACATATTAATTTAAAAGGATTAGAATTATTGAAAAATTAATATTAAATAGAAATTTAAAAATAAATTTAAATAGAAATGAAGATCACAATCAAGTTCAATTGGAGTTTGTGGAGAAACAAGCAAATAATTGACCGGACGAAGAGAGGTCTCTGATTCAACATGAGCGATCAGCATTTGGTTTGGGTGCGGGTGTGTTCCGCAGTTTAAGCCGAACGGATCGACCGATTTTCTTGAAATTTGGTATGAAGATACTTTGGTCAGTAGCCAAACGACGTATATAAATAGAATTTTGAAATTCGTTCCCGTTTCAAGATGGTGGCCCTTTATTCAGAAAATTTACCCTTAAAATCACCCTAACGTTTCAACACTTAATGGAATCAGAATGAAATTGGGCTCATTATTCTCAGCGCTCCAAGGCGGTTTTATTTCATATAGCACATGTTCAAAACTTTGAAATTTTTTGAATTCGATAATTTTTTTCAAAGTACCTATTCAACTTTCAGATTTCTTATCTTTTTAGCCGTGCTTCCTAGCTTAGTCTGTAACGCATTTACAGCTAAACCCGAGTACCAAATTCAATGGAACTTTGCATTGATGTTAGTAGTATAAAAAAAGCGATTTTTAAGGAATGCATTGTAAGGATATTTAAAAGGGGAAAAAAGTAAGGAACTTATGATTTTTAAAATGAGATTTTCCATCATGTGCAATAATTGGAATTAGCAGACATGAGAAATCTTATCTGTTTGAACTATCAGCTGTATGGAATATAGAAAAACACAGCCTTGGTGATTAAAACAATTGTGCTTAATTTTGCGATGATGATTATCATTGACTACATCGAATATGCTCCTTTGTGCAAGCACCTTTATTCTTGTGCGTGGGGTTCATAGAATCCCAGAAATAGTTACAGTTAGGAAGAAATTATGAAATGTGGTGATTGTGATACTCTCGCTTTATTAAGATAAATGGTGAACTATTACAATACATATTCTGTCATGTAAAACTCAAGGCCCTTATAGAGGGACTATATGAAGGCCCCTTTCTTATATAAATTACGAGGTTAAATATCCTCAAACACTTAATAACAGCAGACTGTTAACGGTAGGTTGGTTAGACATGATAAAAATAAATGATTGAAAATTAGAGCCACAATGTCTAGGCTTTAGTGGGAAATAAGCCTCGATGAAGTTATACTGCTTACTTCTTCGTTGGAAGAACTTTGCTGGGCTTTTGGTGCAGCAAGGGCGAAACAATAAAAAGTTCATTATAGCTGTTGACTTGGTTAGCCGAGCTGGGTCGCACCGACGTCGTAAAACAGTTGATCACTTTCGTCACGCGAAACGCTTGATGGAAGTCGTGATATTTAGATAAGATGGAATGGAAGGAGAAGGAGAGAATCATGAGGTGGAGGATTGGGAGGGGATGAGGTGATGAGAGGGAATTGCAGTGACGTAGTCCTTGCTGGAAGTGGAAACGTTGTGAAGCGTCAAGGCTATTGAAGGGTTGTAAATTAGGGAGAGCTCTATCGACAAATCACGAGTACAGCTATGGATTGGAACATTGGAAGATCTAAGATAGCAATTAGACGGCGGCTAGCAACTAGCAACTAGGACTAGACTAGCACTAAATCGAAGTAGCCGAAACTGATGCAGTCAATAACTACTGGTCGGTTTCAAATACAGCAATGGATTCAGAAACGAAGAAGATTATCCTTGAAAATTAGTTTAGGCAGTATTATTGTGAAACAGTAGGCTACCATTTCTCTTGAGAAGCTAACATCTTAACGCTTAATAAAATGTACGTACCAAAAAAACTAAAAAATTAATATGGTTTTAATGTGCTGTATTATAAAATTTTATGAATTGAAAAATAATAAATGGAGAATCATATGAATTTATTGTATTGAGAAGACAGAAAAAATCGTGAGTACATCCATTTTGTGCTATCAGGTTTAGTATACAAGGAATTTAATTTAAATAAATTTGTCATACCCAGTTATAATTATTAACAATGCGCAATCAGCACCTCAAGTACTGATTATGTCATAGTTTGCTATAACATACTGATTATGTTACTTATAGTAATTATGCTATAAGTAATCCTATAATTGCGTTTTTTGGAAATTTTAGGTAAGTAGTGTAACATCGCACTCTGAGCAATAGACGAAAATTATAATAATGACAAAATTGCGATAAAAATAAGGTACTCACAGCACATTTGAATTATTTTATTATAATTTTGTATTTGGTCTACATCGACTTTATAAGCCACATAACCTTTCCCCAAGACAATTTTTTTTTATTTTTGTGGGAGTAGACGGGCCAGCAGCTGACTGATAAGAAAGCAAGGGTTGTTTGATCGGGTCTGTGTAATGCCGACAAACTGTATTAATTAATTGTCAAATTATTCAATAATTATGATTTTTATTTGCTAATTTTAAGTATATTCTCTGTGGCCAATAAATTCTCTTATTTGTTTCTGAGTCAATGCTATCGAGTCTTTTGCTTTGTTCAATTAAATTATTTTCATTTTTATTTTAGAGTGGCAACAAGCGTTTGAGGTCACTTGTTTTTTACATTTTGTGGAATTCCCCACTCAAAACAGACTTGCATAAATTTTCCTGAGGAAGAGACGTTTTAATTTACCTCCAAATAATTCCAAAGTTTCTGTTGAGTGTTATTCTTGTATTTAATGTCAAAAGGGCTGTGATTAAATGAAAAGTCAGTATTTTCAAAAGGATCACTGCAAGTATGAGTCTATAAAAATTAAAAATTAAAGTCGTGGAAAATCCTGGACACGAGACGACCGCTTCCAGGAAGGCAACATCCACTTCATCCTGGCTCATCCAGCCTCATACGAGTATCCGTGAGTGATAAAATATACTATATATGAGCTCAAGTGCGTGCGTGAAAAAATTCAGCGAAAATTGTAGGAAAATTTGAAAAAATAGCACGTGCATCAGATAGAGGGGTGTCGGTTGTACTTATCATTTTATGTTGTTAAAAATCAAAGAGTGCGATTTACTGGGGAAAATTCCATAGAGGACAGACATATTATTTTGAAATATAAGGAGAGACCGAACTCTATTGAGGTTGAATCAGCCATTATTCAAATTACTGATCTATATCTCGTCTGTGAAGGAGCCTATTTTTCATTTTTTTTATCATTGCAATAAATCTCCAACTGTGTTTCTAAATTTGTTTCATCATTTTCCCTCGGTTCAGTCCAAGTTCTAGATTTTAGTATCTTAGATTTTGGTAATTCCATCAGGATTGTTCTTCACATCACTATAGTATCTGGTCGGATGAGAGTGTGGCAGGGTACAAAGCATCCAATTTGTGAGATCTTGTGGTCCCACAATTTGGGACAGGACGACATCCTGTCATACTGTTATTCAACAGTCACTACTGGACCTTGAGCCATTCGGCGCAACTATGAATGGTTCATGGTGTAAGTGAATTATTTTAATAAGTTTCTATCCTTTAGGTAGCCCTGCCCGCGAGTAGGGGTTGACAGTAGGTAGAATGATTATTACGAGCATGCATTACTTCCTCAACTTCAGAGCAAAGCCTGGCTTTTTCTAGTCTATCATATTGCCTGATTATTAGAAAAACCGCTTTGCAACCTTCTAAACTGCAATATACTTTTTCTCCAACAAACGCTTGTTCAAGTATCGTTAAAGTTGCTACAATTGAGTGTTTTAGACCTACTTCTAGTTCTATGTATCATTAGTATGCAGGAAAGAGCACTGACAGAATTATGAAAATAAAGGGCCAGGTCAAGTCGTTTACGCTGATAGTAGTGCCTCATAAAAGTGTGTTCAGTGATATAAAACACCATCCCCAACAGAAAATTTACATTTTTATACGTTCTTATCAGAAGTTTCAGCCCTCCCTTCCTTGCGGTATTGTCCATGGAAGGAGTAGGGTATTCACAAGTTATGCTTATGTTTATCAACTGGTAATACCGGATAGATGAACGGTAATAAAATTGAAATATTATTTCATTGAACAGCAGACCGTAACATTTGCGCGCTAGTGCTGCTTTTGTAGGTTTAGTTCTTTTCCAGAAAAGTACCTCTCATTCACCGTCGTTTACATTTAGTGTGGGATATTTTCGTATCTATGCACTCTTCCATCTATTCGCTGGTTCTATCAACGGCAATTTGAAAGGAGATTTAAGATAACTTTGTCGAAGTAAAGTTTGAGTTCCAAGATTATTTGTTCAGCACAATAAACAGTAGACGTACTCCAACTTTGAAATAGTTTGATGATAAAAAAGAGTGGATATGCTTATTTCTACTAACATTGATAGTGTGAAGACATACCTTATTGTAATATAAACTTAATAAAACAACTTTTGAATGGAAATTAACTCACGTTATGGCGTGACGGCCGTTTCGCTCTGTTGTCTAGAGCATCGTCAGACGACCCACAGTACACTGTATACTGTGTACTGTGGGTCGTCTGACGATGCTCTAGACAACAGAGCGAAACGGTCGTCACGCCATAACGTGAGTTAATTTCCATTCAAAAGTTGGTTTATTAAGTTTATATTACATATTAGTGGAAACAAGATGGATCTTCAACATCATACCTTATTGCCTGTAGAATACACCTGCTTCCCCTAGTGGACGAACTAATATCGTTGTCACAGAAATCATCCAGATATCAATGAACTATGTAATTGCCAAATATCACATACTTACATCATTAGAATATATAGTATTTTTTTTTTAAATTCGCTGAACACTACAGCCCCTTGTCATGTAAAATGTCGTTTTTTCAAAACACATTTCCCTTTGTACCGTACAGAAAATACTTTTTTGAATTCTGCTACAGATGCGTTTGCAAACCTAGCCTACTTTAGTTCAGTTTTTTTTTATTGCTGATGATGCTCACATGAGTCCGAGACTTGTGTGTGGGTGATGAGGTGAATGATTACACTTAGATGCCAGACGGATTCAAACCCACGACCGCTTGCTTAAACGAAAGCAAGCTGAAGTTGCGACGCCCCAACCAACTGCGCTAAGCGGCCCGCCACTTATTCACTACTGACTTAACAATTAGTCGGAAGTCAAAAGTAACTCTAGACAGACATAAATATAAAAATGTCATTTAATTAACGACCGTTAAGGCGTAGTGGCTAGCACACCCGAAACCTGTTTTAACTATCACGGGTTTGGTTATTGATTTAGGCGAGAAATTTCATCATAAACTTCATATTAAGCCTGAAGCTTTGCAAGGTAGAGTGTGGATGCTGCCTTAATAATAGTAATAGGTAGGATTGATAAGAATCTAAAGGTTTTATTTTTAATTACATTCTTTTAAAAACTTTACATCTATCAATTGTTCAACAATACAAAACAAATATGAACTAGCGAAATAGAATATGATATAGTATAAACATTTATTTCTGTAGCACATCATACAAGAATACATTCTGTACGGTTACAATTTCTATAATATAATTTAACAAAAATAAATTTCGAACAAAAAAATTTAAGATGCTGTGGTAAACAGTAATATTAGGTACCGCTGTAGAACAACTATATTGGGGTTACCTTGTAGAAGAAAATGAGTAGGTTTAGCCCGGTAAACTTGATTAGCTCAAACTAATTAGCATACAAAACAGAACAGAAAGATCTCCACTTACTTAGTAGAAACAAAAATAACTATTGGGTTGATTTATTTACAAGATTTCGATTACATTGACATCGATTTCCTATAGATAGCGTAAATCAGTGAAATGAGAAGACCCTGAGAGGAGAAAACGGGTTGACGTTTGTTAGGCTGACGGCTTGCAAACATCTAAATATGGGAAGCCTAGTCATTTATTGTCTCCTGCGTATAAATACGGGATTAGTGTAATGTTTTCAGCAGTGAATGATGCGCAAGGTTTGTAGGCCGACCAGTTAGTAGACCTGTCAGTATTGCTTTATTGGCAGTGGGTGAAATCGCCAAACCATGTCATGCGCCACACAATGTCATGCCACGCAGAGTGAGAGCTGCAAGTGATGTGAGTGTGTGCTGTATGGTCACAAAACACAGCAAACGAATGTTGATGAGAATGGTGGAGGGGTGAAAGCAATTGTGATGAGGGTGCTGGTTGGACGAAGAGAGTTAATGAGTGTGGGAAAGGGTGCCGAGAAAGAGAAGAGTGGAAAGGAGAGAGTTTAAGGAAGTGATGAGAATGTCATCTTCTGAACAATGATTGAACTGAAAAGACTCGCCAATGGGTGCTGTCATCAAATTATTGCAGTCATTTGTCTTGTATTATTGATTGAGCTCCTCTACAGAAATAAGCATTCACATTCACATCAACTGAGGGTTCATCTTGAGCTTCTTTTGATCCTCCAATGTCTTGAGATTGAACCAACTTCCAGAAGTTAGGTAACACAAAATGGGAATCAAACATCTTATTTCTTATGCATTGCTTACAATTATTTCTGTACCTTCTGTAGGTCTCCCAGCTTGGAGGTGTCCTATTTCGTTTATAGTTTCTAAAAGCAGAATCACGTTGTTCCTAAAGATTTATTTTATCATCATTTATCCATGGGTGCTTTCTGGTTATCTTACACTTCATAACTGGTGCTATTCATCAAATAACTGCAGTAGATTCGGTTGTAATATACTTGCTTTCTGATCAACATTATTTGCTTCATAAAAGCTTTCCCAGTTTATTTTTTCAAAACTGCTTATCAATTGTTGATCATTGATATGCTTAAAATCACGATAGAATGAATATAAATATATAAACATAAATATCAAGTCATGTCTCGATATTCCAAATACGTTAACCCGTGTTCACTTACTACTACTTCTGGACACTTTGTCAATAGTCAATAGTTGTTCTAGATCTAGATGTTGCAGTATGATGAGTTGTATCTGACGGTACATGATAAAAATGTAGACTGCTAACCATGAAAGTTCTCTTTTATAGACATCATTGCATGATATTTGCATATTTGTATTAAAATCACCCAGTACAACTGAATATTTGAATAATGGAACAAATGTTGACAGTGTGTCAAAAAAATCTTTAATACAACCAATTCTTGGTGGTCTATACACTGAAGCCAAAAGTAATTTTTCATTTCCAACTCCAATTTCCAAAATAAACTCGGTTGATACAAAAAGTATTGTTACGGGTTCTAATAGCTAAAATAAGGCTGGCAACACTAAAGTTCACACTTGCACTTTATTTATACAAAATTCGTCTATTTACACAAATTAATTGTAATTTCAATAGAAAAAAAAACAAAACAAATCAACAAATGACAAGCTAATACTTATTTTCAGTAATTATTTACAAGATTTAATGAATAAGCAATTACAGGCTGTCTTAGTAATGGCGAAGGTGATATTGTGGAAGGTATCCATAATGAATAATAAGACGAAATTGTCACAACCACATTTATTAAAACTTCGAGAAACTAGTTTCGGTTGTTACACCATTATCAATCTCAATCAAACTGTTTGATTGAGATTGATAATGGTGTAACAACCGAAACTAGTTTCTCGAAGTTTTAATAAATGTGGTTGTGACAATTTCGTCTTATTATTCATTAATTACAGGCTGATCAATAATAAAAGGAACAAGAGTCCAATAAACTGTACAATAATGCAGAAAGAAATTATAAAAAAGAGCAACTAATCACTTACAAAAACACTGTCCAATTCGTTATTTGACAGTCCCAAATAATATCACTTAACACAACTTCTTTAAACTATTAGTAAGCTGCATAAACATTAAACACTTGTCTCTGTACTTGACACTGAATAAAGCACTGTTTGCTCCACTGGCACTGGATTGTTTCTCTCATGAGATCTGTAATACAATCTGTCACACAGGTTTGCAAACATAACTGTCACGCAAGCTTTTGTAAAACGGATTGGTTCATGTGGACTCCTTTATATAGCTGTTGTAGTTGTATAATTCCAAGAATTGAAATCACTAGATGCATCGAGAAGGCCACGGAATGCTTGGAATATAGACCTCGATTGTTCAGGAAGAATGTAGAAATCTGGAGAAATCAATTGAGTGAGAGAGTTGCAGACTTGAATAATAAGAGTGACAAAGACATGTGAAAAGAGAACGCATGAGAGCAAGAGAACGCATATTGCGTTTCAAGTCACGTACGATCATGAATGGAATGGTCTATGTAGAATAACGTAGTTCTATGTGCGTAAATAACTGCTTTGCTTGCTTTTGTAACAGTATCTTTGCTTTGAGCCTATTATGAATATAAACAACAACTCCACCACCAGACTTTCCCACTTTGTCTTTTCTAAATAACCGATAATTTTCTAGATTCACAGAGGTAGATGGTCACCAAGGTTGGAGATGTGTCTCTGAAACATCTATAATATCAACAATATCATCGATGAATAAGTTATTAAATTCATCCCAATGAGCAATCAGAGACTCTGCATTTACATGAGCAATCCTCAGTTCATCAGCAATGAACTGAGGATTGCTCATGCAATGCAGAGTCCCCACTGGACTTTTTAGAATTTTATTTGAAGATGAGTCCATATTTTATAAATAATTATTATTGTTACTATATAAGGCACATTCATTTTCAGCTACTCATACAAAATATAGCCAATTTCACACATAAATTCAACATAAAATTCTTCATAAAAAAAAATACTTTGTAGATATAATTCTATTCAAAAAATAGTTACAAGTTCTTTGAATCTTTATCATTCCTTATCACAATCGGCTGTTCCTTCTCTTTCTTGCGCAGCATAACTTAAATTTATAGTTTTTCTTTTTTTTACAGGTCTGGCCATATTAAGTAATTGTTACGGGTTCTAATAGCTAAAATAAGGCTGGCAACACTAAAGTTCACACTTGCACTTTATTTACACAAATTAGTCTATTTACACAAATTAATTGCAAGTTCAATTAATGAAATAAAAACAGATCATCAAATGACAAGCTAATACTTATTTTCAGTAATTATTTACAAGAATTGATAAATAAGTAATTACAGCCTAATTAATAATAAAATAAACAAGATTCCAATAAACTGTACAAATGAATAATTAATTACAGGCTGATCAATAATTAAAGAAACAAGAATCCAATAAACTGTACAATAATGCAGAAAGAAATTATAAAAAAAGAGCAACTAATCACTTACAAAAACACAGTCCAATTCGTTATTTGACAGTCCCAAATAATATCACTTAACACAACGTCTTTAAACTATCAGTAAGCTGCATAAACAGTAAACACTTGTCTCTGCACTTGACACTGTCTAACGACTGAATAAAGCACTGTTTACTCCACTGGCACTGGCTTTGTAATACAATCTGTCACACGGGTTTGTAGAAAACTGATTCACTGGTTCACGTGGACTTCCTTTATATAGCTGTTGTAGTTGTATAATTCCAAGAATTGGAGCTCACTAAACGCATCGAGAATCTTCAAGAGACATGATCTTGATCGTTCCAGAAATCTGGAGAAATCAATTGAGTGAGAGAGTTGCAGACTTGGAGAATAAGAGTGACAAAGACATCTAATGAGAGAGAATGGAAAATATCAAATTGCAGTTGCGTCTGTCCATGAAAACAATGGAGTGATATAAATAGAACGAGTGTGTGACTAACTGCTTGTTTGCTCTCATAACATAATTTTCTATTCATTGGAGTCACATTTTCATTGACGTATACGGGCGATGGCGGTGAAAAATGGCCCACTAAGCAATTAGTTTGTCGTCACTTACTTTTAGATTGAGAAATTTGATTTTATCAGTTTTCCTCAGAAACTCTACAATAATTATTCCAGGCTTCCCAAACCGTGGCTTCAACCGATAACAGTCCAATAATGAATGTGGTGTGTTGTGTTTAAATTAATACTTTTGATACTGATGAAATAGTCTCAAATAAATCTTCATCGTCTTTGGCTGGTATTCCGTGCATTTCAATGGTCTTAGTTTTCCTTCAAGTACTTGTACATCTTTCCTTAATGATTTATTATCTTCTTCAAGAATTTCTATCCTCTTTAAAGCTTCATCAAGTTTAGAAGTGATAAGCTGTAATTTTATTCCTCTTGAGAGGCAGAATGCCAGTCAATTGAAGAAACGAACTCTTGACGATCAGCATCCTTTGATTTTTCCACATTGATTAGCTTCAGCATAACATCTCGAGAAATATCTGCGGGAACATCTGATTCAGATACACTCAGAATACACTCATTGCAAACATTGCACTTAAATATTTGCGACTTTGATGTCATTTTCAAGAACTTCTGAGATAAGTTTACACATTTCAAATTAAATAAGAATTTTCATTAATTGCCATTGCACTGTATTCTGTAAGAGAGAGAATTAGATGAGAGAGAAGAGAGAGAGAGAGAGAGAGAGAGAGAGAGAGAGAGAGAGAGAGAGAGAGAGTGTGTGTGAGAGAGAGAGAGAGAGTAGATAGAGAGTAAAGAGAGCAGAGTAACTAACCAATAAACTCAATTTTCCTCTTAGACAGCCTCTTTCATTCTTTTCATACTCATTCACTCTTTTCTCTAACTCTCTCTTACTCTATTTTCCTCAATATCTTTCTCCTAAGTTATCTTACTGACTTCCTGCTCTCTCTCTTCAATTCCTCCCCCTCCATTTTTCTTCCATTTCGTTCTATCCCCATGTGTGGCTAATAGCTAAAGAGAAAGATATTGGGTGAATACATATTAAGAGATTAGATTAGATTATTTACTTTATTCATGTAGATTACAAAATGCACAGTCTTAGATTCTAGATTATGATAGTTAAAATATATAAGTATTGTAATTATTGTTCTATGAATTTTACAAATCTAAACTGAAGAATTATTCAACGATATGAATAAAAGATGCAATTTGATAACGATAATATAATTGTGATGTACCTTTCATGAAACGGTGAAGTTTGAACATATAAATGTCCATTCTTAAAAGAGGATATTCAAGAATATCCTTCTCATCAACACTCAACTGTACTGTAAAAGAGAGAGAGGGATTGAGTGTGAGATAAGGTGTGAATAAGTATGGGAAAGGTGAAAAATTGAGTGAGAGAGAAAAAAATAGGGAGAGAGTGAGAGGGAAGAAAGAGGGATAGAGAGTGGTGTGTGTGAGAGAGTGCTTGTGTGTGTGGAGAGTGTCTGTTAATAAAGGAAGTGTGAGAAAGATCAACCTAAGCGAGAGAGATCAAAAGGGAGGGCATAAATGTGATAGTGAACGAGTATTGTTGACATGGTTGGGCATTATAGAGGTTAGGTGATGGAGAGAGACCGACTGAAACTGAAGGGTGCACCAACGAACGTTGTTGATGAAGAGCACTAATTCCGCTAATTAGTAAAATCGATATTGTTTGTTTCCGCATACGAATCAAACTGTATTTGCTCCGATACGCCCACTGTACTAGAAACGATCGATATCTCCAATTTTTAGCCACTGTCTATTTCTGATGTCCAGTAGAAAATCAACCTATAATGTTTACTCTCATTTAAACGGTCAGCCGCAAAGTCCTCCATGCGACCATTTAGTTATCGCTCATTTCTTTTAAGACCGGTCAGAAGTACTCCATGACTACGCGGACATACTTTATAAAGCAGGCTGAACATTTCCCATTCAAGCTGCTCACAGTAGGCTATGAGGAGTATGAAAGTGGGCTACGAGTAAATATAATTATCATAACTACCAAACGATTTGTTCTTTGATAAATAATAATTCAACCACTTTTCTTTTCGACGCTACTACATGAAAGAAATTTATTTATTGAACTATACAACAGGAACTATCTTTTAAAGTGTGTTGTGAGCTACTTACAGTAACTTTAAAGAAATACTGGCCCATTCTACATGCATTTCTATTATTTTTCTTGCTCATGATGCTCACCATCTGGGACTTCTGCGTGAGTAAGGAGGTGAATGATGGTACGATGATGTTACGAATGGTTGACTGTTCTAGGTGGGTTCCAAACCACTGGGTCACTAATCAAGATGCAGATAAGGATAAGCGGATAAGCTATAGATTTTGGTTCCCCACCCCCGCATTTATTCCACGTTTATGTTAGTTCATATTTGAATGTAAATTATAATTATGTTTGTCCACGTTAAATATAGGTGAACATTTATTTAAAATACTGCCATTTTTACCTGCTCTGTGAATTGCTGCGAATAACAGATTGAAAGAAATGAATAATTTTTTAAAATAAAGAAACTGCTGGTATTATGTTTAAAAATCTGATTATCAACATAAAAAATTGTTAGCAACCCTTTCAAATCTTTGTTTATTTAGTTGGAGGAATTGACTTTCTACTGTAGTTGGTTTCTACTGTGGTTTACGATTAGATAATAAGGTGAAATGATATTACAAAAATGCCAAGCCTAAACTGGAATTGAATCTGGGATTAAAGTGATGAACGGGAAATAAATACAGCTTCCTCTATGAAATCACAGTACACGAACTATTTCTCTATGACAGTTTAGAGAGAATATAGTAAAGACTATGGAGAATAAAAGTACTAAGTAAAAGGATAGACACACCACTTAATTAGGCTACTAGAAAGGCTTCTAAATTGACTTTGCAATTGTGACGTCATCACTTCTCTTGATTTTCCCAGAATTCCCGATTAAATTCGCTGTTTGCTGGCATAATCTTAAGCTTCCGTTAGATTGGTCCAATCCCCATGATAGGGCTGGGTCACATTCCTACAGGTCGACTCGCAAACTTTAACCAAATACCAAGCTTGGGTCATAAGGGAGGTTAAATTGGTATCTGTTCAGTTTTCACTACAGGTATTCAAATAATTCAGCTTCTCTGTTCTATTCTGTTTATACCAGAACCTGCTTGACGCGTATTGTATCGAACATCTGTTTATTCATGAGCGACATAAGGAAAACATTGGATAGTAATACTGAAACGATAACTCTGTAAACTGGTAAACTAATAAGATAATTCACTATATATTCAAGTGAATTAAGATAATATTAAAATTTACAAATGAATGGTACTTTTTCGCTTAATATGACTCATCTCTTGTTATTAATCCTTTCTCTGAATTAATCAAGCACTGAAATTGAAGGACTTATTAAGCAATATATGATCAGATCAAACACATTGATCAGCACTAACCATTTAATCTAACTAGAGTAGTAACTTCACAACCAACGATAACTCAAGTCCAGACGCCTGGTAGTTTGGCAAACAGCAATGCTTTCATGACTCATGGGCAGTCTACCGTTCCCGTTCTATAGTTGCGCAATGCTCTCTCAGAGTTGAGTGACGACCAAGTTTTGTCAAGATCAACCAAGCTCATCAAATCAAATTTCTTGACTGGATAAACAATTGTTCCAATCGTGAATCATTTGTACTGCAGTTGTCATCAACCAGTAGCAACTAAGTATCTTTGTCAAGACAAAACTTGGGTCACTTGAATTGGAAAACATTATTCATGCAGTTTAGTTGTTCAACATAAATGAACTCAGTTTTTACAAAGTTTCGGGAAGGAATTGAACGTAAACCAAATAGCTGAAGGTGATTCAGATTACCAATATAAGATAAAAGAAGATCAACAAAAATGTTTAACTATAGTAGAGGAAATAAATAAATGAATAAATAGACTAATAGAGGAAATAAATAAATGAATAAATATACTATTCTACCACCATTGATTAAAGTTGATGTTGCAGCAGTTCGTCAAATGAAGATCAAGAAATTAAATCTTCAGAATTTTCTTCTGTTTCCCAATATGCTTTAGACAATGAGAAAATGGTTCAAATGATTGAATGAATATTTGAAAATTGCAGTGCGGGAGCTTCCTCTACTTACAAAAATTCTTTATAGGATTTATAAGATCACTTACATAACACTTCACACAATTTTTCACTTAGATAAATTGAGTGAATTCTATAAAAGAATGAGATCAGAAAAAGTGAAAAAGTGAATACAATCTCATTCTTCAGTTCATTATGAATTAACAGGTAATTTTCTTAATTTAAATAAATTTTACCAAACTCATCAAAACATTCTTGAGAATAAACTAGAGTGGAAGAGCTTTCATTCAAGCTTATAAAATTAGCCTAAAAATAATAATAAAAAAAAAAATAGTGATCGGACGGTATTAAAAATCATTCGAATTAAAACTGTATGTCTGATGTCCTGTATGTCCTATGTCAACCTATGCGCTATTGGTTATCACTTTATTAAACTATTAAATACAAGTATTAAGTGAAAGTAATGCTTGGGAGGATTATGTTCTACAAGCAGCGTTATTGGTATTCAATAATTTTTACGTGTACGAATGAGCACAACGACTTTTAGAGCACTGAATGAATCAACCATTGTCAAACTTCAAATCCAATTAAAAAAAAAAAAATAATAAATAAAATAAAATGAATAGCCTAAATAAATAAAATAAAATATAAATCACTACGGTATATGATTCACTGCAGTTTGAAAATTATCACACTCAATCTTTATGGCTCGAGCTACAGAGTAATTTTGAAAATGAATGGGAAATAAGTGCTTTGGATTCCAGGGAATGCATAGACATATTTCTCATACCCGTTAATCTTGTTTGTAAAACAATACTAATTGTTCGTTGTGCAGTTGATTCGGGAATTGCTTGGATAGCTTGAAATAACCCAGTTTCGGTGAAGTTTTCTATTGGATAATAATTATGTATGGTATGCTGCATGATTATCAGTCCAATGCTCTGAATGGAGCAGAAATTTCTCTCTGAATTGGATCTGATTACACATCATTCCAACAATACATGAAACGCTTTCAGTGGTACATGCTACAAGATAGATGGCTTTTGTTTAGGCTATTGATAAGATAGTGGCTTCTAGTTTTTCTCATTATTAGTGAAATTCTACATGCTACTGTAATAATTATATTGATATTATTAGAGAAGGTGATCTTCAGGAAAATGAGTTTCTCATTCCCTGTAATTTGTAGCGGTTGGGAAACCGCTATAAACTGCAGTGGGCTGTTTAGAATGAGGGAGAACAACGTAGCACATGAATGTCGACAAATAAAACTATTCTCCAGTTTATGAGGTCAATCAAAATATAATTGTGAACAAAGAAATTTTAATTATTATACATATTGAAAAAATAGTTGAATGAGTCAAAAATAGTGACACCCAGTGTAAACGTATCAAAACATCTAAAGTGATTGATAAAAGTAAGTATTGTACTAATTTTTTTATGTTGAAATCCTTTGTGGAGAAATTTAAAGCTAGGGTGAAAAGATTTAGTTAATTGGACTAATTGAAGTGAAGAGAATCAGAAAAAGTGCGGTGAGAATTAGACAAGAGTTCATTTGATATTTATACATTTTTTACACCAGCTTTCAATTTTTTTTCGGAGGGTGAAGCTCACACAGGTCTGAGACCTGTGCGTGGGTAATGAATTGGATGAGTTGGACCTACAGTTTTAGGTGGGTTCCGAACCATCTTGTATATCAACTTGAATTGAAGTATTTACGAAAACGAGATAAAGATCTTTACCAACCAATCTTTGATGAGGCTAAGGTTGAAAAGTGGAACTTGTTGTTTCACTGATCGCGATTTTGATGGACGATCAAATATTTGGCATGTTGAAGAGGAACTACCTTTTAAGTCATGGAAGCGAATTGTGTGATTTTCCTATGAATTTTTCAGCCCATAATGCTTTGTTGAATCAAGTTCGGATATGACTGGATTCACAAGAACTGAAACTGACGGATCTAACCATTTTACTTGTGCTCAATTGACTCTTCCCATCACAAATTTGACGAGTTACGTAAAAATCAATTCATTGAGTCAAATTCATTTCATAAAGAAGAATGTGTTGAATAATTTACTTTTGTTTTTTCTTCTTTTTGTATATGTTGAGAGCTTCCTGTAGGAATCGTTTTTTTGCAATGAATTTTCAATCAAATTATCTTACAATAATTATCAAGCAGGATTGGATGAAAGAAGTGATCATTGGAAATGTCATCTGGAAACATTACATCTGGATACACGAGCATTCTTATATGATGTGAGTTATGAGTATTGTGTACAATTGCAGGAAACCACAATAAGGCATCATATGTGTCATATGTCATATGTGTCATGTCAAACATACCGATGATGCCCTGATTAATTTCTCAAACGCCGTGTCAGATCTTTTGAATAAAGGGCAAAAAACTTGCTATTTTTTTAGATTTGGCTAAGGCCTATGACACAGTGTCTCACAGTCAATTACTTCTTAAGCTGGAAAGAGTAGGGATTAGAGGAACCCCATTGAGACTGTTTGAGAGCTACCTCTCACATAGAGAGCAAATTCTAACTCTGAATGACTCTGTTAGCAAGATGCCACTTTCTGGTTATGGCCTGCCTCAAGGTACGGTTCTCTCGCCGATTTTATTTTTGGTCTATGTGAATGAGATCCTAAGATTGGATCTGAATGGTGGTGAGGTTTATTCTTTTGCAGATGATACCGTGTTGTTGTATGGAGGCAACACATGGAGGGACGTTTGTAGAGCCGCTTCTAAAGGCATCTCCACATTGAAAAGATGTCTGGACATAAACTCCCTTAGTCTAAATATAAAAAAAACTAAATACATAGCTTTCTCCAGAAATATTACTGGACAAGAGGTTACACACTGTCAACTTAAATTTCATATGAATTGTAATGCATATGATCATGTCTTATGTAATTGTCCTGAAATTGAGAAAACCAGTCACTTGAAGTATCTGGGTGTAATAATCGAGGAGGGTTTCAAGTGGAAGAAACATATTGATTAAATATTTGTGCCATAGATTAAGATTTGTTTCATACAAATTTTTCAAATTAAGATCTGTACTGTATGTAGCTATGATGAGAATGTTATATTTCGCAATAGTACAATCGTTACTGCAGTATGGCTTGGTAGTTTGGGGAGGTACTTTTAACTCTCATCTGTCAGCGCTATTTATCGTTCAAAAAATGATAATCAAGACAATTTTAAATAGACCAATATTATATCCCTCAATAAATGCATTTAGTGATCTGAAAGTCATGACCGTCCGCCAACTGTATGTACTTAGAATCTTCAAATACTTCAATAGATATAGAAATAAGTTTACAAAAATCAATAATGAAACCCATAGAACCAGATACAATGTACATAAATACGAATGCTACATTTCTAACCTTACAATAATTCGAAAACAGCTTATTTATATTGCTCCAAAGATTATAAATAACATCCCAAACGACCTCATCAATCAACAAGTAACTAAATATATTCCATTAAATGTAAAAAACTGGATAACCCAAAAATATTATTTTGATATTAATGTAATGTAGTCCTTCACTCGAGCCACAATATCAATATTCACGTACATTTTTCTATAAACATTGTTCATGGTAGTTTTATTTTGTTAGAACGAATTAGGCCTACATCTTCGGGTTCAGAATCATTCCTGATTGCTGCTCCTACTGGCGGACAAGTTTCTACTTATGCCAGTAGTCTTCCACTATTTATTGATTTTAGGAGTGTTGAAGTGTTTTGTTTAGTTTAGAAAATGATTTAATTTTGTTTATTTGTTGTTTTAAAAATATTTTAATTTGGGAATGCTGAAATTTCAAATAGATAAATAAATGTTTATATATCTGTATTTGAATTTGAATATTTGTAATGTTTATTTCAATTTTTGGATAAGAATATTTTAATTTCTATCTTCAGTGCATTATGTTTTGTGTTTGTGGAAATAAATTTGAATTTGAATGTAATGAGAAATGTAAACATTTGGGTTTATTCTCTCCGATGAGCAAGTTCATAGCAGACGGCAGAGTGGATTAAAAAAGTTTATTCTTATCGCGGATTAGAAATGCTTTCCGAGCGAATGAGAAGCTCATTGTCTGATCGGCATTGCAAAGAGCAGAAATTTGCAACAGCATTCAGTTTTCAGTTGGAAAAATCAAGTTGTGAATTAAATATACTAGATGATTTGAATGAATCATGATATGAATAGATTTCATTCATCTGCTAAAGGGTACTAGGAGTGATTTCGTGATTATAGGCAATTCATTTACAATTTATAAATATTATAATCTTGTAATAACACTTCACAGGTTAAAGAACCTTACATTAAGAGTATTTTGGATTGGTACTATAACTTATACTAATAACTTGTGATGTTGAAGATCCATCTTGTTTCCACTAATATGTAATATAAAGTTAAAAAACACTTTTTCAACAGAGCGAAACGGCCGTCACGCCATAACGTGAGTTAATTTCCATTTAAAAGTGTTTTTTTAAGTTTATAATAACTTGTATATAAGATTAATTTTAGATTAGCTGTATCAATCTGATCCAGTTCATAAAAGTTGACAAAATTTGTAGCTAACTGACCGCACTTAACACTAGGCTTTTAATTTTTAAAATACTGCATTTAAAAAATAGTATTTTTGCATTTGAAAAACCGTCTGTATTTACAAAGCTATTTCAACCCTCCAAATCTTCTCATTTCACTCACTTTATCTGAGTTTTATCTCTAATAGGCTGCTATCGAATATCATTTAGGTATTGTATTGTAATTGTATTGAGGCAGGTCTTCACATTGTGTCGGCACTATAGCTACATCTTCCTTGGGCAACTTCAGTTTTTGTTAGCTGATAGTTTTCACATTGAATTATTACAATAATTTTCTTCTTTTTTTCTTCTCAATAGCTTGTTGTAATGCATCGTCGAATACAGCACCAATGGATAAAAAAATATTAATATTCTCGAATAGAGCAATTCAAATTTTGATAGCTAAACGTTTCCACTTCAAATTCCAAAAAAATATTTCTACAATGGTTTAATTTCATGTTTTAACATAATAGATTTTTACAATGCATTGCAAAAATAGCAAGGTTTATACAGCATCATTGGATACAAAAATTATCATATTCTTGTAAAGAACATCCTTTAGACTGGTAATTATTAGTCTCCCCGTACAATTTCATATTGACATGAATTTTTACAATTGTTATCATTCATGTTTAATTTGAACTGAATGGCTTGTTATAATGCATCGTCAAATACAGAACCATTTGTTCCAAAAATATTTACAATTATTTTGAATTAGAAGATAATACTGGGTACACAATGTTATCGATAACAAACATTCAAAACTCTATACTATCTGCTACAAAATACTCCTACTGCATTCTGTATGGAAGCTTAATATTCGTTTAAAGGAAAACTGAGCACGATTGAAGGAAATGAAGAGGCATTTGAGGGTATCTGCAGGCTGCTGGTGGTTGTGGAGAAGAACTTTGACAACAGCGCCACTGTGCGAGTTTATTGAAGATGTGCTATGCAGGGTTGCATCTGATAGCTATTAGGAGTAGAGAATTGAGCATAGGAAGAGGAGAGAGATAAGGAAGGTTGGCTCGCCGGAACAGGACTACCGTCTCCTCTTATTGCTCGAGCGTCTTGGCTTGGACCTGGACTTTCAGCTTCTCGGGTAATGATATCCTGATGTGTTCAAATCGCGGTGTCTGCTATCACTTAGCGAGCGCTTCGCTATCACAAAGTGCCGTTCTCAAATTCGCCTTAGCGACAGGAGCGGAAAACTTTCCGAGGGATGTGTTGAGAAAAGAGAATATTTGCCCGATGACCCTGGAAGAGGCATGAAGAAAGAACGTAACACGAAGCATATCTAAGGCTGCTATCCACATATTCAGCCCACAACATCAGTGGAAAATGTTTCACCCAGAGATAGAGAATAAGAAAAAAACGGCGACGACAGCCATCTTTGTAATACAAGGCTTATCTCTTTCTATGAATATTGGACAAGGGCGCGAAAAACGCAAGAAACGAAGGCGACGAAGAAGAACCAACGGCAACCATTTCCCATTACAGTCATGTCCCTCTTTGCAAGGTTGTAGTTCAACACCTTATCATTCCCAGCATCCTGGAATGGTTTCACCACGACCGAACACTAAAGATAACATTTAGAAACAGTTTCATGTTGAGCATGGTGCTCTGGGTGCTAGCTTGTAAGATAGGCGATCCTTTATAAATATGGTGCATACGTTTTAGTTTACATCATCTCAAAAAAGTTCAACTTTAGTAGTGAAGCTGTCTTTTCTACTTTCTACTCGAGGGTTATGGTTCACTTAGGCAATGGAATACTCGCTTGGTGTTCAAGGTTTGGGTTCATAACAATATTCATAGCAGGTATCATTTATTTATTAAACAAAAACTTTCAAACCTAAAAGAGGTCGTATGCCAATGCTGATGGAGCGAACTAAAGCTAGAAAAACACTGAGCACAACGTCTAGACATCTGAATTTAAAAAAATCAGAACTTTGAAGGCCCAAATGAGAAAACAGTCTACAATAACAAATCTCAAATAATACAAATAGGTATCTCTTTAGCTCTTAAATCTCTTAAAGCTTTATATGCAGGCATCAACTTCCGTACTATTGTAATTACTTAATCAATAAAATACCAATATGTTTCATTAACAAAACTACAATCGGCAAATTACACAGAAATATACAGGAATGGATTAACAGAAATATTTATTTTAAATTGACATTATAATTAAGATTCTCTGAAATAATCCTTGTGTTTCTGAGGAACATTAATATAAAAAACATCTATCTAGTAATGTTTCTTCACAGTAATATAACCGTACCATGTTTCGGATAGGCAAGCACGTTTGGTTGTATCATAATTATGATAGTCTATAGGCATCACTATGAGTTTTATTTCATGAGTATTATATAATTTTTCATAATATATAACCTTTGTTTTCTGGAATTATTTACCGATATGGTCTATGAATATTTTTTCTTTATGTATCCCATTCTTTGGTGTACTTTAATATTGTAATGAATTGGGGTAACAGCTGTTATTTCTTTTCCTTGTATTGATAAGAAGTGAAATGAGAGTGATCAACTGCAACTCACTGCCAACACACAAGTTATCTTATGTTGACAGTGCCGAAAATTGTTTCAATAGATCATAAGAAACTTAGGTATATTTTCTTTCATATATATTATTATTTCTGTTTGTTTTATTGTACATATGTAGGCCTAAGTTTGATTTTTGGCAATAAATAATTCAAAATTCAAATAAATTGAACAATTAGGCTTATTTAGAAAACCAGTCATGATTTAAAACTGTGTTTAATGATCAAGGTTTGTCATATTTGTGTACTAAATGTATTATTACATCAATGTAATCGATCAATAATAATTCTATTCAATGCATGACCATAGTTGAGAATAGTCCTACTAATCTAGCAAATTATTTATCAATTGGTGTCTATTTTTGAGCAATAACTTTCAAATTTTGAATCTAATAATGACACTCTGACACACATAATGCCAGGTATTTTATTACTAGCTGCTAATACTGCAAACATTCCTTTTTTATCTTTGCTTCAAAATTCATAAAAAAGGGATAAATAATTTTACGTGCTTCCATTCTAAACACTTGTAATGAGATTCACGTTGCAAGAGCGATTTATGGCTGTTATTCTTATCATCGATCTCTCGGTGCATGTCTCCTCTCTTACCAACTCTAACCTCCTCCTATCATGCCTCCTCTCTTACCTCGTCCTCTTCTCATGCCTCCTCTTGCCAGTCAGTGGCCTAGACCTCGTCCACCCTGATCAGGCGAAAAGGCCACGACACCTTTCCAACGTCGTAGTGCCCAAGTTGTAAACCACCTTGTTTAATGATTCGCCCCATTCTTCTCTCCCGACACCCCAACCCCCCACCCATCAACATTCCCTATTTGTATCTACACCTCTAGCCTTTCTTCTAACCCTTTTAATGACTCCGGCAATAATAGCAATAGTGCTTTCTCCCTTCAACTCCAGCTTTGTCTTTAGCTCTACCTTTCTTCCTACCTTGTTCAAGTTGTAGGGCTGCAGCAGTTAATTCTTTTATTGAGTTACAAAGCTGCCGGTACACGTCCCGGTGTTCGCGCGTACGTAAAACGAGAACGGACATTTTTTATTCGTTTAAGCTCGGAACAGCACGTGACCAGCTGCTAATCTACACCGAACGAGAACGCCAAGACGTCTATCCTAGAGCCAACATAATTACATGTGGGTGAGTTCATCTTCCTCTATTTCAAGTTGAGTTTAGTTTTTAGTTTGAAAATCAATGACAAGAAATGCAATTTAAGTTGACCGCAGTATGAGCTAATACAAATTTGTGACGAATTCAATATCAATGTTGATCTCGGGCAAAAACTACACATCCAACTTGGAAATAAATATGATTCGTTTCACCTTTTATACCTTTCCCATGATTCAATATGTTAAATTATAGAAGGATATTAATGAATTTCGATAAACTAACTTATAGTCCACTGTCCACATAATTTTTTCAAATTTAGATTGAATGATATCAAGAATGAAAAGTAGTAATTTGCCCTTGCTACAAAACGTTTGTTTGCTCAAGTCCGATTGAAAACCATTGAATGTTCTTTACTTACAACTATTGTAGTCCATTGTACTGAAGATGCATCAAATTAATCTTCATCTTCATTTGAATGGCCCCAATCAAATTTGAATACAAAATGAAGCTAAATGAAATTTATTATAAGTGTTATAAGTGTTGGTAATGGTAACTGGAACAGCCCCTATCCCTATATTAGTATTCCATAACAGAATATTTCGCATTTCGAATTGAGGGTTCAAGAATAATGGTGCTATTTTTGCAAACACGTCTTATGTTCGAAAGATAAATGCAAATCTGACAAACAAGTTCACCTGACACCAGTGATTGATGGTTCTTCTTCGACAAATGCAAAACTTTGTTGATACTCAACGACGAACAAATTCAAACAAAAACTTCTGTAGAGTCTGCAGCAGAATAGTGCAATGGAAAGGGAATACATACCTAATATTCTTGTGCAGGAACAAAAGTTAATAATATCACTTTAACATGCAAGCCAAACCAAGCCAGGCCAAACACGAAAACTGCAAGGTAATTTCAAATCAACACGATAGTTCAGCCTGAATTCAGAAGAAAGACTGAAACAGCTGTTCGACTGGTATGGTATTCTTGGGAGATTGCTATCGCAGCAAAGTGTTATTTTTGGGACTTCAAGCTCTTGACTTTCTCTTTCCAATAAGTTTCTTTAATCTTTACAATCATTTTAAAAACTTATTACTCTCCCTGCTCCCTCTACTCTTTATTATTTATATCAGCTGACACTTGAAATTTTAATTTTTTAAACTAATTTTAGATTAAATAATTTTATTTTCCAACTTTTTTATTTCCAATTGTTATTTGGGAAAAATGAGATCTGTGTTTTTAATGTTTCTAATAATGGCAATTGTGTTTTCTAGCATAATTTCCTACAACTTCTACTTGAAAATATTCAAAAAACTTCATGTATGAAGGTGAATTTGAAATTGTAAGAACTGCATGCGATGAATGCAAGAGCGATCTTCATCGAGGAGGTAGTTTCACACTTGACACGTGAAAAACGTGTGCTTGCTTTCGTGATACGCACCAATAGATTTCCTTCAATCAATGAAAGCTAAGATTAAGGACTTACTTCTTTTAGTTATTATTATTATTGAATTACAAAAACGAAATATATTCTGATTTGATTGTATTCAAATGAAAACTGAACAAGAAGAAACTGGCAGCCGCAGTGATGAGATAGGGAGCTCATCTCTGACTGCTACTTCTGAGGTCAAGAGTTTGATTTCCGTTAAGGCTGGCATATTATGCGTCTTCATTCACCTGGTTACTGTGCCAAAATTTAATGTTTAATCTTTTTATTCTCATTGAACGTTTCAACTTTGTCTTGGGATTAATTATTTCATGGCTTAGAAATGTAACTGCGTTTTGAAAAGTTGATTGAACTTAGAGCTCATGGTTATCTATAGTCTAGACGTCTAGATAATCGAAGAATGTTAGGTATCCGTGAGAAAAACCTTCTGTCCCACAGTCACTTAAGGATTGTTCATTTTGCAAAAGGGAAATTCTAACCCTTTCTCTATTTCTTTGTCTCTTTCTATTACTATCCTCTCTCTCTTGTTGATGGACGGTGCGGTGTACTTCACCAGTTTTGGAATATTATGTTCTGTCATGTTGGATAACCTGCTTGGTTAAAACTTGAAACTCCAGCCAGCAGACGGCACATTTTGCGAGAATTCTCATTACTGTAAACTTGGATTAATTATTTAATCTAATTTTTAGATCTCGATCTTTGTTGTAATAATGAATTATTAATTATTATTAATTAATTATCCATTTTCCGGACCTGGAATGGTCAAACCACCTTGGTTCTCTAGAGTTTCTTGAAGTTTAACGTTCAAAAAGTGTCTGCTATAATTATTAATTATGTGTTAATACTTTGTTCTTCATCGCCCATTTGGGGTAAGTTCTGAGTTTCTTGTGATGGTATTACCGTACATATTTTTTCCTCTTTCTGATTTAAAAAAAATCGATAGTTCAATTTTTATGTAGTAAAATTTCAATTAAATATTTGAAGATAATTTTCATAATGTCGATTCTTTCAATGTTAGTTCAATCTTTTAATTTGTGATTATCTTTTGTGATTTGTTTCTATCAAACTAAAACAATCAAGCAATAATTTTTTATTAATATATTAAAGTTATTCAATTAACTTTTGATTGTAAAATTTATTAAATCAACTCTATAGAATCATCATTTAAATTCAATAATTTCTGGAACACATCTTTTATTTAAATAATTTGCTATTAAAATATTTATTCCCTAGCTGGCTCCTTTTGAACACTCCTTTTATATACTTTTTTTATTTTTAGTACTCCTTTTGAGTATGAATTTTATAGTTTTTGTACCATATTTCTAAGTACTTTGAAATTTTGTTATAGGTGTTTGTACCTGGCTATAAAAATGTATTCATGACTTCTACTGCGTGGTTCGAGTGCCGTACCTGGAGTGAATTGAACGAGAGCTCAAACTCCTGCACAATCTACAGCACTGTACCCTTGTCTGCTAGGATGCATCGACATTCACATGATTACTTTGTTCTTTATTACTAAAGTTTTTTTACTCAAGCAAAGGGTTATTCAAAATGTAAGAAGCTCTGATTTATATGCGACAAATAATCAGTATATTTGACCTTCCACTCGTTTTCTCATAATATTGATTCATTATTTGTTGAATGTCGATTGAGTTGAAAATATTCAAGAGCTAGATTAGATTAGATTAGATTAGATTAGATTATATTTCTTTATTCATGTAAATTTACAAATTTGCATATCAATGGTTAAAAACAAAATAATCATCACATAGATATATACAGTAGTGGAATCAGAAAATACTATTTTTATAGTGCAAAAAATTATATACAATGATCCCATTTGTATGATATTAATATATTTAACTTCAGTAATGATAATATAAGCGATGAAATTACATGAAATGGCGAAGTTTGCGCAAAGATTCGTCCATTCTTGGCACTTAACCAGAGATACTGAGAGCATAAACGAAATCCACTACAATATGAATACTGTTGCATCAAAAATATAAACCCACTGCGGCATAATAAAGTCTTGTGAGCAAAGAAGATTTCCCTCATCGAAATCTATGACTCATTCTGACGACTCACACTTGGAAGTTACAGCGAAATGAGTTCAGTGTGGGATTTCATTTTCTTTTCGCTGAACCATAATTCAAATTCAGCGAAGAAAAGCACTCGACTGGTGACGCAGTTTTCTTCTGCCGCCGCCGTGAATATCTCTGCTCTACGCTCACGCACGCTCACGCACGCCCACCTAAGCTCTTCAGGATAAATGTCTCCCCTAGATTACACAGGAACATACTCAAAAACATCATTTATTAGAAGCCGCGTGTCTCTTCGTTGGGGAACTTGAGCATGATGCACTTCCAACTCCCTCATACTCTTTGGTAGCTGAACTAGAAGAAGCATTCCAGTCTGTTGCAGTTTTTCTGTCTGCTTTCTAAAAATATTAGACTATTAGTTTGGAATGACTAACTAGAGAAATGATATGTGCTCTGGCCTGGTTCAAAGAGCTAAAGTCTGTTGAATCTAATGATGAAGAATAAACATTTTTCTGTTGCTGATGAAGTCACATGAGTGTGAGTGAGACTTGTGCTTGGGTGATAAGGTGAATGACGATACAATGCTGTTAAACAGGCAGACAGTGTTATACACATACAACGGTGGTAATTCCAGAGGTGGTCTCATTAGCAATTTGAAATATCGAATTCAGAACAATCGTAATCGAACATTAGTTGTTTGTATTGTTAACCAGAAAAAAGAACAATAAAGAACTTAATAGCTTAATAAAGCAGATTAGTTTGTTGAGGAGTAGGCTAGAAACTAAACTGCATACTGCATTAATAGACTAACAAAGACCCCATAGGCCACTTTTAAACTTGAGCTATGTCGACATGGGCCATAGTAAAGTAGTACGCTACATCATGTTATAGTTACTCAACATAATACACACATGGGCTTCATTGAACAGAGGTCAATAGAAAAAGATTGGTTATCTAATAACTAATATATCGTAGATGAAATAAAAATACATGAAATGGAAAATGAAAAAAAAATTTTAAAAATTTATACTGAGCATTGATACTATCTTATGTTGTATATAGGTTCCAGATTATTTACATGCAAATATGATTTTTTGAAATGTTTAGGAGATAAGAGTGGAATGGTATTATTTTTTATCAAGTGAAGGAGATTTTTCAACTTTAATTTCTCAAATAAATAATCCGTAGGTTATCAACTTTAAGGTTAACAAAATATTTGCTTGTTTAAAGTGGACTTTCATAATGTAGGTCTGATTCTCTAATATTTAAATTAAATTTCTTCTGTGATTGTCATCCTTATGAACTATTGTTATTATCAATGCTAATGATTATGAACTTACATTTACAAACATACCTTTACATTATTTATATTTACAGAGCTACCATTCTAGATTATTCAACTCCTCTTAACCCCAATTCCTTGATAAATTATTATGAACCTCAATATCTCCTTTCTTCCAATAAACTCTTTATCAAGTCGTTTTATTCAGTTCTCAATAATATTCAGAGCTCTTATAATACAAGTAGATCGAAATATTGTGAAAAAAACCGTTTCAGATCTCTTGACAGGGTCTCCAGAATAATCAGGACTGTAATAACTCGATCGCGATTATCAGGAATATTATCAAAGGTTATCTCTGGATTCATAAAATATTATCTGGATTTATATGATTTATTATATATGGTCCATAATAATATACATAAGCAACGTACTGTTCCAATATGCCTTTTTGATCACTAAAAATTATGTTTCTTCTTTATCTTCATAAGCTTTGATTCGACAGTTGATTAGATAAAATATTCTACAACATTTTTCTCTTTACTCTCATTTAGTGTAGAGTAGAATGGCAAACTCAGCTGCTGTCTTCCAAAATAATCACGTTATGATTAACCTACCATACATGATTCGGAACATAAAAGTACAAGTGCGCTTAAAGTTCTCGAGAAAGAGCCCTTCTCGCAGCAGCTAAGAACTCCGGATGCTTTACGAGGCGTAGCTGTCCTCGTTAACAGACCAAACCCATCCTATCATTCTTTATAAAACGATTAGAATCGAGCTGTGGCATGCTCCATCTCCAGCCAACTCTTCTCCCCCGCTCACCGTCACTATAACAACCCCAAGTTTCAACCCCAAAACTAATACACTCGTCCCTCTTTTATTATTCGTTCGCCCCCACCGATCCCGTTTAATATCTTCGGTCTAATCGACTAAAAGTAATAGTTGTAGACATAAAATATTCCGCGTGCCATTATAAGACGTTGCCGAATACGCTGGACTCTCCGCCCGACGCTATTTTACGATTAAGATGGGCAATACTACACACTTTATGAATTCAACGACAATTACTATTATTACATAATCCGTGTCCCTCCCCCTCCACCACCACTCCCACTCTTTATCAATATTCCTCTTGACGCACATTGCTGTTGTTAATGGCAGCCCTGTAATTATCGGAGTGTCGGTACTACAACACCGTTAAAACGATACGACCAGTTTAATATGTCCAAACATTAAAGCGTATCCACTACCCTCCAGAGGTTCCCAAACGTTCATAATAAATGGCACGAGTAAAATGTTAAAGTAATTGATGGGGCCTACGCTCGAATTTACGTGCAGTTTTCATGAAGACTATGATATTTACGAGATATTTTTAATGCTGCCATTACAATAATTTGAGAATAAGCTGAAGATTTCATCATAAATTTGAATTTCATCATTCATTTTTGTGATCCAAGTGTTAAATTGTCCGTCTAGACTGAGATACTTATTGTCATATGGAGCACTTTTCATAGAGTACTTGTTATAACATATAACAGAGCACTCTCGAAGAGCAATCTAGACTCTTAAAGTACGCTGATGAAGACTCGTATTAGATTAGACTTGTTCTATTAGTAATTTGCATTGTAGAGATCGAAGCATACTGTGTGAGTAATTTTACAGATTCAGTAAGCTATCCCGATTCACTAAGATATAGTAATATTCATTAAGTTATATCGACGCAGCTGTTTCCATCTAAAAGTAAATAAAACATATTTTAAAACAAAAAAAGAAACCGACTTCAGTGAAATGATTAAATACTCACGTACTAAAAAGTTTAAAATAAAGTATTTACTTTAAACTGAGAAAATTTTAAATTTCATACAAGTAATCTTTTGAAGTCGGCGCCAAATATTTTATGAAGTTGATAAGAAATTCTATCTAATATCAAAACTAACAATGTATTTTTTTGGAGGATGAAGCCCACATAGGTCTGAGACCTTTGCATGGGTAATGAATTTGATGATGGAGATTGTTGAGTTGGACCTACAGTTTTAGGTGGGTTCCGAACCACCGGGAAGTGATTGATAAGAGATTCTATCTAATATCAAAACTAACACTGTATTCCAATTAAGTATGTGATTTACACTCACTTTTACTGAAATACATAGTAATTGATAAGAAATTCGATCTAATATCAAAACTAACACTGTATTTCAATTAAATGTGATCTCTACACTCACTTTTACTGAAATACAGTGTCAGTTTTGATATTAGATTGTTCAATTATTTCGTCATGGAAAACATCACAGAGTAATTCTGTTATATTTTAGAAGTTTATGGGAAATTTGGCGCCGACTTCAAAAGATTACTTGTATGAAATTTAAAATTTTCTCAGTTTAAAGTAAATACTTTATTTTAAACTTTTTAGTACGTGAGTATTTAATCATTTCACTGAAGTCGGTTTCTTTTTTTGTTTTAAAATATGTTTTATTTTAAGGTTTTTAGTTGAATTTTCAAACTTTGAAAACATGAGAAATTTCTTAAAGCCTACATTATGAAATATTTATCGAATTAGGAAGCCAATAATTAATTTATAACATGGAAAGTTAAGTAACTAAAAATCCACTTATAAGAAAAGATAAACTAAGGAAAATTCTACAACGTTTTATTTAATGTGGAATATTGTATTTCGGAAAATTATAATAGCGAAAGTCTTCTTAAAAGTGAAATGGCTTTTGATTCATTTTGATGTGGTCCCTTTCAGAATATACCTACACTGAAATAGTAGTGGAGGTAGACACAACCCCCCTTGCTCACTAGGACTACTTCAGCGTCGAAATGATATCAATACCAAAATACTGTACTCTATGTCTATTCTGTGAGAAATCACATAAATTCAGTTTACTAAACACTGACTTCACATATACCTGAATCATAAATCAAATTTAAATTTAATTTTAGTGAGGGTAGACAAGTGTGGAAAGTACAAGTTACGTTACAAGTGTGGAAAATATTGTGCTTACTGAAAATATGATAAGTAAACGCAGGAGATGAAGTTGAGTGCGGTATATCATACGAGTATGGTAAACATCTTCCCGGATGAGTTATGTACGATATTTTTTGTGATATTAGTCATATATATTTTTTTAATATAAAAAACATAAACTTTAAGCTAGTACAAAAGGATCATTAAACATAACCTCAAAATAGCCTATTGTACACACATGTACGATAATGGCGAATAAATATTCTTAATATATCACAGCAGGGAAACTAAAAATACTTCTGAGATCAGCTGTTTTTCCAAATTCTCCAACTTATGATTGAAACTAAATAACCTTATTCCTATGACTCAATATGAATCAACTATTCCTATGAATCAACTAAATTATTTACAATTTTCATATGAACATATGGACAGAAATATTATATTCTTCTTATTCTCGATTCAAATTAAGTTCACGTGATTGGTCAAAACGGGACATTACAGGCTTGTTTCACACTAAACCAGCTTTGGGTAACCGATGTCGTTTACCCGGCATAATTGCATTGCATCATATGATTTCGAAAATCGTCTAGATGTAAAGCGCTCCATATGATACAATGATTTGCCTGGTAAACGACACCGGTTATCCGATTGGCGGTTATGTGTGGAACTATCCTATTCAAACTTGATTGAAATGAAGATATCGAAGAATGCTCCTTTTTGTTTAATATTGGGCTAAGTATTGGGCCGATCCTTGCGAAACTTGGATGGGACCACCGCTGAGCGATGCTCTTTCATTTAAAAATGAATTCGAATTCATCGAAATCGGTTCGATATTGTTCAAATGATTGATGTACAAACATATAAAAAAAAAAAAAACAGGTCGAATATAGTAACTTTGTTGTTTTTGGAAGTCGGTTAAAAAGCTAGTGAGCCAGGAGTCTAGAGACAAATTATTGTCATAGTGTTCCACGAGACTTGATACTATATTTTTGTTACACTTGATAGAAAGAAGCTATTTTCCATAGATTTGTCACGTATGGAAAGTGCCTCTTTTCCGTACTAGATCGGAAAAATCAGCTGACAAATAGGGCCTTATAGCCGTACAAGATAGGAAAAAACATATGGCGTGCGGCAAATTTTTTTCCGTTGACTGACATATAATATAATTATTATATGTATAGATATAGTAACTCATTACATTACTCAATACCTGTCTCGAATATTATCCAGCTGATTGCACTAGGCAATCATGCATTGTTCATATAAATATGGGAATTCGCCCATCAAATTCGGAATCTAAATAAAGCAGCTAATCCAATAATTGTCTTGAATACTTTTGAATGTCTCACATAATTATTATCCATCTGATTGGAGCATGCCTTTCTATCAAGTGTAACAAAAAATATCGTACATTACACGGCTGTAAACTTTTGCCGGTTCTCGCATATTCACGTTTCTGCACTCGGCAGCGCCTCGTGCATAAACTATCATATGCTCGACCGGCAAAACGTCTCTTTCCAGCCTAGTAACGTAATATACTATTTTGTTGCTACTTTCCATCGATTTTTCACGTATGGAAAGTGCCTCTTATCCGTACTAGATCGGAAAAATCAGCTGACAAATAGGGCCTTATAGCCGTACAAGATAGGAAAAAACAGATGGAGTGTGGCAAAATTTTTCCCCTTGACTCAATTTATATATTATATGTATAGATATAGTCAAGATATTACATTACTGACCTGTCTCGAATATTATTCAGCTGATTGCACTAGGGTATCATTATTTTGGTTTATGAAAATTCGCCCATCAAATTCTGAATCTAAATAAAGCAGCTGATTCGATTGTCTTGCATACTTTTGAATGTCTCACATATTATCAGGCTGATTGGAGTTCACTGTAAACTTTTGCCGGTTTCGCATATTCACGTTTCTGCACTCGGCTGTCACCTCGTGCATCAACATATGCTCGACCGGCAAAACGTTTCTTTCCAGCCTAGTAACGTAATATACATGCCATCGGATATGATGCCTGGATTGGACAATTGTGAAGCCAATGCTAGAGGAGGTGTTCAAATCCACTGGTGTCCAGATTACCATCTGCATCTAGAACCCTTGGAAGGCCAATGAGGAACCAACCAGAAACCAGACCTGATGTAAACTAACATAAGTGCTTTTGTTCTGGGACAGAACAATCTCTTAAGGTGGGGGTAGTGTAGCGAATATGAAATTGGAGAGTATAGAAAGAAAGAAGAAACAGTGGTTCTCGGTGTTATCTGCTATGTAAATGTTTACTTTTAAGCAATTAATTACTCTGCTTTTGACACTTTTATGGTGTTTACTTGGTAATTTGTAGAATGTTCTAGTTGTTTGATTAGATGTTAATGGAATACTATCGAATATTGTGGAAGGCATGAAGGTCTTTCATTGTTTATTTTAGAAATCGGTAGAAGATGATAGAAAAATGAAGAGTTATCTCAGTTGCTGAAAAACCTATTTAAGGGGAACGCATTTGTAGAATCTAGTTCAGTCTTGTTTGAAAGTCGTTGTGATAAACAAGTGTGACAGTTCAGTAGCTCAGTTGTTGTTCTGAGTTGATAAGTGGCAGTAGTGACAGTTCCCGTTAATACAGACAGTGAAATCTTGTTGGCGCTATTACAAACCATGCAATGAACTTTCGTTGTCTGTAGTGATAATTCTCTTGACAGTTCTATAGTGATAATTCTTTTACCTATTATTGTATTACAGACTAGTGCTACGTAAGTTAATTGTTCTTTTCAACGTTTCTTTTTTGAATATTATTGGACCGTTTTGTTGTACAGTTATTAATTAATATTAGATCGGCCTTTTGACATTTAGTGATTGATTTTTGTTCAGTTTATTGAAAACTCATTATCAGTTGAACAATATCGTTTTATCTGTTTCCGATTGCTTATTTATGTTTAAGAAATTACTGAACAGTGTGAGTTGTGAATTATTTGTGTTAATAAAGTGCGAGTGATAAATTCAAGTGTTGCCAGCATTATTTTAGACATAGAACCCGTAAGGCCAGGGACACACGAACCGGCGAACCACCGGCCGGCGGTTCCGCCGGGGCCGGCGACAGTTGGAATAACAGAACACACTGAAACTGCCGGTCGGCGGTTCCGCCAGAGCCGGCGACAATAAATTGAGTGCAATGAACTTGGAGAATCAGTCGTGTTTTAGAAATGTTACTGTCAACACCGAAAAAATTGACCAGCACCAGATTTTTTAGCTTGCTTCTCCCTGTTTTTCCATTTCATATAACTGTCTCTTGTATTAGCCCATCTCCTCACTACAAGGTTCCCTAAAACAAATGAAGTAGCATTGATAATAAAAAATTAATAGTTTAACAAGAGCATTTTTTGCTACTATGTTATTTATAACAATAGGGACAATGTATTTCCCACAATCCCCACTAAAATATTCCTTAGTTTGCTATTAGTATTGCTTTCAATAGAGAGAACACAAACTGACTGATAATAATAAAAGCAAAATCAACCACTCAGACACTGCGAAAAGAGGAATAAAACAACCACCGCACTTGATTGAACTACGACTGATGGAGTGGCATGGGCAGATCCGGCTGTTTGCCCCAACGAACCCATAAGACCAATGGTCTTATGTGTTCGCTGGCTTGCCCGGACGTGTGTTCATCTCTATTTGTACAATGCCCTGCTACCTGCCGTTTGGCGGAGCAGCCGGCCGGCGAAGTAGAGAATACCTGTGCCGCCGGGGCCTTTGCCCGCCGGGTCGGCTGTTTTGCCGGCCGGCAGCAGTGTGTCCTTCCCCATGCCTTCCTGTGTACTTCTACTTCGCCGGAAGCCGGCCACGAAACCGGCCGGCGGTTCCGCCGGCTCGTGTGTCCCTGGCCTAATAATAATATTTCTGAGACTAGAACGAGGTGAGTATCAAAGCAAATGAAGATAGATTTCGTTAATTGTGCTTCAGGTATTTCTAGAGCTGCGACTTAGTATTATCAGTAAAAGTATTATTATTATATTAAAAGTATTATGAAAATTTCCTATATTTCCCACAAACGAAAAACTTTAGGCGCGTTCTTAGGATTCGGAGTCTTGTGTCTAGCTCGTTACCAAATAACGAATAACTAAATTTACCGAATGAAGTTGATATTAATACTAAAATAATCAAGTAAATTTCTTAGCTATCTTTTTAATCTATCTTTTTAATGATAACAATATAATGACAAATCTACAACAATTACAATTTTTCAGTTGATAAGTGATATGTGTTAAGTTAAATGTCCTTCTAACACTGTAAATTTTAAGTGCGTTTAAAATCCCTAGCAAATAATAAATTTAACGGTTCAATTTTTTAACGGTTCGGTCTATAAAAATATAAACTTGTACTAGTCTTTTATCCTGTATAAATAAATTAAAAAATAGAACTGGCTTTTTCACCAACCAATTTCTGAAAGTCATCGTAGAATGCTCTTTTTACAAGAATAGAGAGACTACATTTATACATTTTCTGATACTACTTTTTTATATTACGAGATTCCATAAAGGACTACAGTATTATTATAATGTAATTTAAATGACAAGAGCGTTTGAAATGTTTGTGAATAAAACAAATATTCGAAAAACGCAAGTACCTTTTCTTCAAATGAATAAAATTTTCGATTTAATATTTTCCGGAAAAAGAAAAGAGAATGCTTTTTGTAAATTCTCTGGGTCATGTGTGAAAAAGCAATTATTCCCTTAATTCGTCCACTACACATCATTACTAACTGTTTCTAACTGCCCCGCATAAAGCTATTTTTCATGAGAACAGTACTGTATTACTTCATACTTATCTCTCTAGTAACTACTACAGTATATCGCTCAGAATACTGTACTTTATTTATACCCCTCTAATCCTGCAATGATTCATGGTGCTCTCCATCATACTGAACCCATATACATGAAGTTGCAGTACCATGTAACGTGTAACAGCATTTTACAGTTTGAAACTGTTGTGGACTGCAATAACATTTATGAGATGTAGGACACCGAAACTGGTCAAGAGCCAAAACAGATCCAATCGTTACTCTTTTTCGACGCAGCTGTTTCCGTCTGAAGGTTCTCTTTAAGGACCTATTTTTTTATAATAAAGAAACCAGTTGGTCAATTATTTGTTTGGAACAAAGCCAAGTTTGCTACCAACTCTAAAGACCCCACTTGATTGGGAAAGAAAATCGACAATTTACTATTTATCTCTTTATTATCAACTTAGTATCTCTTAACTATATGTTAATATAGCGATATTAAAATCTACAAACTAGATCATTATTAACGATTTATTAATTTCGATCATTTGATTGCTTCAATTTATAGAAAAGTATCCAAAGAATACAGGGAATTCAGATTCAGATTACTCTGCGCAAATTTACAATGTACATGAATGATGTACACTACATGAATGACAACTTTAGGTTACCAACTCTCAGATCTCCTAGTTGAAGTGATGTACAGTGATTTTGGAAAAGTTAACATAATGGTTGGAATAGAAAAGATTATCAATAAAACAAATACTGTATGTTTTTTAACGTATTGTATAACAGAAATTATTGATGTGATAGGTGAAAAAGAATGAGAGCTTGGATCTGAGAGATGAATTTCACAAAAAGGCGAAGTTTTGACCATTAAGGCCATTCTTACTCTACTTAATGTCCTACTATTTCACATAAAAATAGCTATTACTGAAATTGACTAATACAGCTTATCCAATTAAGATTAATCAGTTCGAATAAGATAAACCCAACTGAAAAAATATACATGTATATATATTTCTGATATTAGAACGAAAATTGAAATAAATGATTGAAATATAAAATAATAAATAATTAGAGTAATAAATAGATAAATTAAAACGATAATATTATTATTATGGCAGTTGCCTCAAGGTCGAACAGATGTAGCCATTTTCTCCAACAGATGCCTCCTCAGTGACAGGGAAAAGCCCACTCGGCTCTTACAATAAATTCCTGATTGAAAGTGGGAGTAGATTCCAAGCACGACAAACACTGACAACAAAAGACTTAATGTAAAGTGTCATCCGGTGATTTGACATCCTAAACTTAAGTCTGTAATGTAGATGATTTCACGATTTTATTGGTAATGATGAGAAAATTGTTTTTCGTGCCCTTTGAAACCATTTTTGGGTTGTTGCTCTCATTTAGAAAAAAATTAAGGCTTCTTTATTATATATTCTTGATATCATTGATACTCTTCAATGGTGACAGAGTTCTGTCACCATTTCTGGTGCCTGAAACATTGTTTCTCCTACTTACTGACAGAAACTTAAAGTATTTTGGAGTTTCATTGCTGAGAATGCTTCTTAGAAGTTCAAGTATTCTGATTAGCCTCAGATCAGGTAATTTTAAGGTATTACTATGAATGTAGAATTGGGTTATCTGCTCATGACGTAGGGAGTAAACAAAACGCAGGCAGTAGTTTTAATTATGCTGCAACCTTTCATTGATTGTAACTGTCATGTCGTTTAAAACTGAATTGCAGTACATGAAGTATGATTTAGATGGAGTAGAGTTTTGACAATTGATAATCGGCTGTGCCAAGGAAGGATGTCTTGCATTTTCTTCAAATTGTGCATTGCAGAACTCTTTTGCAGGTACCTACTACATGTTTAGTCCAATGAAGAGTAGTATTCATTATGATTCCTAGGTTTTTTACTGATTTAAAAAAAATTATATTATCCTGGATATTTTCTGGAAAAATATAAAAAACCGATAACCAAAGGGGGAGGGGGAGAATGAATTATAGAAAAGAGGAATGAAGCTCTTTACATCAAGTGTTTCCACTTATCATATCTTATCCCCCAGATCTCAACAATGTGCTCAATTTTCCACTTCAATGGCATTGGAGAACAGATGAGCTTTTCGCGTGCAAAACACTTGATCACGTCAGTTCAGTGCTTCAGCTCATGGCTCCAACTCAACTTTTGGCAGATGACGCTATATATGCGCAATAAATTTTAAATATAGATCAGAAAAAGCATCTAAGAAAGGAGAGAATGAAAATGTAAAGAGAGAAAAGAACCACGACAGTAACTTCACATAAATATAAATTGAGGTTAGAATAAAAACATGGCCAACTAAAAACGTTCCAGTAAGAAGGCTCGGCAAAGGATTTTGTACGAAAAGATAAACCTGGCAGGAATTCTTTACTGTCAACGTACAGGAAAATGTGAGTCCTTGGTTTTCCTTTCGCTTAATATCTTTCCCTTGCTGCACCTTGCTATGCTATGAAAAACCAGAAAGGAATGGAGTTCAATAAACTTGAGTAAAATTTGAACATTTTGTATTAGCTATTGATTGAACAGCGTTTTTATATCACCCATTTTGTGGCATAATGATTTTTATATTTTCATTTTATGTAATACATTTGATTTAATACAGCAGGAGTGTTCATTAATATCTCTCCCCTCAGAAAATTAATTAAAGATAATTTTGATTCATTTATACATATTTAATTCTAGACGTCAGAAAATTTGATTCTCAATTTTCTGAATCCTCAAACACTTTGATCATTTCCATGATAACGTCAGCTCTCTACTCTAAAATAATCTTTGAAATTTTCATAAGTACCCTACAATGATTTTACTCTAGTAATTTTTAATCATCCCAATAATTTTTTCTAATGATCAATCTCAAATATCATTCCTATCCATAACGGCAAATTCGATCCAACAGTTTTGAATTGAATGTACTTTTTATAGGAAATAATTAATTTTTGTTTATCATGATCTGAGTTGATCGTTGCTATCCACATTCCCGACTAATCAGTAATTTTTTGTTCGTTTCAAAAGGAACCCAGTTTGGAACCAAACAGAAATGAACTTTTGATTTCTCAGCAAGAATTACAAAGTAAAAGTCATGTAGATAAGAAGGCTTATTGAAAATTGAACCTCAAATTACATTTAACAATAAAAATTACATTGTTAGGCACTAGAGGCACTCATAACGTTTTTTTCATTTGGAACGAGATTTCCTTGATGAAATGGATTGAGTTGGGAGAGACAAATTTCAATTTGAATTCTGGGCCTCATAGAAAGAGTACGAGCGGCCGTAAACAGGCTGTGACAACCAATAGACAAACTATATGACGCTGTTAGGGGGATAAACCGAATGGCCGATAGGACAACAGCCCCATACAATTTCTGTTGATGTTTAGCCGTAAGCCCTCCAGCTTTGTAATCAGAAAAGCCAGATAAGGAGGAAAACTCTTTCATTTTGGCCGTAAAGCCTGTTATGTGTGTCTCTTGCTCGTCGGACAAGTTTTCTTGTTTATGTCGAAAGTGTTCTTCTACGAATCGTCTCTCGAAACTGCATAAAAACAATAATAGAATGGCCGCCGATGGAGGGTTGCAACGATAACGGTCCGGGATCTGGAGCCCGCTATGGACATGGACCGGGTTCCGCTTCATAAAACTTCGCGGATACAAGGCGCCAGTTTTCGCCAGACAGTTTTATTACCTCATCGGAAAGTCGACGAAAATTATGGAGGGCTCGAACGTATTTTGAATATGACGATGAGCAAGTGCGTGGGTGGTGGTGGAGGTGGGGGGGGGGGTTGCCGGTGTGGCTGTGAAGCGGGGAGGGGAACGTTTGTCAGAGGAATGCTAAGCAGAGGGATTCCGTACCCATTTTCTTGCGAGAACCTTCTTCTTTAAGCTCGCTCTTCTATCCTTTTCGCTAATAACAAGAAAAGAGAGGCTCGCTGAAGGTAGAAAACCACAAGGAAGGGAAAAATGAAAATTCTATGGCCTTGTACATGGCTACTGAAGACCAGAGCAGAGAAAAAGCTCCGCGTCTAGGGAGTGCGGTACACGGGCTCGTTGAAAGAGAGTGAGTGAGTAAGAGAATGTGTGTGTGTGTGTGTGTTTGTGGGAGAGAGAGAGAGAGATTGAGAAAGAGACAGATTGAGCGAGAGCGAAAAAAAGTGAAAGAGTAAGTCATAGTGATAAGGAGTGGTACATGTGAAGGCTCAAAGAGGAAGCTACGAAGATTGGGTACTATGTGGCCAAACGTAGGAAGAGAAAGAGATTGATAAGGGATAGAAAACCTAGGATATTGAGGTGCAGGCAAACAGTTGTGTGTGCGTATGTTACTTCAACAAAACTCCAACAGACGCAAGAGAAAATAGAAAGAATACAAGCAAAAAGAGGAAAGAGAGAACGAGTGAGAGAGTGAGCGTGAGAGTTAGAGTGAGTAAGAGTGAGTGATTGGGGCGAAAGAGCGAGTGACTAAGAGTGAGTTAAAGTGAGAGAGAGCGAAGGCATGAGAGAGAAAGAAGGCGGAAGAGTGAGTGAGAAGGCATGAGACAGAGATTATGGGAAAGAGAAATTCGCAAGCAGAGTGACGGGGGATGAATATTGTCCGAAGAATACAGAAGAGACTCCGACGGAATACGAGCGGAAAAATGATAGATATAGGGCTCATTACAGGATGAAACCCCAGACTCTGATTTAGACTTCTGTATTCAGTTGCCCTTTCACTACCAATTCAGGTTTTTTCTTCTTGTATTTGTGTTCTCCAATCAACAACCACTTTTGACCAAAATTAGAGGGAATCGTGCTCTCAACAGATTTCTCTCTGTAACCGGAATCATTGATATTTTTTGCAATCAAGCATTTATTGCAATAGTAATAATGACATACCGATTTACCAATTTTTATTTATTTGGTTCTGGATTTATTATAGTTTTTTCCAATTTAGCGGTTCATCAACAGTTTTTTTCAATGAGGTACCTCATCGCAAATTTTCTTCGTTCTTCATGTTTTGAACACGTTGTTTTGAGAAACTCTAGAACATGGCATGCCATAGTGGGGTAGGATGATTTCCAAAATATATGTTTTATTTATTATATGTACCTTATTACCAGAATATAATTATTGAACCACTTGGTTAAAATTCTTTGTATTGTATATTGAAAAATGGAAATAAAATTATTATTTATTTATTTATTTAACAAACGATTAATGGATCTCAGCACAACCTCATGTAAGTGATCACTACAATTCTTTTCTATAAAATTTGTTTGTGAATGAATGACACAAAACAATGAAAAATTTATAAGGCTAGTTAGTCTCAATAAATGTCTCATAGAAGAACAGCGTAGAGATATAATAGGAAATCTCAAAAAGCTGATGAACCCATACGTTTATTCTTTCATTTCCATCGGTAACTGATTTTAATAATTATTATTACATTACAATAATAATTATTAATTCATTGATTTTATTTAGCTGTTTAAAGCCATCAGCATCAAGTATTTATAGCAGATTAGGTTCAAAAACGTTTATTAATCTATTGTAAATTAAATTTCTGATGATCTCAAATTGTTATTAATTAAAAATTGTTGATGGATTCAGATTTTATTCAAAATTCTGTGTTTAGACAGTATCCATAGAAGGTAGATAGATAGACGTATGAATAATAATAATCATCCGTATTTTACAGGATTACGATTTTTCTTGTAGAGAATTACGGAAAAGCTCTATGTAGACTAAGGTAACAGTCAAATAGTGTTTTAATAATTGAAATGAAAGCTTGATAAAGGGGGTGTTAAGATGTACAACTCACCATTCTCTAGGAATAAATTCAGTCAGTTATTAATCTACAATCCCATGAGGGTAACTTCCACAGTCTCTTTTGCTAGTGGGGTGTGGGGCGGATTGAAATGGGGAAGATAAATTTTCCAATTTTCATAAAGCGATACATTCTGCAGAAGCTAACTGTGGGCAAGGCCAAGCTGGTAAAACCGTCGGGTGGATTCAATAAATAATCAGCTTTGTTCGACTTTCCTGGAGGATTAGGGAAATTGTTCGATAATAAGATTGATGTGGTTCTGTAGTGCTGGTCTCTAAATTTTCTGGTCGGAATGAGTGCGGCCAGAGATGTTTCTGATGATTTGGCGAAGGTATAGGGTGAGAAAGGGATGAAGAGAAAGAAGATAGATAGAGAGAGAGAGAGAGAGAAAATATGAGAGTGACAGGGAGTGAGAGAGAGCAGAACAAATCGAAGTAAAGCGTTCTGATCCCAAGGTTGCCGGTGAACACCAGCTTTAGAAGGTCTGGGTTTTTGCTTTGCGCGAGGAAAGGGAGTGAGTAAACTCAAAACCGAGTTGGCCAGTGTAATATAATACGCCCCACCGACTCAAATGTCAGGTGTGGACATGGGCCATCTCTAAAGCCGCTCAAGCCGCAACAAACCTCCGAACCCTCCCTTCGACACCACCAACACGCTTTTCCTAACTAAGTCCTGGACTTGTGCACCAATTATCCCATATTACTCCGACCTAGCCTGCACTCCAAACACGCCACTTTCCATACGTCATCCCAATTCCGGGGTGGGTGCGTTGCCATGTATGTCGGTTGGCCTCAACTTTATAATACGTATTTATATTTACCTTAGAGGGAAGCCCTTATTGAATTTCTGCAATTCCACCAGAGAATTCATATTAGGCTACTAAAACTAGCACACTCAGTACAAGAAACATAATTTGAAATGTGCAGCCTATATCGTTCCTATAGTATACCTTCTCTAAGAGTGAATAATACAAAAAATTGAAGTTTACTAATCTTGCAATCAAAAGAAACAGATTTTTAACGTAGTTTCAGACTTTTTTTAAGCCTCTTATTATATTGCGCTATTTTACTACTTAACAAGCCACAATAGTACAAACCGACTCAGCACATCACACCAAAGGCCTGACTACTGTGTCTTCTATTACAAAGGAAACTAAAATCATAGTTCAAATTCAACTTTGAAATACCTGTGCAGTATAAAAATATGTTGGGTACATGCACGCTTGTTGTCGATAGTAAAGTTCTTAAAGTAATATCAAACTAAGTTTACTGACAAGTCACCGTCCTGTCAACGTGACAATGAATTAAAAAAACACTGAAGAACTTTATTCAAATAGTATAAATTCCATTACCTAAGTTGTAAGGCCAATATTGTAAGTTGATATAACCTAAGTTGATATAACAAAGATGATAATGTTTTTCAAATGACTGATTATTGTTCATGTTTATGAACATCATATATTTATGTATTCTACATATACTCAACTCTATTAAATTTATTTGTATGTAATAGTTATTCTAGTTTGTATGAATAGAGACATGTTTGATGATTGAAGATCAATAAACCACCATTGTATTTTACAAACTTATTTGAAGAATAAATATCTAATCTAATAAGATCTAATCTGATAGAACATCGACACTGAAAAGTGTATCTCATACGATTTCTATTGAACTTGGCTAGTCAACCACACTTTAAACTAGAATTTAGAATTAATTATTTCAGGAAGCAAATAATTAAATAGCTTTGTGTTGATCTGACGCAATAACTACAGTCTGTATAGGCAAATAATAAGTGCACAACTCCACGTAACTTTTCCATGAACTGTACAATCCCACATAACATTTTCCATAAATTGTACAGCCAATTGTCATCAAGTCAATGCTTATCAAAATGTCACAATTTCATTGCCAAAAACATTTCCTCTTTTATTATTTCAGTAAAAAAATCGCTTAGCCAAAATATCATTATCATAGAAACAAGACCGTTTCCACCCAAAGATAGGAAGGAATGCTCATTCAGCGAAATTAAAATGTCCGATCCCCTAAGAATGAAGTGAATTCATGCCGAAGAAGTAGGAGCTTGAGTAGAGGAACGGGGGAACTTTAATCGTACGTAGAACGTTGTGAGCTCTGTGTGTGTGTGAGAATAGGCCTGGAAACGTGCAAGCGCGTGCTTGCGCGGGTGTGTGTGCGTTTCTCACACAACACATGAGAACGTTTTCTACTCAAGGATGTGCGGGGAGCGGCAATAAGACTGCAGTACTGCGATCTTCCCGTTCCCTGTTTGAACAAAGCGTAGATGGAATTGAGAGATAAAAAGAACTGTCCGCGTCAGCCTCAACCCCCCAAACCCCTTCATCAACACTCCCCACCCCTTACACCCTCAATGATAATATGGGGGGCTAGATGGATGGCATGCTCTCTCCTGATGTCATGAATTGGCGAGTCAAATCTCCTGGGAAGCATATAATACGAGTACCATAATCTCAGCTGTAGAATATTCTCGTTGCTAGTGCTAATTAGTAAAGCTGTTATGATTTCATTTTTATCTCTTTTGTGGGGCACTTAATGAAAATCAATTCCCTGCTTGTGATATTATTGTCAACGTTTCAGCAATTGAACTATGCGGTTCTATTTGTTCAATCAAATATTTTGCTTTTCCTCTTCATTTTAATTTGTCTGACTTTTTCCCCAAATCACTAGCTATCTACCACTTTCACATCTACAACTACTATGAGAGAATTCAATTTATTTGTACAAATATTTACTCTTTGCTGTTTATGCAAAATATTGTTTGCTGTTTACTAAAAAATTGCGGTAGTAAACCTGAATTAATAACATAGAACATGTCATACGAGTGACGTGTTCTAGCTACAAAATTTATTCCCAAAATAGTAATTAACATTTGCAACTTCGTTTAATTGATCAATCCTATTCTAGAACATGGCTTGTCATAGTTGGGTAGGGTAGTTTCCATTGAAAATTAAAATATTTAGAATTTTAATTATTTTGTAGATGTAGATTTAGTATTTTTTGCATACCAGCCGTTTACCCTTTCTTTGCAATGGAATTTTAGGTATAATACTTTCTTAAAATTATTATACAATAATTTTTTCTCAATCAATATAAGGGAATTGAAAACGAATGTTTGGTACATGGATTTGGACCGCCTTGGTAGGCTGAGTAGAATGAGCTATCACACAATAATCATTATGCTATGGGTGATAGAAATTTTCAAATTTACCACCCCCTTGGCTAGTGGTTTACCCGTGCTTTGCAACGGGAGTTTAGAAATAATACTCGTTGTTTAAGTATTCAGTAATTCTTGATCCATATAACTAAAAATGAATGTTTTGGTATGTGAAACGAATATATCAGCTGAGTAAGATGAACTATCACACATAAAAATAGGATATACCATAATGAAGAGAATATTTGCCACCCTCTAACCTATTTTGAATTGAAAATTTGGGACACCAAATATTTTTTTAATGTAGAGTTGGCTTTTGTGAACAAAAACTAATTATGATTGTTAAGAGATTTAAAAATTTAAACCAGGCGTGAGAAGCTCGTTTATCCAATGGACCAGCAGCTCCGTTTGGGAATCGTGCTAATAGTATAGAAGTTCTCTTGTAACTAAGGACGAATATTATTACAATGATATGAAATTTTTGATTTAAACATTAAATTTGAAAAATCTGAGAGGAAAATCTGAAATCGGATTGATAGTGTAGGTGCAGTGAATGAAGTTGTGGGAGAGGGAGGGAGCTGTGTCCCAAATTTTTGGGTTTCAAATCCTTGCTGTTTTTGTGAAATTTGCAAGTCTGATACACGAACGGACACACACCTACGAATGAAAACACACACTGCTACTCTCATATAGATTATGTAGCTCTAGATTTATTGAACTAAACTTTTCATTTATTTATTGATACTCAGTACTTGATAGGCATAGAACTTGTCCATTCATGGCAACAAAACCAGGTGTACGTACCATTGGATGATTTGTATCATATCTTTAAATAGTGTTGTCATCTATGAGTGAGGATAATTCATTTGTTCATAGAATTGGAATCATATATGCAAAACAAAGTCAAACCATCTGCTAAACTCTACTCTTGTATATGCATTACATCAACTCACAAAGAAAAATGGTGAGGCTGCAGAGCAACAGACCTGCAACAAACAATAAAGTGACTTTTAATTTCAGAATTACAAAAGGTATAGTACAATTTCACTCTTGTAGTAACTATTCGTAACAACATTCAAGTTTTGAGAAAACTAGTAATATTATAACTCATCTACACTTTTTAGATGTAACAAATAACAAAGAAATGTAAGGCAAAAAACGAGACAAGATGACATTGTTATGGGTTCTACTGCTAAAATAAGGCTGGCTACACTGAAGTTAACACTCGCACTTTATTTATCCCAAATAATACAACTTAATATGCATAAGCACAATATCTTTATACTGTCAATCCGTGTAGCTTACGGATAGTATACACTTGTCTTTGCAATGGCACTGGATTACGCCTACATTTTACAATATTTTCAATAAATTTCTATGATTAACACTATCAAATGCCCTCGATAGATCTAAGAAGACTTCAGCAGCTTTATCACACGAATTTATCATATCTATTAGTTTTTCAACTGGAGAAACTATGACTGTCTTTGTTGATCTCCCTTTCTGGAAGTCATGCTGTTTATCACAGATGAAGTTAGCATCTTGGAGGTGCAGAAGTAACCTACTACATAGAACTACTATTTAGAACCACTCTTTTGAAAATTTACTAATAACATTTTATTACTCTACTGGCACTACTAGAAACCAGACCATCGTAATATTCTATATTTGTGCATTATGTACTATTTCAGCTGATTTCATAAGTTCAAAACTTCTTTACTCATTCATTTAGAAATGATGTTCAGATTGGTTCAAAGAAACGGGTGATTTTGAAAGCAAAATACACGCCAGGATACTTAGTCTACTAAAACCCTTATTTATCATACATTTTAAAACTTTATATATTTTGGACTACTAAAAAAACAGTGAATCATTTTGTGTTAATCAGCTTTTAAGACTTAAAACAGACGTTAATTCTAGATTAGAAGTGTGAGTGGCCGATATTTGGTGTGTAGTATTTATAAGACAATAAATACTACCGAGTTATCTATCTATAACCAACAGAACTGAAATTCAAATCAAGCTTTATGACGAAACACTTTTGTGTAGGTGTAATGAACAAGGAATTAAGGTGGTATAGTTTCTCAAGTTTGAAGGAGACCTTCTGTAACACACCATCAAACAAAATTCAAACGGCTCTTCAAGGGTGGGTCACCAGGTGGCTGCGCACAAGGCGAAAAGGGGCAGAGGGTAAGCTTTTAATTAACAAGAGTAATTAGCTTCGATAATGGTAGTTTATAAGAGAGAGAGAGAGAGAGAGAGAGAGAGAGAGAGAGAGAGAGAGAGAGAGAGAGAGAGAGAGAGAGAGAGAGAGAGAGAGAGAGAGAGAGTAAGTCGGGCTGATGCGCGCATGTGCGTCCTGGACCTTAATTCGCCAACAACGAGAGCGACCGCCGGTGAATATCAATGCTCTCGCCTTGTTTATTTAATGACCTCTCATTAAATAACTTGATTTCGGGACGAGTCCAGCGGCTAGCATGGGCCATGGGCCGCTGCGGCCTTTTCTAACGAACCCCTCTCCCCAATGGTACCATCACTGCTGCCTTTACGTGTCTGCAAGCCAGCCAACATCAACCATCAGCGAAAGCGAATGCGAATCAGTCTTTGCTGGCCAACGCCATCCCTCTATCCCTGTCCACAATGTTTTACCCGCTGACAGCTGCCTATTTCCAAAGTCGTTTCTCCATCTCTTCACGGTATTTTTCTATCGTTTGAGATAAGTAAACAGGAATAGCGTTTAAGGGTATTGGGTTTCGATGTCGGATAGAAAGGACGATTTATTAAGAATATCACAAAGTTAAAAGAAACGTGCTTCACGTGGACATAGGCCTATATGTTTGATTCTAATGTCGGGCAAAAATAAATATGAAATAAATGAAAGAAAAAAGAAAACTATTTTTTTATTTCGAGGTTGGCATACAAGTTACTTGTAGTTACTTGAAATTTTGATTATTATCTATGTCAATGATCATGAAGTTCAATTTATAACGGAATTTACATTTGTGATAAGTATTGGACGCGTTTCAGGACCTGAGTTCCATTCTCAGCAAACAGAGAATACATAAGTTCTATCGGGGTTTGCTCTATCATTCTTATTATTCGTTCGAAACATAAAGTTGAGAAATATGGAGAGATAGTTGAAAGCAGTGAATAATAAGTTGAGTTTCACTGTTCACTATAGCTTATTACATTAAAATTTGGAAAAAAGCTCATGAATGAGTAATGCATATACAGCATGTATACAACTTTATTTGAGTTATACTATTTGGAAAATTTCTTTGTCTATTAGCAATTTAACATGCAAAAACGTGTTTTTACTGATCAAGTCAGTATATCAGTATATACATCATTCCAAATAATTATTGTGAAAACAGATTGGGAAGTAATTAGTCATCACTAACCTAAAGCTTGAATAATCAGAATGACATTTATTCCAAAATGGAGAGCTTCGAACTACTAAGTAACAATATTGTTGAATATTTATTGGCCTATAATGTGCAATATTATGTCATGTTGGTATTCAAAATTCATGCCAAGAAGAACATTCAGCCTGAAACATTGGTTATTAATATGCATTTGTTATGTGCAGAATCATGCTGGAGATCAAGAATACATCATTCATAGGCTTTATTACCAAAGTCCGTGCTTTGGGGTGAGGCCAAGGCCGGTATAGAAATCTATCAAACGGACTTAGCGACCCAATCCATCACTGTATCTTCTTCACTTTATCCTCTCTCCACGGTTGGCCCAACTTTTCTTCTCATCATGAACCCCACTCTCTTTCTTCGGTACATATTTGCTCGTCCTCCTACACCCTTATCATCACCCTTCACCGCACACTCTCCTCTTCAGAAGAAACTTGCTGCAAGAGTGAAAAGCTCAGTTTCCATTCTGAAAGTTTCCATTCCCGAAGCGACCTAAACAGGCCTCGTGTTTAGTCCTCTAAATCTTCACTTTCATCTCTTCTCTTCTCATCCAGCCCTATCCCACTTTACTCCTTCTTTTTTCGCCACTCACACTTGACACTCTCACAACTTGAGTTTTCTCATATTATTTCACATTTCAGATTGCGCATGACAAACTTTTCTGACTACACGTTTTGTATTTGGTGAGCAATAACTTCGCAGATATATTTCAACTCCTTTTATCCGCCTATCCATTCTCCCATTTTCTTTATGAACTGGATGTTAATGGTTTTTTCAAAACGCGGCAACCAGCTTCTTTATGTACAGAAGCAATGTCACAATCTGCAAAAGGCATGATGAGTAATTTTTAAATCTACCTTGTACTTTTAATAAATTAATTGAATTGTGCAATACTCTTAATGGAATACTTAATGGAATGCTCAATGGTATACTCTTTGTACACAATCACAGTGAAAACTACCAAACTCAGCATTAACCCAGATCACTTTTGGGGCCCATTTTCACTGCTCACTTGTCACAAAAAAGGCCTACTGTATTCTGTGTACACGAAAGAAAGAATTTCTTTCTTTATTCTAACAATAATTATAATTATTACACTGTAGTAATTTCAAGCGATTAATCAAGATTCATCAGAATTATTGTTTTGTAATAAGTTCTTTAAAATAAGTTCATAATATCAATATTATATTTTAGAAAATATAAATGATTATAAAGAACTATAATGATTATAAAAGATAAATAACAGAAACGGACATCTGATTAGCTTTAAGAGATCTATATACCGAAAAACATATGAAGTAGCCTACTTAACTATTAGTACTGTGCACAGCAGACTCACTCGCCCAACACTTCTTACCCAAGAAGGGATGATGTTTTCAAAAAAAGTTCAAAAGCACTTTACTCAATTATCATTGCTTAATCTTTCTCTGATGATAGGAATAATTGCAAACTGCAATGAGAAAAGTCAATAAAGGGTCACTGTGCATTCTTAGCAGCTCTTATTATTAACCTCCAATCATGAAAAGCAAAAATTATACATTAACAAAAAGTTCAAAAATTGTTCACCTCCTCCTCATTTTCCAGTAAAACTACATTTTACAAATTTTTCGAATAGAAGTCTCCAGAGTTTTTATGCTCTACCTGATGACAAGATAAATTTCCCAAATGTCTCAATTTTTGAGTTTTTAACATTTTCTCACACCCTACCCCCAATATTGAAAACTTAGTTCTGTGTCAACCTTCTTTTGAGTTATCTTCCACTTCCAAATTTAGTATAAATTTAGTATACACCATTCCTCTCACATCAGAAATCCTTACCAAAACAAAAAAAGAAATATGAAAAAATCTCAATATTGAAGTTTTTAATATTTTGAACCTCTCTTTCTAACGCCTCCCCCCCTTGAGTTATTGGATTCTTGTTAAGGATCATAACCCCTCTCAAATCGTTTCAAATTTAATTTAAAAACACTCGCACCCAAATCAGACACTGCTATAATCGGGGGTAAATTTGGCCCCCTAAAAAAGATGGATGACATTTAAAAAAAAAAATCTTATTCATACATAGCTTGGCCTAGGAATAAGGAAAATTTATGCAATATTTCATGACAATCGGTCATGATGTTTGGCCGTAATCGAGTAACATACATACGTACAGACAGACGGACAGACGAAATGCCGAGCGGTTGGGTTAACTGGACCTCACTAAGATCGGCCAAATATTAAAGAAAGTAATGAAACTTCACAATGCAGCATCATCTAGCATGGATTTTGGGTTTTACCAACCATTTGACATTATCTAATAATATAATTGTATTTAAACGACACGGATGATTTATAAATTTATAATATTTGAACATCTTATGTATTTTTCTTATACCACGAAGTATATACTCCGTTATTGCAGGATTCTACTGTTTCTGAATTTTCACAATAAAATATTCTATACAATAATAAATACATGGAAGAAAACAACTGTTGGATAGGTATTCTTCTTGCCAACTGTATTTGGTTACTAACATTTCCGTTTTCAGCGGCATACTTGTACTAGATTGAGAATAAAATACAACAGATATTCCATTTCTACTAGATATAAATTTACTTGTACTTCGCTCACCTGTTTGAAATGAGCTTAGAGACAGTTAGAACTTATGATGACCATAAACATCAAAACCTTATTTATGTGTATCGACTGCATGATAGCTTTGTGACAAGAGAGTACTCCAGTAATTGCCATAGGAAGAATGTTGTTCACATACAATACAAGGCCTCAAGAAATTATTATTAATCTCGAGGGCAGGGTGGGGTGCTGTCGGTCATCTGACAGGATCTAATTTATGAGGGATCTTACTCTTGCAAGTAAATATTTCATCCGAAGACTTTATTGCGCTCCCCGGGGAAAAATGGGGAGGTCGCGAGGGGTTTATATGAGCTGTATCCCCTCATCAGGACTGTGTGATGATGAGGGGCGAAAGGGAGGGGTTAAAGGGGGAAGCCACTCACCTCTATTGCACTTTTACATCTTTGTCGAGAACCGCAAGACGGTAATTTCTGAAGGGGGCTCTCAGTTCAACATTGTAATAATATAACTCTCGCTTTTTAGAGGAATATTTCAGCAGATAAGTGCGAAGCGGCCTGCGTAAAATGGAAGGCAGCCCTGTTTTTATATTTGTCTTTCTTCTTGCTGGGCATTCAGTTTTTTATTCATGCCGAGTAATTCAATGTCAAAAAGAAACATGCCAATGATGTACGTTATTCAAAATTAAAACTTCTGTAGCGCTTTTTCAACAATTCTCAAAATCCCATAGTATTAATAAAGACTTTTTAATAAAAGCCAAAGTGAATAATAGGTTGAAGAGAATAATATAATAATATCTTCCCTAACCTCTTTTGGAAAACTAATTGCGTGTTTATAATTGAATTATGCTGGATTGAGGCACGCATGTCTGCCAGGAGATCAACTTGTCATTGTCTGGAGCCAACTAAACCGCTGTTAGCCTTTAGCACTACCCAGGAAGGACGTGTGGGTACGCCCGTAGCATTCAAGCAACATTGGTACTTGATTCTATATTTGATTTTTGGATAAAAATCTCCAGTTATATTCATTGAGCATGAAACTTCTTACATAAGATACTCTTAATTAAAACGCTTAATTAATACTCATGAGCAATCACACAAAAATTCCAGCCTCAGCTGAAAATCAGATGTATTAGTAAATTACGCCAAGCATTACAAAATATTGTCCGCTAATTTCGAATAATTCGATAATAATCTTATACTCAATGAAAAATTTATTGTATTTGATGCGTTATTGACGTTACAATTACGAGCAGTGAATCGCAGACGAGCGGGCAGTTTGTTTTCACTACCAACAATAATTTCCACAACACTGCATCCACATTATAATAGTAATCATTGTAATCATAAACACTATTCACATGAAACCAGCAAAAGACCCTATCAAGAGTTTATGGTTTGGTTTCAGGCAACATAGGGGAGTCTTTGTGTGTGCGCGGGTACAAGTGAATGCAGTTATCAATAAATTAGATAATGCAGGTGGTGATGCGAACACGTCACGATAGGTGAAGTGAAAGCCTGGAGAGAGAGAGAGGAAGAGTGAGTAAGTGAGTTAGAGAGAGTGAGAGAGATTCAGAGAGTATGAGTGATAATGAACGGGACAGAGAACGAGAGTCTATGAGCGAGCCAGAAGTTGTAAAGGCCTGTGGACTGCACAGCACACGCAAATACAATATCAGCCACGCATAGCGCCTGGCAATAGAAAACGCAACCTGCACTACGCATCTGTTCTGCGCCAATTGCAGATGACTAAAGCTAACAATGCAACCTGCATTATTCGTGTACGGTATTGCATTAGTAGTTCCTATAACAGTCATTGCCACCCACCCTTCAACCGACTACCGGCTTCACTTCCATAATTTCGCTTCTAATGTTTAATGGATTATGCGTGACTAGAAAGAGTTATAGGAAATTGTTTTCGAATGATGACTAAACATCGTTATCCTATGGTAGGGTTTATTTAGTAATTGTTATGCGTATTCGTATGATAATTGGTAAAAAATTGTTGTTTTTTAGATCATAATCTATCATTTTATTACTTGGGCTATTGAAATTCGCTCCAACATTCTGAAGCAAATGAATTATTCAATTGGACCAAATATTCAAATAAATTCACTAAGCCTGTTGTACAATACATCGTTTTACATCGCATTGAATGGTCGGGCAATATTGGGAAATAGAATTTTTTTAAAAAATCACATGATGTTGAGAACTAATCTTCATTGTTTGGGGCTTGAATGTGTTTCAAAATAGGGTTAAACAAGACACATCGTCATTGTTGTAACTAGAACCTGATCACATTTTTATGGTAATCGAACACATAAAGGGTGACCGCCGTGGTTTAATGGTTAGGACACACTCCTGTTACTCCAATCGTCTTAGCTCGAATATTGTTCTAGAGGTGCTAATTCTGTATGATTGCTCACCCTATCATCTATGTACGGTACATGACTAAGTCTCAAGTGAGAATCAGTAGAAAAAATTAATAAATTAAAAAAGAAATCAGACACTTTACATGGATTTCTAGGGCAATAGAGCGGAAGAACAACCAACCAAGGGCGGTCGATGCTGAAAAGTTTCTTCTTTGTGTTGTGGGGAGGGGGGGGGGGGTTGATCTATTTGTAACAAACCTGTGAAGATTGGAAGGAGGAGGAAGAGGTTCATTCATTATTTGAGGAGATTATAGTGAGTAGAGAAGTGGCTAGAGTTTTTGATGTCAATAGTTGAAGTTCATTTTTCTGCTCTATTGATTTTTACTTTCATATTTTTGTTTATTATGTGGATTCACACAATTGAAATGAAACTCTTTTTAATGGATAAAACATGAAGTTTTAACACTATGTTCCCATCCATACAACATCAAAAACACTCTAGTTCCTGTCTGAAATGATTGTTATTAGCAAAGCACCTTGAATAAAATAATATAATACAGCTATAAATTTTTCATAGCTCAGATGAAAGATGAAGTGAGTCATCGCGATAGTGGTACCAAATTTATCGTTCCCATGGAATATTCGATACCTTTTTATGTTTTTATGTTTATGACTCTGTCACCGTAGTTAATACAAATTTATTCTTCTACTGAGCATACGTCTTCATTACACAAGAGATCCTCACAACCCCATAAATATTTCACAATCTATATCTTCTTAGAGGAAATGTTGTTGAATTTCACAGAGTTCTTGTAAGGGGAGAGAATATGGGTTTGAAATTTTTGGCAATGATTTGCATCTACTGTATTGACATGTTTCTACTATCGTTATAATAAATGTTTCTATGAAGATGATAATTTCTGCAAGGTTTCCATTTTACAACACCATGGAAATTTGAAGAAATTTGGCTATCATCCGATTAGTGTCTTGGAAACGTGAATAATGAATTATTTACTTACTATGGAAACTGGAAATAATTTTGTTACCTTGGAGATGAGCATCGATGAAAAACTTCCATTCTACTATAATGACTTAATTTGAAAGTTTGAGGGGTTCCAAAAAGATTATGATTGATGTAGTAACTCATGGGAATTTGAAAATGGAATCGTTTCGAAGGAGATGAGGATTGCTAAAAAGGAATTTATATTGACTTTATTATACGAGAAAAATAAATGTCCAAAGTTCACCTTTTCGTGTGAAATCATTTCTTCTATTTATAACAGAGATAATTTTTACAGTTCACTATCATTAACTTGAAATTTTGAATGAATCCTCTTCATTCATCTAGAGTTGTACACAATTATCTTAAAATTGTATAATTCTTTAGAGTTTTCTGTATTTAAAACTGATTCGATTCATTGTTATGAATGAAACAATGGATATACAATATTATGATTTTAGCACAATGCAAGCGAGTGGACTTGGACTACTACATTGTATATGGATATAACAGCTTCATATGAACAGTACTTTAGTTGGTTATATTCTTACTCTTGAACTTACGAATTTTACTCGTAATTTCAGAGAAATTCCTTTAGAAGACTTTCAAATTGATGAAATATTCAGCATTCCAAACACGGCTTGAGTTTCAAAAATCTTGTTAATGAAGGAGAGATGCAGGTTCAGCATCTTTATTTCAACGAAGAAGCTTGTCACAATGTTGTTATCGGAAAATCTGAAATATAAAGGTTGAATTTGGTGACACAAACACTAAAACCTGTCATCACCTTTTTTCATACTTACAGTGAGCTCACAGTAATAAAAAAATATTGTAAGTTGTTTACTGTTATTGTGCAACATGATAAATTGAAAATATATTAAAAAATTATAAATATCGATCACTGCAGATTCTTTTGGGCTAGTTGTGCAAAATTCCTAATTTGAAAAAAGAAATGCTTCTAATCAATTATTTATTTAATCACTAACCAGGAATCCAAATATTTATGATGATGCTTCTACATTAAATCAAGACCAAGATTGAAATACTCTGGAATACATCGTTAGCATCAATTTTGAGGATAAAAGTTGGAGAGGGGTGAGCGTTGTGCTTGTTAGTCAAGGCAGATATCGTTCCACTCGAGAGTAAGCGCTCACTAACGACCGAAAATATCGCTGCATCTCGAGGAAGATATCATGTCAGTGGAAGAATGAAAATCAGCGTGATCTCGAATTCAAATTAGTTTTTAAAGAATGATTTCTCGGTTCACAACGCTTTGTACAGTAATTTCTTGTATTGGACGGGATTACGTTGAGAAGTGTTACCTGGAACTGAATGCTTAAGTACAAAAGACGCTGGTTGTCGGAGAGGTGGAGTAGAGGAATATCTCAAAGAACAATGAGGAGGATCTTAGGCTTGTAAGAGAAGATTAAATTCGATATTCGGTTCCAAGAAAAAGGAATTTAGGAAATCCATTTTTAAGCAGTGAATGTTTAAAGATATTTCCTTATTATTATGTATAGGATGAATGCAATTTTTTACCGGCTTCCAAATTATTTCTCGTCATTATGAGAAAATCGCCTTATTATAGCAGACTGAGATAAGCGAGATGATATATATAAAGTGTTGAAGTGAGAAGATGGGGTGCGAAAGGTTGATGCGAGAGAGGTGATTGTAGCAGAAGAGGTTTGCTCAGGTCAGCACTTGATTTTTCCCAATAGATATTTTATTCTCATATCACATTATTTTATATAATTTTATTTATACTTTAACACTGTCTCATTTATGCATTCTCGTTCTCATTTTTTAATATTAAATATATAGACTAAATAAAAGATAACCTTCTTATCCTGCATCTGTTTATAAAGGAACAGTAGAATCAGTACGTTGTAATTGATAAATACGGTTAATTATTTATTCAAATTTGTCCGTTTTTATCGATACGTCATTACCATCTAACTGACTGCTACTCCGGTGGTTGCGGGCTCGATTCTCGTTCAGCCTAGGAATCTTTGGGCAATCATAATTTATCTCATTAGCCACGCGCACAAGTCTCGGACTCATGTAGGCATCATCATCTTATTTTCTTTTCCCTATGAATCTTGTATAAAAATGAAAATGGATCCTTTTCATTGGGATTCTTTTGGGAGTAGGTACAGTATTTTAGTGAGAAATAGTTTCGCTTTACGAGTAAAAACTTGTAAAACAAGCAATACTTTTGTATTATTTTCTTTTCCAAACACATGTGAATAAGAAAATAGCAAGTAGAGAAAAAAATTACAAATAGAAAAAATAAATTATTACACGTATTAGATTAGTTAAAAATATAATAAGGACCAATTGGCAATAAATGATTGGTAAAGAGAACTTGAGTAGGTATGTAATGCGTTGCTGGAAAACAAACAAGGTGGGGCTGAAATCGGACGAGGAAAATGTGTGTGTGTGTGTGTGTGTGTGTGTGTGTACGTGTGAGGGAAAAAGAAGAGTTCAAAGATGGTGTGGTGAATTGCCACGATGCAGATAAGTGAAGTGTGAGGGGGAACAAATGATAAGGAAGTAGGCGGCGTCCAAATTGAGGAACATCAGGAAAAGGAGAATAGAATGAGGATAAGGGTGAGAAAGTGGGATTGAGATAAAGTGTTGATGTGAGAAGGCAGGGGGATAAGAGGGCGGTTGAATGTGGGTGATGGTGAGGGGAGGGGGTTGTTGAGGTCGGCACTTGACCCTCGGGTCGGTGCGCTCTTATGGAAATACTCAACTGCGACAATGGTCGAAATGAAATCATTATTTGAGTCATTAGTCTGAGGACGAACGCTGATCCTAAAGACGCTCTTCGCCCGTAATTAAAGTAGGGCGCATTCCTCACCCCCTCACCCCCTCAACAGCCCCTTCCGATCCTCCTGGGAAACACTAATTAACATATTTTTGACAGTCTTTTCAACCAGACTGTCTCTCCTAAGCTCTCAAGTTGTGACTTTTCCACTTTGATTGTAACGTCGTTAAGCTCGGTTCTAATCACTTACTATGTTCACTTATACCACTCCATTCTAGAGCACCGTCATCTCAAACTTGTCAAACTTTCTTGGCGACTTATTAATATTGTAACAAGCAAACTGACAACGCAAAATGGGTTAAATCGCACTCCACGGCCAAAGTTTACAACGAAATACGTCAATTTTCTACATACAATGGTGATCTAAGTATGCTAGAACGGCCATACTTTTGATTTTAATTAAGAAATTTAATGACAATACCGAATAGCTCACTAACCATGTACGTGCTGAAGTTGTGACTCTTCAATAAGAAAAGTATTCTATAGACTACTTCACACTTTATATTATTAGTAGTGATGTTAATTTACGAGTACTCAAGACTGCGCTTCGATGGGTGACCTAGCTGTTGTGACTTGATATCAACTTTATTATCGGAACCCACCTAAAATTCCCATTCCTCATAACATGGAACAAACGGAGATGTTGAACTACCCTTAAAGGTCTCCCAACCAATAAATACCAAACTCTTACTTCTTCAAATTTTTACTGGTAGGTACCTACTCTGAACAATACAATACATTAATTTCGAGGATTCTACGCCAACTACCATTTTCAATGTTACTCAACAAATTGATTTCTACTTTCTTGCAGATTCGACGCCTAGTGAGATCGGACTCCCCGATTATTCCACTATAGCTGTTTATCTTCATGTTCATCTATTTCAAAATAGCCACTCTAATATACTATATGAATCTAGCTTTTCCAAGAGAAAATTATAACCACCTGCAAAAAATTGTAAAATAAGATTAAAATAAAAAAAAAACATTTAAAATTACAATATTAAAAAACTCAATTTGACACAAAACTTTAATAGTTTCTATTTTAATCTTATTTTTTGTTTTTCTTACTTCCATTAGAAGCTTTTCATTCTACAACAAATGTAGACTTACAGTAATAATAAGGCGATGACGATTCTCAATAGGGTTCTTTAATTTAACAAATTTTCGGTACATGTATAATGATAGATAATTAGTAAACTGTCAACTTTCTAGAGGAGAAAATGTAAGTTTGTATTTATTAAATAACTCCACTTACATAACATCACTTCAATATGTGCTCGATTAAAAAAATTAAAAAAAATCGTAGAGAATAGGTCATTCATGATCGCTGTCAAGTGTTATCCAGATACATAAAGAAGATAACTGTTCGCGCGTATAACGATTTGATATTGATGATAGTCTAATGGAGGTTTGTGTTTCAGTTGTATTCCTTAAACCGTATACAGTTTATTTAAAATAATCTGAAGTTTTATTAGCTTAAAAAGCGGCAATATCTCTGCCACTTTAATATTCTTGTGATGAAAACGCGTTGATTGGAAGGCTGAAAAGATGTGATCTGATTGAGTGTTCGTCGTTGCCCCTTATAGGCTTCATTCGGTATCTTTTTGATGTCGCTGAATTTTGAGGGTGGGAAGCATAAATATATTCAGCGACTTCCTATGTCATTAAGCACGTCCTCTCGAGTTCACCCCTCACCCCTCTATATCATCCTTCCCACCTCTTCACCATCATCAACTTGGTTGATCACTTTTAAAGCCTAATAACAGGGAATTTTGTTTGTCAACGATTCCTGCGCCTTTCAATCACGGCAAAGCGGTTGTTGCCCGTCGTCAAGATATTGTGCACACAGCGGCACAACTTGCAAATAAGTAGTAAGTCCTTAAGTCCTTACAGCATACACTTCCATGTAATCGTGATACAAATTTTGATACATCGGGGTGGAATAAAAAAAAATCATATGAGACTGATGGCAAAATATAGATAGAACTACTCAATTACAAGAGAAATATGTTTGTAAACATATAATTTGTTTTTTCTAGCACACAATGTTCAGCCTTTACCTACTTTTTTAAACTGCTATTCCTAGTAGCAATTCACTCATAAGAAAATTTATTTCACAATCTCCTGACTTGGAACAAGCATCAATGCAGATAGAATCTATTCTCCTATCCATTGAAAACAAATAAAATTAAATTATTGCATTCATTGTCAACACAGTACATATAAATCATATAATTTAAAAAGAAATAATTAGAATATTTCTAGCAATAATGAATATTACATGAAACATGAAAATTTGTTGCATCCCTCTTTATGCGTAGCTTATCCCGCTCGTATCCCTTGTAGAGGGATGGTGGAACTCTAAATTGTGCTCATATTTATGAGAATAAACAAAAATTGACTATCTCTACCCCAGAAAATTTGAAAACACATCATTCTACTTCATCATTTGTGTGTGATACTATGTGAGAGTTGAGATAACCATGTTCATAAATCATGCTTATCATCATCATCATTATTATTATTATTATTATTATTGTTATTATTATTATTATTAAATTAGTATGAAATTTACTATTCTACTTCTATTCTCACAATATATGTAGGCCTATAAATTATGCTTGTATCTGTATACTGTACTTATATAATTGATTTTGTCATGTAAAAGTGAGATAATATTAAATAAAAATAAAATTATTATTATTATTAGTATTATTATTAACATTGATATTATCATAATCATCTTCTCACCTTCAAATAAGGTGGAAATTATCCTGACTCATACTTAGCCTGGAACACTTCTTATGATTGACATTAGTGCAATCAAATAATTATATTTATATGATATGATCAATAATTATAGTACACTCAATTTCTAAGAGTTGACTTATGTGTAGATCTACTCAAATTTGACTTAATTACATTTTTTAATCATATTTCTGAATTTCTATACATAATATGCCAAATAATACTATTCTGTCAATTCAAATAAAATGTCAATTCTCATCAATATGCGGCCATAGTTAATGTTTCTTGATTCACAAATACACATTCACTTGAAAAGCAGTCTCTATCCTCACCCATACAGATCCCTCCATAGAAGTAAGCAGCAAACTTTTTGAGAACTTTGTAGTCCTCCTGAGAAGCGAACGAAGTACTTGATAAAATCCAAGGTAATCAAAATTCTACCGGATTACTCTTCTATTGCATCCTCGTGAAGTAAAAACTCCGGTGCGACCCGAGAACTCATTCTTTAGTGAAGTAAGTATGATGAAAGAGAAAGTTTTCTCTTCGAATCGAAGTTGATGTTGTTTTCACACGACGAACCTCTCGTTTTGTCACGTTCTCTCTCACTCTCTCTCTCTCTGGAGACAAACTGCGACGTGACCAATGATGATAAAGAAAGGGTAAACTTATCATTGAAGAGATTAAGCTTGAAAGACTTCGTGATTTTCGCATAGCCAGTTAATTTTTAGCAAGATGTGTGAATGGAAAATCATTTGAAACTGTCCTGATTCACGAGAAATGGCTCAACTTCGAGTAAAGTTTAGAATAAGAATGATATTTATTATTCCGTGATAATTTTTTTCTGTGCTTGCTATTCGACTTCAGCACTCACTCGGCGAGTACGTTTACTAATAGAGTGCCATGGGTGTCAGCAGATAAGTGATATATGATTCAACATAAATTTAATATGATCTTAGCTATTATACTCACCCGCAAAATTTGATTGCCGCTACCATAGAAATAATACCTCACTGTAATAAATTATTTAATAAAAAGGATGAGGTAGGAATAATAATTGTTAATTTTCTAATGGTGTAACGCTTGGCGTACGAGAGGTGTTTTCGGTACTACTCTATTCTCATGAGAAAAGATGCTACTATTAAAATGACTGAGATTGAGTCCAGAAAAGAATTTAAATTTATTTGAAAGTTATAATAAAAATAATAGACGCTAATGAGCTTATCAAAAATGATCAATAATGAATTTAATCTACTCACAAACGGTCACTCACTCAGCAGGGAAGAGTGGGGCGGGTCATCTGCCGTAGATGTAACCAGCTCCCGTACTCGACACCGACTGCCCCGAGCCACTCGTTTTTTCAGCACAATTTTATTTGTCATGAATTTTCACTGACCTCAACATTTTTCTTTCTATAGCCAACAATTGCTCTCTCCTCATTTATTGTGATATTTCATGGTATATAAATTAATAAATGATGCTGTTACATTACACCACATTAAAATAAGAGCACTCATTTCCCGTATTTGTACTCTCTGAAAGAGATATTTACCTCCTAATAGAGGAACAAGGAAATATTGTTCAACAATTGTGAACAAAAGTGAAGGGAAAAAGAGACGACAATGATTTTTGTGGAAGCGGCTCCAAGTCTTCATTAAATGAAAATGAGATCCTAATATGATAAACCGGCATATTAAACCGTGTCGTGCAAATGACAGGTGATTTAGTCCAGAGGCTTTCTGACTGGGGGCTTCTTGGTATGTCGCATTTCAAAAATATCGCAGGAAAAACTTTTTAATAATTCTTCTTCAGGCGATTTAGTGACGTTTTGTAAACGCGAAACAAGAAAATTAGCATTTCCTGCTGGGCTTCCAGGAAAAGAGATTACATTTCACCTCAAAATAGGGACAAAATGCTTGCTGCTATGCGTTCTGATGCAGGGTTTGTCCCTGCGCTGCTGTTTAGTGTGTAGTCTACACGCTGAATTCCGTTGAAATGAAAACGCGGGCCTATTGTCCTCGGTTGCTCCCCGGGTCCTCCCGGGTGCCCTTATTGGGCGCGGCTTCCCACTGACAGCACCGCACACACAATGAGATGACAGCATTTACATGCTAACGTTCCTTATTCTTGTTCTTCACCACGCTATTCACCAGTTTTCATTTCGTTGTTTCCCGTCTATTTCAGCATCATGGACTGATGGACTGCCATTAAAACGAAGCTGAACTTATTCTTCACCATGATTATCTCATTACTTAAACAATCAATGAACAACTAAAAAGCTGCCTGTTGTCTCTACTCGTAGTCTATAATCGATGGAACTTTTGTATTCTAAAAGTTTTAGTCAAATACACGTGCATGAAGCGATATGTTATTACAATAGCTTATTACTAAGCTATTACTAGCTTATTACTTACACTTATTACGGTAGAATATTGTGTGGAATCAAAACAATTTATACTGTTTAAATTCAATTTATACGGTTTTTAATTCAATTTATACAATTTATACAATTTAAAACAATTTATACAATTTTTAATTCAATAATGAAGAACGCTATACAAAACTTAATCACACTTATTAATTTGTGGATAATCACCATAATTCACATATAAATGTCATACGTTCAAGAAGCTGTGATACAGGCATATTTATTTCATTAACATTTTTCAAATCCAAATAACATATTAAATTAAATGGTGAGAGGTAAATGTAAAAAAAGGAGTGATTTTTCGAAATTTACATGTTCTTTTCATAATTTTTTTAATAGGCTATATAATTTGCATTATGCACGGAAAGTGATAGCAGTGAGCCGTTGCAGGTATCTGTTTAATCAGATGTAAATAAGCTACGAACTCCTGGGCCCTTTTTGTAAGGGTGACCGATTGAATTGACCAGCAAAAAGACTCTGCTGTAACATCACTTCCCGGTGGTTCGGAACTTACCTAAAACTGTAGGTCCAACTCATCAATCACCATCATCCAACTCATTACTCACACACAGGTCTCAGACCTATGTGGGCTTCGTCTCCCCACAAAAATATTGATAAATAAAATAAAAATATTTGTGATTAGTAGAGATGAGATATTTTTCACTATCAGTCGTTTAAAATAGATAATTTTAAGTAATCAAGAACATATTAAAAACAAATGAATACCAATTGGAATGTACCAATTGTGCTTTTAAGAACATTTAAATTAAAATTTCATATTAATAATTAAGCGTCTAAAATCTAAATAGTGTGGGCTATTCACTAGCAATAGTGCAGGCCTAGAATTTAACTATGCATTTTCATTCTCTTTGTAAATTTAACTTAAAAAAAAAATCCCAATGGAATTTATCAACTCTACAAACAATATAATAATTTCTTCGTTTCTGCATCCACCGACTTCCACAGCTATTTGATTCTGATGCCAATAAACTGTTATGACGGATGTTTCCAGTGTTATTTACTTGTACTACATTTAAAAGGAAAATCGAGAATAAATAATGTTGATAGATACCGATGGAATTTAAATTGCTAAAATAGTAGTGATTGTAAGATTGGTGGAAACATAACTTTAAGCTCAGCTCTGCTAGGCTAGGCCATAGGCGGGAGGCGGGCAACTGTGGGTGGGTGTGGAGGGGTGGGGGAAGGAAGGCAGGTGCGTTGCATGAGCAGGGTCCATAAGAGCGTCGCGGCGCTGCTGTTTATAGTAGGCGCCGTCTCGACGTCGGTCTGGCGCCACAATGTCGCTCGGCTTGGTTGGTCGATGGGGCAATGGCGTTCGCAACCCAGCGACCTTCTTTCCATCAAATATCAACGCCACCACTGCAAATTACACCGCTTTCCTCTACTCTCTATTATCTTCTCTCACCCTCACTCCTCCATTCCTTCCATCTATTCTATTCGCTATCATCTCTTAACCCCCTACTTCATTCCATTCCTTTCACCTATTTGAAATTTGCAGCAAAACTTTCCTCCAATACCGCATTCCAATTCATGCCACTGCAAACTGTTTTTCACTCGAAAACTCGCATTCTGCTGTTGCCCGTTCTCTAGAAAAGTGTAGATGAAAAACTTTCACTTAGAAACTGTTCCAATTTTGTTCTGTTCCACCCAGTTTCAACTCCTTTCAGATTGTGTTCTGGATGAAAAACTTCTCATTTATTCAAAAGAGTTGCTGATGTGATTTTCCATTTTCCAGAGAAAATACAATTCTAGAGAGTGTCTCTTATTATTAAAGCTGTCTTCAATTACATTCGTTTGATGGAATGTATGTATTGTGGACTGTAGAACAGATAGAAATCTGCTGAATGTTCTGTAGGAATACTATACCGAAGAACGGAAAGAAATCGACTAGATGTTTTGTACTGGGAAGTATGCATTTCCAATACTTCCAAAGAGGAAGTATTTGTCTATATAAAAAGTGTGGATCGCATCCATTTTCCTTTTGGAAGCTGTGGAAGTATTGAGAAAAATGTCACTGTAGAACTTGATAGAACTCAATGATTATTCTTAGTTTGACGCCAATTGTTTAGTTGCATCTAATGTAAGCAACGCCCTTCAAATACCAATGTTGCCATCTCATCTCACAATGATAGGATTGCAATGTTTATTGCATATATGCTTATTTGAATATTTTCAGCTAATGGTTGATTGTTGCATCAACACATTTGGTAGGAATGCTCATTAAATCAAAACATTTGAATTGATGTTTTTCGAATTGAGAAAACGAGGAGTTCATCACGTCACCTACCATGATGTTCGTAACCATCACCCACCACATCATTATTTCCCTCAGAGAGTGAAGTAAATACTTCATTCAGTAAAGTCTAGGCCTGTATTGTCTGTATTACCTGTACCACCCTGTAGCTTGTATGTTCAATTGTCTAACACACACACACACACGAACTAATTTGAAAATTAAAAAAAAAAAGAAAACCATAGATATGGAACCAGGAGAAAGACACAGCTACAGACTTTTGCACACTCGGTTGGAGAGGACAAGAAGCGACTGGGTCTCATCAGGGAATAAGGAATTATAACATGTTACCAGAAGAGCTGAAATTGGTGCCAGTTCTCAAATTTAGAATAGAATTGAAAGGTTCCCTCAACATAAATCCTTCTTACTCATTGGAGGAGTTTCTCAATGGGACTTTCCAATTTTAGCTCAGTGATTGATGCACTATTTTATTGTCTTTGATATTCAGTCTGATTTGTCTGTGAATGAACTTTATTGCTTGAATCTAAAATTTGTTTTATTTTATATGTGTGGATAAAAGTTGATAACTCAAATGAGTTCCCAAACAGATGTTCGAATAAATAAATAAAAATAATAAATTTATTACAAAAGTAATAAATAATGGTAAAAATTTGGTTTCTCTTATATAAAGCTGGTATTCTCATGTGTAATAACAGCCTAGATGAAGGCTCACCCAGATGTATATAAGGGCCTGAGAGCTATAGATATATTATCTTGAAATCTGATGCTGATCCCATATTACGACGGAATAGGTCATCTTCATCAAATCATATGTTTCGTAAAGAAGAAGGCCTGAGTGTATCTTCTCTTTTCCTTTCAACTGTCCTTTAAATGCAAGCACGTTTTAAAAATAGTTATGAATACATAGCTGAGCATCCCTAAAAGGAACATCCTTTTAAATTTCATAGAATTTGGTTCACGCGTTTAGCTGAAAATGTGTTACAAACAGACACAGTACAATGCAAAACAGTCGACTTGAAGCAGAGTCCTGTCTTTGTTCGGCAATTATTAAAAAAAAGAGAAGCTATAGTTTCGGCTTAATAATAATAATTAATTTGGTTTGAACAGCATCAGTGTTACTAATCATGGATAACTACCACGATATCGACACCACCAATACCAAGAAGATCATTCGATGGAAACTGTTCTGTTAATTCTGTAATTTTCAAAGCCGTTCATTAAATTTTTTTATTCAGTCATTAATATTCATGCAGAAAAGGAAAAGAATAATTGGGTGTCCTTTTTGACAAATATAGAATGCTAAATAAAAATTGAATACAAAGAATTAAATTACAAGATTGATGCAATGTTTGTCATAAATACTTAATATGTTGCAGTAGAATCTCTTCTATGCAATGAAATGCATGGCTATGGAGGATTTAATTTCGAGACTATCCAGTATTTTACTACTAGGCCCCTACTGTCATCTGGAATGTGTAAGAGCGCGCTGAAAGTATACCACTTTGTAGGAAATTTTATCTACTCAGCTCAGAACAAAAATTCTTCTGATATTTTTTGATTCGATTGTTACATTTTTCAAGATTGATAAATTTTCTAAAATGCTACCTATTTCCACAACTAAAATTATAGAACGCTGAATAGCTATAGCTGAGTTCTAATTACTGTAAATGGTAAACATCAAGGGAATCAATTTATTTTTGCCACATTATATTTAGACACTACCTATTGACGGTCCATAGATAGAACTACAGTAGAACCTCGGTTATCCGGACCCCGTCCATCCGGATCTCCGGATCATCCGGAACAAATGCTGGACGAAAAAAGTAATAATATTGCCATTGTTTAGGGAATTTTTGTATTAGAAGATAATGTAAATTGTTTGTGTATTTAAAATGTTATATTTTGTTTACTATTTAGTGTTTGTGAAGACCAATACAACAATGGGTAGGTTTAATTTGGCTTTTTATTACAATTTTGTTCATTTCTTAAATACTCTCCGTATTATCCGGATTTTCGACCATCCGGATTGCTTCCGGTCCCAGTTAGTCCGGATAAACGAGGTTCTATTGTACGTAGAAAATGTACAAAATAAGCAGAGCTTCGTTACCTTATCAAAAACTATGACCGTCAACATGATTATCAACAGGATTCCTTGAACCCCGTAACAAAGCACTGGCGCGTAACTTTATAAAATAATTTTATCATCTCTATAGAAGAGCATACTCCATCCTTCACCCCATTTATTGAGTTTAGTGTCAACTAACTGTTTACAGGATTCGCGTCGCGTCCGAACCGTAAATTCGATAACGCGGTGCGAGCGAACGTGTGTGCGAGCAGGCGAGCCGAATTTATCTGGCCGGTAATTTCTAATCGGCTTTATAATAAAGCAATCAGTCAGCCGCCCGCTGCTTAATAAGTCGCGTCACGGGCCACGACTTTCGGCCCAATAACCAGCGATCGGAGCGAGATAGAGCAAGAGCATAACCGATAGGGCCGACATAATGGCAGTGATAGCGAGCGACCTCGGTTGATCATTTTAATTCACGTGATGGCGACGGCGATAATGATAATGCCATTATATGTGGCTCCCCCCTCCCCCTCACAGCTACTCCGCATCCGATGATGTTCACCTTTCTCAAATATTGTCGTCGTCGTCGTCGTCGTCATCTTAGTGCGCCTCTCCTATCTACTTGGAACGATTCGCTTCTTGTCAGCCCCACGGATGACGTCATTAATATTGATTGTGCCGCGACCTTACTCTACCGACTCGTAATTTTCTGCTTGTAAATATCTTTCAGAGAAGAGAAGAAGATGTGAAGCAGGAGGTCCTGCAACGGCTCCCATTACCACCGGGGTAGAAACGACGACGAACAGATCCATGATGGGCGGAGCGGGGGGAGGGGGCGACGATGACGAAGAAGGGACTTATTTGATTGGATTAGGGAGGTTACGCACAATGAATAACAAGTAGTATGTGTGCTCCAGAAAAGGGAGGTTCCATTTTTTCCTTTTTTTTTGTTGTTGGTGTGCAGAGCGAGAAGCAGCGGAAATGAGAGCGAGAAAGGAAAGATTGCGAAGTTGTCGAATGTGTGAGGATAAATGTGAAGAAAAGAATAGGGAGAAGAGAGAAAAAGGTAATGGAGCGGTTGCAGAGAAATGAGAAAGAAGAAAGAAGAGAACTGAGATAAATACAATAAGAAAGAAGAAGATGAAGAGGAGGAGGAAGAAATATAAGAAGAAGAAGAAGAAGAAAAAAAGATTAGGATTAGGAGGAGGAGGAGAAAAAGAAGAAGAGGAGGAGGAAGAAAAAGAAAGATGAAAAGAGAAAAAGTATAAGAAAAAGATGGAGAAAAAGAAGGATAGGACGAAACATAAGGAGAATAAAAAGGACAAGAAAAAGAGAGAGAAGAAAGAAGAAGAAACCAAAAAGAGAGAGTGAAAAAGGGTGACAAGAGAAGTCAGTCTCATTCATAGATGTAGAGATAAGAGAATGACTTAAATAGGAAATAGGAAGAGGAAGAAGAAAACATGTGTGCTGGAAAGAAAAAGAGAGGATAAGAAGTACAGAGTGAGTGAGTGAGTAGTTGAAAGAGAGACTAGAAGAGAAAAGTGTCAAAGCAGTCAAATATTACATGACTTATTATGCCTGGTCCTCGTGAAGATGCGCGGAATTTTGACGGAGAACATCCAACATCCAGCTTTCAGGTTCGTCCTGTGTCGGGCATCCAATCATCCCACGGGCGTTTTTCATCCCGTCCCTTTATTATTGCTTCGCCAAATTTGTATCTTTGATTTGTGTCATTTGATTTGTGTGCTCCTAAATACTATAGAACTATATTATAATTTATTACTATAGTAATACTGTTTACTGATACTGTATTACTGTAGTAATACTATAGTCAAGGGGTCTCCAAACTATTGAGCCATCGGGCCAAAATAATTATCCCATTACGTTCCAAAGGCCAGAGCCGTTTTCATTTTCCACTATCTATGGAGTGTTTTAGGAGGAATCCTCCCCTCCTCCTCTTCTTCACTCATCCTATTACCCTTCCCATACCTCCACCCATAACTCCTCATTATCCACCACCTCCTCCACCTATGAGCATGGACTTGTTCCTTATTAAAAGAGTAATTTTTAGCGTTTTATTATAAATTTGTACCGTACGTTTTTTTTCTGAAAATAAATATATTGAATTAAAAAAATATTCCTTTCATCAAAGATGATAAAGATTACAAGAATAAAGATGACTAAAATTAGCAGCTATCCCTATCAATTTACTCAATCATTAATCTCTAGGGCCTTCTTTTAAGTGGTAAATTGAATAAGATTTATGTGAAAAGAGCTGAAAAATTTTATAAAACATGTTACAAGTCTGTAATTGCCGTAATTATTGTGATATTTCATAATATACACAAAAATTGTTATAAAAACAGGGGCTTTCAAGTTTTTAGTGAATTAACCTGGTTAAAAGTCAGCCGGTTAGGGCGAGCGAAGCGAGCCTGCAGACCACTTATTTATAACTTCTAAAGTCGTCAAGTATGCGCCTTCAGCAAACATACAAATGCTTAATCTGATAGTAGAATGATATATTGATAAGAGGAATTATCCTCTTATTCCTCTAATTGATTAGTGGAATTATTAGTAGAAAATAATATTAAGAGGCATAACCCTATGAGATGTCACGGGCCGGATTGCTCACACTGTCGCGGGCCGGATTTGGCCCGCGGGCCGTAGTTTGGAGACCCCTGGTCCAATGGACCAATACTGAGACAATATGTGACAAAGACACTACATTCTAGATTCTAGTGTATCTAGAGCAGACATGGGCAAACTTTTCGAGGAGAGGGCCGGATGAAATCAGAAATTATGTGGGCGTGCCAAATAATTGATCAATATACTCAGTTTTAAGAGATAAACTTGTTTTTTACATTTTAGTCATCAATTTAAATTGAAAGTCTCAATGATGATTATCCTCAATAATTAAAATTATAGTACGAAACTGCTGTTTAACTCACTGAAGGAGGCAATGATCGAACTGAGAAGATAAGGTTTTCGAACAATCTTATTCTTAAACTCATTCTTATCAAAGTGGAAGGGGGTCCAGGAGTACACCACCGGAAAATTCTTGGAAAATTGGCACTTGAAGGTAGTATTTCAAGACAGTTCTAGACATAAATTCACTTATTTTGATGCACATTACAATTTTAAATAAAACCCAAAATGTCTCACTAATAATCATGATATCTATTTCAATGGATGATTATTTCACAAGTTAGTTTGAAGTGACTGACAATTGAATAAACTGACAAATATAAATTCTGTTGATGATTATTTGTTTCCAGTTTCACTTTTTTATTCAGTTTGAAACAACTTAATAAGTTTGGTTCAATTTTTTGGTATTTTCACTGATGTCTGGTATTTTTACTTAGATTTTTAAAAACGTATTTACTTCCTTTTGTTCTGAATAAAAATGATTTCACAATTCCATTGACACAATTTTCAAAGTGTGGATCTTTCAGTATTGAATAATCAATAATGAAACTAGTTTCTTATTTTTGTAATTGTGACCAATTTCAAGCAGTTATTGGTTTCAACATATGAAAACTTCTTTTTCCACTAACGACAGAGGCTGGAAACTTTGTTACAATAAATTAATAAACAGAACTTTTGCTGCAATAGATATTTTAAAAATGATCAGGCCTCCATTGCTATAATAAAAGAATGAAAATTTAAATTCCTTCTTCCTGTCGATTTCCCGTTGTAAGCGGTAGCCCAACTCATTAATAACTCTTTTTAAATTCTCAATATAAACTCAGATGCAATAATATTGTACTTGGAAGCAAAAAAGCATTGAATATGTGACCATTATTCTAATTCAGTGACAAAAATATATTTTAAATTAAGTTATAATTTATTTCACATGTTTGATTTTAGTGTCTATACTCAAAAGCATGTTGCGGGCCGGATTAAACTAGCTCTCGGGCCGCACTTGGCTCGCGGGCCGTACTTGACCATCACTGATCTAGGAATCTAGAGTAAATCATTGGGACAGGTTCTCTTTGTTTATCAGCAGTGTCAACTACCACTCTCTCTTTCTCAATTTCTCTCATTCCCACTTACTTTTTACCCTAGCCGGCCGGAATTCCCTGTCAATCATCTTTTTGTAGAATTCCCAACTCTTCTTAAATGTTCAGTATTGTTACACCAATAGCTTTTGTAGTCTGACTCTTCTCGATCTTTCCAGAGGCATCTGGTTACCTATTGTTCTCTATTGGGTAATTTCTTATTGACTATTAGAATAATTATATATCTAGGATATTGTGGATCTTTATTGCTTGTAAATCACTACCCTATACAAAAGACCATCTAAGTTGGCCAGTTCAGTATATTTTTTGAAACGAGTTTAGTGTAAATCT